>CM043698.1:58995833-59615000 GCA_023935145.1 Bretschneidera sinensis | reverse complement strand
ATAATTTTCAGTACTTTTTGAATTAGATAAAACACAAAATAGAAAGTGATTTTAAAAAGGTAAACAATGGTACAGAGACGACCTAATTTTTAAGGTTAACATATATATATATATATATATATATATATATATATATATATATATATATAGAGTTGAGATATAGCAGTGCCCTAGTCACATAGGTATTAAGTTTTTATTATTGGTTTAGATTTTTCTATTCATATTAGCATTTATACTCTTAACTCTATATATAGGTTTATTGGGTTATTCACGTAACACAACAATAATAATTCTTTTACAATATTTCTATTCAATCTCTCTTATCAATTCTACAACAATTTAAATTAATTTCAAAGAGTGACTTGCATCACTTTTAAAGTAGATTACAACATATAAATATGAAAATAAAAAAAATGGCGAGCTAATTAGATGATGGATAAAAACTAAGCAATATACAACAAAGCAAAGGCATTAATTCTTCAGGTACTACTACTCTCTTGACCAATATCTCTCCTTTCTCTCCTTAAGTCACATACAAGCTATATGCCTATTACCTTTTAAAGCATTAATTAGCTGATTTCTGTTCTATAACTTAACCAATAAATTAAGAAGATAGTTTCTCCACAATTTATTCACTCAAATTTTAGTACCAAGTGCCCAAATTAATACATATTCATCTCTTACAACAGACTAGTAATCTTGCTTCAAGCCACCTCTGTTTATTAAGCCCGGTTTGGTTGGGGCTTGTAAGTCAATTTATGCTACTCATTTGCCATTTGCCAAGGATTGCCTTCTATGGCTTTTGTTAAACTTCTCTCTCTCTCTCTTTATCTGAATCTCTCCCCACCTTTTAAATTTTTTGTTCATTGTATTTAAATTTTCTGACATTGTGATGTTAAACTTGCTTTAGCAGGCGTACATGAGTGATTCTGACTATAGAGATACTCTCAAAAGCTTTATAGAAGGATATCAAGAAGGTGTTCCAGCAAGTAATGGTGAAGAAGGAAGATTCTAAAATAGAACAAGAGGTTGATACCCACAAAAATTCAATTTGACAACTCAATAGTCTATAAGACGCAATTTTTTTTGTTTTTTTGCGAAGATAGGACGCAATGTTTGTGAGTATATCCCTAGAACATCTATTGTATACCAAGTGTTAGAGCTTTGCTTAGTTTGCAACGCCATCAATTAGATTTGAGATCTTTTGTCGTACAAAAGAATCTGAAACTGTAGTAAAATGGAGATCTTTTAGTGTATATAACTTCAATTATGATATGTATGAATTTTATAATCATACGTAGTATATTTTTCTATGAATTTATAATCTAAATGTGTTATATATTTATTATTGAATTTTATAAACTATGTTGTATGTTAAATACTTTTCCTATGAAAATTTAATTAACTATGGGATGTAGAGAAAGGATAAAATAAAGATTTATATATGTTCTCTTATTTTATATTTTATAACTTCTTATTTATACTAAAAATTAGTAAAATATATATAATATATTTGATGGAAAATATATATATATATATTTTTTATGAGAAAAAAAATTTCTATGAAATTTTAATTAATTATGAGATTTAAATGGTAAATTAGTTCATATTAATCATATTTAAAATTATAATATCATATTCAGTCACCATTCATTTTGTTGTTACCAAACGTGGATAATGGTACCATAATTACCGGGATCCCTATACCCCTCTGAAACCGCACCCAGATTCTACGTTCCTATTTGCGATGCATTCACGCACCGGATCACTAAAATTGGCGATCCAATTTTTTTTTAAAGATTTATAGCTGAAAAATTAAAGAAAAAAAATTCCTAGATACAATAAAGAAAATAAGAGAATGCTCATACTTTATTTTTAAATTTTTGTTTTTGAATATTATAATTATTGACTTTACTATTTTGTCAAAACTCTAATGTCTTCTAAATTATTATATGCACACATTTATATTTAAATTGTACTTATAAATATATCTGATATACTAATTTTATACAAGTACTTATATATAATATATAAACTATTTAGGTCTACTCCCATGTTCTCATACCCGTACAGTGAACTAAGGCATACCAAATTCCTAGTAACTACGAATGGTATTGTCTACAGTCAAACAGTCAGAAATCAATCACTTTGATTATAATAAAAAAATAAAAAATAAATCACCAGAAACTTTCTCAAGTCTTAAGCAAACAAGGTCTAACTCTTGCAATGAACTCTTCAACTAAAATTAGCAATGACTACAAAACTAATTTTGTAGGACTTTTTTTAATTTTTGTTCACCTTCTTTCCTTGATCCTTATTTAGTGACATTTTTTCATAAATAATGCAAATGCAACTTAGAAACTGTAGAATTTTGTGGCTCAATCTCTTTGCAGCCATTGTTGACTCAATCACTTTGCGGCAACCATTGTTAACTCTTTCTCTCCAGCAGCCATTGTTGAGTTCAATTCGGTGGAAAAGATGTGAGCCCATATGATGGGCTGTTGTTTTTTCCTCTCTATGATTCCCCTCCTTCATGTATAAATAGGGAGAGCAGCTAAGTTATCAAAGACACAGAATAGAGCATAGAGAGTGAGGTGTAGTTTGCTTTCTAGTGTGAGCATTCTCTTTGTAATTCTATTCTCTTTGTAATTCCTCCTCAATATACAAAATCAACTGTCTCTGCCCGGGGATGTAGGCAAATTGCCGAACCTCGTAAATTATTGTGTTTGTGTGTGTTTGGTATGTGTTAGATTACTCATGGGCATAACAAAAATGGTATCAGAGCTCAGGTCCACAATCTGACCAGATCCGAACACCTCAAATTTGGAGTTTTAATTGTAGAGCTCGTTGATACGAGTTCAACGGTATCTTACGTGTCGAAATCGGAACTAAAACGAGGCCGTAACAGCCGTTTAAAGCTTTCGTTTTTTATGTTTTTTGCCAAACGCGGCCTTAACTCTGAAATTCAGAATTTTTGCAGAGAATATGAACAGTAGCTGAGTCGATTCGGTGACTCGGTTGGTTACTCAGTAACCCAACTCGATTCATTTTTTGCTGTTTTTGGTCCGATTTTGGCCCCATTTTTTACCAGTTCAAACTGGTTTCCACCATTTTCGGTCGTTCCGGACACAACCATGGTCTCCGTTTCTGGTAATTTTGCTCGTAAGTTGCTATTCTACCTTAGTGGAGCCTTTAGAGAGATTTTCTGATAGCAGGAAATTGTTAGCATGGTAGAAGAAAGACAGAAATCTGTGGAGAATACAGATACCACCACACCGAGCAGCTCTACAACGAGCAGCTCCTCGCGAAGGAATACGGCATCCAACGCGAAGTTTGAGGTGGAAAAGTTTGATGGTACGAACAACTTCGGCATGTGACAGTGCGAAGTGAGGGATGTCTTGTTCCAGCAAGACCTGGAGATTGCCTTGGAGAAAAAGAAGCCCCATGACATGACGGATGCAGACTGGGAAAAAGTGAATTGCCAGGCCTGCAGCACAATCCGACTTTGCCTCATGAAGGACCAGAAGTACTTCGTGATGAAGGAGGCAAATGCGAAGGTACTCTGGAAGAAATTAGAGGACAAGTACATGACAAAGAGCATAGAGAGCCACATCTACTTGAAAAAAAGGCTCTTCAGGTTCCAGTTTTGTGAAGGTATATCTATGGCCGAACATTTAAATAATTATAATAAAATGTTAGCTGATTTACAAAACTTGGATGTCGAAATTCAAGATGAAGATAAAGCTTTTCTTTTGTTAAACTCTTTGCCTGACACATATGAACACTTAATTACCACACTGTTGTACGGGAAAGAAAAGATTAAATTTAACGAAGTATCTAGTGTACTTCAGAACAATGAGTGTCGCAGGATAGACAAGCAGATACACAGAGATACTTCCGACGGAGCCTTTTCAGCTAGAGGTAGATCAGAAATGAAACAACCTGCAAGCAAGGGGAATAGGAGAAATTCTTGGTCAAGGCCTCATGGTAGATCTTGTGGTCCATCAGACAGACGGAGACCTGTCAAAGACGAATGTTCCTACTGTCGCAACAAGGGACACTGGAAGAAGGATTGCCCACAATTAAAAGGGCAGCAGAAAGATAAACCCTCCACAGCCAACACAGCTAGTGATGAAAATGAGTTTTCTTTCACCGGATCTTCACTCATGTCCCAATATGACAAGTGGATCTTAGATTCCGGATGCATCTATCACATGTGTCCCAATCGGGAATGGTTTGCTGAACTCACGGAGATTGACGGTGGGTCAGTACTTATGGGTAACGATTTTGCCTGTAAGACGAAGAGGATAGGCACCATCCATTTGAAATTGCATGATGGAACTATCAAGCCGTTGACAGAGGTTAGAAATGTACCGGACTTGCGGAAAAACCTCATCTCACTCGAAGCTCTGGACTCGAAAGGGTTCAAAATTAGCATTGAAGCCGGAGTTCTCAAGGTGGTAATGGGAGCTTTTGTGGTCATGAAAGGAATGAAGCATGGAAACCTGTACTTCCTACAAGGGAGTACCATTGGAGGTGGAGCTTCCACAGTTTGTGAGAAGCTAGACGAGACTGATGCGGACACGACCAGACTTTGGCACATGCGTCTGGGTCATCCCGGGGAGAAGTCCATGCAGATTCTAGCAAAGCAGGGTTTACTCAAAGGTACCAAGACTTGCAAGTTATCTTTTTGCGAGCATTGTGTTATGGGAAAACAAACCAGGATCAAGTTCGGCACTGCAATTCATCGAACGAAGGGAATTCTTGATTATGTGCATACCGACGTTTGGGGACCATCCCGAACAGCATCGATTGGCGGTAGACACTGGTTTGTTACTTTTGTTGATGATTACTCTCGTCATGCGTGGGTATACACGATGAAACGAAAAAATGAAGTATTGGAGATCTTCCAAAATTAGAAGACATTGATGGAAACCCAGACCGGCAAAAAGATTAAGCGGCTCAGATCAAACAACGGAGGAGAATACACAGAGGATCCATTCTTTGACTTATGCCAAAAAGAGGGTATTGTCAGACACTTCACCGTGCGGAAGACACCGCAGCAGAATGGGGTGGCAGAACGAATGAACTGGACTTTGATGGATAAGGTCCTGTGTATGCTTCTGAGTGCTGGACTTGGGAAACATTTTTGGGCTGAAGCTTTGGTTTATGCTAACCACCTGATCAACCGATTGCCCGCAGCTGCAAATGGCGGGAAAACACCAATGGAAATGTGGAAAGGTACTCCTGCTACTGATTATGATTCTTTTCATATCTTTGGTTGTCCTGCCTATTATCATGTTCAAAAAGACAAGCTCGACCCGAGAGCCAAGAAAGAAAAATTCTTGGGCTTTAGCACAGGTGTGAAGGGGCACAGACCCTGGTGTATTAAATCAAAGAAAATCATTGTCAGCAGAGATGTAAAGTTCAACGAGTCTGAAATGCTTCATCCACAGAAGCATGAAGGCTCCAGTGAAAGCAGCAGCAGTAGCAGTAGCAGTAGCAGCGAATCAGCCAGGAATTCGCAGAAGGTGGAGCTTGAGGCTCCAGTATATGTAGATGATTCAGCCGTAGATGAGGAGGAGAAGGATGATCATAATGCCGATAATGATAGCCCAACCACTGCACCTCCACCACAGCCTGAATCTATTGCAGTCAACAGACCAAGGAGACAGGTAGTTAAACTAGCTCGTCTACAAGATTATGTCACATATGCACTACCAACAGTTGGGGATGATATCCCCACCACTTACAGAGCAGCTGCACAGTCCACTGAATGGGCTGACTGAAAGATAGCTATGGATAAGAAGATGCAGTCTCTTCACAAGAATCAGACCTGGGAGCTTGTGCCACTGCCAAAGAAACAAAAGGTAATTGGTTGTAAGTGGGTGTTCACTAAGAAGGAGGATCCAACTAGCAGAGATGGAGTACGCTACAAAGCTAGACTGGTAGCCAAGGGCTATGCTCAGACGGAGGGAATCGACTACAATGAAATGTTCTCTCAGGTCGTCAAACACTCTTTGATTCGCATTTTGCTAGCTTTGGTGGCCCAGTTTAACCTCGAGTTTGCACAACTTGATGTAAAGACAACAATTCTCCATGGTGACCTGGAAGAGGATATTTATATGTCTCAACCAGATGGGTTCAAAGAAGTTGGTAAGGAAAAGTTGGTCTATAGCCTGAAGAAGTCTTTGTATAGATTGAAGCAATCCCCCCGATAGTGGTACAAACGGTTCGATAGCTTCATGTTAGATCTGGATTATACGCGCAGTCAGTTCGATCACTGCATATATTTCAGGAAACTTGCAGATGGTTCTTTCATCTATTTGTTCTTATATGTCGACGACATATTAGTGGCATCTAAGAGCAAGGTGGAGATAGATCGTTTGAAGGCTAAGTTGAGCCAAGAATTCGAGATGAAGGACCTGGGAGAAGCATAAAAAATTATGGGCATGGAGATTACCAGAGACAAGGCGAAGGGCACAGTTCACCTGACTCAAAAGCAGTACCTGAGACGAGTTCTGCAGCGTTTCGGCTTGGACAAGAACTCGAAACCAGTTAGAACTCTGTTGGCCCCGTACTTTAAGCTCAGTGCAATGCAGTCTCCTAGCAGTGATTCAGATAAGGATTACATGGCAAAATTTTCTAATGCAAATTTGGTTGGTAGCCTGATGTATGTGATGGTGTGCACGAGACCTGATATATCAACATGGTGAGCAGATACATGCATAATCCAGGAAAGGCACACTGGCATGCGGCCAAATGGATTCTACGGTACATTCAGGGGACCGTGGACCATGGTTTGAAGTTCGAGAGAAGTGATGCAGTCGACCATCTGGTAGTCGGTTATGTTGATTCCGATTATGCAGGTGATCTCGACAAACATCGTTCCACTACTGGTTATGTGTTCACTATGGCAGGAGGACCAATAAGTTGGCGTTCTACATTGCAGTCCACGATTACGCTATCCACTACGGAAGCTGAGTACATGGCTGTGACAGAAGCCATCAAAGAAGCCATTTGGTTACATGGATTGGTAGCAGACCTTGGCATTGAGCAGGAACTGGTTACCATCTATTGTGACAGTCAAAGTGCAATCCACTTGGAGAAGAATCAGGTGCATCACGTTCGCACTAAACATATTGATGTCCATTTCCACTTTGTTCGCGAGATTTTGGAAGAAGGGGACATAGAACTTCATAAAATTGGTACAGCAGATAATCCGGCAGACATGTTAACGAAGATCGTTACTGGGGTCAAGTTCCAACACTGTTTGGACTTGATCCACATCTCGCAGTATTGAACACCTAGGGTGTATGGCGCCTTAGGACGCCTTGGCAGGAAGTTGATTTGTGTAGGCGATGAGATTTGTAGGATTTTATGGCTCAATCTCTTTGCAGCCATTGTTGACTCAATCTCTTTGCAGCAGCCATTGTTGACTCTCTCTCTCCAGTAGCCATTATCTCTTAGCAGCCATTGTTGAGTTCAATCCATCTTTCGGTGGAAAAGATATGAGCCCATGTGATGGGCTCTTGTTTTTTCCTCTCTGTGAGTCCCCTCCTTCATGTATAAATAGGGAGAGTAGCTGAGTTATCAAAGACACAGAAGAGAGCATAGAGAGTGAGGTGTAGTTTGCTTTCTAGTGTGAGCATTCTTTTTGTAATTCCATTCTCTTTGTAATTTCTCCTCAATATACAAAATCAACTGTCTTTGCCCGGGGATGTAGGCAAATTGCTGAACCTCGTAAATTATTGTGTTTGTGTGTGTTTGGTGTGTGTTAGATTACTCATGGGCATAGCAGAAACAAAAGAATAAAAGAGAATGAGAAAATAGCTAACTAAAGATTACTAAGAAAATATAAAGAAGATCAGAGCAATAGAGCTTACATATCTCTTAGGCATGAATCGCTACCGACAATCTGAGAATCGCACTGTGAAGAGAAGGCCAAGATTTTAGATAGTGTAATGAGAAAGAGAGCTTTTTGCGTACCAAAGAACCAACTTTATTACTGACTAATAAGGCAAAACAAAGATGCCAATAATACAAGGGATTTTTTTATTATATAAAGCCGTAATTAAGGCTTAATTACAACCTTTCCCCAAGATTTGTGGTTTCTGCATTATATCCCCTAAACTTTTTATAGCTCATCCATTTAACCCCAAATCTGTAATATTTGGAATCCGTTTATGTGTTTTAATTTAAACTGAGTAACAAACCAATCACGAGCTAGTCACATGAATGGACCGCATCAACTAAAAGATTCAAAATAAATCAGCTAAAAAATTATAATTAAAATAAATTAAAAATATCAAAACAATTTTAGGTGCATATTCAAGAAATTCAAAAATAATTCTCACATAATAAAAATTTTCATGAATTTATACTTCTCACATAATACATAATAATTTTTTGTTGCATCACTTTTTTTAAAAAATTAAAAATATATAAAAGTAGAAACTTGAGTTGTAATAAAAAAAAAATGTATGAGCTAATTTAGATGCTTTTTTTTTTTTTTTTTTTTTTTTTGTGGTTGTAGAGTTGTACCAAAATCCTGAAATCAAATCCTACATTCATTTTATTAAGATCTATTTGCAACGCGAAAAAATAATGTGAAAGTTATAAGTTTCTAAAAATTAACAAAATTTTAATTGTTCGTTTGATAAAATTTATGAAAATTAAAATTTTTCTAAAAATCATCATTCTTGTAAAATATTAAAAAAAATTAATTCGCACCATATAGGTAAGAAAGAGAATTTCAATTTTCATAATTTAAAAAAAAAAGAGAATCTTTATTGTAGTTATGATTAAAATGTTAAGTTAAGACAAAATAATGCCATGTTGAAAATGATAAAAATATGAAATGCTTTATTGAAATAAAATTATTTTCACTAAAAATGTTTTAAAGTTTTTATTACATAACTTAAATTTAAATATATATGCATAATTTTAAAATCTTACTCATAAGATTTTAAAATTTTAAGAATCAGTAATTAAAAAAAATTCTCATAATACAAAGAGACTCGGTGATGGATGAGGCTAGGAGACCATTATTATTGTTTAGTATGAGAATAAAACACCGAATACTTTAATGTCTACACTTGAAAAAAAAGGGTTCATTATTCGCAAATAGTGTAAAATAAAAGTAGTGGTTCAACTTTTATGGGTCCATATATAGACTTTATATTTCGATAAGATTTTTTTATATGATTATAATATCGCATTATTTATTCAAAAGTTAGTAATACTATTACAGCTCAAGTCCATAATAATAATATTATAATTCACTTAAAGTGAGAAATAATCGATATAAAATCGAATAAATAACTCACACCATGAAAATTGAATATGAGATCTTATAATCTTAAAACTTCAACCTTGATCTCGTCGGCCATTTTATAGGCACTTTGATAAAAGTAAGCACGTGAAAATAATAGACAAATCAAATAAGTTGTGATCATAAGCTTAATCCATTGGTTATAATTTTTTACAGAAAATATTTTGAATTCAATTTGGCATCGCTCACAATAAAAATATTATATAATAAAAATAATTCAACTTTAAAAAAGTTAAGGATTATGAGACAAATCACCATGTTCTCATAAGATTAAAGGACAAAAGAAGAGTTAAAGTTCTACAAAAAAAAAAATTATCTATATTTTGATATCGTTCTTTTTAATTTTTAATACATTTTGTAGAGTTTTGGGTACTTTCTTATACTACAAATATCTTGACAAGTAGAGAAGAGCTACTGAATGCCGGACATGACAAGTCGGGACCTGTTGAGAAAATATATCTTATAGTAGTTTAAATTATTTTAAAAAAAACGAGTGTCGCGCCTCAGTAAACTGTTAAAAAATAATATATAATAAAAAAATAATTCAATTTTAAAAAAACAAAGGATCATGGGACAAATTTGTTTCTTATTGAGAGATTGTTCTGTATTAAGAGTTGTAAGAAAAGTTTAGAGATTGAGTTTGAAAGTTCTCAGTGTAAAAGTAAGCTTGGTACCCGAAAACTCAAGCAAGTGTATTTAGTGTTTTGGTGATTCTAGTAGAATTCAGTAGACCGAGAGGCTATTGAAGAAATAGACGTAGGTTTATCGCCGAACCACTATAAATTCCTTGTCCCTCTTTTCCTTTTTCTTTATAATCTTTATCATTTTTGCTGCATTTAATTTTTTCTGATTAATTAATCTCTGTTAATCATAATTAAATTTTTATAAATCCAATTGATCCCCTCTTAATCTACGCAACAATGATAATATGAACCACAATGAAAAAAATCCACTTGAGATAACGCTTTCCATAAATGAAAGCATGAGGTTGGGGTGACAGATTTCATTAAGATAAAAATTTCGGCCTTTAATATTTTGAATTTTTTTTTACCTTTTGTTATTCAGATAATTTCTTTTTTACTTTTACAATTAAAGAGATTCTTACCGACATACGGGGTCGCTATCTGGGGACCAATATATTATTTTCTTTTTCGTATCTTTCAATCTCTGAACCTTCGGTTGTTGGGGCGCAAATCAATAGTGAAAGCACATTTAACGTTAATGTTGAATTGACACTCATAACGGTTGTCAGCCTGGATTGCCATTCCATTTTTGAGAACTGGCCGTTGACTTTAGGATGAATTTTGTGTGATGGGTTTCTGATTGAGAAAGGCTTTCTGAAGAAGGCTAGTGGGCCCCATGGTTAGTTGTTGTTTCTTGTAGTACTTTATTGGATTTGCATTTGCGCATTCCACTTGAGTATTTTTTTGTTTGTTTATTCTATTCAAAGAAGGAATTTAATAGAAAGAGCTGTAATTATAAAACAACTTAATTTGAAAAGGCTGCAGTTCGTTGTTTAATGATTTTCTTTGCCTTTTATAGCACATACACAACATTTGCTGGCATTTCCAATGTTTCGTATCATGTCAAAATCGAAGCAAAATAAGATTTCTCATAAGGAGAAGTAAAAGCTTATCATGAGTTGGATGGCTGGATTGAAGGCCTAAGATATATAACCTTTTTTAGTAAGATTACCATAATATCATAGGAAGAGTTGAGGAAAACCTAAGCACATAGGAAGAAGATTCTTCTTTTTGTTTCTATAAAAAGTATATAAAGTATTTGTTAAAAAACTTTTAATACACTCGCAATTAAAAGTGGCAATTAGATAGGTCGGATGAAAAATTGAGGAAAACCTAAGCATATAAGCATATATTAAGAAGATTCTTCTTTCTGTTTCTACGAAGTATATGAAGCATTTGTTAAAAAACCTTTATTACACTCACAATTAGATGCGGCAATCGGACGGGTCGGGTTCGAGTCATTTCAAACTAGGATCGTTTTAGGTTCAGGTCATTTTGATTACGAGTTGTTTCGAGTTAGGGTCATTCAGGTTACAGGTCATCTTGGGTTGTTCGGATTTCAAGTCATTTCGGTTCGGATCATCTCAGATTTTGGGTTGACCTATCAGGTTGCACCAATTTTTTTGAATCCGGGTTGACCCGTTAAGTTAGTTTATTTTTATCGTTTCTAATTTTCAATGTAATTATTAATTAAGTTCATTTTAGCAATAATAAATGTAAAGAAACTTTGTTCTTAATTTTTTTCTCTTTACTAATAACATAATATATTAAACTCTAAGTTTAGGTCGTGATAAAGCAATCAATTTTTTCTCAATCTCGAATGTGTGATTGTAGACACCTGATTCTATGATTGATACATTAATGTATATTGCAATGGTGAAGGTTGGTGGGGATTTGGAGATGATCGACAATGCTAAAACCTATTTTAACAACTTGGTTGCTCATGTTTCATCTCCAATTGTCACACCAAAGAGGCCTGGGTTTGCTATAGAGATCTACTTGTTTGCTCTGTTTAACGAAGATTTGAGGCCGCAGGGTACAGAACAAAATTTTGGGTTATTACCATCTCTCAATAATTGAATAAGTAGTACTGGAATGTCTCTTCAATTACTCTTTAAATACTCTCTCTCTCTCTCTTTAAATTTTGAGAAATATAATTCAATTTAATGCAAAGTTGAATTTCCACTTCATACAATATATTTATTCAATTTGTTCTTATCAGACCTCGTGGCATAAGAGATTTCATGGACCAAATCACGGATAAAATGACATGTCTGAAAACCAATTAAAAAAGCATGAGTTATACAGGCATTACTAATGTACTTCCTAATAATTACAGGAATACAATAGAGTCAAGTAGTCCTTCTGCATCAGGTTCTTGTTCTGAATCAGGTTCTTGTTCTATAGCTTTCTTTTTCTTAGCATCATTCTCTTCCTCTGCCAAGTGCAACAGTACTTCCGATGTGTCCTGATAATTAAGCAAATTCTAAATTTAGCCAAAAAATGTGCCGTTGTAAAATAACTATTGTTGAGCAAGACTAATAATTTTATAGCTATTAACCAGCACTACCACACATACAGTTGGGTATCTGCAGATATTTGATATAAATTCTTATTATATCGATCTAAGCAATTAAATGATGTTTAAAACATAATTAAAAGAATATAAAAATGTGGGCTTACCTTAGAGATTATGTATTCAATATGAGCGATGTATGTACATTCTTCACAATAGTAAATAAGGTGCTCAGCGTTCCTTTCTATCTTGCAAAATTCACAATAATACTCCCCAGAATCATCTTCCACCATTGAATCCACTAAGGTGAGGGGATGCCAATGACGTTTGTGTTTAACAATACGCGGTAACAGAAGACATTCTAAATGGAAGTTGAGTTCACACTCCATGCAACGATAAAATGAACCAGTACAATATTTAGTACAGATATAACATAGGAACATCTTAGGGGAGAAACCTAAGAGATCTTTATAAGACTCTCCGTGAAAATAATAGAGATTATGCTGGTGGCGCTTATGCCTTAGGTTGCGCAAAAGGGAAACAACACATTTTGGATGGAGACTGAGCTCACACTCCTTACAGCAATACATGAAGGCTTCAGGCAGTTCAACTCGCAATCCACATGCATAGCACATTATATAATAAGGAACACAGTAATTGAGTAGTTGAAGGGGGTGTGGCAAATGAAATGGGTGTTGCATCTCTTTTGGATATTGAAGACAAGATTCATGACAACAATAGTTGCAATCAAGACAAAAATATGCTTGGCCTGAGATGTAATGCATACAAATATTGCACAGGAGCTGTTCCTCTTTATATTTATAATTAGCGAGGGCCAATGCATGCGGATGGGTGAAATGAACTATACTGGTTTTTTGTTCTTTTTCTTTTACTCTTCGGTCTTGAGAATAATTAGAAAGTCCATTTTCAATTGAAGAAGCACATTTTAAATCAATAGTGAACTGACACTTTTGACAGTAAAAATTGAAGCCCTCGAAAATATCTCGGCAATTATCACATATGAAAGGATAGGGAGGATTCGGAGAATTTTTAAGGAGGATGAGAGGGTGGGTGCAGTTTTGATGAAGAGGATGTTTTAGCAACATAGTTGGCAATTCAGCACATGATTTGTGCACAAAAAATGGACAACTTTTACACATATAGGCTGGACCTTGGGGTTTTAATCCGCACATTTCACAGTATTGATCTCGAACATTCATGATCTCCTCGCATAAGCTCAAGGCATGAGGGTGGCAGACATGTTGAATCTGCATGTCAGAGTGTAAAGGAGTTGATCAATAGTAGATGGTTAATTATAATGGAATAAGGGATGGTGTTGCTTTTTCTTGGGTCATCTCTTCAGTGAAGATAAATCATTCTCACATAAAAAAAAAGAAGAAAAAAGAACAGTTTAAACAACAAGTATTTTTCACATAATTTATTGTGTTGCTTTTGTTACTGCACCTTAAGACCGCTGTATTCTGGATTAGTCTCTTGGTTTGCTTCTTTTAGCTCCATTCCTTTTTGCACTACGGTCTCCCCTGTATTCTTCATTCTGCACCCTCTATGTAGGGAATCAAGGACACCATCTTTGATGAAGTTTCTTTCTGAAGAAGTAAATATAATATCTTCATTAATTTGAAGATTAAATATTTACCAAATATGTTATCTTGAATGGCAACTACATTGCAAGTAATATATTAAAAATTTAACAAACATTACTCTCTTCACATTATTATTTGTTAATTTTTCTGGTCCGAAACTAGATTGTTAAAATCAATTAAGTAGAGCTATTTTTTAGTTAAAAATTAAATAAAACAAGTAGTTTATAACAGCTAACAAGGAATGAACATTTCTTCCGGAAATCAAAATGTTTCTAAGACTGAAATATAAGATTTACCTCAGAGAGCTCGCAATGGATATGAGCCCCGAATGGGCATTCCTTACAGCAGTATACATGATGCTTTCGGCTCCTTTCTGTTTCACATAAGTCACAATAATACTCCCCCAGAATCATCTTCGACAAATGAATCTATAGGAGTGAGGGAATGCAAATGATTTCTATGTTTAATAACACGCGGAATAGGCAAAGATTTTGAAATGAAAATTCAAATCACATTGCACACAGCGGTAGAAGTTTCCATCTTCTTTGCAATCGGCCGCACCACAAGTGTAGCACGGGAAAGCATATTCTGAGTGGATGACGTAATCCTGCGGTGCCAAATATAAGAGACCACACAGTGTGGGTGACACCACTCATGTTTTAAGGTGCACATTAAAGAATAAGCACACTGCACATGGAGGTTGAAATCACACTTTACACAGACAAAGGGGATGTCATTAAGCAAGCTCAATTTACAGGCATTGCAAAGGCCGTATCTTTTACTTTGTGTGAAATCAAGGTGCCGAAGAGGGTGTAACGGGTGAGTAGGATGCTTTATTGTTTGTGGCATATCTGCACAGGATTCATGAAAGAAGAATTCGCAATCAACACAACCATAAGATATGCCCGAGAGAGGACGATCACAAATCTTGCAATAGTATCTATTCTCCCTATATTTACAAATGGTAAGCGCATGCTTGTGGCTGAAATGGAAGATTCTGTTTCTTTCTCTGTCTTTCAATCTCTGCATGCTGTCAAATTTTGGATTTGAGGAAGAAGCACATTCTGTGTCAAGGTTGAGCTGACACTCAGAACAATGGTAAGTGAAGCCATAGGAAACATATGTACACACATCACAAATGAATGATTTGGCACCAGATGGAGGTTTAATCAGGAGGGTCAGATTCATGTGTGGCGAGGGAGGAGAGTGTCGAATCTCACGAGGCAATTCCGCGCAGGATTTGTGCAATGCAAACTTGTCAAAGCCGTGGCATTTGTCACAAATATAAGCTGGACCACTGATTTGTTTACAGCACACACGACACATATTTCGGATGCCCTCATACCACTCATAGAATTTCAAGGAATGATCATGGCCGAAATGTTCCATATATCCACAACGGCAAACAGAGTACACAGATCCTACAAAAGGAAATGGTCGTTAACTAAAGAAAGAAATTGAGGTTTTTTTTTGTAATCACACAAAAAGAAGTTGAAAACTGAAATTCTAGTAAGAAATAAATCAGAAAACCTCCTTTATCACCAAAATTGAGAGAGATCAATTTGTGAGGAAGAAGAAAGAGATCTGCAGTGGCATGAGGAGAGAATTCTTGTTAATGGTAATATGGACCACAAATATATAGTGAATAAGTAAATGTAGAAAAGAACAAAAATTCTTAGGTAGGCTTTACAGAGCACGCAATGGATATGAACAACGAATATGCATTCCTCACAGTAATATAGACCCACAAAGATATGGTGGCCTGAGAAAGAGACCAATTTGAATTTTTTTTTTCTCCAATTATTCGGATAATACTTATTTTGTCTAGTACTGTACAATAAATTATTTTTTGACACAAGTTATTGAATAATAAACGACTTGATAATTATAATTAACAATTCTGTGTATCTTCTCTCCTGGTTTGTATTTTAATTAAGTTTTAAAAATAAAAACAATAATTATTAATATGATTAAGCATACAGGATATTCATTGTTTATAATATATTGTGTCAGGTAATAATTTCTCACACTCACCCACACAAGAATTACACAATTTGATGGTCAGGTAATTTTGAACTTCTAAAACTTTTTTTTTTTGAATTGACCTACTCTACTTTATTTATTTAACTAAAACTTTACAGCTAAGAGAAATTCTTACGGATATATTATATTGGGTAAAGTTATCTGAGTACTATTGCAAAATATTATAAAAAAATACTACAAATTCTATTCTTAGCATCAAAGTGAAGAAGGTGTGACGGATGCTTTTGTTCTTCAGGAATCGCTACCGACAATCTGAGAATCGTACTGTGAAGAGAAGGCCAAGATTTTAGATAGTGTACTGAGGAAGAAAGCTTTCTGCGTACCAAAGAACCAACTTTATAGATTAATAAAGGCAAAACAAAGATGCCAATAATACAAGGGATTTTTTTTATTATATAAAGCCGTAATTAAGGCTTAATTACAACCTTTCCCCAAGGTTTGTGGTTTCTGCACTATATCCCCTAAACGTTTTATAGCTCATCCATTTAACCCCAAATCTGTAATATTTGGAATCCATTTATGTGCTTTTAATATAAACTGAGTAACAAACCAATCACGCTCTAGTCACATGATTGGACCACATCAACTAAAAGATTCAAAATAAATAAGCTAAAAAATATATAATTAAAATAAATTAGAAATATCAAAACAAATTTAGGTGCATATTCAAGAAATTGAAAAATAATTCTCACAAAATAAAAATTTTCATGAATTTATAATTCTCACATAATACATAATAATTTTTTATTGCATCACTTTTAAAAAAATGAAAAAATATATAAAAGTAGAAACTTGAGTTGTAATAAAAAAAATGCATGAGCTAATTTAGATACTATTTTTTTTTTTTGTAGAATTGTACCAAAATCCTGAAATCAAATCCCACATTTATTTTATTAAGATCTATTTGTAACGTGAAAAATTAATATGAAAGTTATAAGTTTCTAAAAATTAACAAAATTTTGATTGTTCGTTTGATAAAATTTATGAAAATTAAAATTTTTCTGAAAATCATCATTCTTATAAAATATATAAAAAAAAATTAATTCCCACCATATAGGTAAGAAGAGAATTACAATTTTCATAATTTTTTTTAAAAAAAGAGATTCTTTATTGTAGTTATGATTAAAATGTTAAGTTAATACAAAATAATACCATGTTAATGAAAATGATAAAAATATGAAATGCTTTATTGAAATAAAATTATTTTCACTAAAAATGTTTTAAAGTTTTTATTATATAACTTAAATTTAAATATATATGAATAATAAAATATTAAATTTAAAAAAAATATTACTCATAAGATTTTAAAATTTTAAGAACCAGTAATTAAAAAAAATTATCATAATACAAAGAGACTCGGTGATGAATGAGGCTGGGAGACCATCATTATTGTTTAGTGGGAGAAGAAAGTACCGAACACTTTAATGTCTACATTTGAAAAAAAAAAGTTCATTATTCGCAAATAGTGTAAAATAAAAGTAGTGGTTCAACTTTTATGGGTCCATATAAAGACTTTAAATTTCGATAAGATTTTTTTATATGATTATAATATCGCATTATTTATTCAAAAGTTAACAATATTATTACAGCTCAAGTCCATAATAATATTATTATTATTCACTCAAAGTGAGAAATAATCAATATAAAATCAAATAAATAACTCATACCGTGAAAATCGAATATGAAACCTTATTATCTTAAAACTTCAACCTTGATCCCATTTGCCATTTTATAGACACTTTGATAAAAGTAAGCACATGAAAATAATAGACAAATCAAATAAGTTATGATCATAAGCTTAATCCATTGGTTATAATTTTTTTTACAGAAAATATTTTGAATTTAATTTGGCATCGCTCACAATAAAAATATTATATAATAAAAATAATTCAACTTAAAAAACACTAAGGATTATGAGACAAATCACCATGTTCTCATAAGATTAAAGGACAAAAGAAGAGTTAAAGTTCTACAAAAAAATTATCTATATTTTGATATTGTTCTTTTTAATTTTTGATACATTTTGTAGAGTTTTGGTTTCTTTCTTATAGTACAAATATCTTGACAAGTAGAGAAGGGCTACTGAATGCTAGATGTGACAAGTCCGGACTTGTTGAGAAAATATATCTCATAGTAGTTTAAATCATCTTTAAAAAACTAGTGTCACGCCTTAGTAAATTGTTAAAAAATATATATATATATATATAATAAAAAAATAATTCAATTTTAGAAAAACTGAGGATCATGGGACAAATTTGTTTCTTATTGAGAGATTATTCTGTATTAAGAGTTGTAAGAAAAGTTTAGAGATTGAGTTTGAAAGTACTTAGTGTAAAGGTAAGCTTGGTACCCGAAAACTCAAGCAAGTATATTTGGTGTTTTGGTGATTTTGGTGAAACTCAGTAAACCGAGAGACTATTGAAAAAGTGAACGTAGGTTCATCGCTGATCCACTATAAATTCTTTATCCTTATTTTCTTTTCTCTTCATAATGTCCTTCTTTTTTGCTGCATCGAATCTTTTTTGATTAATTAATTTCTACTAATCACAGTTGAGTTTTTATAGATTCAATTCATCCCCTCTTGATCTACTCAACAATGATAATATGAATCCACAAAGATATAGTGAAAAAATAAATGAAAAAAATCCATTTGAGATAATGCTTTTCATACGTGAAAGCATGAGGTTGGCGTAGCAGATTTCATTAAGATAAAAATTTCGGCCTTTAATATTTTGATTTTATTTTTTTTAACTTTTTGTTGTTCGGATAATTTCTTTTTCACCTTTAGAACTAGAGAGATTCTTACCAATATATTATTGCAGAACATTATTGATTTGTGTCGGATAATAATTTAGCTAAAACTTTACAGCTAAGAGAGATTCGTACTTAGCATCCAAGTGAAGAAATAATGTTTCTGTTCTTCAGGTACCCGATATCACATGCTCACATATCTTGCATTCCATGATCCTCCCAATATTTACAACAGGTAAATCATATGGCCATGGCTGAAATGGTGGATCATTTTCCTTTCCGTATCTTTCAATCTCTCAACTTTCTGTTGTTGGGGCGCAACATCAATGGAGAAAGCACATTCAAATTTTCATTAGAGAAAACTGTAAAAAAAGAAGAAAAAAGAGGTTAACAAAGTAAATTGACCACAAAATTAAAAGGTGCAGGTCAATATAACTTACTTTCTTATTTATTTAAGGTATCATTAACTTTAACACTACCAGTGGCCCCGTCCCACGTATGCACCAATTCAAAAAGTGCATTTACATATGGCATCGAAATGACTTATTCACGTCCGATTTTAACACCCATGAATTAGGACACCTTATTTGCTACAGTAATTTCCAAATAATTTTGGAAGATAAATTAATTAGTTATTAAAAGACTTTTCTACATGTGTCACAACATTATTAGTATATTGAAATTATGAGTGCGCTTTAAATCTTGTTTGATACCCTCTTTATATAGATGAAATTTTCCTAATACTATTAAAAAAAAAACAACATTAGAAACCACTGCTAATACTAGAACAATCAATTATAAAATAGGAAACTACTTATCCCAAACTAATTAGAAGTCTCTTTGTAAAGATTTGAACCAAAATCCTAAAAAATCTGTACATTGGCTCAAATTCTTCACTTCATCATCGAATTTGATTTTTTTCTTTGGTTAGTGCAATCTTTCTTTGGTCTTCCCATCTCATCCGCTTACTTTTTGAAAAAATTATCATTTCATTCAAAATATACAAGCTCCTTTTTTTTCATAGTACCTCTTATCACTACATTTGAACCATCAAGAACTTGTATCTCATCACCTTCATTAGCATTTCATTTATCACTCTCATTTATTCTACTCAACTCATCCAAGTCCTCTATCGTGGCCTCGCTTTGCAATTGTATGTTCTTTTTTCCTCATTGTAAATGCACTCCTTATTTGAAAAATCTAGAGACTTGGATCTTGATATTTCATTGACCTTCCTAGAATTGCTCAACTCCATCACTTTGTTTGGCTCATCATTCGATATATTCACGAACAATTCTTCATCCTCGAACACACTTGACCTCTTCGACTTATATTTCTTAGGAGGTACCGTGAGAACCTCCCCATCCATCCAAACTTCTTTATTCATCATTAACATCGTGACCATGTCATCTTTTTCGAGTGGCAAGTACTCTGTATCAATCAACATACCACTCAACAAAATAGTGATAACGAAATTGAAAAAAAAAAACTAATACACACATCTTTTTTAATCAAATAGCTCAATATTAATCGATCTGATACCACATTGTTAGGATCAAACTCTTACCATTGCGCTAAAAGTTATAACTTATAGTCAGAGTGCAACTCAAATCACTTAAACCGCGATGCTATAACTATGACTTGGCCCCAAGTTGGACCTCCACCACAGAACAATTACTGCCAAATCACTATAACGTGCCATGGTGTCAGTGAACATATAAGTAATTTTTTTTTTGTTTTGTTAGGAATAAAATAAGAAATTTGAAAAAAAATACCATCTCATCGGGATAGGATGATTTTTATCTGGCCTTGCCAGATTTCTTATCCTATCGCATGTGGATAATTTTTCCACCACTTAATCCCATCATCCCCTTAGCAAGAGTGTCAAACACCAGATAGGATAATTTTTGTCCTATCTAGTGTTTTATCTGGTGCATCAAACATGCCAATAATGTCTAAAATCTTACTGAGGGTATCACTTCAGATGTGGTGGACTTGAGGAAAAGGATTTGTGTAACTGTGCCAACTAGCGTGGGGGTATGGCTTGGTTGACTGCAGTTGAGTTGACTTGACTCGAGTCGACTGAGCATTTAACCCTAGGTAAGGAAAGAAGAAAGTAAGAATCTCAAGGGAAGAAACTAAAGTTGCGCTTGCAGTACTTTAAAAAGTCACTTTGCTGATTTTGAAGCAATAAGTTGATCAAGCTCTGGGAATGTTGCTGCAGAAATGTAATACTTGTAAAGTAAAAATAAAAAAATAATTTAATAAATATGATATGGAATTAAAATAAAATATATGTGAAAAGTTTATTATTTGAATAAAATAATTCTTAAAAAAAATTAAATGCTTGAAAATATAATTACAAAGAAAATAAAAAAAAATTTTGTGGACAGCATAAAGTTAAAAAAAAAAATAAAAGTAAAAGTAAAAAAAAAAAACTAAAAAATGTGACAGTAAGTAAGTGGCTGTGCATGTGAGACACCTTGACCATTTCGTGGCAGCAATTTGGAGAGGTGAGTGCTGAGTGTTTTGAAAAAATATATATATATTGACTCTAGTTTTTTATTCTTACACTGGAGAGTACTCTCCTTGTCAGCCCTTATAGAAGGTCAAGGTATGTTCATGGCTAAAATGTCAAATTTTCATTAGAGAAAGCTGTAAAGAAAAAGAAAAAAGAGGTTAACAAAGTAAAGTGACCACTAAATGAAAAGGTGCAGGTCAATATAACATTACTTTCTTATTTATATAACGTATCATTAACTTTAACACTACCAGTGCCACTTTCCCACGTATACACTAATTCAAGAAGGGCGTTTACATATGGTATCGAAATGACTTATTCACATCCACATATGCACCAATTTTAACATCCAACTTTAGTAAAGTTATAATTGTTTTCTCTTCGACAATCCAAAACTTTAATATACTAAAAATTTTCAATCTAACTCTAAGTAGTAAACCTCTTTGATTTACAATATATATTAAAATTATGGGTGCACTTTAAACCTTTTTGGTACCCTCTTTATATAGAGAAAATTTTACTAATACTACTACAAGCTCTCTTTGTTAATGGTACCATTCATCACTACTTTTGAACAATCAAGAACTTGCATCCCATCACCTTCATTAGCATTTCCATTACCACTCTCATTTATTCTACTCATCTCATCCAAGTCCTCTATCGAGGCCTCGCTTTGCAATTGTGCGTTCTTTTTTTTTTCCTAATTGTAGATGCATTCCTTATTTGAAAAATCTAAAGACTTGGATCTTGATCTTTCCTTGACCTTTCTTGAAGTGCTCAACTCCATCACTTTGTTTGACTCATCATTCGATATATTCACGAACAATTCTTCATCCTCGAACACACTTGACTTCTTCGACTTATCTCTCCCGGGAGGTACTGTGATAACCTCCCCATCCATCCAAACTTCTTTGTCCACCATTAACATCGTGACCATGTCATCTTTTTCGAGTGGCAAGTACTCTGTCTCAATCAACATATTACTCAACAAAATAGTGATAATAAAATTGAAAAAAAAAACTAATACACATACCACCATCCATCTTCTTTAATCAAATAGTTCAATATTAATAGCTCGGATACCGCATTGTTAGGATCGAGCACCTATCACTGCGCCAAAAGCTATAACCTATAGCCAGAGTGCAACTTAAATCACTTAAACCACAACATTTTGATTGTGACTTGGCCCCAACCTGAACTTCTGCCACGGGACAATTGCGACCAACACCTGACCCAAAAATCTACCCCTCAGCAATTGTACCGCTGGGATTCGAACCCGTGACCTTAGCTCTGATATCAATTGTTAGGATCGAGCGCCTATCATTGCACCACAAGCTATATCATATCGCTAGAGTGCAACTCAAATCAACTAAACTACCATGTTTCGACTGTGACTTAGCCCTAACCTAGTCCTCCGCCACTGGATAATTGCTGCCAACACCTAGCCCAACACGCTTGTTGGATTTTATCTCTAAAATCCACCTACTTAAATTTTAAACAAAATATAACCACAATAATTAAATAGGTAACTAAAATAAAGAGTAAGAACACCAAGAATCAATGTGATTTGGCAATCTTTTTTCCTATATCCACCAAAAAAGGGTCCCCACTGGTTTATTAATCTTTAATTACAACATTAGGAATAGCAAAGTTGCTAAACTTTCACTACCTCACAACCCAAAAGACCTAATACAATCAAAGCTCTCAACCTAACTCTAATTGTAAGTGATTTCTCTACTTGACAACCCAAAACCCCAATACACCCAAAGCTCTCAACCTAGCTCTAATAGTAAACCCTTCCGATTTTCAATGTATATTGGAATTATGAGTGTGCCTTAAACTTTCTTTGGTACCCCGTTTATATAGAGAAGATTTTCCTAATACTACTAGGAAAATTACAATAACATAGGACACTACTACTCCTCCTTGAACAAACAACTATAAAATAGGAATCCACTTATCCCAACCTTCTTCCTTATGGGGATTTAAACCAAAATTCCATCAATTTGTTAGTAATCAATGTATCTTTGTAGGTTGGTTATTGCTAGAGTATAATAAAATAGTTAGACCTTTCTTTATTAGTTTAAAGTTTTGAGATAATAGGTAACTTAATTATCTCTTTAACATATACGATACTGAAGTTCTAGATCCTAGTATGTGAAACTTGTTTTTATTAAAATTAACGTGGATAGCTTATTAATCTTTCACTTGGCAAAAGAATAGTTAAACTATTTTTTATTAGGTTTTTGGGATAATTGATAACTCAACTATTTTCTTTTCTAAATAAAAAAACGGTAGAGAACCATGAGATAGTGAAAATTTTGGAGAAGTACTAACACCACTTGTAACACTACGGACCCATCACCCAAAAATACTAACCAAGTTACTTTTGCTGCCTCTAATTGCACTCTTTCTCAAAATTCACTATTTGACAGTTATGTAAATTTTTTAGTGTAATTTTGAGCCTATGAGCTCTATAATGGTCTATATACATCTCTTCATTTAGAAAGAAGTTAAAAGACTCTTCAAGAAGTTTCAATTAGTATAACAACCTCTAGCTGTTGACTTGTACTATTGGAAGAACTACAAGCTTTTTCTTACTTTTGTTCTTAGTTTTTCTATTGGTCTTGGTGATCCTTACTCCATTGCTAGCTTCACTGGTAATTTTCTTACCTTCACCGGTAATTTCCTTACCTCCACCGATAAAGCTAAGCCTTTTCGCCTTAGCTAAACTTTTTTGACTTCACTGATCAGTCCTAACTGCCTCATAACTTTCTGGACCTTTCAAGCTCCTTTCATCCCTTAGCTGCCTTGTTGTTACAAGAGGTCATCGAAAGATATGGTGAAAAGGGCTATCTTTGCCTCGGTGCTAGATAGTAATGTTAACTTGGTCTGTTTTGGGCTTTTCCCTCGCGAGGGTATTGACTTGTTTTCTTCATCTCAATATCCTTGTTTATATATATATTTTTGCAATTATTCTAATGTTTGTACTTTTGTTTTGCAACTATGCCTCCTAACATGATTGAGATCCTAAAGACGGCTAAGGTTGCGAAGAAGAAAAAGTGAGTTGCTGGTGCTAGCCCTTTCTTAGCTAGGGACCCTTCTACTTAGGCTTTGGATGAAGTACTCCCTCCTCTCTCAACATCTGTTGTTCTAGGGCATGGAACTTTTCTTTCTGGGCCCTTAAGGAATGACCCTTTCAACCTTAATTAGTTTGCGAAAATTGAGGATTTCAGGAATCCAATGATTGCTTGGGAACATCTAGTGTAGGGCATCCCGCCTAGAGATAAGGTGGAGCTAGCTGCTTAAGCTTTAGAGAGCTTATCCTGCATTGTCGAGGAGTTGATTTTGAAGGTGTGTAAGCTTCTGTTGATCTTTCCTTATTTTATTTTCTTGCTTTTTGAATGTTCTGACAAGGTTTTTTATTTCTCTGTTCATATCAGCATTAGTGCAAGGGTGTTGACTCGATGCTTTGTTGAAGTCAACAAGCAGCTCAAAGAGTGTACTTGTAATATCTGTATTTTAAGAGTAAGGGTGAATGTGTATTTTTAATAAATATGACAAAGAGTTAAAAATCCCAGAATGGCTGAATGAAGATTTCTGGAGACAAAGGTTGAAAAGCGAAAAAAAAAGTCAACTATGAACAGTAACTCGGGGCAGCATACCTGCTGCCACCGAGAGAATAATTTCAAGTGGAATTATTGTATCTTTGTTTTTGTTGTTTAGTGTGGAAGTCGAGAGAAAAGATAATGATTATGTTTTTTTTAATCATTATGTCTTTTTGTATTAAAATGGCATCTCATTATGGAGGACTTGGGGGAGAGGGGGGGCTGCTGATTTTCAGCTGAGCTCCCCTATAAATATGGGCATTAGGTTCGTGTAATTACACGAAGAAATTTTCTTATAGTTCCAAATAATTCGTCTGTGTTCTTAAAACACTTGGGAGTTCAAAGAAAGGTGGAAGGAACAAAATTTTGAGGGTATTTTCGAAAATATTTTATAGAGAATTTCGGAAAGCTATCAAAATAGTAGAAGGTAATGTTATTTTAAAATTTATGAAAGTTTTAGGAAGTTAAAGTGGGAATTTTTCAAACTGTGTGATTTATGGAGAAAATAAGAAATAATAAGAAATTTAAATTCAAATATTATGTCAGGTGTTGGCAGTCAGCAATCGAGAGAAAATTCGAAGAAGAACGAGAAAGGCAAAGAGGTGGTCCACGAGTAGCTTTAAGTGCTACGTGGTGAGTTGGATTTACTTTTAGTAGTCTAAATAAAAATCAATTATTTTGGTGATATTATTATAATTAATTATTAAAGTATGCTTGGGTGATAGATGAAAAATTGATTTATGGGTATGATAGGAAATTTGGTCAGGTAGAAATATTTTTCGGTGAGAAATGATATTTTTGAAAATCATAAGTTTATTTGAGAATAAAAGCAATAAATAAATTATTGATGAGATATATTGATGTTTTAATACGAGTTATGATGAGATGAATTTTAGTAGATCTTGACAAATTTGGGTGGATGATTTGAGGTGAATTTTAGTGGATCTTGACAAATTTTGGTGGATGATTTGAGATGAAATTTAGTGGATCTTGACAGACTTTAATTGATTATTTGATGTGATTTGGGAAGAGAAGAATTTAGTGGAATTTTTATATAATTTGATAAAAATCAGGATGATTGGATGTATGAAATTTTAAAGAAACTTTGTTATATAAAATTTGTGGATAATCAGGATAGCCAAATTAAGTGGTTTGAATCTTTATATTGTTTTTATATTACTGTTTATATTACTGTTTCATATCATTGTTCATGCGCATATGCATTTAATAATATAACCGAAAGAACCGGGAAGGCAGCCGGTCTAATGAAATAACTGTGACAGCCGGTATATACTGGAATGAAAAGTGAAAACCGTGACAGTCAGTATATGCTGGGATGAAAAATGAAAACCGTGACAGCCGGTATATGCTGGAATGAAAAGTGAAAACCGTGACAGCCAGTATATGCTGGGATGAAAAGTGAAAACCGTGACAACCGGTATATGCTGGAATTAACCGGGAAGGCAGCCGGTCTGATGAGAATAAAAGAACTGGGAGGACAGCCGGTCTAAGATAATAACAACCTGTCGACAGGTGGGAAGACGGTCCCATCATAATCATTCATGCATTTGCATCTGTTTTACTTATTGCTGCATTATTTGAGATGCTGAGATGTGATATATTATTGTGAATTAAATTATAGATGGCTGAGTCTCATAGAAAGAGACAGCTATAATGATGAGATTATTGAGATACTGCGATGTAGTATATAATTATGAATTAAATTATAGATGGCTGAGTCTCATAAAAAGAGACAGCTATAATGATGAGATTTTTGAGATGCTGAGATATGGTATATTTTTGTGAATTTAGTTATAGAAGGTTGAGTCTCATAGAAAGAGATAGTAGGGTGATAAGACTTATCTAAATGATGGACTTTTTGGTATGAACCTCATTACGAGGTAATTAGGAGATAATTGATAGTCTTAAGGTGAACCAATGATTGAGAAGAAGAGATTGATAGTAGAAAGTTGTCATCAGGTTATGCGAAAAATAAAGATTTAATATTAAAGGATTATTTATGGAATTTGGAATACTTTTAGTAAATTTAATTCGCTGAGCTTGTGAAGCTTACCTCTCATTGTTCAATGATTTCAGGTAGCAGTCAAGATAAATAGTCTGGTGGGCTGAGAATCAGACGAGATCTTTTTTTGTAAGCCACGTACGTGTCAATATCCTCAGACAATCGAGTTAAAGACTTGTAATAATTTTATTGTAAATATTCATGCATTTATGTATATTATGTTTAAGTGAATATCAGATTTGTTTACCTCTCCTGTTAAAGGTTAAAAAAAAAAATCTGATAATATTATATTTATTGTTGCATATATGTGTCGTACTTGGATTTTCAAAATGTGATGACACTGTCTAGGGGTGGCCAACCTGGGATAGGTCGTTACAATTTTGGTATCAGAGCATTAGGTTTTAAGATTCTGTAGACTGCATGAGAACCTAAAAAGTGGAAGATCTAAATAAATAATATTCTTAAATACAGAGTCTGAGGATGACACGTGGTCGTGCGAGAGCTAGAGGTAGAGTTCAAAATCAGAGGGGACGTGGTAGACCCCCAATTTTTAGGAGGACTGAAGCAGAGGAGGAAGTTGAGTCGGTGGTTCCCGCAAGGGAACATGGTGATAGTGCAGCTGGTACGAGTAGAGCTGGGGAAGTATCTAAAAGTAGGAATAATGAATTGCAAGATGCTCTTAACCGTGCTTTAGAGAGGATGAATGCAGCCGAGGAATGGGCTGCTAATTTGCGGAGAAGATTAGAGGAAAGGGATGGAAGAGAACCAGAGGTAGTGAGGCAAGAGGTTCCTGATGGAGGGGAATTTGCAAATGAAATGCAAGGGGATTGTTTTGTGAGGTTTCTTAAGTTTAAACCTCAGTCATTTAAAGGATCTGTAAATCTAGTGGAACCTGAACAGTGGATTGAGCATGTGGAGAAATATTTTGAGGTCTTACCGGTGTCTGATAAACAGAAAGTTGCTTTTGCTTCGTTTAGGCTGAAGGGTGAGGCTTCTCAATGGTGGAAGGATATTTTTCCTAGGATGAGTACACGAATAGATCAACCTTTGACTTAGAATAAATTTAAGGATGAGTTCTTTGCAAAGTATTTTCCAAATTCTTTTCGGGCACAACAAGAAAGAGAATTTATCCACCTAAAGTAGAGAAATTTATCGGTGGTTGAATATGATAGTAAATTTGTAGCCTTGTCAAGATTTGTACCTGAGTTCGTGAATACGGAGGAAAGAAAATGCAAGAGATTTTTAGATGGATTACACTATGAAATTCGTTTTAAACTCTCTTACATGGGCATAGGAAATTATGCTGTACTGGTAGATAAAGCATTACAGATTGAGAGAGATTTAATAGAGTTTAAAGGTAGGAGGGATTGGTTGAAGAGAATTAGATTTGAGGGATCTAGAGGTGGTAGCAGTATGGGTATACAGGGCGGGAGAGCACCCCAGAGGGGGCGTTCTTTGTCACAAGGAACTGTAGAGTAGACTCAGAGGTAAGCAAGATCTGTTACTTCAGTAGCTTAGAGTAATACCAGTGGGACCCCTCGATTTGGGAGACATACTATGGGGATTGGGAGTTATGGTAGAGGAATGAATATGCCACCCAGGGGAAGTGGAAATCTGATTTATGATCGGGAGTCAAGGGTTTGCTTTAAATGTAATCAGATATGGCATTTATTTTGGAACTGCCCTACACAGATATGCTTTGTATGTGGTGAGGGAAGACATGTTGCTGCAGATTGTCCAGCGGGGAAGTCAGCTGAAGCAAGCATTAAAAGTGTCGAAAGAAGACTGATGGAGAGAAGTGGCGGATCAGGGAGTGTGCAGGGCAGAGGTCGAGGATCTGTAGCAGAGCGAGGACGTGGCACTCAGAATTATTCCGGAGATGGCAGAGTCTATGCATTGACCCAGCATGATGCACAAGCTACTCCTGATGTTGTTATGAGTATGATATCTATCCTTGGTAGGGCTGCTAGATTATTGATTGATCCTGGTGCAACCCATTTTTTTGCATCTAGTAGTTATATGAAATCTATTGATGTTAGTGCTAGTCCTTTGATGCACGTCAGTATTGTTGAGATTTTTATTGGAGATAGGGTTATTATCAGAATAATTTATCAAGGTTATGTGATTAATATTGCTGACAGAGAATTTGAGGTTGATTTATTGCCTTTAAATATGACAGATTTTGATGTAATTCTAGGGATGAATTGGTTATCTGCATGTCATGCATGGGTAAATTGTTTTAGGAAAAATGTGGTGTTCAGGATACCCGGGCAGAAAGAGTTTAATTTTCAGGAAGAACGTAAAATACTTGTTAATTGTTTGATTTCTGCTTTAACTGCTAGTAAATGGTTGAGGAAGGGTTGTGAGGGGTATTTAGCATATGCGGTGGATTCTAGCAAAGAGGGTAGACAATTAGAAGAAATTTCGGTGGTAAAAGATTTTTCTGATGTATTCCCTGAGGAGTTGTCTGGATTGCCTTCCAATAGGGAGATCGAATATTCTATTAAAGTGATTCCAGGATCCACACCCATATTCATAGCACCCTATAGAATGACACCAGCTGAATTGAGAGAGTTGAAAGTTCAGCTTCAGGAGTTGCTAGATAAACAGTTTATCCAACCTAGTACATCTTCCTGGGGATCCCCTGTGTTATTTGTCAAGAAGAAGGATGGGACATTGAGGTTGTGTATTGATTATAGACAATTGAAAAATATCACAATAAAAAATAGATATCCTTTACCCAGGATAGATGACCTATTCGAGTAATTACAGGGAGCTAGAGTGTTCTCTAAGATAGACTTGAGGTCGGGATATCATCAATTGAGGATAAAAGAGGGGGACGTGCCTAAAACTGCTTTTAGGACACGTTATGGTCATTATGAGTTCTTGGTGATGCCTTTTGGGTTGACCAATGCTCCTGCGGCATTTATTGATCTTGTGAACCGGGTGTTTAAACCATTCTTGGACAGATTTGTAATTGTGTTTATTGATGATATTTTAGTATATTCTAAGAATGAAGAGGAGCATATGCGACATTTGGAGATAGTGTTGGAGATTCTGAGGAAGGAGAAATTATATGCGAAATTCTCTAAATGTGAGTTTTGGTTGAATGAAATATCCTTCTTGGGGCACGTTGTGTTGGGAGAGGGAATAGCAGTTGATCCACAAAAAGTAGAAGTAGTGTTGACTTGGGAAAGACCCACGAATGTAATTGAAATTAGAAGCTTTTTGGGATTAGCTGGTTATTATAGGAGATTTATTCAAAATTTTTCTATGATTGCTAGACCTTTGACTAAATTGACCAGGGAAAATGAAAAGTTTAGGTGGTCAGAGGAGTGTGAGAGAAGTTTTCAGCTGTTGAAAGAAAAACTGACTACTGCCCCAATATTAGTGCTTCCATCTGGTGATGAAGGATTTGTGGTCTATAGTGATGCGTCACATCAGGGGTTGGGATGTGTGTTGATGCAACATGGGAAAGTTATAGCTTATGCATCTAGGCAACTGAAAAATCATGAGAGAAATTACCCGACTCATGATCTAGAATTGGCTACCATAGTTTTTGCTTTGAAGATTTGGAGACACCATTTATATGGAGCCAAGTGTGAAATTTTTACTGATCATAAAAGTTTGACGCATTTACCAACCCAGAAGGAGTTGAATTTGAGGCAGAGGAGGTGGATGGAATTAATTTGTGATTATGATTATACAATTCATTATCATCCAAGAAAGGCTAATGTAGTAGCAGATGCATTGAATAGAAAAGCTACAGGGAGATTAGCTGCTTTTGGGAGTCATGATACTAGCTTGATGATAGAATTAAGAGGAATGAAGATGCAATTGAGTGTCAATGATAAAGGAGTATTAATGGCAAATATGGATTATTGATCGTTTATTACAGCTACAGAGTAAAGATGAGGGGATAGAGAAAATCAGGCAGGAAGTGTTGAGCGGGAAACCGACCGAGTTTAGAATCATAGAAGATGGTATGGTAGTATCGGAACAAAGAATTTGTGTTCCCAATGATGTGGAAATGAAAAAAGAAATACTAAAGGAGGCTCATGATTCGATATATTCCATGCAACCGAGAAATAATAAGATGCATAGGGGGTTAAAACAGAATTATTGGTGGTCAGGGATGAAGAGGGATGTAGCAGAATACATTGCTAGATGTTTGACTTGTCAACAGGTAAAATCTGAGAATAGACATCTAGCAGGTTTATTACAACCTCTTCCTATACCTGAATGGCCATGGGAAAATGTAAGTATGGGTTATAGTGGATAGACTTTCTAAATCTTCACATTTTCTTCCCATTAAAACTATCTGGAGTCCAGAAAAGTTGGCTGAGTTGTATATGGCAGAGATAGTGAAATTACATGGAGTACCTTTGAGTATTGTATCAGATAGAGATTCTAGATTTACGTCTAGATTTTGGAGGGGTTTTCAAGAAGCTATGGGTATGCAATTACAGTTTAGTACAGTTTTTCACCCACAAACTGATGAGCAGATAGAGAGAATCATCAGAATAGTAGAAGATATGCTGAGGGCAAGTGTACTGAGCTTCTCAGTAAGCTGGGATGCTTATTTGCCTTTGATAGAGTTTGCATACAATAATCAGTATCAAACTAGTATTGGGATGGCACCCTTCGAAGCTTTGTATGGTAGAAGGTGTAGAACTCTAGTATGCTGGGAAGAAGTTAGAGAGAGAAAGATATATGGCCCAGAAATGATAGACTTGACTATTGAAAGAATCAAACTGGTTAGGGAGAACCTCAAAGCAGCTCAGAGCAGACAGAAAGGATATGCTGACAAAATAAGACGACCTCTTGAATTCCAAGTTGGTGATTAGATATTCTTAAAGATATCTCCGTGGAAGGGAGTGTTGAGATTTAAGAAGAAGGGAAAGCTGAGCCCAAGATTTATGGGGCCCTATAAGGTGATCGAAAGAATTGGACCCGTAGCATATCGTTTGAAATTGCCTTTGGAATTAAGACAATTACATAATGTTTTTCATGTGTCACTACTGAGAAAGTACTTGCACGATGAGTCCCATGATATCACGAATCAGACGATAGAAATTCAGAAAGACTTGACTATTATGCTAGCACCAGTTGGAATCTTAGACAGAAAAAAGCAAGTCTTACGCAATAAAGTTATTCCTTTGATTCAAGTATTATGGCACAATAAAGATGTCGAAGAAGTCACGTGGGAACATGAAGAAATAATAAGGAAGGATTATCCCCAACTCTTTATTTGATTTCAGCAAGAAAATTTAGGGGACGAAATTTTGTATGGTGGGTAGATTTGTAATATCTGTATTTTAAGAGTAAGGGTGAATGTGTATTTTTAATAAATATGACAAAAGAGTTAAAAATCCCAGAATGGCTAAATAAAGATTTCTGGAGACAAAGGCTGAAAAGCCAAAAAAAAAAAAGTCAACTATGAACAGTAACTCGGGGCAGCATACCAGATGCCACAGAGAGAATAATTTCAAGTGGAATTATTGTATCTTTGTTTTTGTTGTTTAGTGTGGAAGTGGAGAGAAAAGATAATGATTATGTTTTTTTTTTAATCATTATGTCTTTTTGTATTAAAATGGCATCTCATTATGGAGGACTTGGGGGAGAGTGGGGCTGTTGATTTTCAACCGAGCTCCCCTATAAATATGGGCATTAGGTTCGTGTAATTACACAAAGAAATTTTCCTATAGTTCCAAATAATTCATCTGTGTTCTTAAAACACTTAGGAGTTCAAAGAAAGGTGGAAGGAACAAAATTTTGAGGGTATTTTCGAAAATATTTTATAGAGAATTTCGGAAAGCTATCAAAATAGCAGAAGGTAATGTTATTTTAAAATTTATGAAAGTTTTAGGAAGTTAAAGTGGGAATTTTTCAAACTGTGTGGTTTATGGAGAAAAGAAGAAATAATAAGAAATTTAAATTCAAATATTATGTCAGGTGTTGGCAGTCAGCAATCGGGAGAAAATTCGAAGAAGAACGGGAAAGGCAAAGAGGTGGTCCACGAGTAGCTTTAAGTGCTACGTGGTGAGTTGGATTTACTTTTAGTAGTCTAAATAAAAATCAATTATTTTGGTGATATTATTATAATTAATTATTAAAGTATGCTTGGGTGATAGATTAAAAATTGATTTATGGGTATGATAGGAAATTTGGTCAGGTAGAAATATTTTTCAGTGAGAAATATTATTTTTGAAAATCATAAGTTTATTTGAGAATAAAAGCAATAAATAAATTATTGATGAGATATATTGATGTTTTAGTACGAGTTATGATGAGATGAATTTTAGTAAATCTTGACATACTTTAATTGATTATTTAATGTGATTTGGGAAGAGAAGAATTTAGTAGAATTTTTATATAATTTGATAAAAATCAGGATGATTGGATGTAAGAAATTTTAAAGAAACTTTGTTATATAAAATTTGTGGATAATCAGGATAGCCAAATTAAGTGGTTTGAATGTTTATATATTTTTTTATATTACTGTTTCATATCATTGTTCATGCGCATATGCATTTAATAATATAACCAAAAGAACCGGGAAGGCAGCCGGTCTAATGAAATAACCGTGACAGCCGGTATATGCTGGAATGAAAAGTGAAAACCGTGACAGCCGATATATGCTGGGATGAAAAGTGAAAACCGTGACAGCCAGTATATGCTGGAATTAACCAGAAAGGCAGCCAGTCTGATGAGAATAAAAGAACCGGGAGGGCAGTCGGTCTAAGATAATAACAACCTGTCGACAGGTGGGAAGATGTTCCCATCATAATCATTCATGCATTTGCATCTGTCTTAATGATTGTTGCATTATTTGAGATGCTGAGATGTGATATATTATTGTGAATTAAATTGTAGATGGCTGAGTCTCATAAAAAGAGACAACTATAATGATGAGATTATTGAGATGCTGCGATGTAGTTTATAATTGTGAATTAAATTATAGATGGCTGAGTCTCATAAAAAGAGACAGCTATAATGATGAGATTTTTGAGATGCTGAGATGTGGTATATTTTTGTGAATTTAATTATAGAAGGTTGAGTCTCATAGAAAGAGACAGTAGGGTGATAAGACTTATCTAAATGATGGACTTTTTGATATGAACCTCATTACGAGGTAATTAGAAGATAATTGATAGTCTTAAGGTGAACTAATGATTAAGAAGAATAGATTGGTAGTAGAAAGTTGTCATCAGGTTATGCGAAAAATTAAGATTTAATATTAAAGGATTATTTATGGAATTTGGAATAATTTTAGTAAATTTAATTCGCTGAGCTTGTGAAGCTCACCCCTCACTGTTCAATGATTTCAGGTAGCAGTCAAGATAAATAGTCTGGTGGGTTGAGAATCAGACGAGATCTTTTTCTGTAAACCACGTACATGTCAATATCCTCAGACAATCGAGTTAAAGACTTGTAATAATTTTATTGTAAATATTCATGCATTTATATATATTATGTTTAAGTGAATATCAGATTTGTTTACCTCTCCTGTTAAAGGTTAAAAAAAAAAAATTTGATAGTATTATATTTATTGTTGCATATATGTGTCGTACTTGGATTTTCAAAATGTGATGACACCGTCTAGGGGTGGCCAACCTGGGATGGGTCGTTACAGTATTGCTCGGGTTGCTCTACTCAAGGATTCTATGATTGAGATTTAAACATGAGTGGCTGAACGCATTGTTGGGCATTTGGCTTAGCTGCTTTGATTGTTTTAGATATTTTGATGGATTTAGTTTTATGAAATTTTCCAGATTATTTTTTATTCAATATTCTTCATACCTTTGATTATTGCTTGTGGATTGGCCAATAATCAAGGTTAATATTCGAGATTAGGTTGAGGACAAACTTTCTTGAATAGGAATTTAAATCAGGATTCAAATCAAATTGTGATTTAGGTGGTTGCGTTTTCCTTATACTTAATTTAACTAATTAATTGATGAACACGATCCATAGAATTTAATTAATTTGTTATAAATTGAGAATAAACATGATCAAATGGCATTCTCTAGTCTTAGAGAAAATACCAATAATATTAGATGTTGATTAACTCTTTATATTCACCAAATGTTCCAATTTGTGATTGGATAGCAAGCTAAACTCCCAATTGCTCTAATTGATTATACTCATCTCTTCATAATTCGTTTTGTTTAATTTACTTAATTGTTTTTATTTCAATTTTCTCTTCACCAATCTTTTAATTAGAATGTTTAGGATTTAATTTCAGAGCTTGTTTTAGTAATTTTAAGAAAGTAATTTAGGATTTAAACCACTGAAATTCTTTGAGAGATCGACTTCAAGAGTAAACTCATTGCAATACTATTTGTGATTCGTGCATTTGCAAGCATTTAAAATTTGTACATCAAGTTTTTGGTGCCGTTGCCGGGGAATTGGCGTTTAAATCTTTAGTTATTTTCTTTCTTTTTATTTTTATTTTTTTCTTTCTTTTAAGTATAATTTTCATTTCTTTTATTTCGTCAAATTTTCTTTATTTGCTTTTTGATTTTCTTGATTTAAATTGACATTAATTTGTTTCTTGATGTTCGCTCTCTTGATTCCTGGTAGCTTAATTTTTCTTTTGTTTTCTTCAGGTACATGCACGGTAGAAGATCCCAAGGGAGAAATCTAATGCCAGCAATAGACAATATTTATAGGCTAAGGGAGACGTTACCGCCTACAGAAGAAGAAGAAAAGGTTGAGGGAATAGAAAAAGAGGAGCCTGAAATAATGGAAGGAGCTGAAAGATAAATTATGATGGAGTATGCAAGGCGGATCATCGACACTTCCACATCTTGCATCCAATTGGGGGAAGCTGCATGAAATTATGAGATAAAAAATATCCACTTTAGCATGCTCCCTTCATTATATTGAATTCCAAATAAAGACCCATTAACCTTCATAAGGGATTTCTATGCAACAGTGCAAACTTTTCCTACATAGGGGCTGAATGAGGATCAACTCAGGATGAGATACTTCCCCTACAGATTAAAAGATAAAGCAAAAGCATGGTTGATGATTTTTCCACCCGGTTCTTTGACTACATGGGAAGCGGTCTACAATCGGTTCATGAACAAATTCTACTCCCATTATAAGACCACTGAGTTGAGAATTAAGATTGCCACGTTCTCACAAATGGAGGGAGAACCTTTCCATGAAGCATGGGACAGGTTCAAGATGCTTCTAATCCAATGTCCCCACCATCATTACCCATTGCAGCTAAAAAATCAATTCTTCTATGACGGTTTGACACAACAGTGTCAATATACGGTTGATAACGGTACCGGTGGAGCCATGGGAGAAAAGACTGCTGAAGAGACATGCGAGCTATATGAGATGTTGGGTGCTAATTCCCAATAAAAGAGTGTAAGAGGAAGGAGAATTGGGGTTAATAAATTGAGCTCCAATAATGATATGGTAATGCAACTTGCAGAGTTGACCAAACAAGTCAAACTTCTCACAACCACAAACACGCCCAATCATAAGGTATGTGGAGTTTGTGGGGTTTTTGGTCATAGTGCTAACACTTGTTCTTTGTCTTATGAATCTTATGTAGGAAATGAACAAGAACAAGTCAATGCAATGGAGTCTTACCAACCTAGGCCAATGAATGATCCATATTCTAACACTTATAACCCTGGGTGGAGAAATCATCCCAATTTCTCCTAGAATACTAACAATGCTCCTGTATATGCTCAAAGTTTAAGACTGGTTCAATATCAAAACCAAGTTGCACCACCCAATCAACCTAAAAATCCAACTTTGGAGGAGAATTTGAGTGCTTTTATTCAAGTTAGCAAAGAGAACCATGAGAGACATAGCCAAATGTTGGATTCCTTAGAGGCATCAATGAAGAGGGTGGAAGTACAAGTTGGGCAACTTGCGAAACAATTGCAAGTACATCAAAAAGGGAAGTTGTCTAGCCAACCTGAGAAAGCAAAGACTATCACAGTGCTGCGAAGTGGTAAAATTCTTAACAACAATTCTGATGATAAAATTTCTTATGACTTGCCATGTGATGCAGGAAAATCAATTAAGAAGCATGACATTCCTAAAGGAAATCCAGCTGAAGATCCATAATCTTCTCAAACATCTGAGGAGAGCAAGAAGAATGAGCCATCTTCCTTCACGACACTACACAGGGTGACCGAGCCTTATAGGCCTCTTACTCCTTATCCAAGCCGTCTGAAAGATGTTAAACATGATAAGTAATTTTCTGATATTTTTTATATGCTTTCTAAAGTGATATTAATTTGCCTTTTTTGGATGTTATCAAGAATGTGCCATCATATGCAAAATTCTTTAAGGAACTTAACACCAAAAAGAGGAAATATGAGAAGAACGAGAAAGTGATGGTGTCAGAAGTTGCTAGTGCAGTGCTCTAACAAAGCTTGCCACCTAAGCTGAAAGATCCCGGAAGTTTCATCATCAACATCACAATGGGACACAAGAAGGTCGCCAAGGCAATGCTAGACTTAGGAGCAAGTATAAATCTCATGCCATATTCGATATACTTACAACTAGGTTTGGGGGAGCTTAAGTCAACAACTATGTCCCTTCAACTTGCTAATAGGTCAGTTAAATATCCTAAGGGAATAGTTGTTGATATATTGATGCAGGTAGACAAAGTGATTGTGCCTATGGATTTCGTGGTATTGGAGATGGAAGAAACCCCATCTAAGGACAAGGAGCACACAATTCTTCTTGGTAGACCATTTATGGCCACAACCAAGACTATTATTGATATCTATATTGGGAGGTTAACGATGACAGTCTTGGGAGAGACTGTATAATTTAAAGTGTTTGATTCTCTAACCACTCCTTTTTCTATTTCTACTAACGATGAGTGTTCTTTTATTGATTGTGTGGACTCACTTGTTTATGACACTTATTTGCAGATAGAAATAGAAGACAAGCTTGAATTTTCTTTTACAACTGAGAGAGTAGAGAAAACACTAGAAGATGAGACCAAAGGGTATCATGAGATGCTAGATAGTGCAATACCAGTGCTACCCTAAGAAAAGTCTAGTAAACTTTTAGAATTGCCAAGTTCCCTACCTAGGGAAGATACTACTCCACCTAAGCTTGAACTTAAAGAGTTACCTAAGCACCTTAAGTACATATCTCTGGGAGAGGGAGACACATATCCTGTGATTATTTCAGCTACTTTGACCCAAACCCAAGAGGAGAGAGTTGTGAAGGAGCTTAGTATACTTATGAGAGCCATAGGATGGAGTATAAGTGACATCAGGGGTATTTTTCCTGCTACATGTATGCATAAGATCATTTTAGAGGACAGTACCAAACTGGTTGAGCTTGAGCATCGGGCATATTGGGCAATCAAGGAGTTGAACATGGACATAGCAATGGCAGGAGAGAAACAATTACTACAACTCAATAAGTTAAAAGAGATTTGTGATGAAGCCTATGAGAATGCAAAGATCTACAAAGAACACACTAAGCGTGACCATAACCAAGGCCTTATCCATAAGTCTCTTTATCCTGGAATGAAAGTTCTTTTGTTTAACACTCGTTTCAAATTATTTTTAGGAAAATTGAAGTCAAGATGGTGCAAACCGTTTTCGGTAGTTAATGTTTTTTCTCATGGAGCAGTAGAGTTGCTGAACCCGAAGACTCAAGTGACATTCAAGGTCAACGGGCATCGTGTGAAGCCTTACTTGGAATGAGTCCATGAGAAGGGGGCTATTGAGTGCATTAAGGTGCACAATCCTGAATAAGTTCAACCAACATCTTGCTAAGATGTTAAAGAAAGCACTTGGTGGGAGGCAACCCACCCATTTGATAGAGTATATTTTCTGTTATTTCATTTTGATTATTCCCTTCTAAATGTTTTTCTAAATGCGTGTTTGATTTTATACATTGAGGACAACGTTTAGTTTAGGTTTGGGGGTACAATTAGAACTTTTTGAGACAAAATTTTCATGCTATAATTTGTTTTATGGTTAGTAATCAAGTCTTTTATACACGTTGAGTTTAGTGTCTTTAACATTGACAAGTTGTTGTGAGGATTGATGCATATTCATATTCCATAGACCATGCTCTTGATGTTGATACTGAGATGAACCTAGATCTAATGATTGAGAATCAAATAGTGGAGACTACCTAGTGAGTTATTTGAGCTATAAGCGTTTTGTACTGAGAGTTAGTTTCTTGGTACTCTTAAACACTCTTTGTTATGGCCTTAATTGTTAGATGATCTCTATAGGTTTAGCATTGAATGCTAGGATCATATAACTCACTTAAAGTATCATGTTGTGTATTCTCATTATTTTAGTTGAATGACTTGAGTAAGAAGTTTGAGTGTGTGCCTATCATTATATGCCCTAGTTGCCATTATCTCTGGAGAAAGATCCAAATTCTTATTCAAAAAAAGAAGTAAAAAAAAAAGAAGAGAAAAAAAAGAAATATTTATATGAGAAACATGTCAGAAAGGGATTTGGTGATATGATCGACGCCAAGAACTAAGAAATTGATGGATCAAGAAAACTTCCAAGATCGTTTAGAAGCAGATTTATGTGAGACCGCGACCCGTTGCTTATATTGAAGCAAGAACCTTAGTATGATGAAGACGCCACAATCAATTATGGAAGGATTGATTGATAAGTCGAAGATGAATGCCACAGAAACTCCGATAAGTTCAGAAGTTCTAAAAGAACCAAAGAGAATTTTCTCTCCAAAAGTATGAATCAAATCTGAATTGTTTTATTCCAAAAATTCAATGGCTATTTAAATACATGAGAATTCGTAACCAATTAGAAAAATGAAAACTAAGAAATAGAAAATAAACCTAAATAGAATTCTGGTAGGAATAGGAAACTACGAAATAGGAAATAAACCTAAATAGAATTCTGGTAACCTAAAATCCAAATAAGGAAAGTATCTAACTTGGCATGCAAGCCTTATAATTCAGTAATTAAATTAATAAGGAAAAAAATTAAAAAAAGGTAATAAGTAAAATTGTGGCCTGCCATTTTCCTTGCTGAGCCAACCAAAATGAGTAAGTCTCCAATTTTGGGAAACTAAGATTTTAATTCATCATTTTGAATTGTTAGATTATTCCAAAGCTTGAATTATGGAAACTCATCCTTGTGGATCACGTATAGCATCATCCTTGGGACCTCAAAGATAGTTCTTACTCAAAATGTGTTGAATCAACCCATTGAGAGTTTCCTTGAACCTTTTAGCTCGAGCCCTTGTAACTGGTCCAATTGGAGCTTGAATAGGAATATGCCATTTGTTAGCCGTGTCCTCATCATTCCTTTCCTCTTGAAAATGATTTGTCCTCAAATCATCACCTACATCAAAAAGTCTTAAATCAGAAACATTGAAAGTGGTACTAACATTGTACTCACCTGGCAAACCTAATTTGATGCGCTCAAGGACAGAAAAAAGCCCATCTCCTTTAGGAAGTAACTTTGAACGCCTTTGTGCTGGAAATCTTTCTTTCCTCATGTGTAACCAAACCCAATATCCAGGTTGAAAAATCAGCTATCAGTGACCTTTGATCAATTAGAATGCCTTCTCTTGCTCGTCTCCCCATTTGAATCCAACATTCTTCTTGATGACTTCGGTAAGTGGTGCGGCAATATTGCTAAAGTCTTTCACGAACCTCCTGTAAAAACTAGCGAGGCCATGAAAACTACGAACTTGACCTACACTCGTGGGACTTAGCCATTCTTTAATCGCATGGATCTTCTCTTTATCAACCTGTATTCCTTGTGTACTCACAACAAAACCAAGAAACACAAGCTTATCGGTGCAAAAAGTGCATTTCTTCAAGTTAGCAAACAACTTCTCTTTTCTAAGCACATCCAAAACTGATTTTAAATGCACAATATAATCATCTAAGTTTGTGCTATAAATGAGAATATTATCAAAATAAACAACAAACAATCTGCCTATAAAAGCTCACAAAACATGGTTCATTAATCTCTGAAGGTAATTGGTGCATTTATTAGTTCAAATGGCATAACTAACCACTCATATAAACCATATTTCATTTTAAAAGAAGTTTTTCATTCATCACCCTCTTTCATTCTTATTTGATGATATCCACTTTTTAAATCAATCTTAGAAAATACACAAGCACCATGCAGTTCATCTAGCATATCATCTAAACGAGGAATAAGATGTCGATACTTTACCGTTATATTGTTAACTGCTCGGCAATCAACGCACATTCTCCATGTCCCATCCTTTTTAGGAACCAAAATCACCGGAACAATGCACGAGCTCATGCTTTCTCTTACATACCACATTTCCATCAATTCACTAACCTGCCTTTGTAGCTTATTTGTCTCCTTAGGATTGCTTCGATATGCTGGTCGATTTAGAATTGTAGCATCGAGCACGAAATCAATTTGATGTTCAATTCCTCGAATAGGAGGTAAGCCATGTGGAATCTCCTCGGGAAAGATATCATCAAACTCCTGTAAGAGAGAAACAATAGAACCAGGCAAAGATGAGTTAAATTGGTCAGTGTTTAACACCTCTTTATACAAAAGTACAATCATTGGCTGATTTAAAATCATAGCGCTTTTTATTTCACTCGTTCTTGCATAGAAATTTGTTTTTCTCTCAATGGCCGAATCAGCTCTCTTATTTTCTCTCTCAATTTTTCTGGCCTCTCTCATTTTCTTTTTTTGATTTTCGTTCGTTCTCTTTTTCTCACTCTCTTTCGTTTGCTCACTCTCTTTTTGTAACCTCGCTTGATCTTCATAAACCTGCATTGGTGTCAAAGGAACTAGAATGATTGTTCTTTGATTTCTTATAACAAATATTTGTTGGTGAAGCCATCATGCTTAACACACCGATCGAATTGCCATGGCCGACCTACTAACAAGTGTCCAGCTTGCATCGAAACTACATCACACAAAACTTTATCTTCATATTTTCTAATACGGAAGAAAACTAACACCTGTTTGTTCACCCTCACTTCACCACTATCATTGAGCCATTGCAACTTGTAAGGCCGAGGATGTTTAATTGTTAGCAGCCCTAATTTCTCAACCATTGTAGTGCTAGCAACGTTAGTACAACTACCTCCATCAATAATCACACTATATACCTTGTTTTGCACGCGGCATCTAGTATGAAAGATGTTTTCTCACTGCACTTTGTCATCCTCTTTGATTTGCACACGTAGAGCTCTCATTGCAACCAATAATTCTCCTTGGGTAGCGTATTCCTCATCTTCAACTCTCTCTCTCCTAGGTTGAACTCTCTCCCTCCTACACATATTAGAAGCGTTTTGTTGCTGCCCCACACGTGCATTCTCTACCTGATCTATCCACTCATGAAACTGTTCCATCTCCGTTCTCAATACTCTCCTCATCTCACCCATTAAAGCCTCTATGAGCAACTTCGGATCACCCTCTCCCGATGTATCTCCAGAATTATTTTTGTTCTTGTTGTCTGACATGTTTGCTGCAACTAGAAGTTAGAGAAAAAAAAAAGAACAAAAAAACCTCACACACTCCCTCACGTGTTTCACTCAAAGAATGAGTCACTCAATTTCACTCGTGTTTTTACACAAAAATCATATTGGCTTTCACCCTCTTATGTGCTCACCACTCTTGCCTTTTCCACTTGTAATAATCCTCTATAGGTTCTTATCGAACTAACCGAACAAGTATCAAAGTTTCCAGTAACAATTCACTAATAACTCATAAAGAAATTCAGATTTAAAGGCTAGAATACAAGGAAACAAAGATGAGAAATTGAAACAAGAATTGAATGAATTGAATCTAAATATCACACACCTTTTTTTTCCACGTTTTTTTTCTAAACTGGAAATTCATTCTTTTTTTTAATTTCATTTTTTTGTCACTTTTTTTTTATGAATTAAAACAAAAGATAAGCAAACCTAAAACTAGAAGGCTCTGATACCAACTTATATGATCCACGCTAAGAACTAAGAAATTGATGGAACAAGAAAACTTTCAAGATCGTCTAGAAGTAGATTTATGTGAGACTTCGACCCGTTGCTTATATTGAAGCAAGAACCTTGGTATGATGAAGATGCCACAATCAATTATGGAAGGATTGATTGATAAGTAGAAGATGAACGCCATGGAAACTCCGATAAGTTCAGAATTTCTAAAAGAACCAAAGATAATTTCTCTCCAAAAGTATGAATCAAATCTGAATTGTTTTATTCTAAAAAGCCAATGGCTATTTAAATATATGAGAATTCGTAACCAATTAGAAAAAGGAAAACTAAGAAATAGAAAATAAACCTAAATAGAATTCTGGTAACCTAAAATCCAAATAAGGAAAGTACATAATTTGGCATGCAAGCCTTATAATTCAGTAATTAAATTAATAAGGAAAAAATAAAAAAAAAGGTAATAAGTAAAATTGCAGCCTGCCATTTTCCTTGATGAGCCAACCAAAACGAGTAAGTCTCCAATTTTGGGAAACTAAGATTTTAATTCACCATCTTGAATTGCTGGATTATTCCAAAGCTTGAATTATGGAAACTCATCCTTGTGGATCACGTATAGCATCATCCTTGGGACCCCAAAGATAGTTCTTACCCCAAATGTGTTGAATGAGCCCATTGAGAGTTTCCTTGATCCTTTTAGCCCTTGTAACTGGTCCAATTGGAACTTGAATAGGAATATGCCATTTGTTAGCCGTGTCCTCATCATTCCCCTCTTTTTGAAAAGGATTTGTCCTCAAATCATCACCTACATCAAAAGGTCTTAAATCAGAAACATTGAAAGTGGTACTAACATTGTACTCACCTGGTAAACCTAATTTGTATGCTTTGTCATTGATGCGCTCAAGGACAGAAAAAGACCCATCTCCTTTAGGAAGTAACTTTGAACGCCTTTGTGCTGGAAATCTTTATTTCCTTATGTGTAACCAAACCCAATATCCAGGCTAAAAAATCAGCTATCAGCGACCTTTGATCAATTGCAACGCCTTCTCTTGCTCGTCTCCCCATTTGAATCCAACATTCTTCTTAATGACTTCGATAAGTGGTGCGGCAATACTACTAAAGTCTTTCACGAACCTCCTGTGAAAACTAGCGAGGCCATGAAAACTACGAACTTGACCTACACTCATGGAACTTGGCCATTCTTTAATCGCACGGATCTTCTCTTCATCAACTTGTATTCCTTGTGTACTCAAAACAAAACCAAGAAACACAAGCTTATCGGTGCAAAAAGTGCACTTCTTCAAGTTAGCAAACAACTTCTTTTTTCTAAGCACATCCAAAACTGATTTTAAATGCACAACATGATCATCTAAGTTTGTGCTATAAATGAGAATATTATCAAAATAAACAACAAAGAATCTGCCTATAAAAGCTCGCAAAACATGGTTCATTAATCTCTGAAGGTACTTGGTGCATTTTTTTAATCCAAATGGCATAACTAACCACTCATATAAACCATATTTCATTTTAAAAGCAGTTTTCCATTCATCACCCTCTTTCATTCTTATTTGATGATATCCACTTTTTAAATCAATCTTAGAAAATACACAAGCACCATGCAGTTCATCTAGCATATCATCTAAACAATGAATAAGCTGTCGATACTTTACCGTTATATTGTTGACTGCTCAGCAGTCAACGCACATTCTCCACATCCCATCCTTTTTAGGAACCAAAATCACCGGAACAATGCACGGGCTCATGCTTTCTTTTACATACCCCGTTTCCATCAATTCACTAACTTGCCTTTGTAGCTCATTTGTCTCCTCAGGATTGCTTCAATATACTGGTCGGTTTGGAATTGTAGCACCGGGCACAAAATCAATTTGATGTTCAATTCCTCGAATAGGAGGTAAGCCATGTGGAATCTCCTCGGGAAAGATATCATTAAACTCCTGTAAGAGAGAAACAATAGAACCAGGCAAAGATGAGTTAAATTGGTTAGTGTTTAATACCTCTTTATACAAAAGTACAATCATTGGCTGATTTAAAACCATCGCTCTTTTTATTTCACTCGTTCTTGCGTAGAAATTTGTTTTTCTCTCAATGGCCGTATCAACTCTCTTATTTTCTCTCTTAATTTTTCTGGCCTCTCTCATTTTCTCTTTTTGATTTTCATTCGTTCTTTTTTTCTCACTCTCTTTTGTTTGCTCACTCTCTTTTTGTAACCTAACTTGATCTTCATAAACCTGCTTTGGTGTCAAAGGAACTAGAGTGATTGTTCTTTGATTTTTTACAAATGAATATTTGTTGGTGAAGCCATCATGCTTAACACGCAGATCGAATTGCCTTGATCGGTCTGCTAACAAGTGTCCAGCTTGCATCGAAACTACATCACACAAAACTTCATCTTCATATTTTCCAATACAGAAGGAAACTAACACCTGTTTGTTCACCCTCACTTCACCACTATCATTGAGCCATTGCAACTTGTAAGGCCGAGGATGTTTAATTGTTAGCAGCCCTAATTTATCAACCATTGTAGTGCTAGCAACGTTAGTACAACTACCTCCATTAATAATGACACTACATACCTTGTTTTGCACGTGGCATCTAGTATGAAAGATGTTTTATCACTGCACTTTGTCATCCTCTTTGATTTGCACACTTAGAGCTCTTATTGCAACCAACAATTCTCCTTGGGCAGCGTATTCCTCATCTTCAACTCTCTCTCTCCTAGGTTGAACTCTCTCCCTCCTACGCATATTAGAAGCGTTTTGTTGCTGCTCCACAGGTGCATTCTCTACCCGATCTATCCGCTCATGAACCTGTTCTATCTCCGTTCTCAATATTCTCCTCATCTCACCCATTAAAGCCTCCATGAGTAACTTTGGATCACCCTCTCCCAACGTATCTCCATAATTATTTTTGTTCTTGTTTTCTAACATGTTTGCTTCAACTAGAAGTTAGAGAAAAAAAAGGAACAAAAGAACCTCACACACTCCCTCACGTGTTTCACTCAAAGAATGAGTCACTCAATTTCACTCGTGTTTTTACACAAAAATCATATTGGCTTTTACCCTCTTATGTGCTCACCACTCTTGCCTTTTCCACTCGTAATAATCCTTTATAGGTTCTTATCAAACTAACCGAACAAGTATCAAAGTTTCCAGTAATAATTCACCAATAACTCACAAACAAATTCAGATTTAAAGGCTAAAATACAAGGAAACAAAGATGAGAAATTGAAACAAGAATTGAACGGAATTAATCTAAATATCACACACCTTTTTTTTTCCAAGCTTTTTTTTCTAAACTGGAAATTCATTATTTTTTTTAATTTCATAGTTTTTGTCACATTTATTTTATTTTATTTTTATGAATCGAAACAAAAGATAAGCAAACTTACAACTAGAAGGCTCTGACACCAACTTATATGATCCACGCCAAGAACTTAGAAATTGATGGATCAAGAAAACTTCCAAGATCATCTAGAAGCAGATTTATATGAGACTGCGACCCGTTTCTTATATTGAAGCAAGAACCTTGGTATGATGAAGATGCCACAATCAATTATGGAAGGATTGATTGATAAGTCGAAGATGAACGTCATGAAAACTCTGATAAGTTCAGAAGTTCTAAAAGAATCAAAGAGAATTTCTCTCCAAAAGTATGAATCAAATCTGAATTGTTTTATTCCAAAAAGCCAATGGCTATTTAACTACATAAGAATTTGTAACCAATTAGAAAAAGGAAAACTAAGAAATAAGAAATAAACCTAAATAGAATTCTGATAGGAATAAGAAACTACGAAATAGGAAATAAACCTAAATAGAATTCTGGTAACCTAAAATCCAAATAAGGAAAGTACCTAACTTGGCATGCAAGCCTTATAGTTTAGGAATTAAATTAATAAGGAAACAATTAAAAAAAAAGGTAATAAGTAAAATTGCAGCCTGCCATTTTCCTTGATGAGCCAACCAAAACGAGTAAGTCTCCAATTTTGGGAAACTAAGATTTTAATTCACCATCTTGAATTGCTAGAATATTCCAAAGCTTGAATTATGGAAACTCATCCTTGTGGATCACGTATAGCACTATCCTTGGGCCCCCAAAGATGGTTCTTAGCCCAAATGTGTTGAATCAGCCTATTGAGAGTTTCCTTGAACCTTTTAGCTCTAGCCCTTGTAACTGGTTCAATTGGAACTTGAATAGGAAGATGCCATTTGCTAGTCGTGTCCTCTTCATTTGGTATCAGAGCTAATATAAGCAACGGGTGCCCAAATGTTAGCGGTCTCAGTCTTCATTATACCAAGGTTCTTGCTTCAATATAAGCAACAAGTCGCGATCTCACATAAATCTGCTTCTAGACGATCTTGAAAGTCTTCTTGATCCATTAATTTCTTAGTTCTTAACGTGGATCATATCATTTGGTTAGAAAAGAAAGAGGACCTGAGATACTTCAAGGGTATTGAAGTCGCTCTTATAACGAGTTGAAAAGAAAGAACTTTCATGTCAATCAGGCTCGGCCAACCATGCCCATCTATGCATAGGTTCATACTTAATATGTTTTGCTTGAGGTGTTTGACTAGGATATGATATAGGCGATGTGATAGCTTTGCAATCCTAACATTTGATTCCTTTCATGAGATCTATTTTGCGAACATATGAGCGTTCTTTGATGATATCAATATTCATATGTGAATTTATATTTGAAATTTCTTGTTTACATAACTTCTATTCGTATATGCTTGATGAGTGTTTGAAACCTAGGTTTAGTGTGCTTAATGAATGAATCTTGTGAGGCCTAGAGTCGAAGCGAATTCGAATTCTTGACGTTAGTTTTGGGGTTAATTGACGTGAGGTGTTTTGAGCATTGGAATATGGATCCTAAAGGCCCTCTGGATTCACTCTCTGATGATTTCAGATGAGCTCCGATTGATTGCATGCTTATTTTCCATATAATTTTGGAGGGCAAGCTGAGGAATCGCCGAAGCTTTCACTACCAAGGAGGAGATGATCGCTGAGAGGCCGAAGGCAACTCAATGAAGCATGAGCTCCATGGCCGGCTAGTCTCCAAGCAAGGTGAAGGGATGAATCCCTAGGTGTAGTTGTTCTTATTTTCCTTTATTTGATTCAGTTGTAGTTTGGTATTATTTTCATTAAACATTGTTATGTTTTATTCTTTAATTTAATTAGTAGATTTCTTATTAGTCCGGTGATTGCATGCTTCTTTTCCATATAAGTCTAGTCATGCTCTTCTTATGTGTATTTGTTTGGGTGTGATTGAGTCTGGTAGATCTCTTTTATAGATTTGTCCATTGCTGCGGTGTTGTCATTTAGATATATCGTCGTCTTTTGATAATTTATAAGTTAGGTCATGTGTGCTTGAAAGTAAAGAATAATTCATATCAATTACATTAGGGTTTATACATGCACTTTAATTGAATATTTACCGATTGCTTGTTTGGGATGTGAAACTTGCAATCGAGATAAAAATAACTGAATCAAGTTAGGATTCGGGCAACGAACCTAGGGAAGTGTTGAGACTGTGAACATAATTGTGCCTAAGATATCTAGATATGAGTCATAATAAGAATTAAGGCATGAGGGTTTTGTTGATTTAAGTTTTTAGGTTTGTTTTGTTTATGTTTTCTTTTAGTTTTGCTTGAGGACTAGCAAAATCTAGGTTTGGGGGTATTTGATGACCAAATATTTGTCCTAGTATTTTATATGTTTTTCAAGTATTTGTTTATATGTTTAGCTTAGAAATTTGTTACTTTGAGTTGTTTTTTGTTGTGTTACAGGTTCACAAGTACTTAGAAAGAAGTTTTACTAAATTGCCTGTATAGATCAGTCATTTTTGCGAATTAAACTGTATTGATTCAGGAAGAACCAGAAGATGAGCTATATATGCTTGGAAAGATCTGGATGTTTTTTTTTTGGAGACTTTTATGGCTTGTAAATATGATTTTTCTAGAGAAAGTTATGGCAGTTTTAGTAGATAAAAGTCAGACTGTGCGTGATTTCAGCATGGCAAAAGTGATTTTTGCGGAAAACTATATTGATTAGAAAGAACCAAGAGATGAGCCATATATGCTTGGAAAGATCCGGATATCTATTTTCTGGAGAATTTTACTGCTCATAAACATTATTTTTCTAGAGAAAGTTATGACAGTTTTAGTAGACAAAGGTCAGACTGTGCGTGATTTTAGCATGGCAGAAGTGAATGAGTTATTAAATTGTGATTTTTTTTTGGATTTCCATGGGCTGGATAGAATCACAACCGGACCAGTTCTGGACAACAGAAACCTGGTCGGGACAGCAGCAAACACACGGCCTGGACAGCCGCAGAACCGGGCCTGGACAGCAGCAGAAGCACACGACCTGAACAGAAACCCTAGTGCGACTTTTCTGTCTACAAAGTTGTCTCCATATAGCTATATATAGGAATTTTAGACTCAGAGAAGGGGGGAAATGATGGTAGTTCTTGGAGAGATATTATCAAGAGGAGTTTTGGGAGATTGAAGGAGGAGATGATTTCTTTCATCAAGATAGCTTATCAAGAGATTGAAGACGACGATCAATCGCTTCAAGACTTTGAGGATTCATCTTGTAATTTGGGAAAAAATTCTATCTTTTCTCATTTTTTCCTTCAATATGCTTGTAACCCTAGTAGTTGAATTATATGATTGAGATTTAAACATGAGTGGTTGAACACATTGTTGGGCGTTTGACTTAGCTGCCTTGGTTATTTTGGATATTTTAGTGGATTTAGTTTTGTGAAATTTTCCATATTATTTCTTATTCAATATCCTTCATACCTTTGATTATTGCTTATGGATTGGCCATCAATTATTGATAGTCAAGGTTCATATTCGAGATTAGGTTGAGGACAAATCATCTAGACCTAATTAATATTTATTGAATAGGAATTTAAATCAGGATTCAAATCAAATTGTGATTTAGGTGGTTACGTTTTCCTTATACTTAATTTAACTAATTAATTGATGAACACAATCCATGGGATTTAATTAATTAGTTATAAATTGAGAATAAACACGATCAATGGCATTCTCTAGTCTTAACGAAAATACCAATAATCTTGGATGTTGATTAATTCTTTATATTCACCAAATGTTCCAATTCATGATTGGATAGCAAGCTAAACTCCCAATTGTTCTCATTGATTATACTCATCTCTTCATAATTCGTTTTGTTTAATTTACTTAATTGTTTTTATTTCAATTTTGTCTTCACCAATATTTTAATTAGAGTGTTTAGGATTTAATTTCAGAGTTTGTTTTAGTAATTCTATGAAAGTAATTTAGGATTTAAACCACTGCAATTCCTTGAGAGATCGACCTCGAGAGTAAACTTATCGGAATACTATTTGTGATTCATGCACTTGCGAGCATTTAAAATTTGTACATAAAAAATGATCGAAGATAGTGAGCAATAAAGCTGTCATCCTCAAGTTTCTATGTGAAAAATGGCCAAGGATAGCAAAAACTTGGCGTATTGTTCTTGGACTTTGCGGTGAAAAATGGCAGAGGATTTACATACTTGTAGTGTTTTCCTCAGGCTTTGACTGAAAAGGGCCCAGGAGATGAAGACTTTGTCACTCTCTCCTCAGAATTTGCTTGAAAAATGGCAGAGGATGGTAACACTCGGGTTTTTTTCCTCGAGCTTTGACTGAAAAATGACCAAGGAGATGAAGAGTTCAGTATTCTTTCCTCGAGCTTTTCATGGTAAACAGTTTGGGTATTTTCATCGGGCTTTGACTGAAAAATGGCCGAGGAGATGAAGAGTTCAGCATTCTATTCTTGGGCTTTGCTTGAAAAATGGCCAAGGATGGTAAACACCAGGGGTGTTTTCCTCATGCTCTGACTGAAAAATGGCCAAGGAGATGAAGAGTTTGGCACGATATCCTCAAACATTGCTTGAAAAATGGCCGAGGATGGTAAGCACTCGGGTGTTTTCCTCAAGCACTAACTAAAAAATAGTCGAGGAGATGAAGAGTCCAAAAGTCTCTCTATAGGGTTTACCTGAAAAATAGTTGAGGATGGTAAACCCTTGGGATGTTTTGTTTAGGTTTTAACTAAAAAATGGTTGAGGAAATGAAAATTTTAACACTCTTTTCCTCATACTTTGCTTGAAAATAGTTAAGGATGGTAAACATTCAGGGTGTTTTCCTCAAGCTTTGACTGAAAAATGCCGAGGAGATAAAGAGTTTGACACTCTCTCCTCGAACTTTGCCTGGAAAATGGTCGAGGATGGTAAACAATCAGGGTGTTTTCCTCATACTTTGATTGAAAAATGGTCGAGGAGATGAAGAATTTGACATTCTCTCCTTAGACTTTGCTTGAAAAATGGCTGAGGAGATGAAGAGTTCAACACTCTCTCCTCGAACTTTGCCTAAAAAATGGTTGAAGATGGTAAACACTCGGGGTGTTTTCCTCAGGCTTTGAACCGAGAGGATTGGCTCATCTTATTCCCAGATAAACCTAAAATTTACATGCATCTAAGGCTGACGACTTTTTTGTACCACAGGCTAGCCGCTTTCTTATAAATTTTTATAGAGAACTCAAAAATAACCGTTTTGCTGATATAAAATGTTGGAATTTCAAAATAAGTAAATATATAAGAACAAAAGATTATTGATAAGACTTACAAAGGTTTTCGGCATTCTAGGTCTGGGGTATTGGAATTTCTTTAAGTTTTTCCAGCACCAATGTACTAGCTCGGCAGATTCTTTGAATGCGATAGGGACTTTCCCAGTTTGGGATAAGTTTCTATGTTTCCCTTGGATGGGAGACTTCCTTCTTTCTGAGAACTAGGTCATTAAATCTAAACATTCGACCTTTGACTCGGGAGTTTTAATATTAGGTTATTCTCTGGTGGTAATGTAATAACCCATCCCAGGTTGGCCACCCCCGAGACAGCATCGTCACTTTTTGAAATCCCAGCACTACACATATATGCAACAATATAAAAACATCAACTGAAATATCTACATACATAAATCTTCAACCCTCAATAGGAGAGTTACATCATTCATATCTCAACTTAACAGTATAAACAACATAGTATGCATGAATATTTACAAATTTTTTTTCTTTCTCATTAGTTTGAGGATGTGGACCACGTGGCTTACAGATATGACTCAGTCTGAAAATCAGCTCGCCAATCTACTTGATCTGCCTACTACCTAAAATTATTTAACAATGAGGAGTGAACTTCACAAGCTAAGTGAATTAAATTTACTAGAAGTATTCAATTTGTATAAATAGTCTTCCAATATTCATTCATCTATATCTGATATAATTTGATAATAGCATTTTATTATCACTACTCATATCATAATCTACATCATTTATCAATCTCTTCTTCTCATATATTTAATCACCTTGAGGCTCAGTTCTATCTCATAATTACCTCGTTATGAGGTTCATGACATATAATCGATCACTCAGATAATCCTTATCATATCATACTTTCATATTTCTTTCTCATCACGTCTGTCTCTCTGTGAGACTCATTCATCTATCAATAAATTTACAATTAGAATAACACTTTAGCATCTCAAACAATAATAATCAATATTTAAAACGGATGTAATGCATGAATTATTAATTGGGAACATCTTCCCACATGTCAACATATTTAGCTTAGATCGGCCGCCTTCTCAATTCCTTTATTCTCATTTAGACTGGCTGCCTTCCCGGTTCTTTTATTTCATTTAGACCGGCTGCCTTCCCGATTCTTTTATTTCATGCATATGCATATAAACAATAATATAAAAACATGCATACATTCAAACATTCAATTTAGCTATCCAGCTCTTTATTATTTTATCATATTCATCAAATTATATCCTCATAATTCCTATCAAATTATCAATCATTATTTCAATAATATTAATTCTCATATAATAAATCTTAACATATCAATTATTTCTATCATACCCATCAACCGAATTTCATCCATCATCAAATCATAGGTTAATAATTAATTCAAATTTTATCATTATATATTTCATATTTATCTCAAATACTAAAAGTAAATCTAACTCACCACGTAGCACTTAAAGCTACCCGTGGATCACCTCCTTATCTTTTCTGCTCTTCCTAACAATTTCCTTCGATTACTGATCGTCAACACTTGACATAATATTTATATTAAAATTTTTAATTTATTCTTCAATTCTTCCAGAATTCACACCCTTTAAAAATTCCCACATTGAATTCCAGGAATTTCATGTATGCTAAATTTCAAAATAAAAATTCACATTATTACCTTTTGTTTTTCCTACAACTTCTCTCGAATCTCTTTAAAATTATCCCGTAAACCTCTTCAAAATTTCAATATTTCAACTATTCTTTGGGTCTCTAAGTGTTTAAAGAAAGAGAATAATTTGAATTACAGTTGAAGAAGACCAAACATGATTTGGTAAGTAATAAATAAAATAAACTAAAGTATATATATATACTGTCACATACCCCCCCCCCCCCCCTTTTACTGCCACCAAATGATGTGTGTTGTCTAACATGCATAGTTTGCATGTTAGACAGCCAACACCTGTATCCAGGTGTTTGAGTTTTTTTTTTTTTAAACCAAAACTTTTTTTTTCTTTCTTTCTTATCCATCAGCGTCATTTTTTTTAACATCCATTTTTTTTTCCTTTTTCTTACCGACATTGTCCACGCGTCTAGATTTTTTTTTAAAAGAATCATTTTATTCAAAAAAAAATTTTATATATATTATTTTAATTCCATGTCATATCTATCAAATTACTTCTTTACTCTTACTTTAAAAATACGGGTATTACAGGTAAGTAGTGAGTCTGATTTGGGCTTTGTCTTTAGCTTCATCGATCAAGTCGACGTTCATTGTAAGGGCCTCTTTGTTGTCTTCAAGGTTGAACTGTTGAACCCGTAGCAAGGGAATCCCGATATCAAGGGGAATGACCGTCTCAGATCTATAGGCTAAGAAGAACGGGGTCTCTTATGGAAGTCTGAGTAGCCATACAATAGGCCTAGAGGACATTATGTAACTGCTTTATCCATTATCTGTTGGTGTCTTCAAGTGTCTTCTTAATTCCTTGCAACAGAGTCTTATTGGTGACTTCGACGTATCCATTAGCTTAGGGATAACTGTAATACCTGTATTTATAAAGTAAGGGTAAAGAAGTACTTTAATAAATATGACATAGAGTTAAAATAACATATATATATATATATTTAAATGCGAAAGGTTAAATGTTTATAAAAAGAAAAAATCTAAAGTCATCCAGAAGAGGGAAGGAAGAAAAAAAAAAGATGTGGTAACAGGTGTTGCCACCTGTTGCCAAGTTTGGTGTGTGATGTTGCATGTAAGACAACATCACACATTTGTGGCAGCAGCTGGGGAGGGGTGATATTGAGTATTCAAAATTTTGGCGTGTATATAACGTAATTTATTTTATTACTTACCAAATCCTGTTTAGTTTTCCTTCAATTACAATTCAAATTACTCTATTTCTTTAAACACTCGGGGACCAAAAGAAAGGTTGAAAGAGAAAAATTTTGAAGAGGTTTATGGGTAAATTTTATAGAGAGTCACGAGAAGCTCTAGGAAAAACATAAGGTAATAACGTGAAGTTTATTTTTGAATTTTAGCATACATGAAATTTCCCGGAATTCAAAGTGAGAATTTTCAAAGGGTGTAAATTATGAAGAATTGAAGAATAAATCAGAAATTTAATATAAATATTATGTCAGGTGTTTGATGATCAGCAACTGTGAAAAATTGCTGAGATGAGCAAGAAAGGCAATGAGGTGATCCACGGGTAGCTCTAAGTGCTACGTGGTGAGTTAGATTTACTTTAAGTAATCTAGATAAAAATGAAATATCTAGTGATAATATTAAAATAAATTATTAGCTTATGCTTTGGTGGTAGATGAAAAATTTATTGATAGGTATGATAGGAATATTGGATATGTAGAACATTATTATGTGAGAAGTAATATTATTAGAATAATGAGTCGATTTAATAATAAAGGTGATATACGAAATTCTTGACGAGTTATGGTTGACAAATTGATGTGATATATGAGGAGAAGAAATTAGTGAAATTGATCAAATAGAAATTTGAGGAAAGGCAGGATAGCTAAATTAAATATTTGAATCCATGTTTGTTTTTATATTATTGTTCATATGAATATTTTATATCATTATTCATATGCATATGCATGAAATAAATGAATCAGGAGGGGGCCGGTCTAATTGAAAAACCGTGATAGCTGGTATATGCTGGAAATAAATGAAAACTGTGACAGCCGGTATATGCTGGAAATAAATGAAAACTGTGACAGCTGGTATATGCTGGAAATGAAAGAACCGGGAGGGGGCCGATCTAAGATAAAAACATGTCGATATGCGGGAAGACATTTCCTAATAATAATTCATGCATTGCATTTGTTTTATTGATTGTATTATTGAAGTGTTGTCGTTATTAAATTTTTTTTTATAGATGAATGAGTCTCACAGATAGACAGTTTTGGTAAGAAAGAAATATAGAATTATGATATGATAAGAACTATCTAAATATTAAACTATGTGTTATTATCCAGTCATATGAGATATAAATGATTAAATATTAAAGGATTATTTATTCAAATTGAATACTTCTAGTAAATTTAATTCACTGAGCTTATGAAGCTCATCCCTCATTGTACAATGATTTCATGTAGCAGACATGACAAATAGTCTAGTGGGTTGAGAGTTAGATGAAATCATTTTCTATAAGCCACGAATGAGTCCACATCCTCAGACTAATGAGAAAATAAAATAAAAATTTATTTATAAATATTCATGCATTTTACGTTGTATGTAATGTTTAAGTTAAGATCAGAATGATGTATCTCCCCTATTGAGGGTTGAGGATTGAAGTAAAATTTATGTTAGTATTATTTTTATTGTTGCATATATGTGTCGTACTGGGATTTTCAAAGTGTGATGACACCGTCTCGGGGGTGGCTAACCCGGGATGGGTCGTTACAATTTTGGTATCAGAGCATTAGGTTTTACGATTCTGTAGACTGCATAAAAAGTAAGAAAGTGGAAGATTAAAATAGATTATATTTTAAAAGTTTGGGGATGATATGTGGACATGCTAGAGCTAAAGTTAGAGTTGTTAATTTGAGATGGCATGGTAGGCCCTCAATATTTTGACAAGTCGAGGTTGAGTCTGAATCTGTGGTTCCTAGAAGGGAACGTGTTGACAGTATAATTGATATTAGTAAAGGTGTGAGATAATCTGAAGTTGAAAGAGATGAGCTAAAATAAGCCCTTTAAATGAATATAACAGATGATAGAGTTGATAGCCTATAGTATAGACTTGATGAACATGTTAGAGCAGTACCTGAGGCTATTGTAAATCCAGTAATGGTAAATGTTCAAAGGGGAAAAGTGATTTTATGCACAAGATGTAGAGAGATTGTTTTGTTAGACATATTAAGTCGAATGCCTTGATGCTTAATGGATCTATGAATCCTTTTAAGTCTGAGTTTTGAGAGAAACATGTAGAGAGATTATTTGGTATTTTACCAGTAACTGACAGGTAGATGGTTGCCTTTGCTTCATATGAGTTAGAATGAGAAGTTTTGGAATGGTGGGAGGATATTATTCCCAGGGTGAGTGCAGATGTTGATAGACCCTTAACCTGGAATAGGTTTAAGGAGGTTTTCCTTGATAAATACTTTCCTTAGACCTTTAAAACCCAACAAGATAGAGATTTTATTTATTTAAGGCAAATGTGTTGACTGTGGCTCAGTATGATAATAGATTTATGGTCTTGTCAATGACTGTATCAGAAATGGTAGACCTAGAGGAGAAGAAGTGTAAAAGGTTCACAGATGAACTATGTTTTAAGATTTGATCGAAACTATCTTACATGAGGCATAAGAATTATGTTACGTTGGCAAATATAATACTTCAGATTGAGAATGATGTGATGGAAATTAGAGGTAGGAGGAATTGGCGGAAGAGGTCTAGATTTGAGGAACCCAGAAGTGGTACCAGTATGAGTGTGCAGGGTGGGAGACCACCCAAAGGAGGTGTTCCTTGTCATAGGAAATTGTAGTACGGAGTCAGAGACAAGCAGGATTTATTGTTTTTGTAGCTCAGAGTAATATTGGTGGGACCCTTAGATTTGGGAGACAGGTTATGAGAACTGGGAGTCATGGCAGAGGAAGTAAGTATGCCACCAAGGGAAGTGGTAATCTGATGTATGATTGAGAGACAGAAGTTTGTTATAGATGTATTTATATAAGATATTTATCCCAGAATTGTTCTAATTTGAAGTGCTTTGTATGTAGTAAAGGTGGACATATAAATGTTGGTTGATTCTGGTGCAACCTATTACTTTGCATCCAGTATTCATATGAAGTCTATTAATACGTGTATTAGTCCTTTGATGCATAATATTATTGTTAAAGTTTCCACTAGAGATAGAGCGATAATTATAAATGTTTACAAAGGTTAGTGATTCGTATCAATGATAAAGAATTTGAAGTTGATTTATTATCTTTGAATATGGTTGATTGTTTTAGAAAGAAGGTAGTGTTCAAGATATGGACATGAGGAGTTTAACTTTCATAGAGAATATAAGATACTCTCGAACTATCTTATTTTGCTCTGACTACTAGTAGATGGTTGAAGAAGGGTTGTGAGGAGTATTTGGCATACATAATGGATTCTAAAAAGGAAAATAGGAAGTTAGAAGAAATGTTAGTAGTGACAGATTTTTCTGAGGTAGTTCTTGATGAGTTGTCTAGGCTGCCTCCCCATAGGGAGATTAAATTCTCTATTAAAGTGATATCAGGTTCATCACATATATCTAATATCACCCTACAGAGTGACACCCACTGGGTTAAGAGAGTTGAAAGTTCAAGAGTTGTTAGATAAACAAATTATTTGATTTAGTGTGTTGCCATGAGGAGCCCATATAGTGTTTGTGAGAAAGAAAGATGAAATGATGAGATTGTGTATAGACTACAAATAATTGAATAAGATAACCATTAAGAACAATTAGCCTGTACCCATGATAGATGTTTTATTTAAGAAGTTTTATGGAGCAAGGGTGTTTGCAAAAATAGACCTGAGATCAGGTTATCATCAATTGTTGATAAAGAAGGGAGACATGCCTACGACTGCTTTTAGGACACGTTATGGTCATAAGCTTCTTATGATGTCATTTGGATTGACTAATGTTCCAGAAACATTCATGGACTTGATGAATAAAATGTTTAAGCTATTTCTTGATAGTTTTGCGGTTGTGTTCATTGATGACATCTTGGTGTATTCTAAGACTAAGGAAGAGCATGTAAAATATTTAGAAATTGTGTTGGAAATTTTGAGGAGAGAGATTTTATGCTATAATTTCCCTAAATATAAAATTTGGCTAAATGAAATAACTTTCTTGGGGAGTGTGAGAAAATTTTCCAATTACTAAAGGAGAAATTAACTACAACTCCAGTATTGGCGCTTCCTTCTAGTGATGAAGAATTTGTGGTGTATAGTGATGCATCCCATCAAGAGTTGGGATGTGTGTTTATGCAACATGAGAAGGTAATGACATGTTCTTCTATGTAATTGAGGAATCATAAGAGAAATTACCTACCTATAGCTTAGAATTGGCTGCCATAGTGTTTACTTTAAAGATTGAAGACATTATCTGTATGGAGCCACTTGTGAGAAATTCATGGCTTATAAGAGTTTGACATACTTACCTACCATAAAGAGTTGAATTTGAGGCAAACATGGTGAATGGAGTTGATTAGTGATTATGATTTTACAATTCACTATCATCTAGAAAATACGAAGATGATAGCTGATGCATTAAGTAGAAAATCTACAAGAAAGTTAACTACTATTAGGAGTCCTGATAGATTTAAGAGAAATAAGAATGAAGTTGAATATCAATGATAGAGAATCATTATTAGCAAACATGGTGGTATAATCATCCACAGTAGAATGCTTGTTAGAGATGCAAGGTAGAAATGAAGAGATAGAAAAGATTAAGTAGGAAGTGCTTAGTAGAAACTAATATGAGTTCAAAAAATTAGAAATGATGGTATTCTAGTATTGGAACATAGAATTTGTGTTCCCAATTATGCGAAGTTGAGAAAGGAGACATTGAGAGAGGCACATAATGATGTAACTGAATACATTTCTATATGTTTAGTTTTTTTGTAAGTGAAATCTGAGAATAAACATTCAGCAGGCTTATTACAACCTTTTCCTGTTCTTGAATGACCCCAAAAAAGTGTGTATGGATTTTGTTTATGAATGTTTCCATACCCTGAGAGATCATAATACAGTGTAATTGATAGTAGATAGACTTTCTAAGTCATCTCAATTTCTTCCAATTAAAAACTAATTGGAATCCTAAAAAGTTGGCTAAACTGTATGTAGCTGAGATTGTGAGATTGTATGGAGTACTATTGAGAATAGTAACATTTAGAGATGCTAGATTTACATTTTGGTTTTGGAGAGGCTTTCAGAAAGCCACATGTACACAATTACAATTTAATATAACTTTTCATGCTCAGGTAGAAAGGATTATTAGAGTACTAGAAGATATGTTAAGGGCTGATGTGATGAGTTTCTCAGTAAGTTGGGATGCTTACATGCCATCGATTGAAATTGCTTATAATAATCAGTATCAAACTAGTATTGAGATGACACCATTTGAGGCCTTATGTGGTAGGAGGTGTAGAACTCTAATACGCTGGGAAGAAGTTGGAGAGAGAAAAATATTTGGTTCATAAATTATTAAGTTAACAACTAAGATGATCAAACTGGTTAGAGAAAACCTTAAAATAGCACAGAGTAGACCAAATAGCTACACTGATAAAAGAAGATGACCTCTTGAGTTTCAAGTTAGTGATTGGGCATTTTTGAAGATATCTCCATGGAATGGTGTGTTGAGGTTTAAAAAGAACGGAAAGTTGAGCCCGAGATTTGTGGGGCCATATGAGGTGATTGAGAGAATTGGACCAGTAGCATATCGATTGGATTTTCCCCCAGAGTTAAAGCAATTACATAATTTGTTTCATGTGTCACTGTTGAGAAAGTACTTACACGATGAATCCCATAGTATCTCGAATCAGGCGATAGAACTTCAGGAAGATTTGACTTTTATGTAAGTACCGGTCAGAATTCTAGACAGAAAAGAACAAGTCTTGCCCAATAAAATCATTCCTTTTATTAAAATATTATGGTGAAACAAAGATGCCAAAGAAGTCACGTGGGACATGAAGCAAGAACGAGGAAGGAATACCCCCAACATTTTCATGAATTAGGTAAGGAAATTTCGAGGACAAAATTTTTGTAAGGTGGGTAAAATTGTAATATCCGTAACAATGATATGAAATATGCATATGAACAATAATATAAAAATAAACATGGATTCAAATATTTAATTTAGCTATCTTGTCTTTCCTCAAATTTCTATTTGATCAATTTCACTAATTTCTTCTCCTCATATATTACATCAATTTATCAATCATAACTCGTTAAGAATTTCATTTATCACCTTCATTATTAAATCGACTCATTATTCTAATAATATTACTTCTCACATAATGATTTTCTACATGTCCAATATTCCTATCATACCTATCAATAAATTTTTCATCTACCACCAAAGCATAAACTTATAATTTATTTTAATATTATCACTAGATATTTCATTTTTATCTAGATTACTTAAAATAAATCTAACTCACCATGTAGCACTTAGAGCTACTCGTGGATCACCTCCTTGCCTTTCTTGCTCCTCTGAGCAATTTTCTCCGGTTGCTGATCATCAAACACCTGACATAATATTTATATCAAATTTCTAATTTATTCTTCAATTCTTCATAATTTACACCCTTTGAAAATTCCCACTTTGAATTCCGAAATATTTCATGTATGCTAAAAATTCGAAAATAAACTTCACGTTATTACCTTCTGTTGAATTCCGAGAAACTTCACGTTTTTTTTTTCCTTCTTGTGGACGTCCCAAATTTTTTTTTTCTTCTTTCCTTCTTATAGATGACTCCAAGCTTTTTTGTTTTTTTAAATAAAAATTTAATATGCATGAAATAAAAGAACCAGGAGGGGGCCAGTCTATTTAAAAAACCGTGACAGTCGGTATATGCTAGAAATAAATGAAACCGTGACAGCCAGTATATGCTGGAAATGAAAGAATCGGAAGAGGGCCGGTCTAAGATAAAAATATGTCGACATATGGGAAGTCATTCCCTAATAATAATTCATGCATTGCATTTGTTTTAAATATTGATTGTATTACTAAAGTGTTGTTGTTATTATAAATTTTTTTATAGATGAATAAGTCTCACAGAGAGATAGTTATGGTGGATAAGAAACATAGAAGTATGATATGATAGGAACTATCTAAATGTTAGACTATATGCTATTGTCCAGTCATATGAGATATAAATGATTAAATATTAAATGAGTATTTATACAAATTGAATATTTCTAGTAAATTTAATTCACTGAGCTTGTGAAGCTCATCCCTCATGGTATAATGATTTCAGGTAGCAGACAGGACAAATAGTCTGGTGGGTTGAGAGTTAGACAAAATCATTTTCTATAAGTCACGTACGTGTCCACATCCTCAGACTAATGAGAAAATAAAATAAAAATTTATTTGCAAATATTCATGCATTTTATGTTGTATATGATGTTTAAGTCAAGATCAGAATGTTGTATCTCCCCTGTTGAGGGTTGAGGATTGAAGTAAAATTTTTTGTTAGTATCATTTTTATTATTGCATATATGTGTCGTGCTGGGATTTTCGAAATGTGATGACACCGTCTCGGGGGTGGCCAACCTGGGATGGGTCATTACAATAACCTACTGAGGTCAATTTGTGCTCAATTTTGAGATCTTGGCAGAAAAACTTAAATTGAGAGTTGTTAAATTGTTTTCTATTATTAGTAAAAGGATCCTTGATATCCCGAATCGACACACAATGGACTTCCATACAAACTCCCATGTCTTGTAGTCGGTGATTTTAGAAAATGTCTCAACCTCTGTCTGTTTGGTGAAGTAGTCAATGGATACTATTCAATGTTTTCTTTACCTAGGAGCTTTAGGGAAAGGTTCAAGAATTTTCATTCCCCATATTGATTAAGAAAGAGGGCTTGTAATTTATGTTAATGGATTGGAAGTTCATTGGGTTATCAGAGCATACTCTTGGCATCGCTTACATTTTTTGACCATGTCAGCGACTTCTTGTAACATCTTAGGCCAGTAATACCCTGCCGAAAGATCTTATAGGCTAGTGCTCTGCCCCTAGGAGATTTCCACATATGTCTTCTTGAACTTCAATGAAGGGTCTAATCTACATCAGTAGGACCAAGGCACTTCAAGTAAGGAGTGTTGAGGCCTTTTTGTATAGTTAACCTTCAAAGGTAGCAAACTGTGAGGAGCAAGATATGATTTTCTTTACCTTATTTCTCTGTTCGAGCAACTTTCAATCCCCCAAGTACTGAAGGATCGAGTCCATCCAGGTCTGTTCTTTAGTGATTGGCATAACTAGTTGCTTGTCAATGTTGCGCGTGGTGAGTGTTTCCATATAGATCGTATGAGTAAGGTCGATTATCTAGAAGAGGAAAGTCAAGCTAAGGCATCTGCCTTTAAATTTTATGCTTGAAGAACTTGGGAGATGCAAAATCTCTTCATTGTTGTAGCCAACTCTTGGGCCTTTTCCATATGCCTGATGATCTTTGCCACTCTTTCTTCATAGTCACTTGTCATATAGTTGACTATTAGCTCAGAGTCACTATGGACCTATAAGGTTTGGACACTCAGTGTCCTTGCCAACTTCATCCCTGCAAAAAATGCCTCGTATTTTGCCTCAATGTCAGAAGCTTTGAATTCAAACTTGAGGGTGTATTCAACCGTGAAACCTTGAGGGCTAGTAATGATGAGGCCAGCCCTATTTCTAGTACTATTGGAGTATCCATTAACGAAAAGTATCCACCCAAGTATCTACTCATCATCCTCGGGCTTTTGCCTCTCGCGGGGCATTTCAGGGATCGTGCTTTCTACAATGAAATCAATTAGATCTTGTGCTTTGATGGCTGTCGAAGGCTTGTAGTGGATGTTGAATTCTCTCAATTTTATAGACCACTTTACCAATCTCCTAGAGATATTTAGCTTGTGTAAGACTTGCCTCAGCAACTGGTTAGTTAGGATCATGGCGGTGTAAGCTTGAAAATAAGGTCTTAATTTTATGGTTATAATAATGACAGCATACACCAATTTTTTAATCAGGAGGTACCGAGTTTCTGCATCATAGAGAACTTTGTTGACATAGTAGATGGGTCTTTGAGCTCCCTATATTTCTTGGATTAACACAAAGGCAATAACGGCTGAGCTTATAGCAATGTAAAAGAAAAGCTCTTCTCCTCCAATGGGCTTGGTTAGGAGATGTAGCGAGATGAGATAGCCTTTGAGCTCTTCGAAAGCTGTTTGACATTCTTCAATCCATGTGAAGTCCTTAAACTTTTTAGTGCTTTAAAGAAGGGCATATATTTCTCAGCAGACTTGGACATTAAGCGATTGAGAGCGGTAATGCATCTTGCCAATCATTGGACTTTTTTTGTACTTTAATGAGGATTCATGTCTAGGATTGCCTTGATTTTATTAGGGTTGGCTTATATTTTGCATTGAGAGACCATGAATCCAAAGAACTTACTTAAAGTGATTTTGAATATTCATTTACTAGGGTTGAGTTTCATTTGATATTGCCTGAGTACCCCAATGGCTTCCTCAAAGTAAGATATATGGTCCCTTAACTTGGTGCTCTTAATGAGCTTGTCATTAACGTACACCTCCATATTTCTTCCAATCTATTCCTTGAAAATTTTATTGACCAGTCTATGATAGGTTGCCCTTGGGTTCTTTAGCTCGAAAGGCATGACCTTGTAAGAGTAAATACTTAGGTCAGTAACGAAGGTGGCCTTTGATTAGTATGGCTCGTGCATAAGGATTTAGTTGTATCTTGAGTAGGCGTCCATGAAACTGAGGTGGCATTAATCAGTTGATCTATCTTCACTAGTAAGAAGTTGTCTTTTGGGCACGCCTTACTAAGATTGGTGAAGTTTATACAGATTCTCCACTTCCTATATACTTTTTTTTTTATCATGACCGCGTTGGCCACCCAATCTAGATAGTGGGCTTCTCGGATAAAGTTTATAGCTAGGAGTTTGTCTACTTCTTCCTTGATAGCTTTTTGTCACTCAAGGGCAAATGAACTCTTCTTCTGAACTACTAGCTTGTGGTTCGGATCCACTTTTAGCCTATAGGTGATGACATGTGGATCAATTTCAGGTATGTCCGAGGCTGACCAGGTAAAGATGTCTTAGTTTTTCTGGAAGAAAGATACTAGTGAAATGTCAAGCTCTTCAGGTAAATTAGAACTGATTTGTATGTCTTATGACTTACATCCTCGTCTAAGGGGATAATCACTAGTTCCTCGATGGGTTGGCCCCTCGAAGATTTGAGTTCATCTCTCAAATCTTCGATCTTAAGAGGTAAGGCCTTGGGTTTTTTGTGCCCCCTTATGGAGCTAAGGTAACAGGCTTAGGAGGCAGTCTAATTCCCCCCCCCCCCCACTTCATTGATTTCATTCTCAATAGTGAAATTCATCTTTAGATGATATGTGGAGACAATAACCTTAATGGAATTTTGGCTCTGTTGGCCGAGTATAGAATTGAAGAAGGACTAATATTTAACGACCAAAAAAATGGTTATAACAACAGTCTGCTCAGAGGGTGAGCCACTAGTGGCAGGTAGAACAATTTTTATTTTAGGGAATATTGGCTCTCCTGAAAATCCATAAAGTGGAGATGCCACTAGCTTGAGGTGATCACCATCTTTTGGAAGGTGTCATAGTACAAAATGTTGATTGAGTTTCCATTATCAACTAGGGTCTTCTCCTCATTATAGTTTCCAATTAGTGGCTTGATCTACTTTGTAACCTTGTCGATATCTGTTATCTTGTGTACTTTTTCTCGGACTTCTCCGAGGGCTTTACCTAGGACCTCGCTCAGGGTTGTGTTTAGAGCTTCTCTTGGACTTCGCCTAAGGACTTGCTCGGGGCTATTCCTACGGCTTCACTTATGAGCTTGTTGGGGGCTTCGCCTCATCCATTCCATTTAATAGCTTCGGGAAGCAGGGGCCTAGGTGTATTCCTTCAAGTGTCCTCGGCAAATAAGTGATTCTATCTGATTCTTGAGGGCTTTGCACTCTTCTGTGTCGTTCTCGTGGTCCCTATGAAAATAACAGCATCTAGATCTGTGTTTTTTTTTTCGCTGGTATTTATAAGCTTGGAGGGCCATCGAATAAAATCTCGATTTGGATATTCATGAGAATGTTGGCTCTAGAGGTGTTGAGGGGTGTGTAGCTGTCGAACATCCGAGAGTTTTTCCTATTTACCTCATTGTGAGGCTTCTTCCTTGGATTGTTCTTTGGTTCAGACTATTCCCCTTTTCTCTCATCTCAGCCTTCTTCTCACTCCTTTCGAAACATTTGATCCTCCTCTGCAAGTATATGTTCTTTAGCTCGTGCCAGGATCTCATTCATATTTTTAGTTAGATGCTTAGTGAGTTTAGAATTGAAATTTCCTTATCTGAGCCAGTTTTTAAGGTGACAGTCTAGATCTTTAGTTCAAGATCGACTATTTCCCACGCAGGTGTGTTGAATCGAGAAATGTACTCGTGAAGTTTCTCGCCTCTCTACTGAATAATGTTGAAGGGGCCTTCTGACGTCTTCCTCGACCCTTTGCTACTAAGGAAATGTGCAGCAAATGCGCATCTAAGCTCTCTAAAAGAGTTTATGCTTCCGAGCTTAAGGTGGGAATAACATGTGCTGGCAGCCCTCTCGAGTGTCAATGGGAAAGCTCCGCATAGGACTATGGTTGGATGGCGATGTAGAAGCATAGTCTTCTTGTAAAACTGGAGGTGATCCATCGGATCGATAGTGCCATCATAGGCTTTGATGATTGGAATCCTGAAGTGCCGAGGGAGTGTAGCATCCAAAATATCTTAGGTGAATGGAGGGTCTTAGAAATTAAGCTCATTCAAGACATTGGCTCCCCAATGCTTGAAGGCCTCACCTATCTTAATGTCCATTTCTTCTAGCTTCTTATCTAGATCAGAGGGGTTTTTGGAGAAGGAATAGCCTTGTGACTTTGGTTAGTGGTTAGGGCATGCTCCTACTGCTGAGAGAGTGGAGGATGATCCCATGGAGACCGAGAACCCGAAAACGAGTCATACTTGGGAGGAAGACTATCCAAACATGGGACCCACTAAGTACTAGCACATTCTCGATGAGATGTCCTCTTTTCAGTGTGAGCTCTCTGATATTCGTCGGGAGGATAGGGAGGCCACATTACTAGTGCTTTAGTGCATCAATGGTTTGGAGGCACGCTTTACGAGACAAGAGGAGATACTCCAGGCCATTCTTGATCGACTACCCCTCGCCCCTAGCACCTCATCGTCTGCACCACCTGGAGACCAGTAGTGAGAGAGGTGCACCGTCTGGCTGAAGACGTAAAACTTAGCACTCATTGGAGGCACCTCACAGCGTATCATTTTATTTTTAGTAATTTTCACATTTATTGTTAGTATTTATTTTTATAACTATTTATTAGTAGTATCTCTTGTTTTTTGGTATTATGTTTGTTTTTCCTTTTCAATGACAATGTGTGTGCATCAGTTCAAGTTTGGGGGTATGCTACGAGCTATGCCAGCCATTTAGTTTTCCACCTCCTAAGTCAAATCTATCTATGTCACTCACACATTGGGGACAATGTGTAAATTAAGTTTGAGGGTATGGAATACACATTCACACACTCTGTCCCATTTTTTTTTTAATATTATTGAAAAGATAAATGCATATTCATATTGTTCTTAAAATTTTGGTTGATTTAAACAAATATTATGATAAAGATTTCATCAGTATGCTTAAACTTTAGAACACATGGTCTAATGATAAGTTTTAAAAGTTTAATTACTTACTTCAAGGCATTTAAGAATTCATGAGGTTGATCTAAATCTGACACGAGCACATTAGCACATAATTGTGTGGGGTATGACATATAATTTTTATGTGTAAGTTTCTATGGCTTAACCATAATCGGATAACTTGTTAGAAGAACACCTTGGCATAGAAAAATAGAAAGAAAAGAAATTTATTGCACAAAAATAGAAAATAAAATGCTCCTAATGATCGTTAAATAAACTTTCCACTAGGTAACTGGACCTCTTACCTCAGCAAGCAGTGAGTGTTCACGTCAAAAGGTGGGAATTGTGCTTATAATGATCATTAAATAAAGTTTCCACTGAGTAATTGGACCTTTTCCCTCAGTATGTAGTGAGTGTTCACATCAAAATGTGGGAATTTTGCTTGGTAGCAGTAAGACCAGTTAGTTTCGTAGCTTTTTTTACTCAAGTTAGTAAGTCCTTAGGGGTGTCTTTACACCTAATGCCCTAAAACCATCTGGTTTGGGATTCATTGGCTAAACACTCGCTACATGGGTCAATTAGACAACTTAAGGGAACTCAACGTGGCAAAAATCTCATAATAAAAGAAAAAGAAATAAATAAAACTATGCCATTATTGTTCATTTTGATAAGAAATTCGATGAATGTTGAGACACCAAAACACTATACATTGGAGTTATTTGGAAGCCTCATCTTTTATGTGCTAATTCACCACACACTAAGTCAGACTTGTGATGCTTTAACCAGCCTCGAGTAAGTGATTGGGTTTTAAAACTCTTATTCATTACGAAGATGTGTTTATATTTTAAGCCTGCTTATGAATAAATATCATGGTTTTATGTGCAACCCAAATTTTTAGATATTATTAATGATGAATTTATCTTTGTTATTGTTTTTTAGTTAGTTTTTCGTTGTGTTGTTAAGAGACTAGTAATATGTAAGTTTGAGGGTGTGATAAGTGCTTAAATATTCATATTTAAGCCCCTTAATTTACATTTGTTAACCTCTTTGTTTATGTATTTTATTCTATTTTATTTCATTTTTGTGTTTTCTATGTTTTTATAGGTTCTTAGAGAAAAAAATAGCTTTTCAGAACTCAAAGGAAGAAATCTGGAAGACCTGGAAGCAGCCAAGTGCGATCGAGCACAGAAGAGTGTGATCGAGCACACAAGCACTCGTGTGCACACATAGAAGGCTCGAGCGCAACCTTGCGCTCAAGTGCAAAAGCATGAGATCAAGCGCACACCTGTAGTAAAATGGAAGAGCCGGTTTTGGAAAGAAGAGTTCGGGTCTTGTTTTGGAAATTAGGGTTTTGAGGTGTCCTTAGAACCTTATAAATAGGCCTGTAAAACACATAAACAATACTTTTAATCTTCTTTAGAGTTGTAAGCTTTGGAGACGAATTGACAACTTTTCTCCATAGTATTTTTCGGTTTTATTCTTCTCTTTTTAGTTATCACCATGTGTAACTTACTTACTAATAAGGCTCAATTGAAGCCCTAATTATGTTTTTCCATATATGAGTATTGTTGCCTTTGCAGTAACTATGTTATGATGCTTTAATTGATTAATGCTTGTTTTATTGAATTCCTCATATATGTTTGCCTAATCATCATATGCATGCTGTATGGATTAGTTAGTTAGATCAATTTGGATGACTAAGTCCTGGGTCTGACAATAGTAACAAAAGAAATCCACGCCAGATTCTTTGGTTAATCAACATAGGAAACCGGGAGTATATAACATGTCCTAGGTCTTGTGTGTTTGTCGATTTTCACAAAACTTATGCTCTCTTAAAGAAAAACTTAGTATACACCATGCTAAATCCTTTAAGAAAGAAAAGAGTTAGAGTATACAACATGCCTGACTCATGGCTTAGGGAAATCAATGGCTTAAGGAGTATTCACCATGCCCTTAGGTTGACAAACATTAGATATTCATAGTATAGTTATAGCATTGACACATTACTTGTTGGGAAAGTATGATTAGTGGTGGATATCAAAGCCCTATGTTTCTATCATTATCAAATTCAAACTCAATATTTATTTCTATCATTTTATATTGCGAAACTGATTCTAAAACGAAATTCACCAATCCCTGTAGAGATAATCTCGCATTTGCACATTATGCTACTGTTGACCTTGTGCACTTACAAGTAAAACTGTTCAAATATTTGCTTATTAATTTAGGTATATATTTGCACAACAACAATATCTCTCTTTCAAGAATAAGCTTGAAGAATGGCCCAACAATAAATTTTTCAAAGATTTTGAGAATTAATGAGCAAACTTGTGAATTTAATGTGTTATCTTCTTATTTTAAATGCTCATTGAAGTGGGTTTATATAGTATTGAATCAGTATAGCCATTAGACACTGACTTGGTAGGTTTCGTGCATTAAATGCTTAAGTCTCGCGTCTCAAATGGTAATATTTTTTATTTACCAGTCCATTGGGTCTTTATACCAGTCGACTAGGTTAAGTGAGAAATCTCACTTTTAGGCTGTGGGGAGTACCAATCGACTGGGTCCTAAGCATCAGTCGACTGGGTTCTAAGCACTATTCAACTGGGAACTCAATGTCTTAGTTTCTAGTCGACTAGGTTTTGGACACCAGTTGACTGGGGACCTTCTGTCCCATACCCCAGTCGACTGGTATAGTGAGCTAATCAACTGGGTTGCCCTTCAATTCAGTTTTTCAAGTTTCAAAACTATTTTTGAGTTGGAAACATTTGTATTAATAGTTTTGTTAAAATATTTTGTAAAATGAGCCACATGTCAAGCTAAGTATTTGAACATGAGAGATTTAAAGTTGTTTTTAATACCTTAATGCCTACTTTATATCTTCTATCTTGTCTTAGCATCTGAAACTGGTTAAGTTCTTACATCTTGTTTCTTTGCTGAAAGTTTTTACCGCTAAAACACTTAGATAAAATTGTTAGTATAATTAGAGTAGTATTTTTTCACTATTAAAATCAAATAAGGGTCAACAATCTCTCCCTTTTTTATGGTGACAAAACTAACGAGAAAAAAAATAGTTTTTAAAAGTTAAGTGTTGGTTTTTAGAAAAATTTGGGCAAAGTCTCCTCTGTTTTTCGAATTAAAGCCAACCTGTTAAGCATTCAAAATGCAGTTTATAAATAGTTATCTCAACTCAACTAAGCATTCCTTTCTATAATACATTTGTCAAATGATCAGAGCAAAGCTCCCCCTTAATTTATGCTCTATTCTAAGTTTACATTAATTTTTCTCTTTTTCTCTCCCATTTTGACAACAGCAGAAAATGGGCTGCAAACTTAAAAAATAAGCAACATGGATAATAAAGACATAAATATGATGCAAAATCAAACTTGTATACAAAAACTAGGCATTATTTGAAGCTAGAAAGACTTCCCGGGAAGAACCAAAAGTTTCCACACTAGCATAAGTAGTTAAAGCATATTGCGGAGTATGAATGGCTTAAACCAAGTAATCATATAGCTTAAAAGTAAGGAAAATCTATGAACCATAAGCTAGATAACTGAAAAATAGTCAATTATATACAAGCATCCATACATCATAGGCTTCTAGAAGCCAAATATCGAGTACAATAACAAAAATGAATGATAAAGCATTAAACGTTCGTTCTAAGATCATCTAAGAGCTATATATACATGAAAAGGGATAAAACAAGAAGCTCAGCGAGTAGGGAAATTATAGCCATCTTGAATAAGATCCCAAAGCTTCGCGAAGAAACCCTCTGTGTGCTCTCGATGCAGCTTGAAATCATCTTGAAGTGTACGAAGGTCACGGTGCATGGAATCAAATAAAGAGCTCAAGCTCTGGACCCATACTGCATGGATAGCTGGTGGCTCAAAATAGCCTATATAAGATCATTGTAACCAGCTTGACCAGCATTAGAACCACCATGATGTGGACTGGGTGCTCGGTCATAAGTATCCATCGCAGTAGGAGGGGCTGCATCATCATGAACCTCATCATCCTCCTCGCTGTTGTCATCACCATCACCAATCCGTATGTTCCTCCTTACCTTGGAGTATATCATCCTATCTCAGATCATGCACTCCATCTTCTTTAGAGAAGAGACGTTGATGATGTCCTTAGGACCAATGTCCTGAGCCTTAGAGGCAGGTAGAGGGACATGAAAGTGCTGTAGGATGAGGGTGATGAGCATCCCGTAGGGAAGGCACCTGGAGTCACTAGCTTCGCCATTTATCATGTTGATGAGTAGTAGGGAGTAGATATTGAAGTGGTGTCCAGTTTTGAGACACCAAATCAATACTACATCTATCTTTGGGAGATAGCCTCGACTCCCATGTCGTGGATGGATGGTTCAACTCACGATGAGGTTAAACAACTTCGAATCGAGTGGCATGTCACTACATGTGTGAAACATAGTGGGCCAAAAGATGTAGTTAGGGTCTCCCCTAATGATCTGGCATGCCTCCTCACTGTCGAAGTTATTCGGTCATCCTTCCAGACTCTATTGGATCCCTCCCACTGGGATCCTCAAAATTCTCACTAGGAGGTCAGTGTTCACCTCAAACTCCATGCCCATCACACTGGTTCTGAACGAAGAGCTAGTGGACTAAGCTTCACCAAGTTTATATAGAACTAGTGAATGAGGCGTGGGTAGTACTTTTGGTGAATCTTGATAAACGGTGTCAAGTGCACTGCCTCAAAAGGAAGTAAAATGTCAAAGTTTGCATGATGGATAGAATTGAAGTTAACAAATCTACCTGTCATGATCTTTTTGTGTTGAATGACAGAATTATACCTCTCTTTGGTAGTTGGACTCCAAAAGAATGAGTTGTCAAGCTCAGTCCTCGCCTTTTTGCTCGAAAAACCCACCAAGCCTTTTCTTTTGGTATTTGACGCCTTGAATTTCTTCAATTGTGGCTTTGTTGGCGCGTGAGGTCTTCCAACGGTGGTTTTGATCCGGATTCTCTCAGACATTTCGAAAAATGTGTTTTTAGGGAGATTTAAGAGATTTTTAGGAAAAACAAAATTTTCAACCGTGGAAAGTTGAAATTAAGGTGATGGGGGATGAGATTAAGGTTTCTATAGAGTGGTTTTTGTGAGATTATGGACAGAAATCAGAGATTTTCTAGAGAGAGAAAGCTTCAGGGTTTTGAAAATGGCGTGAAATTTTTGAAAAACTGAAGCGACTATTTATAGAATCACGATACCAGTCGACTGGGTTAGGTCACCAGTCGACTAGGTCTTTTACTAATTTGGCATTTTTGTCATACTAGTCGACTGGGTCCAGATAGAATGTTAAATTTTGGTTCCAAACAAGGTTTTGTGCTACCAGTCGACTAGGTACTTGAACTAGTCCACTAGTTGAAAAGGTAGTGTATTACCAGTCGACTGGACCCTTTAAAAACCAAAAAAAAAAAGAAAAAAAAAAAGCTCTAGCTTAGAGTTTTAGCACGAAATTTGTTTATCTATGTCATTCTGAGTGAAGAAAATATTAAATAAGATTTAATACTCATTCATTAGATGTCAAATATGCATATGATGAATGTTGATGCAATCAAACATACAGTTTATCATAGTCTATTAAGCCCATTAATAGTCTAATCTTACAAAAACAAACTTCACTTTAGGGTTTTGTAAGAATATCAGCTATTTGATCTTCTGAAGGAAAGAATTCTAGTTTTATATCACCCTTTTGAGCATGATCTCTTATGAAATAATGTCTAATTTCTATGTGTTTGGTTCTAGAATGCTGAATAAGCTTTTTGGTTAAGTTAATAGCAATGGTGTTATCACAATGGATTGGACTATCTTTAAAGTTCATGCTATAGTTTTCTAGTTGTTGTTTCATCCACAATAATTGTGCACAACAACTTCTGGCTGCTATGTATTCAGCCTCGGTGGTTGATAGCGCAACCAAGTTTTGTTTCTTGGAAAACCAAGAGGTTAGCATTGCACCTAAGAATTGGCATGTTCCACTGGTGCTTTTTCTATCTAGCCTACACCCCGCAAAATCAACATCTGAATATCCTACAAGCTCAAAAGATGAATCTCTATAGTACCATAATCCTAGGTTTTGAGTCCCTTGTAGATATCTAAGGATTCTTTTTACTGCAATCACATGTGATTTCTTAGGATTAGCTTGAAATCTAGCACAAATGCGTACACTGAACATTATATCAGATCTACTTGCAGTTAAATAAAGTAAAGCTCCTATCATGGTTCTATAAGTTTTAGTGTCTACATATTTACCTTCTTCATCAGGGTCAAGTTTTGTAGAAGTGCTCATAGGAGTTCCAAGTGACTTTGAGCTTTTCATCCCAAACCTCTTTAATAGGTCCTTGGTGTATTTTGATTGATTGATAAAGATGCCTCCTTTCAATTGTTTGATTTGAAGTTTAAGAAAGTAGGTAAGCTCTCCCATCATGCTCAGTTCAAATTCACTTTGCATGCACTTAGCAAACTCTTGACACATAGATTCATTAGTAGCACCAAATATGATATCATCAACATATATTTGGACTAGTAGTGTATCATTTTTGTGAAGAGGGTTGTGTCTATTTTTCTTCTTGTAAAATTATTTTCAAGTAAAAACTTACTTAGTCTTTCATACCATGCTCTTAGAGCTTGCTTCAACCCATATAAAGCTTTAGAAAGCTTATAGACATGATTTGGAATATTAGGATTTTCAAATCCAAGAGGTTGCTCAACATACACCTCTTTTTCTATAAAGCCATTTAAAAAGGCACTTTTTACATCCATTTGAAATAACTTAAACTTTTTAAAACATGCAAAGGATAATAACATTCGAATAGTTTCTAATCTAGCTACGGGAGCATAGGTCTCATCAAAGTCTATTCCTTCTTCTTGATTATATCCTTTAGCATCTAGTCTAGCCTTGTTCCTAGTTACTATTCCATTTTCATCCATCTTATTTCTAAATACCCATTTAGTTCCTATTACAGTATGATTCTTTGATCTAGAAACTAAATTCCATACATTGTTTTTTTCAAATTGATTTATTTCTTCTTGCGTAGTATTTATCCAATCAACATCCTTATCAGCTTCTACAAACGTCGTAGGTTCTATTTGAGATAAATAGGCTACACAATTGCAAATATTTCTAATAGAGGAAAGACTTTTTACCCCTTGTGAAGGATCACCAATCACTTGATCGATTGGGTGATAATTTACATACCTCCAATCTTTGGGAAGACTATCATCTTGTTGACTTGCAGATGGTTGATCGGGATTGAGAGCTTCTCCATCTTGACTTGTTTGAGGTGGGCTCTCTTTCGGGTCAACAATGAGAATAGGTATTTCTATTCTTGGAATGAAATCTGCATCATCATCATTGAAGGAAACTACTCTACTACTAATTAGGTTAGACTCATCAAAGGCTATAATACGGATTCTTCTACCACTAGTGTTCTTTTGTTAAAGACTCTATAAGATTTACTAGAGGTTGACTATCCTAAGAATATCCCTTCATCTGTCTTTGAGTCAAATTTATCCAAGTTAGTTTTATTGTTATTTAGGATAAAGCATTTACAACTAAAACCACGAAAATAGGAAATATTAGGCTTTCTACCTTTCCACAATTCATATGGAATTTTGTTAAGCATATGCCTAATTAAAACTCTGTTTAAGATATAGAAAGAGGTGTTTACAGCTTCCGCCCAAAAGTATTTTGGCAAGCTATTTTCATAAAGCATTGTTCTTGCAAATTCTTTTAGAACTCTATTTTTCCTCTCAACAACTCCATTTTGTTGAGGAGTTCTAGGAGCCGAAAAGTTGTGATCAATTTCATTTTCATCACAAAATTTTAAAAAGCTTTGGTTTTCAAATTCTTTTCCATGATCACTTCTAATGCTTGAAATATAAATTCCTTTTTCATTTTGAACGTTTTTACAAAAGTTTTCAACTCCTTTGTAAGCTTAATCCTTGTAAGCAATAAAGATAACAAGGGTATATCTTGAATAGTCATCAACAGTAACAAGAGCATATTGATGGCCACCTAGACTAATGGTACTTATTGGACCAAATAAGTCCATATGCAAAAGTTCCAATGGTCTAGTAGTTGAGACTACATTTTTTTATTTAAAAGAAACTCTAGTTTGTTTTCCCATTTGACAAGCATCACACACCTTGTCTTTCTCAAATTTGATTTTCGGAAGTCCAATGACTAAATCTTTTCTTGAAATGATTTTAAGCAAATCCATATTCACATGACCAAGCCTTCTATGCCATAGCCATGGGTTTTCACTAAAAGCGGGAAAACATTTTTCATTTTTCGAATGCAAGAATTTTAAATCAACTATATAGATATTTTCGTGTCTATGGCCAACAAACTTGATCTTGTTACTCTTGATGTCTATAACTAGACAATGAGAGGTTTCAAATAAAACTTTGTTGCCTTTGTCACATAGTTGACTAATACTTAGTAAATTTGGCTTAAGAACTTGCACAAATAATACATGATCAATGGTTGAGAAATCATTACCAACTTTTCCATGCCCGATGATCTTTATTTTTGTGTTGTCTCCAATGGTGACATATCTGCCATCTCTTAGAGTTAGTTCTCTGAATAAACTTCAATCACCGGTCATGTGCTTTGAGCATCCACTATCAAGGTACCAATAGTTACCTTTTTCTTTAGTGTGGAGATATATCTACATTACATAAGGATATGCAATTGCACTCTTAGGTACCCAAAATTGTTTAGGTCCTTTGGGGTTAGTCCTAGAAAATACGGTTCCTTTAGGGACCCATACTTTCTTAACATTGTAAGATGTTCCATATTTATAGACATGTTGATAATGCATAATCCTAAGATAATAGTTATTGAAATTTCTAGGATTTCTTAGTTGTGCATGTCTATAGTTTCTTGGATAAGTATTCCTACGATACATGTTTCTATTGTGAAGATTATGAACATGCATGACATTTCTAGGAAATGTATGATGATGATTTCTAGGATATATCCTTGCATTATTATGAACATGTATATTATTTTTAGGATATACATGATGGTAATTCCTAGGATATGCATGTGTAGTGTGCAAGTTTTGAGTATACATATTATCTCTAGGATGCACATGATGGTTACCCCTAGGATGTGTATATGCATTTCTTGAATGATTTTTCCTAGCATTGCATTTGAGTGAGTATACATATATGCATGAGTATTTATAGGATGTTTAATTCTTTTATATGCATTAGAAATCGCATTTTTAGACCTACTAGCATACATTGAAGGAGTGCTTTTAACCTTACTAGTGGCCTTGGAAGTAGAGGCTTTATTCACGCATGTTGCTCTCATGAATAAGGTCTCTTTGAATTTTTGCTTGCCTAATGGGGAATAACCAAACCCGGATTTTCCTTCATTTAATCTTTGGCAAGACAACACTTCATCTAGCTTTTCTTTCTAAGCATAAGTCTTGATTTAGTGCCATTCAATTCGATTATTTTCTTCTTTAAGTTTTCATTTTGATCTTTAAGAAAATCTTGAGAAGAATTATGAAGCAAGGAATATAGTTTTTCTTTTTCTTCTTTTAAGCCTTTCATCTCTTTAGAAAGATATGACACTTTCTTTTTGAGAAAGGTATTCCTAGAATCGAATTTATTCAATTCTTCATGTATTTCATTTATGACCTCTATTAATTCTTCACTACTACTAATAATGTTATTATTAGAAGGGGAAGAATTTGATACCTCATTTTCGTCGTCAATTACCATTAGACATAGGTTGGCAATCTCCTCATATCCGATCTCATTGTCCGATGATTCTTCTTCTTTATCATCACTCCACGTGGTTGCAATCATAGCTTTCTTTTTGAAGCTCTTATATGGTTTGCTTGTCACTGTACAATCGGCCTTAATGTGATCGGGCTTCTTGCAACCATAACACACAAGCGGTTCCCTTTTTGAAGTGGGATTATTTTTGTAAGGTTTCTTACTCTTCCTCAAGAATCTGTGAAACCTCTTGGTGCTCTCCATTTCTTCTTCTGTTTCTTCCTCTTTGTTTCTCGTAGAGGTTTTAAGAGCAATCACTTTTTTCTTCTTCTTATCATCATTGTCAACAGGATTCATTTCTTCCGTCTTGTATGTCAATAGTGATCCTAAAAGTGTTTTGACATTAAGTTTGTCGAGATCTTTGGCCTTCGTGATGGCCGTCTTCTTTGCTTTCCAAGTGGGTGGCAAAGACCTTAAGATCTTCTTTGTTAGTTCAAATTCCTCAATGTTCCTACCAAGAAGCTTTAAACCGTTAACAATAGTGGTGAAACATAAGTGCATTTGAGAAATTGTTTCATTATGAGACATTTTGAAAGATTCATACTCAGACACTAGCATGTAAATTTTTAATTTTTTTTTAACTTCGCTAGTTCCTTCATATGTAACTTGTAATTTGTCCTAAATCTCCTTAGCCGAAACACAAGCAGAAATTTTAGTATATTCAGAAATATCTAAAGCACAATGTAAAATACTTGTGGCTCTACTATTTAGAGACATCATTCTATAATCCTCTTCATTGAATTCAGTTTTGAGTTTAAGCATTATACGATTGATTTCTCCAATAGTTATTTCCTTTGTATGAATTCTAGGTCCTTCATCAATGACTCTCCATAGATTGTAATCTTGTCATTCGAAAAAGATTTTCATCACATTTTTCCAATAGTTATAGTTGAAACCATTGAACAAGGGAGGCCTAGTATAGGAATGTCCTTCGGAATAGTTATTTGATGCCATCGGATCAACTCAATGATTTTAAGCCTGAAATTGAGAACGAAACTCTGATACCAATTGTAAACAGAGGTTCTAACCCAAGAGGGGGGTGAATTAGTTTTTAAAAAATTTTGCTAATTACTTGCAAGTTTATAAAAACAGTTAAATGCACAAGTATACAAGCAGGTAATATGCTTTAAGTAAAAGAGTTTAAGGAAAAGAAAGTGCAAACTTTGTTTATAGTGGTTCGACAATATCAGATTCCTTCCGACCCTACGTCCACTCTCTTCAAGGAACCTCTTTGAAGTAATCCACTAAAACTTTTAGTCGTACAACTTCATAGGTGTTGTACAAACCTTACAACCAATCTCTTCCTCGCGGAAGCTAATCCCTTCCTCACGGAAGCTTACAAATAAGTCTTTAATTCTAAACACTCTAAGAGTTATTACAACTCTTTCCCCTTTACAATAAATTAGATTTGCTGTAAATTAAATGGAAGAGAGATAGCAATGAATTCTTTTACAAATGAACAATATCTCTTTTTCAAGAATAATCTTGAAGAATGGCTCAACAATAAATTTTTCAAAGCTTTTGAGAATTAATGTAACGACCCATCCCGGGTTGACACCCCCGAGACGGTGTTATCACATTTTGAAAGTCCCAGCACGACACATATATGCAACAATAAAGCAAAATAAAACTAACAAGGATTTTTACGATAACTCTCAACAGGGGAGGTACATCAATCTGATATAATTTAAACATAATATACAACTTAACATGCATGGATATTTACAAATAAATTTTTGTTTCTCATTTTCTCATTTGTTTGAGGATATTGACACGTACGTGGCTTACAGCAAATGATTTTGTTTGACTTTCAACCTACCAGACTACTAATCCTATCTGCTACCTGGAATCATTGCACAATGAGAGGTGAGCTTCACAAACTCAATGAATTAAATTTACTAAAAGTATTCTAATTTCGTAAATAGTCTTTTAATATTTAATTATTTATTTCTCCTATAACTGGATAATAACAAAAAGTCTAATATTTAAATAATTCCTATATTATCATATCTATGTCTTTATCTCATTTTCTCACTGTAACTGTCTCTCTCTGGAGACTCATCCATCTATAATTAAATTCACAATAATATACCACACCTCATCATTTCACTAATGCAAGCAATAATTAAAACAGATGCAATGCATAAATGATTATGATGGGAATGTCTTCCCACCTGTCGACAGGTTATTATTATCTTAGACCGGTCCCTTTTCGGTTCTTTATAGCTTAACCCGGCTATCACAGAATTTTTCTCCAGCATATATCGGCTGTCACAGTGCCCCTTTTATTTTTAGCATATACCGGCTTTCACGGTTGTTCCATTAGACCGGCCCCTTCCCGATTATTTCGGTTATCTTATTTAATGCATATGCATATGATCAACGATATAAAATATCCCTATGAATAGTAATATAACAAGAACACGTATAAAAATATTTAACTTAGCTACCATGGTTATTCTCAATTTATCATTGAAATAAATTCCTCAAAATTTCTCTCCTCATATATCGTGTCCACTAATTAAACATAACTCATCAATAATTTTACTTATCCTTTTTTATTATTAAATCAACTTATTATTTCGTTAATTTCTTCTCCTCATATATCATATAAATTTTTTTACCTAGACTCGTACTGAATTTTATTTATCCCATTTACTATTAAATTAACTCATTATTCTAATAATATTTCTTTTTACATAATAATTTTCTACGTGTCCTATATTTATAACATATCTATCAACCAAATATTTTTCTACCACCAAAGCATACGCTAATAATTAAATTTAATATTATCACAAGATATTTGATTTTTTTTATTTAGACTACTTAAAGTAAATCCAATTCACCACGTAGCACTTAAAGCTACCCGTGGATCACCTCCTTGCCTTTATCATTCTTCTCCGAAATTTCCTTCGATTGCTAATCACCAAAACCTGATATCATATTTGTATTCAATTTCTAATTATTTCTTCATTTCTGCATAAACCACTCCCCTTGAAAATTCCCACTTTAAATTTGAGAAAATTTCAGGAATTGCTAAAAATTCAAAAATAAACACTATATTATTACCTTCTGCTTTTCTGATAGCTATTCGTGATTCCCTATAAAATTCCACCGTAAACTCTTTCAAAAATTTGCTATTTTAACTTTTCTTTGGATCCCCAAGTGTTTAAGGAAAACAAGAAATTTGAAAGAAAAACATATGAAATCGGTAACTTGTAAGCTTGGCATCAAATTGGGCAGCAGGTACTGCCACCTGCTGCCGCGCATGGGTAAATTTTTTTTTTAAAACAACTTTTATTATTATATTTTTTTCTTCTTCTTTCTTCTACTGTCCTTGTTCTGGATGATTTTTTTTTATTTAAACTTTTTTTTCTTTATATTTTTGTCTTCTTTTATTAGGGACATAAACATTTTTTTTTAACATTTTTACATTTAAATAACATGTAGCATTTGAACTCTATGCCTTATTTATTAAATTATTTCTTTACCCTTATTTTACAAATATGGGTAGTACAATTCTACCCACCTTACAAAAATTTCGTCCCCGAAATTTCCTTACTAAAATCAAGAAAAGAGTTGGGGAAAATCCTTTTTCATTCATGTTTCATGCTCCCACGTGACTTCTTTGACATCTTTATTTCGCCATAATACTTGAATCAAGGGAATGACTTTATTGCGCAAGACTTTATCCTTTCTATCTAGGATTTTGATTGGTATTTGCATAAAAGTCAAATCTTCATGAAATTCTATCGCATGATTTGAGATACTATGGGATTCATCGTGTAAGTACTTTCTCAACAGTGACACGTGAAATACATTATTTAATTGCTTTAATTCCGGAGGCAAATCCAATCGATAAGCTACTGGCCCAATTCTCTCAATCACCTCATAGGGCCCCACAAATCTCAAACTCAACATTCCCTTCTTTTTAAATCTCAACACTCCCTTCCACGGAGATATCTTCAAAAATACCCAATCACAAACTTGGAACTCGAGAGGTCGTCTTCTTGTATCAGCATATCCCTTCTCTCTGTTCTGGGCTGTTATGAGGTTCTCCCTAACCAGTTTGATCCTTTCCATAGTCAAGTCTATCATTTTTGGGCCATATATCTTTCTCTCTCCAACTTCTTCCCAGCATACTAGAGTTCTACACCTTCTACCATACAAAGCCTAGAAGGGTGCCATCCCAATACTAGTTTGATGCTGATTATTGTATGCAAACTCGATCAAAGGCAAATAAGCATCCCAGCTCACTAAGAAACTCAATACACTTGCCCTAAGCATATCTTCTAGTATTTTGATGATTCTCTTTGTCTGACCATCTGTTTGTGGATGAAAGGTTGTACTAAACTGCAATTGCGTACCCATAACTTCTTGGAAACCACTCCAAAATCTAGAGGTAAATCTAGAATCTCTATCTGAAATAATGCTCAAGGGTACTCCATGTAATTTTACTATCTCAGCTACATACAATTCAACCAACTTTTTTGGATTCCAGGTAGTCTTAATAGGAAGAAAATGTGAAGACTTAGAAAGTCTATCCACTATAACCCATACAGCGTTATGTCCCCTCTGGGTACGGGGAAGACCAGAGACAAAATCCATGCTCACATTCTCCCATGGCCACTCAGGTATTGGAAGAGGTTGTAATAAACCTGCTGGAGGTCTATTCTCAGACTTTACCTATTGACAAGTCAAACATCTAGCAATATATTCTGCTACATCCTTCTTCATCCTTGACCACCAATAATTTTGTTTCAATCCCCTGTACATCTTATTATTACCTGGGTACATGGAATATACAGAATCACGAGCTTCCCTTAGTATCTCCTTCCTCATCTCCACATCATTGGGAACACAAACTCTATGCCCCAATACTACAATGCCATCTTCTCTAATTCTAAACTTAGTTGACTTCCCCCTCAATACTTCTTGCCTAATCTTCTCTATCCCTTCATCTCTACCTTGTATCTGTAATAAACGATCAATAATAGGAGATTGTATCATCATATTTGCCATCAATACTCCTCTATCATTGACACTCAACTGCATCCTCATTCTTCTTAACTCTATCATCAAGCTAGTATTATGACTCCCAATAGCAACTGCTTTCCTTGTAGCCTTTCTACTCAATGCATCATCTGCTACATTAGCCTTTCCTGGATGATAGTGAATTGTACAGTCATAATCACAGATCAACTCCATCCACCTCCTCTGCCTCAATTTTAACTCCTTCTAGGTCGGTAAATGCGTCAAGCTTTTATGATCAGTAAAAATTTCACAATTGGCTCCATATAGATGATGTCTCCAAATCTTCAAAGCAAAAACTATGGCAGCCAATTCTAAATCATGGGTCGGGTAATTTCTCTCATGGTTTTTCAAGTTGCCTAGATGCATAAACTATAACTCTACCATGTTACATCAACACACATCCCAACCCCTGATGTGACGCATCACTATAAACCACAAATCCTTCATAAAAAAAGGAAGCACTAACACAGGGGCAATCGTCTGTTTCTCTTTCAACAATTAAAAGCTTCTCTCACATTCCTCTGACCACTTGAACTTCACATCCTTCCTGGTCAATTTAGTCAATGGTCCAGCAATCATAGAAAATTTTTGGATAAATCTTCTATAATAACCAGCCAACCCTAAAAAGCTTCTAATTTCAGTTACACTCGTGAGTCTTTCCCAATTCAACACTGCTTCTACTTTCTGTGGGTCAATTGTTATCCCCTCTCCCGACACAACATGCCCCAAGAAAGATATCTCGCTCAACCAAAACTCACATTTAGAGAACTTCACATATAATTTCTGTCTCCTCAGAATCTCCAACACTATCTCCAAATGTTGCATGTGCTCCTCTTCATTCTTAGAATATACCAAGATATCATCAATAAACACAATCATAAATCTATCCAAGAATGGTTTAAATACCCAATTTATTAGGTCTATAAATGCTGCAGGAGCATTAGTTAACCCAAATGGCATCACCAGGAACTCATGATGATCATAACGTGCCCTAAAAGCAGTCTTAGGCACGTCCCCCTCCTTTATCCTTATCTGATGATAACCCGACCTCAGGTTTATATTAGAAAATACTCTAGCTCCCTGTAACTGCTTGAATAAGTCATCTATCCTAGACAAAGGATATCTATTTTTGATGGTGATCTTATTCAGCTGTCTATAATCAATGCACAACCTCATTGTCCCATTCTTCTTCTTGATAAATAATACAGGGGCTCTCCAGGGTGACATACTAGGTCGGATAAACTGTTTATCTAGCAACTCCTGAAACTGAACTTTCAACTCTCTCAATTCAGCTGGTGCCATTCTATAGGGTGCTATGGATATGGATGCTAATCCTGGAATCACCTCAATAGAAAACTCAATTTTCCTATTGGGAGGCAACCCAGACAACTCATCAGGGAATATATCAGAAAAATCTTTTACCACCAAGATTTCTTCTAACTTCCTATTCTCTTTGCTAGAATCCACCACATAAGCCAAATATCCCTCACAACCCTTCTTTAACCATTTACTAGCAGTTAAAGCAGAAATAAAACAATTAGCCAGTATCTTACGTTCTCCCCGAAAATTAAACTCCTCTTGCCCGGGTATCTTGAACACCACATTTTTTTCTAAAACAATTTACCCAAGCATGATATGCAGATAACCAATTCATCCCCAAAATTAAATCAAAATCTGTCATATCTAAAGGTAATAAATCAACTTCAAATTCTCTATCAGCAATATTAATCACATAACCTCGATAGATTGTCCTGATAATAACTCTATCTTCAGTAGGAACCTCAACAACAATAGCATGCATCAAAGGACTAGCACTAGTGTCAATAGATTTCATATAAATACTAGATGCAAAGGAATAGGTTGCACCAGGATCAATCAATAATCTAGCAGGCCTACCAAGAATAGATATCATACCCATAACAACATCAAGAGTGGCTTGTGCATCCTGCTAGGTCAATGCATAGACTCTGCTATCTCTGGGTTGAGACTGACTGCCATGTCCTCGCTCAGTTATAGATCTTCGCCCTCTGCCCCGCATGCTCTCTAATCCACCACCTCTCTCCATCGGTCTTCTTCCGACACTTACAACGCTTACGTCAACAGATTTCCCCGCTTGACAATCTACAGCAACATGTCCTCTTCCACCACATACAAAGCATATCTGTGTAGGGCAATACCGAGACAAATACCCCGTCTGATTACATTTAAAGCAAACTCTTACCTCTCAACCATACATCAGATTACTACTTCCCCCTGATGGCATACTCACTCCTCAGCCATAACTCCCAAATCTAGGGATCCCACCAGTATTACTCTGAGCTACAGAAGCAACAGATCTTGCTTGCCTCTGACTCTGCACTATATTTCCTTATGACAATGAACACCCCCTCTGGGGTGGTCTTCAACCCTGTACCCTCATATTGCTACCACTTCTAGGTCCCTCAAATCTAGACCTCTTCAGCCAATCCCTCTTACACCTTAACTCCATCAGATTCTTCTCAATCTGCAACGCTTTATCTATCGACACAGCATAATTCCTTATGCCCATATAAGAGATTTTAGTCCGAATATCATAGTGTAATCCTTCTAAAAATCTCTTACATTTTCTCTCCTCCGTATTCACCAATTCAGGTAAAAACCTTGACAGGGCTATGAATCTGCTATCATATTCTGCCACCGATAAACTTCCTTGTCTGAGGTGAATGAAATCTCTCTCTTGTTGTGCCCGAAAGGAATCTGGGAAATACTTCGCAAAGAACTCATCCTTAAACTTACTCCAAGTTAATGGTTATTCTATCTGTGTGCTTACCCTAGGCAAAACATCCTCCCACCATTGAGAAACCTTACCCTCCAGCATAAAGGAAGTAAAAGCCACCTTCTGTCTATCTGACACCGGTAAAACCTCAAAATATTTCTCCACATGCCTAATCCATTGCTCAGCTTCAACTGGATTTGTTGCTCCTCTAAAAGACTAAGGTTTAAACTTAAGAAACCTCACAAAACAGTCCCCTTGCATCTCATTTGTAAATACCCCTCCCTCAGGAACCTCTTGCCTCACCACATCTGGTTCTCTTTTATTCCTCTCCTCTAATCTTCTCTGCAAATTAGCAACCCTTTCTTCAGCTGCATTCACATTCTCTAAAGCATGATTAAGAGCCTCTCTCAATTCATCATTCCTACCTTCAGATACTCTCCCAGCTCAACTCGTACTAGCTGCACTATCACCATGTTCCCTTGCGGGAATCACCGACTCAACTTCCTCATTCACTTCAGTCCTCCTAAAAATTGGAGATCTACCACGTCCCCTCTGATTTCGAACTCCACCTCTAGCTCTCGCATCACTACGTGTCATCTTCAGACTCTTCATTTAAAATATAGTTTATTTAGAATCTTCCACTTTTTTGGTTCTCATACAGTCTACAGAATCTTAAAACCTAATGCTCTGATACCAAAATTGTAACGACCCATCCCGGGTTGGCCACCCTCGAGACGGTGTCATCACATTTTGAAAGTCTCAGCATGACACATATATGCAACAATAAAGCAAAATAAAACTAACAAGGATTTTTACTGTAACCCTCAATAGAGGAGATACATCAATCTAATATAATTTAAACATAATATACAACTTAACATGCATGAATATTTACAAATAAATGTTTGCTTCTCATTTTCTCATTTGTTTGAGGATATTGACACGTACGTGGCTTACAGCAAATGATTTCGTCTGACTTTCAACCCACCAGACTACTAATCCTATCTGCTACCTGAAATCATTGCACAATGAGGGGTGAGCTTCACAAGCTCAGTGAATTAAATTTACTAAAAGTATTCCAATTTCGTAAATAGTCCTTTAATATTTAATTATTTATTTCTCCTATAACTGGATAATAACAAAAAGTCTAATATTTAAATAATTCCTATATTATCATATCTCTATGTCTTTATCTCATTTTCTCACTGTAACTGTCTCTCTCTGGAGACTTATCCATCTATAATTAAATTCACAATAATATACCACACGTCATTTTTTCACTAATGTAATCAATAATTAAAACAGATGCAATGCATAAATGACTATGATGAGAATGTCTTCCCACCTGTCGACAGGTTATTATTATCTTAGACCTGTCCCTTCTCGGTTCTTTACAGCTTATCCTGGCTGTCACGGAATTTTTCTCCAGCATATACCGGCTGTCACGGTGCTCCTTTTATTTTCAACATATACCGGCTGTCACGGTTGTTCCATTAGACCGGCCTCTTCCCGGTTCTTTCGGTTATCTTATTTAATGCATATGCATATGATCAACGATACGAAATATGCCTATGAACAATAATATAACAAGAACATGTATAAAAATATTTAACTTAACTACCATGATTATTCTCAATTTATCATTGAAATAAATTCCTCAAAATTTCTCTCCTTATATATCACATCCACTAATTAAACATAACTCATCAATAATTTTACTTATCCTTTTTTATTATTAAATCAGCTTATTATTTCGTTAATTTCTTCTCCTCATATATCACATAAATTTATTTTCCCAGACTCGTACCGAAATTTATTTATCCCATTTACTATTAAATTAAATCATTATTCTAATAATATTTCTTTTTACATAATAATTTTCTACGTGTCCAATATTTATAGTATATCTATCAACCAAATATTTATCTACCACCAAAGCATACACTAATAATTAAATTTAATATTATCATTAGATATTTGATTTTTTTATTTAGACTACTTAAAGTAAATCCAACTCGCCACGTAGCACTTAAAGCTACCCGTGGATCACCTCCTTTCCTTTATCGTTCTTCTCCGAAATTTCCCTCGATTGCTGATCGCCAACACCTGACATCATATTTGTATCCAATTTCTAATTATTTCTTCATTTCTTCATAAACCACTCCCTTTGAAAATTCCCACTTTAAATTCGGCAAAATTTCAGGAATTGCTAAAAATTCAAAAATAAACACTATATTATCACCTTCTGCTTTTCTGATAGCTATTCGTGATTCCCTAAAAAATTCCACCGTAAACACTTTTAAAAATTTGCTATTTTAACTTTTCTTTGGCTCCCCAAGTTTTTAAGGAAAACAAGAAATTTGAAAGAAAAACATATGAAATCGGTAACTATAACCGATTACGGAAATATATATATATATATATATATATGTATATATATATATATATGTATATATATATATATGTATGTATGTATGTATATGCAAACCAAAGTTTTCTTTTTTAAAAAATCTACAGCCCCCCCATCCTAAGTCTTCCACATTTTGTGGTGCTGGAGGTACTTGTAAGCTTGGCATCAAATTGGGCAGCAAGTACTGCCACCTGCTACCACACATGGGTAATTTTTTTTTTTAAAACAACTTTTATTATTATTATTATTATTATTATTATTATATATATATATATTCTTCTTCTTTCTTCTACCGTCCCTGTTCTGGATGATTTTTTTTTATTTAAACTTTTTTTTCTTTATATTTTTGTCTTCTTTTATTAGGGACATAAACATCTTCTTTTTTTTTAAACATTTTTACATTTAAATAACATGTAGCATTTGAACCCTATGCTTTATTTATTAAATTATTTTTGTACCCTTATTTTACAAATACGGGTATTACAATTAATGAGCAAACTTGTGAATTGAATGTGTTATCTTCTTATTTTAAATGCTCATTGAAGTGGGTTTATATAGCCTTGAATCAATATGGCCGTTAGACACTGACTTGGTAGGTTTGGTGCAATAAATGCTCAAGTCCCGCGTCTCAAACAGTCATATTTTTTAATTACCAGTTGACTAGGTTAAGTGAAAAATCTCACTTTTAGGCTGTGGGAGAGTACTAGTTGACTGGACTCTAAGCACCAGTCGACTGGGAATTCACTGTCCCAGTTGCCAGTCAACTGGGTGTTGGACACCAATCGACTAGGGACCTTCTGTCCCATACCCCAATTGACTGGTATAGTGAGCCAATCGACTGGGTTGCCCTTCAACCCAGTTTTTCAGGTTTCAAAACTGTTTTCGAGTTGGAAACATTTATATTAATTGTTTTGTCAAAATATTGTGTAAAATGAGTCATAAGTCAAGCTAAATATTTGAACATGAGAGATTTACAGTTGTTTTTAATACTTTAATGCCTATTTTATATCTTCTGTATTGTCTTAGCATCTAAAACTGATTGAGTTCTTGCATCTTGTTTCTTTGCTGAAAGCTTTTACCACTTAAACACTTAGATAAAACTGTTAGTATAATTATAGTAGTGTTTTGTCATTATTAAAATCAAATAAGGGTCAACAAAAGCAATGTAAAAAATATAATCAAATTAAGGAGTAGATAAAATAAATGATAAGATTATCTATAATCTATATTCTAATATCTATCTAATAAGAGTATCTATAACAATACTAGTATGTTGCACGGGTTAGTGTAAAACACTTTTAAATTATTGTTTTTGTTTTGTTTATATGTTACCTGGATAAATTTGGTTTACAAATATATGTTAAAATAATATTGTTTCTATTATATTTTGAAAAGAGAAAAATTATTCTTTTTCTATGAGTTTAAACAAAAACAAATAATTAATTATGAATGGATTAAGGAATGAGATGATATAGTTGGATTAGTAAGTAATATGTCCCCCAGTCCACAGTGACATTATACAACCATTCTCTCACAATCTTAAGATACTAAGCTTATAGCTTTTGATTGCTCCATATGCTTGCCAAAATTGATCATAATTGCTTAAGATTTTATCAAAGTTAAAGCTTTTATGAATTAAGTTGCTCATGGTTTTTCCTAGTGGGCAATTTTCATGGTTCAAGATGATATTTTCTTATCAGGTCAAATGAATTACTCTCTCTTATGTTTGCTTTGCAATTAATTATTATAATGTCGCAATTCAACGCTAAAAATACATGTTGCTAAAAGCTTTAAGTGGTCGGTTATACCATATACTCAATCAGAGGAATTACATTAGAGATTAATTACATTAAAGATGATTATTATATCCATCTTAAAAAGAATTGGGATGACCCAATTTGCAATCATTTAATCAGAAAAAGCTAGGCATAAGGGTTCTTTTAAGCCTCATTTCAAGGTCATGCTGTTTGTACTAAACACCAGTAGTCTTTGTACGTCTTGCCCTTGCTAACTTGATTTGATCTTTCTTTGATCCTCATTCTAACCAGCTAACCGGCTACAACAACTTCTTTTGATAGTGTAAACTGTGAGATTTCATGAAACCTGCATCACATATTTAAACCCATAATGCAAATGTGTTTATATCAAGGCATAAAACCACAACACAAATGTTTTTTGCTTTTTCGCAAAATAAAGAATCATGATATGAATCTCGTTGAAAGTAACATTAGAATATGATATGGGTAAAAATACACCAACCAATGAAAATCAGACACGTAGTCAATCTTCAAAGGCACTATAGTAACTTTCATGCTCAAAAGGGCAAAAAAGTAACTTCACAAGTGGGACCTGCGCCAAGCTTTCCTGGGTGGTAATCCCTAGGCCTATATAAAAGAGGTTCAAGGTCCCATAAATGCTAATTTTTTTGCACACTCTCTCCATCTTTTCTTTCTTTCACTTCAGCTCGTCCATCCACTTCATCTCGGTACATTTACTGACTTAAATCATTGAAAGGTCCTCCTCGGAGAACAAAACTCTGGGTGGCTTTCCTTTGCAGGTGTTTGTGTACTAGGCTGATGTAGGATCAAGACCAAGGATGATATCAATGATTCACCCCATCCATTTCAAACTCAACTTGATGAAAACACCATCGGCTTCTTTTCAGCATTAACAGATTGGCGTAGTCCGTGGGAATGACAAATTTATCTAGCGATGTCATCGAAAAAGCTACCTCATCTTCTTGCTTTGACCTTACGGAGAATTGTCCACCTAACTACCAAAGTAGAGAGAAGAAAGATATAACTCTTTGCACCATTAGAACACATAAAGTTGCATAACCCTCACCAAGCCTCGAGGGTCATTGGAACCCTAAGGTCAGTGAGTGGACTCAGTCTAGTCTAATTGAAATTGGTCGAGTTGAGAGCCCCATAGTTCCAGTCAGTCGAGCTGAGCATGAAGAGCTCAGATGTCGGTATGAAAACTTGGCCACTCTAGTCATGTAAATGGTATTGGACATAATCCGAGTCCAACCTCACCAAACACACCATCAAGATGGCAGCATAACCCCTACTAAAGAAGGTGGGGAAAGGACTAGAGTTTCTAGTAGACAAAATAGCCGACGTGATAACGATTAAGGAGAAAATAGTTAAACTCAAACTTACCTTACCTAAAGAACCGAGCATAGCACTAAGGGACCTTAACTCTCCAAGCATGAGGTCGAGTCTGTATCTGACTCCCAGACGCAAAGAAAGCACCGAGAACAAGAGTGTACCAAAGTCAGCTGACAGTTGAAATAGATGAATGAGTGTATAGGGCTCGCCTTGAAAGGCAGCCGCATGAACATCTTAGATAAGATCAAACATTTGGGAACTCTTTTTCAATGAAAATCATGTTTATGAAAGTGCCTTCTAGATGTCAAACATCGAGCCGTATACAAAGAAGACTTGCCCCTTCAAACATCTAGAGACTTTCAGGTATTTGATGTCATCCATAGACATTCTGAAGGAGTAATGTGTAAAGCATTCCCTATCACACTTAAAGAGATAGCAAAAACTTGGTTTTCGCGTCTACTATATGGCTCAATCAAGTCTTTTAAAGACTTCACCGAGCAATTTATGACTCACTTCTTCAATCTTACCTAATATACTAATAAGACACTTCGGGATTACATCTCACGGTTCACCGTGAACATGGCACAGGGTTGAAATCTAGATTAGAAAATGGTCACGATGGCCTTTGTCAATGGCCTTCGAGCTTCAGACTTCAGCCATTATCTATTTAGAAACCACCTTAACTCCATGCCCACTCTATTGGCAAAGGTTGATGAATTTGTTATTATCAAGAAATATCAAGCTTTTTGAAGACAAAGAGAAGAAACATTGATGGGTAAGAAGAGAAAAAAAAATAGAAGAATCCAAGCCAATGAATGTGCAGAAGAAAAGGGGTCGAGATGATGCCCCCAAAAATGGAAAATCGGAGGCAAGACCCCGAGGATTCGAGAATTATACTTCTCTCACTATCTCGAGGTCAGACTTTTTGATGGAGATAACAAGTCTATATATCATTAGATGGCCTCTAAAATCATTCATGCAAAGAGAGACCTAAGTCAGTTCTGTCGATTTCATAAGGATCACAATCACAATATGGATGAATGCAGGAACTTGAAAAATGAAATCAAAGATCTGATCCGAAGAGGATATTTGAAAAAGTTTATGAAGACATACAAGAGAAGAAGCTCACCACACAAAAGAAACCTCGATCGTCATGACAATAAGAGGTAGATGTGAACTATTGAAAGAAAAGACCAAGATAGAAAGCATCAGAAACCTGAAAAGAAGTTCGACAACGCACCCACGTATTATACGAACTATTTTCGAGGGGTAGGGTAGCATCTAGTAGAGAATTGGCTAATTCTTGTAAAGCTTATGCCCACTTTGTCTTTTCAGTAGAAGGGCTAAGCAAGAAAATTCAAAATGATCAGACCACTATTTTTACCTATAATAACTTAGAAGGTGTATAGTTCCATCACGATGACGCAATAGTAATAATGCTAGTTGTCCCAAAATTTTCAATTGAAAGGATCCTTGTAGATAATGGATCATTGCAAGGCATCTTTTATTATAGTGCCTTCAAGAAAATACAATTATCCGGTGACTGACTGAAGCCTACAAGGTATCTGTTGTATAGTTTTTCTGATGATCCAATGTATTCTAAAAGAAGTATCACCCTATTGGTAATAATAGGGGCGACACCTTGCTAAACCACTATCATGAATACCTTCCTTGTCATAGACCTCCTCTCATCCTACAACACCATCCTCAGTCGACTTGGAATGAACGCAATGAAAGTTGTAGTGTCAACCTACCACCAAAAAGATAAAGTTTCCCACCGAGAATGGAGTGGGTGAAATTAGAGGAAATCAATCAGCAACCTGAAATTGCTATCTGGAATAAGTGAAGAGTAAGGTAAAGATTGATGTCCTTAGGATAAAAGACCTTAGAGATGAGTTTAAGACCCTAAAAAGGAAGCCCGTAAAAGAACTGATCTTGATTCCTCTAACAAAATACGAGTAAAATGGTAAAGTTAGGCAGATAGGATCAAGTCTATAAGGTGAACTCTAGGAACAACTAATCTCCTTTCCAAGGAAGTTGTAGAGTCCGTTCTTTTTTTAATATTTTTTTTACATATGAGCCAATGATGTAATTATAATTCCATATGTTGGATGCTTATGATTTATTAAATTAAGGGTAATATAGACATAAGATGAATTGAGGTATATGCATAAAAGCCAAGAATTTCTTATAGAGAATTTAATTGTAGAAAACAATTGGGCTTTACTAAACATAGATAAGAAAAACAATTAGATGGGTTGAAAGTTAATTAAAATGTTAAAGGAAGGGTAAATAGGTAAGAACCTTACCTTTTGGACTACTATATAATGCCTAAAGACCTAGAATCAGCCCAAACACTCTTCATTTTCTCTAGAATTCTCAGGTGGGAAAAATAGAGAGCATAAAATTTTCTTACTTCCTTCATTTTTGAAAACCCATAACCTCCCCAAATGTCACCCCTTCACACCACAAATCCACTTGCTCTCAAAATCCATAAACCATCTACTACCATCCAAGGGAAGAGTTTGGGCTGAGAGGTGAGTACCACAAATAGTTTCCTTTTATTGGCTTAAAGATATGCTCATTAATGAATTTTCAATCTGTTATAGTGACATATGGTCTTAACAACTCAAAAGGTTCCTCGGAGAACTCAAATGTCTCGTCAATCAATTAACTTATTAAACTCACAATGATAGTATGACTTCGCCGAGAAAAAATATATCAAGATACCGAAGTTAGTGATCTGAGGAGAATCATTCATGAGCCCACTAAATCCCAAGATACTGAGATGAGTGGTCTAAGAAGAATCACTCATGGGACCATTAAAGCCCGAGACACTGAGATGAGTGGTCCAAGGATTATCAATCATGGGCCCACTGAAGCTCAAGATACCGAGATGAGTGATCTAAGGAGAATCACTCAAGTGGGGCCCACTAAAGGTTAAGATACTTAGATGAATGATCCGAGGAGAATCACTCAAGTGGGGTCCACTAAAGCTCGAGATACCAAGATGAATCTGAGAAGAATCATTTAAGTAGAGCCCACTAAAGCTTGAGATACCGAGATAAATGATCCAATGAGAATCACTCAAGTGGGTTCCACTAAAGCCCGAGATACCAAGATGAGTGATCCGAAGAGAATCATTCATGGGCCATTGATGTTCAAGATACCGAGATGAGTAGTCCAAGGAAAATCACTCATGGGCTTATTGAAACCCAAGATATGAAGATGAGTGGTTCGAGGAGAATCACTCAGGTGGGGCCACTAAAGCCCGAGATACCAAGTGAATGATCTGAGGAAAATCACTCAAAGGCTCACTGAAACCCGAGATACCGAGATGAGTGGTCCGAGGAGAATCACTTAAGTGGAGCCTACTAAATCTCGAGACACTGATATAAGTGATTCAAGGAGAATCACTCAAGTGGGATCTACTAAAGCCCAAGATACCAAGATGAGTGATCCGCGGCTCACTGAAACCCGAGATACCGAGATGAGTGGTCCGAGGAGAATCACTTAAGTGGAGCCTACTAAATCTCGAGACACTGATATAAGTGATTCAAGGAGAATCACTCAAGTGGGATCTACTAAAGCCCAAGATACCAAGATGAGTGATCCGAGGAGAATCACTCATGGGCCATTGAAGCCCGAGATACTAAGATGAGTGATATGAGGAAAATCACTCAAGTGGGGTCTATTAAAGTCCAAAATACCCAAACGAGTGATCCAATGAGAATCACTCATGGGCCCACTAAATTCTGAGATGCCAAGATGAGTGATATGAGGAGAGTTACTTAGGTAGGGCCCATTAAAGCTTGAGAGAAATCATTCATGGGCTTGTTGAAGCCTGAGACACCAAGATGAGTGGTCTGAAGATAATCACTCATAAGTCCAATAAAGTCTGAGATATCTCCAAGAAAAATCACTCATAGGCCCAATATAGCCCAAGATACCGAGATGATTGATCTGAGGAGAATCACTCATAGGCCCATTGAAGTTGGAGATGCCAAGATAAATGGTCTAAGTAGAATCATTCAGGTAGGGTCCACTGAAGCCTAAGATACCTGGGTTCACTAAAGCCCGAGATACCAAGATGAGTGATCCGAGAAGAATCACTTAAGTAGGGCCCACTAAAGCCTGAAAAATTGATATGTGTGGTTCGAGGAGAATCATTCAAGTGGCCCCATCGAAGCCCAAGGTACCAAGGTGAATATGTCAATATGGATGAACCAAGGTAAGCAGACCGATGTGGATGAGCCGAGCTGGATGAACTAAGATGGGTGAACTAAGGTCAAGACTAAAGGTCAAAGTAGACTTATCGAGATGAACTGACAAAGGTGAATTAATCGACTTGGAAAGTTGACCTGAGAGGCCGAGGTAAAAAAAATTTACTCCCTCAAGGCTAACTAAGCACTTAAGAGAGTGAAAGGCATATTATATGGGTAAAAATACACCAACCAATAAAAATCAGACACATGACAAACTTTCAAGGTCACTATAGTAACTTTTAGACTCAAAAGGGAAATAAGTACTACAAGAAAAATTGTCTATATTGGCATTTAGTTTTCGGCATTTTAAGAAAGCGTCGAAATATGAGGATAAGTCAAGTAGTCTCTCAGGCACTTGGCTTAAAAGTCATTTATGCATCATACATCGGAGCTTGTAAGTGTCAAAATAGGACTCAGAAACTCGCATAACATATCCATGAAAAAACAATTCCGCACTTGAGTAAAATTTTAGTAGGAAAGGAAAATAAACGCATACGCTCAGGTCTAACCTCTAGAATCTTCTTGGCTTCTTCCTCTCTCTCCCGAGCTGTGAGTACTCTATGCAAAATCTTCTATGATTCTCTCTGTCTGTCCCTCTTACTCGCTTTCTTATGCTCTCACACTCATTTTTTTCGTTTCTAGGTTAGAGATTTGAAGTTTTCAGGAATTTTAAGGGAAAAATGCGATCTCCAAAAGTTTTGGGTTCTCTAGTTATCCCTTTCTTTCTCTAGCTTTGTCTCCAATTTACCAATTCTGGGTTTGATAAGGATTTGGGTTTTTGTGAAATTTATGAAATTTTAAGGGATTGGTCATTCTGATTCTCGGTTTTTGAGGATTTGGGTAAATCAATTTTTCGTTCTTTCTCATCAGTTAAGCACCAAATCGAAGCACTATTTTTCATCCCAATAAGAATTTTAAGGTGATTTTCAACTTTGCCGCTTCATGCATGTTTGTTTTATGAATTTATTATTTGTATCAGTTGTCAAAATTCTGAAGAAAAAAAAAAGTTGTATTTAGAAGTTTATTTTCTATTTCAAGTGTATAGATATCAGAAAATTCTTTCTTTTTTTTTCCTTTTAAACTTTTGTATGAACTTAGAAGTTGGATTCAGTAAGAGAAAAGGAATTCCGTTGTTTCATATTTTGATACTCGTCTCTATTTTTTGCTTTACGGGTTTTAACTCAAATCCTTCAAAATGAAAACCTACAGAGGCCCGCTAGCTACATAAAACTGTGTTCTTCTAGTCTCTAACGAACCATACAAGAGGTGAGTTAATTTGCTTAAATTTTGGTTTTACTTGTTTGAAACTTTGAATAGGTGTTGCTCTGTTAGTTGATGTTTCGAGGGACAAGAACATAACTAGTATGTGTTTCTGATTTAGCTAGTTCTTGTTGTAATATCATTGTGCTTCATAAATATTTATTACATGTTATATGGTTTAATAATAACTACAAACTATTTAATTAATTATTTACAACTTACAATAATATAAAAATATATATAATATATATATATATATAAATATATATTAATATTTATATGCTCTAAAGTTAATAAAAGTATTAAAGTTTATTGAAAATTAATTAATTTAAATTTAAATCACTATTTTTATTAGTTACTTATTATTATTTTATTAGAATTTCAAAATGTTTCAAAAAACTTAAACCCCAACGTCTCGAAGCTTACATCTCGCCTCATTATAGCAAAACGCGTTACCCAACGTCTTCGCCTCTTAAAACACTGGTTTATACCATTTGATTCTATTAACTCTCTTAGTGTAGTTTCTGATGTGTGAATTAATTGATTCAAAAGGGTCAAGGGTTAACTATTCAAGACCATTTGATCAAGAGATTAATGTGGAATCAGACTACTTTAATTTCACATAAATAGTTATCCTTCATTTGGTTGAGGAAATTTATTATTCATGTGGGATTAAGGTGGGATAAAATTAGTCTTAATCTCACATTTTTTTGTCCCATCTCTCCTATGGAATAGAATTTATCTCATCCGTTTAGGGCTAATTTTTTTTATACCTTTTTTACCCTTGAATAATAATAATTATTATTATTATTATTATAATAGTAATACTAATAGTATTTTTATAATATAATTATATAAATACTTTCTCTTATAATAATATTAATAATAATTACTATTATTATTATTAAAATAATTATAATAATAGTTTTGATAATTATTATCATAATTATAATAACGATGATAATAATATTATTTTTATAATTATAATAATTATAATTATAACAATAATTATTATAATTATAGTTATGATAATTATAACTATAATTATAATTATTATAATTATGATGATAAAAATAAAATAATTATTATTATAATTATAATTATAATAATTTTTTTAATGATAATAATAATTATTATTATATTTTAGGGTTTGTTAAGAAATTAGATATTGTTAAGGATGATGAATAATAGTAGGGTATTTTGGTACTTAAGATTTTTCATCCCACTTTAGTCACAATCCAACAATCTTATGAACCAAACAAAAGATTAAGGCATTACCTATTTAATCTCATTTTATCTTATCACGTGTTAATTTTAGTCCTATCCTACTATAATTTTGTTCATAAACCAAATGGGCCAGAATCATCTTCTCCTACTCTTCTTTCTTAATTGTTACTGTTCAACACCGTTAACTAGTAAGCAACACTACTATTCTTGTTTCTCGATTTGTATTTATGTATTATTGTTACAATTCATCTTTTTGGTATAAATCCAAATTAAGACTTTGTCCTTAAATCAAATTGCATACCTTATATATATAATTGTAAAAACATATCATAAAAAAAATCATCATTCAAACATCAAATGATAAAGATAATGTATCACTCACGTCACCTAATTGAAGAGAAAATATAAAATTTTCAAATTACCCCCTTAAAATTTTTAAAATTATAAAAAAAAAATTGCATTGTAATATTTCAATCGAAACGGACCAAAATAAAAAAACGAAACGAAGTATAAGAATGTTTCGTTTCGATTTACTGCTGAAACGAAACGAAATTTACCACTATGATATGAACTATTCATTTTCTTGTACGCGTCCCTATTAAGCTATTTGTGTTTTGTTATGATTTTAATGGGCAATTTTTTTTTTCAACCACTCAAAATTCTTGCTTTATTCGTATTAGAAAACCAAGATTTATGAAGTCAATTGAATCGGTTTTCGACATTAACAGGTAAGCAAGCAAAACCTAACTTTCTATTCTTGCAATCGAAAACCCCAATTTCAAAACTACTCTGTAGTAATTAATCTTTGGAATTAGTAGTGTATTTGTGTCTAAAATCTATACTTGGTTGTGGTTTTTCATTCTTAGGTGAAAATGGCATCAGTTTCTTACAATAATATATTGGTACATTATGAATTAAAAACTGTTGTGATACCAAATTAATGTTGATTGCGATGAGTATTGCTTCATGGACTTCACGAATAATATCCTCGACGTTACTTTGGGAGATAAAAGAACAAGCACCCCATTAGAAATCTGACATAAAAGGCAAGCCAACCTGGTACTGCATTGTTAAAGGAGATCAACAATGACTAGGATATGCTGGACTTGTTACAGATGCACTAGACAATACCACAATTGAATTTGTGGTTGAAGTTTATCTTCACAATCCCCCTTCTTGTTGTTCCTACTTCCTAGCTCTCAAGGTAATGCTGAATCTGTTAGACATATGCACAATGTTGGCGTGCGATACTCCTAACCTAAATTGGGTGTTAGAAATAGGCAAAATATTAATGGTAATGAGAAAGGGGAAAGAGTTTGGGTTTATTTGAGTGATGATGGTGAATTTGTTAGTCATATGCACATTCTATGTTGAGTGATGAAGACGAGGAGTTTGATTTTAGTGAGGGTGATGTTGATTGGGTTGAAGGGAATTATTTCGAAGGTAATAAAGAATTTGGAGATGATGGTGGATCAGATGAGGTTGAGGAGGTGTTTATCAGGAGAAGTTTTTGTCTGGCACATTGCCATGAGCGATATACGGTATAAGGGTCTATCTCACCGTTTAAAAGTATGAGAAGAGAGAGAAAAAAATATTTTCGTTCAATGGTGAAATAGACCTTTGTGAGTGTTTGTTAGGTTTGATGATGACTTGTCTGACTTTTCATATTCTAAATGTGAATTTGAAAAGTGTGACAATGAATCTGACAAGTAATGGATTGTAATTGATAGGGCTTTGAGGAGAAAACCATATGTATTCATGGTTGTGTACTTGCTGTATTAGAGATACTGACATATTTACCTTATTATGGAAGTTTTTAAAGACTATGTAGTACAAGAAGGTGTAGAAATTATCAAGACTAAGGATGAAGATGAAAGATTGACTGCAAAATGTGCTGGGGCAGGGTGCAATTAGAGGTTTCATGCATATTTAACAGCTAATAGACGTTCATTTAATATTAAAGTAATAGAAGATGAGCACACATGCGTTAGGAGCTCCATTGGTGTTGTTGTCTCTGCTGCTGCTTGGATAGTCAGGAAACTAAAAGAACAACTAACTGCTTACCCAAACATGACCTATGACCTAATACAGCATGACTAGTTGAAAATAAGTTGTCGGGTTGAGGTGAATAAAATGAAGTTGTACAGAGCAAAAGACAAATCCAAAGAGGAGACAGAAGGAAATTATGCTAACTCATACAAGAAACTGCCATAGTTTGCCACACTGATACTAAAAAGTAATCCAGGGAGTGAAGTTAGACTACAAAATGAAAGAGTGGATATATACATGACCCTAGTATTTAAGGGATTCTTTCTTTCTTTCTTATCAATGTTTGAAAATCGGCACGTTAATTTTTCATGTCCAGCATTCGCAAGCACGTGATGCACGTATGCACGTGAGCTGTGAGGATACAAAGATGGAGGGGAGAAACATATATGGAGAGCGTGGTGACAGCATATTTTTGGTCTCCTATGATCTGTTTATTAAGTTATTGATGACACAACCAACAATTAGCTAGGAACAAGAATAATGTGTTGTATATATATCCAGACATGTAGTCTATAGTAGTAATATCTAAAGCATCCCCACGACGTGACCATCATTTCTTGCCTGCACGAGCCAGCCAGCTCAACCCACCCACTTGCCCTCTCTACTGCTAATTACAATCAGCCTTATATATACACTCTTTGGCACCCTAAAAGACCGTATACCAGACAATGAGCGCACTTCCTATCAGATTGCTTATATATGTATAAAATCATTAGAAAAGCCATCGAGATCGAGCTCCCTTTAGCATGAATTGTTTTGGGTTTTTTTTCTTTTCCTTTTCTCTTATTACATAGAAAAAATTCTTATGGAAGATAAGATTCTGCTGGTTGGACTAAGGATTGGACAAGATTTGATCCTCATCATGGATTCTTTTTTTGTTTTACATACTTTGTGTGAATTTAGCACTTTTTGGAAGAATACTTTTATATAAAAACAATTGATATGCCCACTTGCGCATTATCGTTGAGAGCAATGGTAAAATCATGATCTTTTTCATTTAAGAATTGAAATGAAATTAAGTTTATGGTAATATTGAAAACCATGTTATAATATGTATTAATTATTAATAAATTAATCAATTTACATCACCATGAATGTGTTGGTGATGGCATGTATTAGCGCCCACAAAAAGATGGTATGCCCTGTATGAATGTATGTCACTTGTATGTTGTTAGGATCATACTATTAGTGATGGCATGTTACTTTTGCCAACTTGCACCCTGAAAGGTTCCAGCTAATACCACTATCACCCCTTATTCACGAGTCCCCTCGTTCCTCAAAATACATTTTTATAGTTCTTTTCTTCTAGCTGTGGGGCAGAATCGCAGACCTCCAAATTCATCACCTATCTGTCCTTCGTTGGTCAAAGCATATTTTACGTATTTACGAAAATACTCCTTCAGTATCCAGCTGGCCACGTTGTATTGCAGAGAAAGAGATTCAGTACATCTGGGCTCCCTCACGTGGCCTATGTTTGATGAAACCCAAAGTGCTTCTGTGTTTTGCAATGAGATTCTGCTTTGCCTATTCCACGCGCTTGAAGGTCTGAGAAGAAAGACAAACGCATAATAATGTTGCGGAAATATAATTCATTATTAGTAAATTGTATAATAAATCAATATCTTTAACATAAGTAGATCGATCTATATATGTTGGGATTTGTGTGTCAACGATCGCAACTTAATTATGAATTTTTATTACAAAATGAGAACCAATTGGAAGCTACATAAATATCTATGTAGAACACAAATGAAAAACAAAAATAATATTAAGTACCTATTTAGATATTAATTTTCTCATTTCTTTGATTTGTCATCGAATTACAATGGATTTTTCAGGCTAATAAGGTGAAACTAAAAATGATATCACTGAGTCAAATGCTATGCTACTAAAATTTAAATATAAATAAATTATTGTTTATGAAATATAATTTTTAAATAATTATTTAATGATTAATATAAAAACTTATTTAACATCATCATTCACATTATTACTTAATGTTTCATATAATAACTAAATATTTTTATAACTAAGTTATTATTTAATTTTTCATTAATAATAATTTTAAAAAAATAAATTTTATATTTAATGAGTAATATGATAAATAAATATACATTCATAAATTATGTGGCACTAAATATTTGTAATCATATTGATTTTTCATTCTAATTTTGATTATATATTTTTTTAACTTATCAAAATAGAAATTAATTTATATCGTATATATCAAAATTTTGAAATTTAATGAGTAATATATTAATAATGTCATAAATATGATAATAATTTTTGTGCTAAATATGATAATATTATTTAATGAGTAATATATTAATTAAAATATTTAGAGGTAAATTATAAATTATTTAATGATATAATAATTAATTATTTTGAAAAGATAATTAAATTATCATTCAATGATATATCTGACAATTAAATGTTTTATAATTAAATTATTATTTATGTGATAAATAACTAAATATATTTATTATAAATTTTATTTTTTTATTTGTGTAATATAATACTTTTGAATTACAACTAATTTATTATTGAATTTTTAACATAATTTAATATTTTAAAAATTGTAAATAAATTAATTTTGAATGAGTAATATAATAATTAAACATTTTTTGTTATAAATTAATTTATTATTTAATGAATAATATAATAATTTTAATTTTAATTATAATTAATTATTATTTAAATTTTTAATAGAATACTTATAAATTTTTGAAATTATAAGTAAACTGATATTTAATGAGTAATATCACAATTAAACAATTATATATGCATACATTCGATGATACCATAATGCACAAATGAAACCGTAGAAGCTCTATAATAACAAATATCTATTTTTAAAAGTATAAAAAACGATAAAATCTTATTTGATGCTAGTTTTCTTTGATGCTTCTGCATCGGAACAATTATTGATAGATAATTAATTTTTTCCCTAATGCAAAGATGGGTGGCTTAGTAATATATAGTAATTTTTATGTTAAAATACATGTATAACTTTGTAATTTGATATACTTTTACATTAAATTTTGAGGTTTTTTTTTTCGGTACAAAATAAATCTTGTGGTTTCAAATAATTACAATCTTTTAAACATTATTAATAAATGAAATTGTCTTAAAAACTTAACAATATAATAAATTTGATTATAATTTTTTGTACACATGTAAAGATAAATGTGATCTACTATGAGAAAAAAATATAAAAAAAAAATTAACAGATGAAAATATATTTTTTACTATTAAAAATTGTAAAGCCATAAAAATAGCACATGAGCGAAAAATTGTTAAAAATATTGATTGATCTTTAAATATATAGTTTATCTATACTTACTATTAATAAAGTCAGAACCCTTATTTGGTGTTCACCCCCTCAAAATGTCCCATAAACCCCTATTTAAATATATAATCAAATATTTAAATAAGGCTATATATATAACTCAATTGATTCTAACTCCTCACATCTTTCTCCCATGTTTTTCTCTCTCACTATCTCATTCACACTCAATTTCTCCACACTTTTCAATTTTTCTTATTCATTTTTGGTGATTCTATCTGGATTGTTCTTCTCTTTGGGTTTTTTTGTATGTTCAGTTTTTTAATGGAGAATATGTGACCGTAATGCTTGGTATGCTTATAGGCAATAAGATAATTATTAGTATATTGTTTTATCACATAAAAGAACATATCAACACAAGCATTGAGATACTAATAATATTTATTGGACATAAAAATAAATCAATCTCACACTCAAATGAGTTAAGATAAACGATAGAAAACAAAAACATATTCTTTGCTAACAGTGTAAACCACAAATTTTGTTATATACCTATAAAAAAAACTCAAAATTTATTATAAAAATAAACCAAACTGCATAATTATACATATATTTTATTCTAAGTTTTATTGTTTTATCCGTTGCAGAGGTAAATAAACAAGTGCAACAAAATTTTGTTGGTGATTAAAATAAATAAAAATGTTGGTGATTTGCTATTCCCGACAGGAGACATTAAACATTCTTGATGGTGCCTACAAAAAACGCGTTGTTTATGACCAAAATTCATTAAGGCAAATGAACCAAATCTGGCGGTAATTTAGGTCTCCTTGATTTATGCCTTGATTTTTCTTGCAGACCACCTAATACTTTCAATATTCCAATGTGAAAGTATTGTTCCAATTGCAATATATAGTATACAAATAATTTGTGCTATTTTTAGTTTAAAATTTTATTTTAAATGTAGCTTGATGTTTTTTTCTTTAAAAAAATCATGACATGAATACTTTGATCATCCAAGCAATAATTCTTGATTCATCATGGCCAAAGACCTAAAATCAAATCTTACTTTCACGTGGATATGAAATAAAATAGGGTTATCTCCGACGGTAAAGTCAAAATTGTCAATTTGAGAAAAATTAGAGGTTACTTTGGTAGTTACATTAAGAAGATCCAATCTATATCCTATTTATAACATTTTTTTTTTTACTTTGGAGAGATAAATAGTTTGTATAACATTGAATCGTGGTCCTTACTTACCCTTATTATGTAACCCAGTCATTAGAAGAAAAAAAACTATATAAATATTTGGTTTAAATGTGATACAGCTCAAAAACACACAACCAATGAAGACGTAACACGTGGACAGCCCCACACCAAGACAACAAGGCAACACATGACAGTCCCAGACCAAGACAACGAGGCAACGTGTGGACATCCTCAAAACAAGGCAACGAGTCAACATGCGGACAACGCAGGCCCGCACAGCTGGACCTCCAGGTCAGCACTACCCTCCAGGTCACCACCGCCCTTAGCACAAGAATCGCCTCATCCCTAAAACCCTATAAAAAAAACCAGGTACGCATTCTAAAGGGATCATATCCTTAACCTAAAAGTAAAAGGGAACTATACCGGTTTCCCCGCACTTTTTAGACCCCATACTAACAAAAGCATCGGAGCATCTTCGGAGGCATCTCCCTCTGGCGATGCCTCAGCTTATCTCGTTTCCCTGTGCAGGTCCCCCGAGGCCCGGCATCCAGCTTAGCAGCATGTTTTTGGCAGCAACAGATTGGAGTCGTCCGTGGGAACACTACATCTCTCACTAACAGTAAAAGTGAAGAAGCCTAAAGAACTCATTTGTTGCCATGCCACCTAAAAACGCCGCCAAGGACGCCGGTAAGGGAGTAGCTAAAACGAGCTCCTGTACCCAAGTCCGGGTCGAGATCCCCTACTAAGTCTGATGCGCCTCCCAACATGGCTATACTCCAAGCACAGTTCATAGAGCTCTCACAATTAGTAACTAATCTGGCCGTCGAGGTCCGCCAAAGAGTTCTCCAGCTTTTGCTTACACCTTCTTGGTAGGATACAAGCCGCACAAGTTCAGTTAGCTGCAAGCTCCTCATCAACGGCTGTTCCACGGCTGAATTCTCCCTACCTCGTGTGACCAAATCCAAAGAGAGCCCCTCGTCCAGAAGCAGTATCAGTCTCGATAAACGAATAGAGGACATAGAGGAAAGGATCAACGAAACATGCAAAGGCCGGCACCATAGTGTCATGGACGAGCTCAACATTTAGGACCCACCCTTCACTCAAGAAGTCCTCGAGGCCCCTCTCCCGTCAAATTTTTGAATGCCCCAGATCAAACCTTACGATGGTTCTACAGACCCACTGGACCACCTCCAGCGCCATAAAACCACGATGACGCTTCACAGCACTCTGATCCCCTAATGTGCCGAGCCTTCCCCCTGACGCTCGAGAAGGTGGCTGGGATGTGGTATTCTCATTTGAAACTGAGGGGCATCTACATGTTCAAAGAATTGAGCTACGCCTTCGCATTACATTTTCTTAGCAGCAAAGGACCCAAAAAGACCTCAGAGTCCCTATTCAACATCGTCCAGATGAAGGGAGAAAAACTCTGGGCATACATCTCAAGGTTTAACTCTGCTGCCTGGGAAATCCCCAGCCTCGACCCTAACGTCCAAATGCTGGCATTCAATAACAGGCTAAGATCTGGTATCTTCAGTTGAAAACTCACCAGGCGAACACCTGATGACATGAATGAGATCTTGGCCCGAGTCGAGAAGTACATGTTAACGGAAGATGATCGGGCCTTTCAAAGAGAACGGGAAGGAGACGCGGAGAGAAAAAAAAAAAAAAAAAGGCCCTGCCAGTCCACGTTAGGAACCCCTCAATTGACCTTTCCGTGAGGACAAGCCCAAGGCCTCTAGGCTATTTGGAAACTTCACCCCTTTCAACGCATTCAAGAACAATGTCTTAATGCAAATCCAGGACAAAACAATCTTGCAATGGCCCCCAACACTGCTGCACCTCCATGAGGACAGAGGCAAGTGGTGTCGGTTCTATAGGAACCACGGTCACGACACAGAAGATTTTCTGGTACTAAAGCACCAGATAGAAATTGTCATCAACAGGGGGAAGTTAAAAGAGTTCACCAGGCCCCGAATGGAGAAATTTACGAAACGTCCCCAAAGGAATCCCGAGGGCCCTCCCGATCGAAGTAGGACGGTGCGACCTACTCGAAAAAGTCTCGGGCCGAGCCGCGAGGAGCCCAGCCAAAAAGAAACTAGAGGCCATCATAGCCAAAATCATCAAAACCATCTGCGGGGCCCCGTAACTGAGGGCACTTTTGGGCACGACGGAAAGACTTACGCCAAGTCGGTAGCCTTAGTCACCATACCCCACAAGGACGGAAGGCGGACATGACCATCACTTTTGCGAACGAGGATCTGGAGGGAGTCCAGACTCTGCATGATGATGCCATGGTCATCTCCCTTCTCGTAGCCAACCACAAAGTCAGATGTGTCCTGGTCGACAACGGGAGTTCGACCAACATCTTGTTTTACAATGCTTTTCAGCAAATTCAACTAGGAGACTCTCGGTTAGAGCTAGTTTTCACCCCACTCTATGGTTTCTAGAGGGGCTCGGTGTTTATGGAGGGCAACATAGTTCTCCCGATAACTGCAGGAATAGATCCACAAGCAACCACCGTGCAAACTACTTTCCTGATAGTTAGACAGCCTTCGTCCTACAACATAATCCTCGACATACCTACCCTGAATTTGCTCTAAGCGGTCGTCTCCACATATCATTTAAAAGTGAAATTCCTTACTGAAGAGGGAGTGGGTGAGATTAGAGGAAACCAGCAGATCTTTAGATCTTGCTATCTGAACGCGGTAAGAGAAAGCAAGAGGACGGAAGCTCTCCCACTCGAATTGGACAACCTTAAGGACGAAGGAAAGAATCCATGGGGCTAGCCGGTGGAAGAGTTGACCACGATCCCCTTCGGTGAGAATGTCTCGCGAACCATCCAAATTGGTTTCAACCTTTCTGAGGCTCTTAGAGGACCCTTACTCGCCTTCTTCCGAGAAAACCAAGATCTTTTCGCCTGGTCAGCCGTGGACATGCCAGGAATCAGCCCAGAAGTAATAGTGCATCAGTTGATCATAGACACGAACCACAAGTTGGTCATCTAGAAGAAGAGATCGTTTGCCCCCGAGCAATAAGCCGCTGTCCAGGCTGAGGTGGATAAGCTACTCTCCGCCAATTTCATTCGGGAAGCAGATTACCCAAAATGGGTGTCTAACGTGGTGATGGTGAAGAAAGCTAATAGTAAATGACAAATCTATATCGACTTCTCGGACCTAAACAAAGCCTGTCCAAAGGATAGCTTTCCTCTACTAAGGATCGACCAGCTCATCGATGCAATGTTGGGGCACGAGTTGCTTACCTTTATGGATGCATACTCCGGGTATAATCAGATCCTCATGTATAGGCCCGATCAGGAGAAAACGGCTTTCGTTACCGGACAATGACTTTACTGTTACAAAGTCATCACCTTTTGGTTTGAAGAACGCTGGAGCAACCTACCAAAGATTGGTAAATAAAATCTTTCAGGAGCAGATTGGTCGAAGCATGGAGGCCTACGTAGACGATATGCTGGTAAAAAGTATCAGAGCTAAAGACCACAAAGCCGACTTAAAAGAAGCCTTCGAAGTCATTCGACGCCACCAGATGAAGTTGAACCCAGCTAAGTGCACTTTTGGGGTCACAGGAGGAAAGTTCCTTGGCTTCATGGTGACCCAAAGAGGCATAGAGGCAAACCCCAAAAAGATAGAGGTCGTCCTCGGCATGAACCCACCCCGGACTGTGAGGGAGGTCCAACGACTCACTGGACAGATAGCTGCCTTGAGTCTATCCATGTCAAAATCTGCGAAAAAGTGCCTCTCTTTCTTCAACGCCATAAAAAAGGCCAAGGACTTCGACTGGTCTGAGGACTGCCAAGAATCATTCAATGAGCTGAAAAGGTACTTGGGTTTGCCCCCTTGCTTACCAAACCCATTGTCGGCAAAGAACTCTTCCCATACCTCTCGGTCAGACACGAAGTGGTGGCCTCCATCGTAATTCAAGAGGAGGCAGGCATCCAGAAACCCGTATACTATATGAGCAAGGTGTTCCATAACACTGAAACCAGGTATCTTCCCATGGAGAAGATGGCGTATGCTCTCCTGATCACGGCCTGTAAGATTTGGTCGTACTTTCAAGCCCACACGATAGTCCTTCTGACCGACTAGCCCCTTCGATAAGTGCTCCACAATTCGACTGTCTCCAGAAGAGTGGTCAAATGGTCTGTTGAAATTGGGGAGTTCAACATCAGTTACTAGCCTCACATAACCATCAAAGCCTAGGCCTTAGCTGACTTTATTGTGGAGACCACTCTCCCAAGGCAGGAGGATTCTACCTCGGTTCTCTACAAAGCCAAGTTAGTCCCTTAGTGGAAACTCCACGTCGATGGATCCTCCAACGATGTCAGGAGTGGTGTCGGGCTCATCCTGAGTGGCTCAAAAAGTTTCACCATCAAGTACGCCTTAAGGTTCGAATTTAAAGCCTCAAACAACGAAGTTGAGTACGAGGCGTTGCTGGCCGAGATGAAGCTGGCCAGAGTACTGTCCGTTGAAGCCCTGAAAGAATACAATGACTCGCAATTAGTGGTGAACCAAATCAAGGGCGAGTTCGAGGCTCGAGGAGAGAAAATCTCCCCGCTACTTAGCAAAAGCTAAAGTGCTCGTAGCCAAGTTCAAAGTGTTTCGTATCAACTAGATCCCCCGGGCTGAAAACTCAAAAGCTGACTCCCTAACTTGGCTTGTCTTCTCTCGACAGCCCGAGTCCACAAGGGCAGTCTACCTCGAGACACTTATCGTGCCCAGCATCAATGAAATCACTGTGTTACCCGTGGCTAGCGAGGAAAACTAGATTGATCCTATCCTCCGATATTTACAAGATAGTTATCTCCCGAGTGAAAGGAATGAAGCTAGAAAAATCATCTCCCGAGCAGCACGGTATGCAGTCTTTTACGATCAACTATACAAAAGGGGACTTACAACACCCTATCTAAAATGCCTAGGCCTAATTGAGGCCGATTACGCCTTCTGGGCGATTCATGAAGGGATCTACGAAAACCACCTTGGAAGTCGAGCCATGGCTTTCAAAATCCTTCGTCAAGGTTATTATTGGCCCAAGATGCAAGGAAAAGCCATGGAATTAGTGAAAAAGTGCAAAAGTTGCCAACAGTATGTTACCATCTCCCGCTGGCCGGCGAATCCCCTCACTTCTATCACTAGTCCATTTCTTTTTGCCATGTAGGGGATGGACCACCTCCTCGAACCTTTCACCAGAGAGCCTGGTCAATGGAAGTACCTCATCGTGACGATAGATTACTTCACTAAGTGGGTGGAAGCCAAACCGCTAGCCAGTATCACTGACCACCAGGCCAAAAGCTTCGTCTGGGAGTCAATAGTATGCTATTTCAGTATTCCCCGAGTACTGGTGACAGACAATGGCAAACAATTCGATAGTGCTCGGTTCAAAACATTCTGTGATGAACTACACATCGAGCACCGCTTCTCCTCCATTGGATACCCACAGCTAATGGGCAAGCCGAAATAACCAACAGGATACTTTTTCAAGGCATCAAAAGAAGATTGGACGAGGTAGACAGACAGTGGACAAACCACTTGCCAAACATACTCTGGGCGTATCGAACCACTGCCAGAGCACCCACTGGGGAAACCCCTTTCTTCATGACTTACGGTTCCGAAGCCGTCATCCCCTTGGAAATCGGGGTATTCTTACTTCGAGTACAAGGTTTCAAGAGCCATAACAAAGACAAGGCTCTTCGTATGAACATTGATCTCCTCGATGAAGCTCGAGATAAAGCTCAGATTTGGTTGGTCGTCTACCAGTAGTGAACCACCAGGTATTACAATTCTCAGGTATGAGGCAGGCATTTACGAAAAAACGAAGTGTCTCATCCATGAGAAACGGGCAAGTTGACCCCTTACTGGGAGGGCTCGTACCACATCAAAAGGGTATGCCACTCCGACACCTTCGAGCTCGAGGAACTGGGTGGGAAATAAGTTCCACGCACTTGGAATGCCGAACATCTTCGACAATTCTATTAATAAACTCGCATCTCGTGCGCAGGCCACAAAAAGAAGTTTGATTGAGTAAAATTATAATAGACGATTACAATAAATGACAAATTTGGAAAACTGAAAAATTTCATTAACTTATCATAAGGAGTACAAAAAGGGGCTAATGGCCCCGAACTACAAAAGTAAAAACAAAAAATCCTAACTAAGATCAAGGCAGCCTCTCTTTCAGCCTTGACTACAACCTCAAGCTGAGCAATTGACTCTTCCTAACTGACAGAAGCTCCTGCCTTGGCTTCCACCACAATCTCCCCCTCATCCTCTTGAGGATCAAGTAGGTCGGGGCCCGAAAATTGGACCTTAGGATGGAGCGCCTCGACCCTCTTCTTGGCTTCCAGGAAGCCCTCGAGGTACTGTAGCCCTCCCTCTTTGTCAACTACCGTCTGGAAGGAGGCAGAGTCTTGAAAAGCAGCCAAAGCCTCCTCCACTGCACCCCGAGTACAAGCCTCAGCCTCCTCACCCAATCACTGCCCCTCTATAACAGCAGTATCCCTTTGGCGATCGGCCTCGACCTTGGCTTGAAAGGCAACGTCCCTATCCCGGACAGCCTCCACCTTGGCCAGGTTGGCCGCATCCACCAACACCTGCAGCTGGCATACGAGCTCAATGCTCTCGTCCAGCTTGCACTGAGCTTGGCCCAGCATCTCGGGCGTGTCTGTGTCCAAACATCAGCGAGAAACAACGCCCAGGAGAACCCTCGACTGCAACCGAACAAAAAATAATTAGTCATCACGTTAAAAGCTTAAAGAAAATGAAAGGGAATTAAGACTTAGAAAAGAAAACTTTCTTAAGACCCAAGGGCCTCGGCAGCGAAACAGAATTCCTTGACAGGCCTCCTGGACAGCTCCAGCATACCACGAGGAGGGATCCCCATGATCAAGTACTCCCGCGCCACCTAAGGCCTGAAAACCATCGCCCTAGAAATGGCACCCCAAGAAGGGGCAGGGGCAGCAGAAGCTACCTGAACAGCCTCTGACTCAGGGGAGCACCGCGGAGGACTATCCAAGTCAATCGGGGTAGGGGACGGAGCCCAAAGCCTCTCCCTAGCCTCCGACCCAGAGAAGGGCTGCTTCTTGGCCATGGCAGCCTTCTTTCTCTCCAGGTTGAGCCTCTTCGCCCACTCCTTGGCCCTTGCAGTCGCCTCTATCTCTGCTCAACACAAACAGAAGAAAATATATAAGTGCAAAACCAAACCAAAAGCAAAGCAAAAATGAAAAAATCGCAAGTAAGAAGAGCAAGACGTTGGGTTACCACTCTCAATTGAGGACTCGAGACATGGGGGAAAAGGCCACACCTCGCCAATTCTTCATTGTCATAGAGGACCTTAACGCCTAATGGCGTGGCCACCATAGCGTCCACCGTCTCCTACTCGCGTAAGAGAAGACTCGGCTTCTTGCACTTCCCCGCCCGGTCTAGGCTCCACAAGAGTGGAATGCCGAAGTCTTCAGCAGCTCGAATGAAGAAAAAGGACTTCTTTCATCTTTTGATTGATGACGGGGTCTTCTTCAGCAGTCTTCTTCTAGCCCGGGTACTGACCACAACCCATCCGGCCTGACTTTGTCTACTAATCTGGAAGTGGGCTTTGAATACATATAGATTTATCAGCCCTCCCACCTCCGAACAGACTCTGATAAAGGCCATTATCAGCCGTACCGAGTTCGGTACTAGCTGACATAGCGCTATATTGAAGTATCAGAGTATGGTACAGAAAAATAGGTGAAGGGGAAAACGTAGCCCAGCCCTCATGTGGTGTTCGTACACGCACAATTCATAGGGTGCACTGCTCGGTAGGGCATTGCAAGCCCTCTTCCTTACCTTGGCCAGTCGAAGGGCGTACTCGTATAGGATGCGGTACGACTTCTGGATCGCTTCCAGATCCTCCTTGTTAAGTTGACTTAGGACCGCGTTCGCAGCGAACTCCCACTTACCCCTCTCCTCCACGGTCAAAACCCCCCTGATATCGGGTAAAGCCATGTCTACCTCATCCTCAGAGGAAGAGTCCTCTTCATACTCCTCTGCTACAGGGATATAGGGTACCATGGCTAATGGTCCCTCCCTGACCTCGACTCTGTCCGGTGTCTCACTCCTAAAAGTGGATGTGTCCGACCTCGTTTCCTCAGTACTACCACTACCACTACCGCTACCGCCACTACTACCGCTAACACTACTAGGTCTATCCCTGTAACTATTGAATGAAGACATGATTAAATGAAAGAAAGAGACTCACCTAAAGTCCAAGTGGCTCGGACTAGGCTACTTTCTCGGCAAGACACTTCAACACCAACACCAAAAGCCGAGCCGAGACGCCAACAAAGCCTCTTCTCACCAGAAAAAGATAAGACACCAAGCCCTCATAAACCTCAGCAACAAATACAAAACCCTCTCAAATCTCAAAGGCGAGGACAAAAACTCTCAAAAAAATTTAGAACGAGGCTGAGCACTCTCAATTTTTCTCTTTAAACAAACTCTGGAAATGGAGTGAAGAAAAATGAAAGGAAGACCTCTTTATATAAGAAAAGAGAGTGTGAAGAACGAGGACATTTAAAGCAGAAACAGCAGGAAGAAATAACATTTCAAAAGCTCGAGGCTACTTTCACAATCTCTAAAGAGACCGCCACCACAAACCAAATGGCACATGATTAAACCTAGGGGCCATTTTGTTCCCCTAGGTTCTGTTTCATTCCCCTAGGCACCGTTTTCGTCCCCCAAGGAAGCCAATCATTAACAAACGCCGTCGTTTTTGCAAAAACATTTGCATACATTTAATGAAGATTGACACATACCACATGTCAAAAAAGACCATTTGAGAAGATTACCCAAGGAAGTTGGGCCCCCAGAAAGAGCCAAAGGCCCAAAAATCCTAGCCCCTCCAAGAAGTCCAAAGGTAGCTCAAAGCATCCTTCAGGGGCCCAGGAAACAGAAAGCCCAAAAGTCTCCCTGGAGCTCAAGGCCTCCAAGGCCGAGCATATGGATTGCTCTACGCATGCTTGGCTCAAACATCTCCAAAACCGAGCATATGGATTGCTCCACACATGCTCGGACCAATGTCTCCTAAGCCAAACATATGGATTGCTCTACACATGCTCGGCTCAAACATCTCCAAAGTCGAGCATATGGATTGCTCCACATATGTTCAGCTCAATGTCTCCTAGGCTAAACATATGGATTGCTCCACACATGCTCGGACCAATGTCTCGAAGGCCGAACATATGGACTGCTCCACACATGTTCGGCTTAAAGTCTCCAAGGCTAAGCATATGGATTGCTCCACATATGCTCGGCCCAATAGCTCCAAAGCCGAGCATGTGGATTACTCCACACACGCTCGGCCTAATGCCTCCAAGGCCGAGCATATGGATTGCTCCATACATGCTCGTCCCAATAGCTCCAAGGTCGAGTGCATGGATTGTTCCTCGTACGCTCGGTTCGGCACCACCAAAGCTCAGTAGATTGATTGCCCCTCTTGCTAAAACCAAACCCTACAAAACTTCCTTGAGCACATAAATGTACTTAAGGAAGTGGAGGGCCTCTGATACAGCTCAAAAACACACACCCAATGAAGACGCGACACGTGGACAACCCTCTCACCAAGACAGCAAGGCAAACGTGGACAATCCTAGACCAAGATTGTGAGGCAACGTGTGGACAACCCCAAAACAAGGCAACACGCAGACAACGCAAGCCCGCAAAGCTGGACCTCCAGGTCACCACCGCCCTTAGTACAAAGACCGCTTCATCCCCAAAACCCTATAAAAAAAGACCCAAGTACGCATTCCAAAAGGATCAGATCCTGAACCTAAAAATAAAAGGGAACTATACTGGTTTCCTCGCACTTCTTAGACCCCATAATAACAAAAGCATTGGAGCATCTTCGGAGGCATCTCCCTCCGACGATGCCCAACTTATCCCGTTTCCCTCTGCAGGTCCCCAGAGGCTCGGTATCCAGCTTAGCAATACATTTTTAGCAGCAACAAAACACATTTATTACCCTCAGTTTTAGGGGTACTTGCACGTAGTACCCTCAGTTTTACTTTGTGGCAATTTAAACCTAACTTTCGACAAAGTTAAAATTGATATCTTGCAATGAAATCTACGTCAATTGCCACTCAAATTAGTCCTGTGCTGAGCACTTGTCTAATTGGAGTGAATTAGTTAACCAAATTTCCATGTGTTATCATTTATTGGTCATGATAAAAAAATAATTTGGATAAATACATTTGCCTCCTCATGTTTTGGTAAAAACTACACTTACATCTTCTTAGGTTGAGAAATGACAATCATTTCTTTTGTCTTATTCGTGGTTTGGGTTTTTCGAAACACTTATTTCATTGACATTAAAAAATTTGTTAATCAACTATTAAAAACTAATCAACCGACGTGATATGTCATCATTATTTTGGTTTAACCCATATTACTTTTATTGTATTTTATATTGAAAAACATTTAAATATTTATTAACACTTTTTCTTCACCTATTTCTTTTCATTTTAAATCAAACACCGACAAATTTGTTACTTAACTCAGTTACTCTCATATTTAGCTAAGGAATTCATCGGAAAAATATCAATTACGACCTTTTTAAAAAGTAAAGATATTGCCACAAAGTAAAAGCCATGGTAGTATGTGCGAGTACCCCTAAAGCCGAAAATAATGTATGCATTTGAGCTTAAATATTTAAATAAATTTTAACACAGCTTGAGTGGGACCCAGATCATCCGGGGAGTAGTGGGTCCACGTGATCTTAGCAGATGAAGATCAAGTTGGTGCACATTAGACGCATTTGACTTTGACCCTATCGTTGCTTACAAAATTTTGCATGTCAGTAATTAAAAAATCCAATCTAATATTCCACTATCCAACACTTTGCTATCTGCCAAAGCTGGTATGTGCACACCAATCATATAGTGCCACGTCACTAATATTTTTCTTAGATCTTAAATTTCGTCAATAAAGAAATTTGAAAAAAAATTGAGGGAAAGTTCATTACAACAGGGCTTTTTAATACTCCGTAAGTTGGAAGTTTTTCTTTAATTAATTCATCACAAGGTAAAGAAAGCAAGCAAAGATGGTATCTTCAACTCGTTTGCTGTTTAGTAAAACAAAACAAAATTACTTTTTTTATAAATAAAAAAATGTATATGCACATTTATGGAATATATATTATTTCACAACAAAATAGAGGTATCTTTTAGTAAATTAGTTAAAACTTAGATGCGTTTCTAATATAAAAAAAATGTTCTAAATTTCTAATTATCCAGTTAACATGAAACTGGGTAACTAAAAATCTATAACATTAGGTTTGATAATTTGGAATTGAATACTGAAATTGGAATTGAAACGGAATAATATTTTTTTAATATTAAAATAATTGAAAAAGATCATGATTTCACCTCAATTCTAATTTCAAGTTTCAATTTCAAACGACCAATGTAACATAAAAAAAATTATAATAAGCTAATCAAAATTAAAGCCTTAAAACAAATTAAATAAATCATCTTAAACTAACTAACTAAGTGACTATATTTTCTTCGGTTAAAAAAAACTAAGTGACTAATAGTAAATACCCATAATTAAATCATGAAAGTTGAAAATATCAATATTTTTAGTCCCACCAACTAAGCAAATATTCAAAATTTTCTAATTGGAGCAATTTTATAACAATGGTGTTGCTTAAGTTTGTGATTAAAATCAATTTAAAACCAAATTTTATATTTAATCATTCAAAATTTTTATTCTAAATTAATTTTAATCACAAATCCAAACAATGCCAGTGAATATTAGATATTTAATTGATTTACTCGAAGAATGTGATTTATCTGTAAATACCTCTGCGAATTGGAGATTTGAATATTTAATTAGTATAGTCAAGGCTAAGGGACACATTTTAGGAATAAGAAGAAAACACTCCTTACATACTTAGATGATAGCACCTATTAAAAAGAGAAAAAACTAAACAGATAGCTAATAAGATTGCAGCTGGAAAGCAAACATTTCACCACCTTTCAAAGACTAATATACCCCTAAAAACATGCAAAGTCTAACAACTCACATGGTTTTCTTTTTGGGTTTTCCTTTTGGGAAGATGGAGGCAAGAGATGGAGGGGAAGGCAAAATGTCGTTTTTGGGGGAGGGGGAGGAAAAAGATGGAGATTATTTTTTTTTTGTTCTCGCTGCTAACAGAGGAGATGAGAGGCTTTATTATTTAGCTAATTTATTTTAGCTAAACAAATCAGCTAAATAATAAATTCATAAGGTATATAAGAGAGTGTTCTAATAGGACTAAGGTTTTCTATTTACAATAGACTAAAAATTCCTAATATTATTTACATTAGGATTATACACATTTACATGTCTCCTCAATCTGAATGAGATGAAACCACAAAGATATTGCTTTTATGTTGAAGAAACTGAGTTGATGACAATCCTTTTGTGAAGATATCTGTAAGTTGGGCATCAGTAGGAATACACTGAATCTGGACATCACCTTGGGCTACTTTTTCACGAACAAAGTGAAAATTTATCTCACTATGCTTGGTACGAGCATGGAACACTGGATTAGCAGCAAAATAAGTAGCACCAATGTTATCACAATACACTCGAACTGGATGAGTTAAGAACACATGTAAGTCATATAGAAGTTGGTGAATCCAATAGGACTCAGTTACAGCATAGGCAAGGGATTGGTATTCAGATTCATTGCTGGAACGAGATACAGTTGATTATTTCTTTGCCTTCCAAGAAATATTATTTGGTCCAAAAAAAACAACATAACCTGTAGTGGACCGACGACTGTCAGGGCAACCAGCCCAGTCAGCATCTGCATAGTATGAAAGAGAAAAATTCTTTGTAGAAGCAAGAAGTAACCCATGATTAGTAGTACCACAAAAATAGTAGAAAATGAGTTTAACAAGCTGAAAATGAGCCATGCAGGGAGCATGCAAAAACCAACTAGCTAGATTAAAAAAATATTCAATATCAGGTTGGGTTATGGTTAAGTACTGAAGACCTCCAACCATACTCCTAAATTCCGAAGGATTTGCTAGTAGGTCACCCTCGTATAGTGAAGGTGCGGTCTATAAGGTAGAGGAGTTTTAACTGGTTTGGCTGAAACATAGAAAATTTAAGTAGAAGGTCGTTGGTGTATTTAGTTTGAGAGAGAAACAAACCAGTGAGACGATGAACAGCTTCAATACCAAGGAAATAATGAAGATCACCAAGATTCTTCATAGCAAATTGATTAGATAAAGTATGAATAAAACAAAAAAGAATACTAGAATTATTACCGGTGAGAATAATGTCATCAATATATAGTAGAAGGATAAGAAGACCATGGGATGACGCAAGAACAAATATTAAAGTTTCTGTCTGACTATAATAAAAACCAAGATTAAGAAGGAAATAACTGAAGTGGTGAAACCAAGCCCGATAAGCATATTTCAGACCATAAATGGCTTTGCGTAGTTTACATACATGAGTGGGACGAAGGGTATCAACAAAACCAAAAGGTTGTTTCATGTACACCACTTCATTAAGATAACCATAAAGAAATGCATTCTTAACATTAAGTTGTCTAATCACCCATGAATAAGAAACTGTCAAGGATAAAACAGTGCGTTTAGTATTAGGTTTAACAACAGGACTAAAAGTTTCATGATAGTCAATACCTGGTTGTTGATGGAATCACTGAGTGACCAACCTCACTTTGTAACGCTCCACAGACCTATAAACGTGATATTTAATTCTGTAAATCCACTTACACCCAACTAAATTTTTCATTGGATCATATGGAACCAAATCCCAAGTGTGGTTAGTTAAAAGTGCATTAAATTCGTTAGACATAGCTGACCGCCACTCGGGATCTTTATTTGCCTGAGAAAAACAAGTTAGTTCAATTTTCTAGGTAGTAGTGGAAAGCGAGAGAAATTTTTTGGATTTGCAAATTCCAGTTTTAGAACGAGTGATCATGGGGTAACAAAGGGCAGGGTAGGATGGTGGTGGAAAAGTGGAGGTAGAAGGAGCGGTTGGTTCAGGAGAGGGAATGACAATGGGAGTGGAAGAAGCTAAGGTTGGGGCTGAGGAGACGGATAAAGGAGATGGTAAAGGGAGAGACATTGATGGGTTGGGTTGAGTGACAGGAGAGGAAATTAGGGGTCCAGGGGCAGAGACCGAAGTGGAGGCAGCGAGGCAATGTGAGCCGGTGGTGGAGAATGAAGATTAGGAACAGAGAGACTAGGAACAGGAGTTACTGGAGACATAGAAAGGGAAAGAGAAGATTGATGCAGGGGTTCGACTGTAATAAGAACAAGTGGAGGAATGGATGAGTGGTTAGGTGTAAGGAAGGGGAAAGGTGCAGTGAGAGTAGGATAGGGAAAACATAGTTCATGGAAGACAACATGATGACTGGTATAGACACGACCAGTGGTGGGATCTAGACACCTATATCCTTTGTAATTGTGAGCATAACCTAAGAAGACACATTGTTTGGATCGAGGTGCAAGCTTATGGGTTGCATTGGCAGTGAGATTAGGATAGCAGGAACACCTGAAGACATAAAAATAGGAGTAATCAGGATTTTAGACAACAATTTTGTATAAGGAGCTTGATTTTGCAAAACATGAGTAGGGAGACTATTGATGATGTAAAGTGCAGTGTATGTAGCATCGACTCAGAATAACTATGGAAGAGATTAATAAATTAAGTGGGTGTGTGCCATTTCACTAATATGTCTATGCTTACGTTCAGTGACACTATTTTGTTGAGGAGTGTCCGGGAAAGACATGCAAAAAGTAATACCAGGTTGAGCAAAAAACTATTTGAAAGGCGTTTGATCAAATTCTTTACCACCATCATTTTGAAAAGCTTTTATTTTTGTAGAAAATTGATTTTTAACAATTGCTTTAAAGGTACAAAAGTGTTGAAAGACTTCAGATTTTTTATGCACAGAAAAAATCCAAGAATAACGAGAAAAATCATCCACAAAAATAACATAATATCGATAACCCAAATTTGATAAAATAGGAGATTGCCAAACATCAGAATGTATTAAAGCCAAAAGTTGGTCAGTACAATACTGAACATAATCAAAAAGTAAATGTTTAGACTTGCCTAACTGACACTCCGAATAAAAACTAGAATATTTAGAAAGCAATGAAATATTCTTTCGAGTTTGTAAAAAAGAAAATACATGGGGACCTAAATGACCAAGTTGACGATGCCAAACATTACCAAAGACTTGACGAAAGACTAGTGCCAGAGGAGAAAGAGTGACAGAGCCAGGTGGAAGAAGATAGTCACCATTATTGGAGGATTTGAGAAGAGTTCTCCCCATACTCTTGTCCTAAATAATAACATGAGATACATCAAAGTTAGCAGAACAGTTGTTATCAGAACATAAACGTTTAACAGAAAGTAAATTATGAGATAATTGTGGGACACACAAGACATTTTTAAGGTGAAGTGGTTTGGTGGAGGTGCAAAAGAAAGTAGAATCAACATTATTAATATCAAGAAATTGTCCATTACCAACCAAAATTTTGATTTTTCCAAAATAAGGTGTAAGGTTAGTAAGTATACCTAACTGATGAGTCATGTGAGTGGAGGCAGCCATATCAGGGTACCACTGAGTGGCATTAGACTCACCAAGTGATATGGTAGCAAAAGATTTTGGCAAGTCATAAGAGACAACAACATGATTGAACCGATGAGGACAATTTAAGACAAGGTGATCGATGGTGTGATAAATTTGACATGACGTGGAGGATGCCCCAGGATGCGATCCCAATGAACCTTCATGACTGTAAGGGGAAATCCAAGCAGATCGATTAAATATATGAGAGAAGTAAGAGGACTAATTAGTACTTGAACCATCCTGGGAGGAGGCACCACGACCAATATTACGGCCATGTAACCAGAACGATCCCTGCCACGACAACGAGAAGTGCCAGAGGTGGTGGTGGTGGCAAAGGTTGTAAGAGGGTCAGAAAGTTAAGAAGGGACATTAAGATGCTTCAGGCATTGTTCCTAGAGAAGCAGCCTAATGCTCAGACTATCAAAGGTAAAAGCGATATTGGTGTTGGTGATCGTGGTAATGAAACTTTCATACTCGGTAGGCAAACCTACTAAGGCATAGGAGATGAGGTCTTTGTTGGAGAGAGGTGAATTGATGGCAGCAAGAGCATCAACTATGGCTTTGAGGTGCCGAAGATATTGTTCCATAGATTTGCCAGCTTTAATACGCTGATGAAGCTTCAGGCTAAGGTCAAACTCATTTTCATTAGACTGATCAAGGTAATGTTGTTCCAAGGCCAGCTAGACATCCCGAGAAGTATGAAGGTCATGGACGTATTAGAATATGTCTGGAGTAAGGATTGCGTTAATCCAAGAGCGAAGGCATTGGTCCGTACGGAGCCAAAGTGAGAAAGTAAGGTTAAAAGTTGTGGTGTCATCACTAGAATAATAATATTGGGTGGGAATAGGGAAAGTACCATCAACGTACCCAATCATATCGTAACTTATAAGGACTGGGAGAAATTGAGAGAGCCAAAGAATATAATTAGAATTATCGAGTTTAATATTAACCAAGTGGATGACACTAGGAGTGGAAAACAGAGGGAGATTAAGGAAAGGTGGATGAGTTGGGGAATTAGTGAAGGAGGGTGCAGACCCTGATGGAGGAATTAATTGTGTATCGGGCATTGTGTTAGTCGACAGGATGGAAAAAAATAGGAAATTATGGTATTTGTGGTAGTGTGGCATCGTATGAAAAGAGGTGTGTGGGACTGGGTGCTGTGGGAAATGAACTTTTACCTTCTGATTCTATTGTAGAAACTCATTTGTGACTCTAAAACATCTTTAGGTAAAAGTGCAGTGGAGTTAGAATCTATTTGGTGTTTGGTAAAAATTTTATTAAAATTGTTGTTAAACTAATTGATATGTTTGGTAAATAAATTGTAAAACTGCTTTGAGATGTTAAAATTACTAAAAACGGTATATGAGTATTATTTGACTATTTGAAGGTTTTTCTTTCATTAAATTGACTATATTATTTGTACAATATAAATATATTAATTTTATTCACAATAAAATATAAGCAATTAAAATAATAACATTTATTAATTGTTTGATTAAATTAATAATAATACTATTTTTATTAAATAATAATCTCAATGTATTACTGGAAGTTGATGCATCATTGTGATAATTAAAATTCGATTAAGAAGAATGACGGGTGATTTATATAGTGGTAAGGGTGTAAATACCTTTAGCACACAAGGGTAATTTTGAAAAATAAATAGTGTCAAACTGATTCCATGGCTAAAAGTTACAAAACCTAATTTCAGATTTTGTGTCTAAATCAGCTTTTTTTTAAGTTGTTTTTAATTTCTGATTCATAAAAAAATGTTAAAAAAAAAAGAGTACTTGACATAACTTTTGCTTTTTCGCATCAAAAACTGTTTGAAAAGTTCTTCCAAACTGGTATTTATTGTTTGAACTTGATTCGTTTAGCTAAATGAGTATGATTGGAAACTTGAGTTCAACTCATGGTTCAAAAAACCTATCCAAGTCGAGCTTAAACAATCTGAGTCACAAGTCTATCTCGAGTAACTCAACTCGTGCTCAGTTCTAGCGATGATATTATCAATTTTTGATAGAAGGGTAAATCATATCTTTATAGTACTAGCAAATAAGAGTATTATATAGTATTAGAAACATATTGATGCAAACATAGTCAATCGTGCTTCGAAATAAAAAAATAAAAAAACTTGTTCTATAGAGTAGATATTGGATCATTATTGATACAATTACTAAAATCACCTCTCAATTTTCTCTGAATTCACATTCCTAAATGTACTTGATACATGATATTGTCGAACATAAGACGCAAAACGTGTTATAAAACCAATAATTGAACTTTATCTTTAAAAAATTAGGATTTAGGCAAGAATGTCTTTAGGATCAACTTGTAATTCATCACAATACTCATGTTGTATCCACTGTACAAATTGAAGAATCAATTAATTAGTTGAGACTCAAGATTAACCGTAGCATATCTTGTTAGTTCCTATTTCCCAAGAGAAAAATCCAGTTGTGAAGCGACATTGATTTTTGGGTGACGTAGTTGTAGGTGATTATATCCCTTAACAAAGGGTATCTAATCCTTTTACGCGCCATTGTCCTAAAATGACCGGCCTTGTCGTATTCGACAGACTATATATATTTTATACTTCATAGTCATAAGATTGTAAGTCTCTGTGTACGTTAAAATTCCGTTACCATTTGTGGGTCCCCGTACGGCCTTTACCTGTCTCTATGTTATGTACATTTGTGGTTCCCTATTTACTTTTTCCTACGCGCCTCTCGCCAACGTAGAACCATTCTCTTACAAGCGGAAAAGGAGCAATATTGCACAGATGACCTTTAAAAGTATACTCTTTCTTCTCAATGTGAATGTCACAATTGATTTTTTTAAATAATTTCCATTTTAAGTTTTAAAATAATTTAATTTAGAATTATAAAAATTATTTTTGAATATTTATAAACTTTATCAACGTATATTTAATTTTTTTAATTATTCCATTAAATCATCATTAAAAATAAATAATTATTTAATTAGGTGAATAGTACAATTTGATATATTTTGGGAGAGGAGTAAACACTTAGAATTGGTTGCATTGTAATTTTTCAAGCATTAGTCATCAACAAAGGATCGGGATCAACTCTCTGTAGCTGAGAAGAAAATGACCAAAACATCCTTACAAATTCAAATTTGTCAAAACAAAGCAAAAAGTATAGTGGTAATTTGATAAAGTTAAGAATTTAAAATTTCACCAATGAGAGTGTTTTAGTGATATCGGGATAATTGGAAGTCAAAAAAGCTCACCTTTAATACTGTTGGAAAGCTCTCGTCGAGAGCTACAAAATGGGACCCACAAGTCCTCTCTTTCGTTGAGTAGGCCAACTTCATGTGTTACCAGATATTCCATAAGGAATGAAATTTTTTTAGATCTAACACTTTTTGGTGAGTATTACCAAAGAGTGACTGCACCAACTAATAAAAAATGGCCCAATCTACCGATATGAGCTTTTTTGGTCACTGTTCATCTCTAAGAGCAACCTCACACACCGCATGCTCTGGCTTGTCTGGGTTTGACCGTGAACAATTCTGATGAATATATATTTTTTAATTTTTGAAAAAATAAGATTTTCAAAAATACTTATACTTTGCTGACATGAGAGAGGTGTATTTTGGTCCCAAAAATAATGTTTTAATCCTAACCCTTGATTTAATTTTTGGATGACTTAGACATCCATTTCACCATGAACTAGACCCAAATGGAGACAAGTTAAAATAGAGATGGTTCAGATCCATCAACAAAATTGTCTTAAAAACTAAACAATACAAGAGTTTTGATCATGATTTCTGTAAACATGCATACAAAGATATATATGATATACTATAAAAATCTAAGATTTTTTAGTATTGAGATTTTTTTAAATTTATTTTATGATTAAAAATTAGAAAAATAGAATGTAATTAAAAAAATTCACAATTTTTTTGGATGACCTCCAATTAAATAATTCATAGAATTTACTAGAACATTATTTTAGTGCATTCAACTATATTAAAATGAAACACTACGCATTAAATTAATGAAAATTGTAACAGTGCAACTAATTGAAAGTTGGAGAAACTCATAATGTTAAATTCGTTATTAAAGGGCCAAAATACAATGAATTCAAAGTTGATGGAATTTTGGTGCAATTTTTCATGATTTGGATAAACTGCGTGGGACATACATGAATTTAAATTTTAAATATTTAATTATTTGCTTTATCTATATATTTTGTGGTAAACACATATTTTATAGATAAATTTTTACGAAGTACTTTTGTGATAAAAACAAAACAAAAAAACAATTTTACCATAAAAAAAATTGCTTATTTACAAAAAGATGAATTTTATCATCAAAAGTTGTTTTTGAGCGTATCTAAATAGAGCATGATCAGAACTTCCAGTGCACCAATTAGTTCAAAATGAAAGTAAATTTTAAATTGAGAGATTAAAAAAGATATTTTATTATGTGGTTCAAGAAATGAAATGCATATATATGCCCTTGTATGTTTGTTAACCCTATGCATATGCAATTACAAGGATTTGATTTGTTTAGATGATGTTTGGTCTGTAATGATTTTGGGTTAAGTGTAGAACCCTAAGGGGTTGTTTGGTATGTTGTACAGAAGTGGGATAAGATTAAATTAGTCACACATGAACAGTTAATCCCATGTTTGGTTGCAGGAATTGACTGTTCACATGGAATTAGGATGAGACTAACTTAATCCTAATATATTTCATGAAATCTCACACCCCCGGAATAGAAGTAATCCCACCTTTGTGAGATTAACCCATTCTACCCTTGCAACAACAGACTCTATTCATCGTCATTTTCTTTCCTCCTCATCCTCTTTCTCCATCTCTTCCCCTTTCTTCTTCCTTCATATCTACACGAGGAGACAACAGATCCCCTCCTCCTTCCCTTTCTCCTCCTCCATCTTCCCCCCTTTTCTTCATCCAGATTTGCACAAAGAGATAACAGATCTCTTCCTCCTCCTCTTCCTTTGTACCAATGCAATAGCAACGTTGTACCAGCACGACAGCAGCTCCTCCAGCATGGCACTGCATCAATCTACAGTTTTTCTTTTCATTTGATTGCCCAGAATTAGAAAAAAAAAAAAAAGTTTTGAAGAAGAAAGAATGATGAAGAGGAAGAGAATGAAGATGAAGGTGGAAGAAGGAAGAAGGAAAAAAACTTTGTTTTCGTGAATAAAACATAAGAGGACGAAGAGAAAACTGAAAAGGTGTTTGTTGTGGTGTTATATATATATATAACTTGTTATCCAACTTTAATCTCAATATTGAAATTTTATTAACCAAACATAGAACTAAAATAATCTCGCTTTAATATCTTCTAATCCTATCCCACTATAATCTTAATCCTATCTCACTGCAATCATGTCCGTGAACCACACAGACCCTAACATTTTTGGGAAATAAGAAGATGAGAAAATAGAAATTAGAAAATTTCAAATAGTCCTACCTTGCTTTAATTGATTGTTTTGAATTATTTAACCTTAGCTTTTAGTATATTTAGTTTTAAGCACCTAAAATAATTAAATTTAACATATTGATAAAGTTGTAACGTGTGATTCATTGATAGTGTGGACTCTTTACGCTGTCAATGGATCAAATAAAAACTCTTATACACGTGAAGTTTATGTTTACAGTTGGTGCGACATGTCATTTTCACACTGTCTGGAAACTTGATTGATAATTTTATAGAATTCAATTCATACAAACTCAATTGAGTGGTGATACCATGAATCTGATTATATTGTAACTCCCACGAAATCAAAAAAGTTCACTAGTAATCATGGAAAAATTGTATTAACTTTAGCATTTATTTTTTTTTGAAACAAACTTTTTCAATTCCGTAATAATTTCTACGAAATCGAATATATGAGATCACCGCCCAACTTATTTAGTGTTATCAATAAAGTTCTCCAAAATTACCACTAAAATTTTCACAAAATGTGAGAATGACTAGTGTGGTTTCTCGGTCAGGGGTTAGGAAATATGGGCAGACATTTTTCCAAAGCACTGACATAGTACAAACATGTCACACGCGCGCTTAAACACAGTAGAGAACTATAAACACACTACACATTTAATTAATTTAAGACATTAAAGACCAGAATCAAGAGACAAAATGCTCCACAAGAGAAAGATGAAAAGGTGTGTAGTGTGATCACGTTGATAACGCCCTAAGCAAAGTCTATCTGTCTGCCTCTCTGTCCGTCTGTTTTTTCTCTCCATTTCTTTATTCTAACCCCCCCACTCTACTCCTCTCCCTCTATATTTACACCCATCCTTCCTCTCTCTTTCCCCCTCAAATCCTCCTCCTCTGTCTCTCCATTTTTCGGGTTCTTTGTTTTCTCCACAAAGATTTTCGTGAGCTCAGTGGTTTTTAATTGGGGTAAATATACCGATCAGATTAGGACAATGACGATGAGCAACAACAATATTACTGGGCAGTTTGGTGATACAACGCTGACCAAAGTGTTCGTTGGAGGACTAGCTTGGGAAACTCCCAAAGAGGCCATGAGAGACCACTTTGAGAAGTTCGGTGAGATCTTGGAGGCTGTCATCATCTCTGATAAACTCACTGGCAGATCCAAGGGCTACGGTTTCGTAAGTCTTTCCACTGCTATACACTGGATTCTAATTATATATATATATATATACACACACACACACTCTCTCCCATGGTGTTTCCTTTCGTTCTTTCTTTCTTTTTGAGAAAAAAGAAGAAAAATAAAGAAGCTAATTATGTTAAATATTTTTTGTTTTGTTTGGGTAAGGTTACGTTTAAGGAGGCTGAAGCCGCTAAGAAAGCTTGCCAGGACCCCTCGCCGATCATCAATGGCCGCCGAACCAACTGTAATCTGGCTTCGCTCGGCGCACGCCGCCCGCGGTCCGCCTCAACCACCCCTCCTCAACAAGGTATGTTTATACTACAATTATACTACCATATCCCCTGTATTCATAATTTTGTCTTATTTTTTTAATGTTAAATTTCGAAGTGGTTTTTTTTTTTTTTACCGATCCTTGATTTATCCGTTAAAATAAATATTTTTAATTCTATTAACTCGTTATCCATAAAACTAAATTTTTATTTTTTCATTGAGAAAATAAAATTTTTATTTATGTTTATTTTTAACCCATTATTCATATGTTAAAACATGCTAAAACATGTACGGCTATAAAAAAAATAAAAACAGTTAAAAAGAATATACTTTTAACCTGATCAATTACCTATTAGACGCTGATTCATTTTTCACCTTTAGATAAATTAGAAAATTATTTAATTTTTGTAAGTACAATTCATAAGTTTTTGAAAATTAATTTTTAATAAAAAATCTAAAACAATCAAAATTAATTAAAAAAGTCAGAAGGAACAAAAATTATGAATAGATAAAATATATAAGCAGATTTAGGAGAAATTATATTGAGTAAATTTTTGAAAGAAAAAAACCAAAAGCAATGGCAATTTCGTAAATATTAACGTCATGGGAGTTACTAATTTTTGTAATGTTCATCGCCTGCGACGAATCAAGTGCAATGGTACTACCCGGCAGGGACACCGGCACCACCGTATCATCATCAGCATCTTCAGACCGTTCCTTTCTATGGGTACGCCGTTTTATCATCTGTTGATTCTTTGTTTGGGTTGACAATAGGAAAGTGTACCTAGTCTTATGGCATCAAATCTAATACTGTAAGTTTCAGGTATACTACTCCCACCTACGTTGCCACTGATATCAGTTACAATCATGTAAGTGGTGTTAAATACTACAACTGCAGTCTATTATGATTCATGTGTTGTCACTATTGATCTGCCTCTGATGCCAATCACGAGATTCTAGATTTGGTGTTTTCTTGATTTCTGTACTGGTCCCTATTTGGACCATTTATTTTTGTAGTAAGTAGTTTCTTTCTTTAACCGATTGCATCCAAGATCGTATGGCTAGGAATCAATTAAGAAAATTTCTTGAATACATTTGAACTTTTCTTGTCAGTGGTCCAAATTCTCGCTAATCTGCCACAAAAATTTTGGGGCGTCTGTATATGCCAAATTTCTTATTACTGACGTTGAAGGGCTTGTTTGTTTGTGTTTTCTTTGTGAAATTGAAAAGATATGGATAACCTTTTCTCTGAGACTAGACTTTTCAATTTTTGAAAGGTTTGGTTTTACCAAAGATGAAACTAACCATTTTAAGTTTAATATTCTTCTATTATTTGGTAAATAAATAAATAAACAAAATATGGATAAGCTACTATAAAAACAGTTTATTAAACATATTTTATTTTGATATTTTAATTTCATATTATAGGATGGATCTCAAAATGTATGAAAGATTTCCTTTCAAACCATATATATAACTTTTATCGAATACAATTTTTCATAAAATTCTATATGATTTTTTAGGAACCAATATAAAATTCTGTTTATTCACTTAAATTGAGTATTTATTTTTTTTTCTTGTTAGGATTGAAAATTTTGTATTTTACATATTCATATGAGTGTTTAGATATCCGAATCAGTGTAAAAAAAGTTATGAATAGTATTATAAAATAAATTTAAAATTTTATAAATAAAATTACATTTTAATGATATTTGAGTTATTTTCTGTTTATTTTAAACATAAACTAAAATATAAAGCAATAATCATGGCATTTAACAATTAACATGTGGTTGGTGTTTTATTGTATGCTGTAATGGTGCACAGAAGCTAAGCTACACCGGGGGGTCCTACGTGAACGGACATTTCTCTCAGGTGTACCCAGGGCAGCCTATCCTAGGTGCCAATACATTGATGCCAGTGTACCCTCATTACCATTACCATCAATCACAGACAATGAGCTTACCTGCCCACTTCTTTCCGCAAACAGCAGCGGGTCCCATGGCGACAGTTCCAGCCATCATGACCAAACCTGCATCAATTGCTACTGTTCCTAAATCAGGTACGTAGTACATATGAATACCGTATGTATGTGGCTCACGTGGTAACGTGATCTACCTAGTTAATGACTAAAAGCGGCACATGAATCATTTGCCACGTGCTTATGTGATTGACTTGGGCCCACTGCTAGCTGGCCTTTTAGGAACCATGTCGCTTATATAACCGAAAATGCCCTTATAATTAGGTGAAATTCTTCTTCAGAACCAAATTTAAAATTTTATTGATAATTATTAAATAATTTTTTTAATAATATAAATAATTGTTATACGAACAATATAAATAATTTTTTTAAAATTATTAATAAAATTTTCATCAACATACAAATAATATTTTACATTAAATACAGACATGCATTTACTAACAAGGGATTTTACTTTTTCTTTTGGGATAAAGCTAAGGAGACATCGGTTATACATCTCAGTGTATGAGCCAATGTGAAGCTGCCATACGAGCATAAAATTGTCTTCTTTTACAATTTTGTTTTGTTATTAGTGAAATTTCTTGATATTATTAATGATTTTTTAAGAAATTATTATTAGATTTTCAAAAAAATAATGTAAAACACGTTTGTCACTGTAAATGTACCTGTAGCAACACTTTTCTTAATTTTTTATGAGTAGTTGGGTGAAAGTACTGTTTGGGGTAATTTTGGTTTATAATTTATAAAAATAGTTTTTGATAAGACATTAGTAAAATTGTGATAATAGGTTTTTTTACACAAGTTCAATTCAATTATTTAAAAATTGTTTTTTATTTTTCTCAGAAGTTGTTTTTATGGTGTTTGACTTAATTTTTATTTATAATAAATTTAAAATAATTTGATAAATTTTTCCAATCGAAAGGTGGTAATTGTGGGTATAGAGTTTGCTTCTTAAGGTGAATCTAATCAAATACCAAACCAAGGTTTAAATCTTGAGTGATTAACTTGTCATCATGTAGCAGAGAATGGAAAATCTGATTTGGAGAAAAATTTAGTTTTGACTTTGAGGCAAATTTTATACAGTACTTAAAAGGTAAATGTAAACTGATATTACAGAGACAGTTTGCTTGGCTGTGGAATAGGTACAGTTGGCAGATCAGGTGAAAGCTTAAATTAAGAAGGTTGGCTTTTAGTTGGCAAAATAACAAAGGGAGAGTGGAAGCTGCTCAGAGCAACATTATTATTTGATCTGTTGTGGTTCTTCTTTTCCAATTTTTTTTGTATTATTATTTTATTTTAGTAGTAATATTTAATCTTAATTAGGTGTTTGATAAGATTCTTTCATTCTCTTTTTTTCTCTCTCTAACATGCAAACTGAGCTGTGAACTACTATTAAAAAAGCAGAATGTAACAGAAGTCATGTATGTTTGCCCATGTCTTATGGGGCTTTTGATGCTTTCATCATTAAACTTTGTTGCATAAGAGCATGCATCTTCCAATTCTCTCTCTCTCTCTCTCTCTCTCTCTATATATATATATATATAGTATATTAATTAACATTTTTCTTGAATATGCATATATATATATATATATATATAGTATATTAATTAACATTTTTCTTGAATATGCTTAGCCAATAAGCACTTGTATTTTTCTTGTAGGCTGTACTTGAATGTATCTTTTTTCCAAGGGAGGGTAATATTATACATAACAAATATTTACAAAAGCATTCTTACAATTCATAAATGTACATCCAAAACAGAAAAAAAGTTATCATACGGGTCCTTCAATTAGAAAAAGTAGCCAGTCTGGTGGTGCTGCATGTGAAGTTCATAGCAAACGATGGCAACTACGATGTCCCCTCGGGTATTCTAAACCGCCCTTTGCCTTCACTGCTGCGAGCAATATTTCATCAACTTTACCATTCACCAGCGTAAATTTCTGACCTCCAACACCCTTCCACCTCTCAAGGAGGAGGAATATCGGACTAGATCGGGTCTAAAACTAATTAGTTTTAGACCCACTCGAAACTTCATTGGTAATTTTAGATAGCTTTATTGATAATATTATTTTTTGAGTCTCACACATATACTATCATTATCAGTAAGTTTCTTAAAATTACCAATAAAATTTCGAACAGGTCTAAAACTAATGTTTTAGACCTGGTCTAGCCTATTTTTTGCTAAAAAAAAAGAATACTTGGCTAGACCAGGTCTAAAACTAATTTTAGAGCCACCCAAAACTTCATTGGTAATTTTAGATAACTTCACTAGTAATATTTTTTTTGGGTACGCATATACTATCATTACCAGTGAAGTTCCCTAAAATTACATGTGTAGTTTCGGACGGGTCTAAAACTAATGTTTTAGACCCGGTCTAGCCAAGTATTTTTGCTAAAGAAAGAGTATTTAGTTTTAGACCCGTTCAAAACTTCACTGGTAATTTTAAGAAATTTCACTGGTAATATTATTTTTTGGGTCCCACGCATATACTGTCATTATCATTGAAGTTTCTTAAAATTACCAGTGAAGTTTCGGACAGGTTTAAAATAGGACAAGTCCCGATCTAGCGAAGTATTTTGCTAAAAACGGAGGAATACTTAGCTAGACCGGGTCTAAAATTAGTTTTAGACCCACCCAAAACTTCATTGGTAATTTTAGATAACTTCACTGGTAATATTATTTTTTGGGTCCCACGCATATACTATCATTACCAGTGAAGTTTCTTAAAATTATCTGTGAAGTTTCGGACGGGTCTAAAACTAATGTTTTAGACCCTGTCAAGCCAAGTGTTTTTGCTCAAGAAAGAGGAATACTTAGTTTTAGACCCATTCGAAACTTCACTGGTAATATTATTTTTTGGGTCCCACGCATATATTGTCATTATCAGTGAAGTTTCTTAAAATTACTAGTGAAGTTTCGGACGAGTTTAATGTTTTAGACTAGGTCTAGCCAAGTATTTTTGCTCCAGAAGGAGGAATACTTGGCTAGACCGAGAAGGAGGAATACTTGGCTAGACCGAGTCTAAAAGATTGCATTTGAGTGATACTCAGATTGAAGACTAAGTTTAGATTCTAAGGTAGTTTACCTTCGCATGTAAATCTCTCATTTAGGTTCTTAGCTTGATCATGGCTCAAAAAATCTTATTGAAAATATTTTAGTCAATCAAAAACTCATTTTTGTCAAAAAAAAACTTACTTAAAAGTTTAAGTTTTATAAATGGGTAGTCGACTGTGGCTTTTCGATAGTCGACTGTCAAGTCTCTACATTGACCATTTTTTTAAGTACTAAAATGGACAGGCGACTGTAGATCAAGGACAGTTGGCTGTGAAAGAGACAAAGAGTTTCACAGTCGACTGCACATTTAGACAATCGATTGTTCAAATCATTTTAAGCCCAGAATTTCAAATTCAAGAGAGGAAAGTTGACTGTCCATTTTCCACAGTCGACTATCCTGTCGAGAAAAACGTCTAGTTTTCAAAATCTGGATGTGGGATTTGAGCAATTAATGCTCCAAACCTTCCAAATGTTTGTCTAACAGCCATATAAGGCCAAAGCTATAAAAATCTCTCACCAAGGAGCATTCAAACAATAAGAAAGAACATTAAATTTGAAAATAAGCTCATTAATACTCTTAAAAGCTTTGAAAAATTCCTTTGAGCCATTTATCAAGCTTTGTTCTTAAAAGAGAGATTATCTTCATAGTGTAAAGCATTTGTTGCTATCTCTTTTCTTTTCATTTACGTTCAATATCAATCATTGTAAAGAGAAAGAATTGGTATAACTCTTAGAGTGTTTAGGATTAAACATTTCATTGTAACTTCCTTGTGGAAGACAGTGCTTGTAAGGTTGTGCAACATCCGTGAAATTGCTCGACTATAATTAGTGGATTACTTCACGGAGATTCCTTGAAGAGAGTGGACGTAGGGTCAGAGAGATTCTGATATTGTTGAGCCACTATAAACAGAGTTTGCATATTCTCTTTCTTTACTCGTTTAATTTCAAGCATCTTATTTGTTGTTTGCGTTGTTCGATTAAATTTTTAAAAACTTGTGTGTTAATTGTAAAAACTTTTTAAAACCAAATTTGTACCTCGATCTACAATTGGTATCAGAGCCACATACACAATTTTAGGCTTAAAATCCTTGAGTTGATCCAATGGCTTCAAATAGCTATACCGAAGGTCATTCCTATACTAGACCTCCTTCATTCATGGCTCAAATTATAATTAATGGAAAAATAGAATGAAAATACTTATTGAAGGACAAGATTATAATTTGTGGAGAGTCATTGAGGAAGGACATAGAATTCCTACAAAGGAAATAACTATTGGAAAAATCAATCATACAATGCCTAAACTCAAATCGGAGTTTAGTGAAGAGGTTTATAGAATGATGTCTCTAAATAGTAAAACTACTAGTATGCTACATTGTGCTTTAGACATTATTGAGTACAATAAACTTTCTGCATGTGTTTCGGCTAAGGAGATATAGGGAAAACTACAAATTACTTATTAGGGCACTAGCGAAGTTAAAAAATCAAAAATTTATATGCTAGTGTCCGAGTATGAATCTTTTAAAATGTCTCATAACGAAACAATTTCTCAAATACACTCCCATTTCACCACTATTGTTAATGGTTTAAAGCTTCTTGGTAGGAACATTGAGGAGTTTGAACTAACAAAGAAGATATTGAGATCTTTGCCATCAACTTGGAAAGCAAAGAGGACAGCCATAATGGAGGCCAAAGATCTCGACAAACTTGATGTCGAAATGCTTCTCGGATCATTATTGACATACGAGATAGAAGAAATGGATCACAGTGCCAATGATGATGATATGAAAAAAAAAGAAAATGATTGCTCCCAAATCTTCCATAAGCAAGAAGGAGGAAGAAAAGGAAAAAAAGAATGAGAGTAGGGAAGAAGATGGTGAAATGGATTTAATCACTAAGAGGTTTCACAAGTTCTTGAAAAAGAGCAAGAAACCTTACACAAAGGATTCCACTCCAAAAAGAGAACTTATTATAGGTTATGGTTGCAAGAAGCCCGGACACATTAAAGTCGATTGTCCAACAATAAACAAACCATTCAAGAGCTTCAAAAAGAAAGCTATGCTTGTAGCCACTTGGAGTGATGATGAAGAAGAAGAACTTTCGGATAACGACGTCAGATATGAATAAGTTACCAATCTTTCCTTGATTGAAATTTATGATGAAAATGAGGTAACAAATTCTTCCCCCTCTAATAATAATAATATTGTTAGTAGTAGTGAATAGTTTATTGAGGTAATCAATGAAATGCATAAAAAAAATTGAAGAAATTTGATTATAGAAATATTACTCTCAAGAAGGAAATCTCATCTCTCTCTAAAGAGATGGAAAATCTAAAGGAAGAAAAAGAAAAACTATCTTCAATTCTCTATAACTCATCACAAGACTTTTTGAAAAATGAAAATGATGGTTTAAAAAAGAAAGTGATGGAGTTGAATAACACTATATCTAGGCTTATTTTTGGAAAAGAAAAAGTAGATGAAGTGCTATCTTGCCAAAAAATGAGTGGGGGAAAATCTGGTTTGGGTTATTCTCCATTTGGAAAACAAAAATAAAAAAAAACTTTCTTCATGAAAGGAATGTGTGGATGAACCCTTCACATCTAAGGCCACTAGCAAGGTTAAGAGTTTTACTTCAAAGAATGCTAGTAAGCTTAAGAATGCAAATTTCAATTCAAATGCTAAGAATTCTAATGCATATGCTAAAGATAGAAATCCTAGAAACACATATGCATATATGTATGCTAATCATACAAATGCTAGGAATACACATTCAAGGCATGCACATGCTAGGAATGCACACCCTAGAAATTACCATAATGCATATCCTAGAAACAATATGTATGTTCATAACTCTCGTGCTAGAAATATGTATCATAGGAATGCTTATCCAAGGAATAATAGGCATACATATTCAAGACATCCTAGAGACTTCAATAACTATCATCCTAGGATCATGCATCATTAACATGTCTACAATTATAGAGCACCCTATAATGTTAAGAAAGTATGGGTCCTTAAAGGAGCTGTATTTTCTAGGACTAACCCTAAAGGACTCAAGAAATTTTGGGTACGTAAAAGTGCATTTGTGTATCCATGTGTGATGTAGATGTGTCTCCACACCAAAGAAAAAGGTAACTATTGGTACCTTGATAGTGGATATTCAAAGCACATAACCGGTGATCAAAGCATGTTCAAAGAACTAACTTTAAGGGATGGCATACATGTCACCATTGGAGAAAACATTAAGATAAAGATTATTGAGTATGGCAAAGTGGGTAAAGATTCCTCAACCATTGACCATGTTTCATATGTGCAAGGCCTTAAGCCAAATTTACTTAGTATTAGTTAACTATGTGACAAATGCAGCAAAGTCATATTTGAATCCTCTCATTGTATAGTAATAGACATCAAGAGTAACAAGATCAAGTTTATTGACCATAGACATGACAATCTCTATCTAGTTGATTTAAAATATTTACATTGGGAAAATGAAAATTGTTTTCCCACTTTTAATGAAAATCCATGGTTATGGCATAGAAGACTTGGCCATGTGAACATAGATTTACTCAAAATCGTTTCAAGAAAAGATTTATTTATGGAACTTCCCAAAATCAAATTTGAAAAAGACAAAGTTTGTGATGCTTGTCAAATGGGAAAACAAACTAAAGTATCTTTTACATCTAAAGGGGTAATCTCAACCTCTAGACCATTAGAACTTCTTCATATGAACTTGTTTGTTCCAATAAGTACCATTAGTCTAGGTGGCCATCAATATACTTTTGTTATTGTTGATGATTATTCAAGATATACCTTTATTATTTTTATTACTTATAAGGATGAAGCTTATAAAGGTTTTGTAAACTTTTGTAAGAAGGTTCAAAATAAAAAAAGGAATTTATATCTCAAGTATTAAAAGTGATCATGGAAAATATTTTGAAAACCAAAATTTTTCAAAATTTTGTGATGAAAATGGAATTGATCACAATTTTTCAGCTTCTAGAACTCCTCAACAAAATGGTGTTGTTGAGAGGAAAAATAGAGTTATAAAAGAATTTGCTAGAATCATGCTTTGTGAAAATAGTTTACCAAAATATTTTTGGGTGGAAGTCATAAATATTTCTTGTTATGTTTTAAATAGAGTATTAATTAGGCCAATGCTTGATAAAACTCCATGTGGACTATGTAAAGGTAGAAAGCCTAATATTTCTTAATTCTGTGCTTTCGGTTGCAAGTGCTTCATGTTAAACAATAATAAAACTAACTTAGGTAAATTTAACTCTAAGACTGATGAAGGGATTTTCTTAGGGTATTCAACCTTTAGTAAAGCTTATAGATTCTTTAACAAAAGAACTCTAGTAGTTGAAAAATCCGTACATGTTGTTTTTGATGAATCTAACCCAATTAGTAGTAGAATAGTATCGCTTGATAATGATGCAGGTTTTACTGTAAGAGTAGATGCATCTACTCCCATTGTTGACCCTAAGGAAAGTTAACCTCAAATAAATCAAGAGGTAGATGGTCCAATGTTGATCGACCTTCTACAAGTCAACGAGGAGATGGACTTCCCAAAGATTGGAAGTATGTGAATTATCATCCAATTGATCAAGTGATTGGTGATTCTTCACAAGGGGTAAGAACTCAATCTTCGATGAGAAATATTCGAAATTATGTAGCTTATTTATCCTAAGTAGAACCTAAGAGTTTTGTAAAAGTTAAAAAAGATGTCGATTGGATAAACACTATGCAAGAAGAATTAAATCAATTTAGGTTTGGGGTGTCGATTTCACCATCATAGGTACTAAATGGGTATATAGAAACAAAATGGATGAAAATGGGATAGTAACTGATTACGCCCAAAGTATAACACGGTAGTTGTAGTACAACTTTGGGGTGTCGATTTCCACAGGGAAACAAGTTAAGTACAAAGGAAAATGTGTGAACCTTAAAAGAACGATAAAAGCTAAACTAAATATTTTTGAGCTTTGATGGTGAAATAATGTAAAGGAAAATTGTGTAAATGTAAATGAAATATAAATAAGAAATAACAAGGTTCCGGGAATCCTCTTTAGGTTTGTTCCCTATTTCCACTCTTGATTCAATTGATTTTATCTCGATTGCAAGTTTCAACTCCAAACAAGCAATCAGAATATATTCAATCAAGCACATTTATAAATCTTATATAATTGCTATGAATTAATCATTGATTTTGGTTTATGCACACATGACCGATCTTAAAGATTATTAAGAAACGACAATATATCTTAAAAGACAATATCGCAGTAATGGACAATCAATAAGATAAATCTACCGGAATCAATCACATCCAAGCAACCTCAATGGAGGAGAAGGATGCAATCACCGGATTAAGAGAGTCTAAAAGAAGAAGAATAAAAAGTACATCTATCACATGAACTCAAATCTTCTTACTTAATCAATGAATAATTCATAAACAATATTTAACAATAAATCCGTACAACTGAATCAAGAACAGGAAATAAAGAACAAGAAATCCCTAAAGATTCATCCCTTTCCCTTGTAAAATGATTAGTTGGCCATGGAAATCAAGGTGGAAGAACAATAAGAATGCTCTCCCCTTGATTTGGCCATGGAGTTCAAGGTGGATGAACAATATGGATGTTCTCCCCTTGATTTGCAACCAAAGAAAACTTAGAAATAAAATGGAAGAATGCTGGATTTGGATCCCTTGAATTCTCTCTTTTTTCTCTCTTCTTTGCTTTCTCTCTTCAATGCCCAGCTGCACACTCCATAAAGATATATTTATAGAGCATGAGGGGGGTGTTTTGGTCTTGGAGAATGTCATTTGCTCGCCCTAATCCGGTCAAGAGGCGAGTGGGCCGTGCTGTGCGTCTGGGCCTGCTGTGCTGGCCTGAACTGTTTCCACTAAAACTGCCATAACTTTCTCTAGAAAAATCCTTTTTACGAACCGTAAAATTCTCCAGAAAATAGACTTCCGGATCTTTCTAAGCATATATGGCTCATCATCTGGTTCTTCCTACATCAATACAGTTTAATCTGCAAAGATGATTGATCTGTACGGGAAATTCTGGCAATTCAGTGAAACTCCTTCAACTTGTATGCAGAAGAGCACACACTAGTGTGCCTACCCTTAACTTGCTTCAAAGTGATGCACACACTTGTGTGCAGTCTTTTAGCTTACTGTAATTTTTTAGACTTTAACCATCTTTGAATCATGTTTGGACATGTCTAAACCTTGAACAAAAACGAGCACCGACACCCAAGATCTTTTGGTGCTTTAAACATGGATCGCTTTATTATCTCTTTTGTACTCAAAGCACCTGAAAATGCATCAAATTAAGTCAATGATTTATGAATATCACTTTAGAGTTATCAACATGTAAAAGTGCGATTATGACTGAGATCAACCCTAAAATGTTAACAATTAAGTATTGTTTAGATGCATTTTATGACTCTCATCACAACCTCCAACTAGCTTATTGCTAGTCCCTAGCAATTCAAGCAAAAGGCATGAAATGAATTCTTTATTTAAAAATCAAAGCAAAATACAGCAATGCTGGCGTTAACTAAGAGTGATTCAAAAATCTATCTAAAAAATCGTGCATAACATACAACACATAGAATCATTAAATATCACTTAGGTCCAAGAATAATCCAAATGTCAACCTTGAAATCGTTATCGACTCTTACCATCCATCTTACCACAATACATTAGTCCGAACACCCGGATGATTTTATGCACAACATAGCATGAATACAAGTCTTGGCCTCTAAAAACATATTAATTTGCGTGACATTAATCACAAATCAAGCTCCATATGCTCACTTTTCAAATCACTCTCCACTATGTAGAAAAATCACACTTCATCGGATCAACAGGTCTTTAATAAGCTTGCAACGTTAGGCTAGGGTAAAGGTCAAGAAAGAATGGGAAAGTTTAAACAAATAAAAGAACTAAGTCTCTTAATTTAAACACAACCACTTTAAGTACAAGATAACCTTACTTCAACACCCAACTCTTTCAACCATTTTTCGAGCATTTCTCGCAATAAATCACCATTTTTTTTTCTTTTCTTCTTTCTTTGCCATAATTCATTTTTTCTCTTTTTTTTATTTTTTATTTTGGCATAAGACCATTCACCTCCTCTTTCATTCTTTTCTTTTCTTTTCTTTTCCACAACCCCCAACTTATCTCTTTTAATGTACTTGGGTTATGGTAGTAACATTTTCTCATATTTCCACCCTTACTCCTTTTAAGTACTTCTCACAACATGTGTATAACTAAGTTCTTTTAAAAGAGAGGTAAGGATAAAATATTTTTAGGTTCATAAAGATAAGTAAATGGTTTATCGAAAGAAACAAGGCTCAATTTTTCTTTTCAAGAAAAAGGCTCAAATAGGTGACTAGCGATAAATATAACAATGGTAAGTTTAAAAAGGCTCAAACGGTCCAAAAAATGGCCTATATTATATCTTAAGTAGTGTGCATTCTATGATTTTCGCCTCAAGTGATTATCAAATAAGTTCTAGAGCTTGTAGAGACCGCAAAAGTATTCACAAAACAACCGCGTATAAAACTTATCCAAATGCTTTAGACTAATCATGCAATCTTACCACAAACCAGAGTCTCAAACCAAAGAAAAATTGACACTTAATTTATTCTCAAAGCGAAGCAAGATTTAACTTATTCTAAATGCTATATGCTATCTTGATTAAGCTCATATCATTGACATGTGAATTAACTTCAAGGCTAACACAAAGCATGCTAAAAACAAACAAACATTTTTTTTTATCCTAACAACAAAAAGAAAGAAAGTGACACCAAGTAGTTCAATGAAAAAAAGAAAATAAATATGTTTCCTCCACCCCCAACCTAAACATTGCATTGACCTCAATGTAAAAGAAAAAGGAAAGAAAACTCCCTGTGTGGCCAAAAATGCACAGAAGCTGAAAATTGCGCACCACCAATTGAACTGCATACCGTTCTTTTCGCTGAAATCAACTAGAAACTAAAAATTAAAATAGACTTAACACAACCAAAATTCTAAGTTAATAAAGACTTGACAACGAAATATTAATATATTTTATTTATTTTATTTTAATTTTTTTTTTGAAATTTGAACTAAACTAAAAACTAACAATTAAGATTGAATGAGAACTAACTAAAAACAAGAACAAAAATTAAAAGGAATAACATACCTTTGTTGTGTGGTCAAGGTGAATAGACCAGATCCATAAGTGGAATGTCTTCCATCTCCGGATCATGTCTATCAATTAAGATCTTAAGTCGTTGACCGTTTACTTTAAAAACCCGACCATCTCTAGTATCCTCAATTTCTACCGCCCCATTTTCAAAAACATTTTTTACTATAAAAGGGCCGGTCCATCTTGACCGAAGTTTTCCAGGATGCTTATGAAGTCTAGAGTCGTATAAGAATACCCGGTCATTGGGTTTAAATGTTTTCCTCAAAATGTTTTTGTCATGGAATACTTTCATCTTAGCCTTATAGATTCTAGAATTTTCATAAGCATCGTTTCTTAATTCTTCTAACTCGGTCAGCTGATATTTTCGAAGTTTACCCGCTTCGCCCATGTCAAAATTGAAAGACTTTATGGCCCAATAAGCTCGATGCTCGAGCTCCATGGGTAAATGGCAAGGCTTTCCAAAAACAAGCCGATAGGGCGACATACCTAAGGGTGTTTTAAAGGCTGTACGGTAAGCCCAAAGCGCATCAGTTAGTCTCAAAGACCAATCTTTGCGATCAGGGTTAACCATTTTTTCTAAAATTTGTTTAATCTCCCTATTAGCAAGCTCTACTTGTCCACTAGTCTGAGGATGATAGGCAGTAGAGATTTTATGTAATACCCCAAATTTTTTCATTAAAGCTTCAAAAGAACGATTGCAAAAATGTGTACCTCGATCACTAATTATAGCACGTGGTGTACCAAATCGAGATAACATATTTTCTTTAAGGAATTTAATCACCGTTCCATTATCATTGTTTCTACAAGCCGCTGCCTCTACCCACTTAGATACATAATCTATTGCTACAATGATATATTGGTACCCGAAGGAAGGAGGGAAGGGTCCCATGAAATCGATGCCCCAACAATCAAAGATTTCAATCACTAAAATAGGGTTCAGGAGCATCATATTTCGGCGAGACACAGCTCCTAACTTTTGACATCTTTCACAAGAGCGACAATAGGTGTTTGTATCTTTAAACAAATTAGGCCAATAAAATCCACACTGCAAAATTTTTGCAGCGGTTTTTTTTCATCGAAAAGTGGCCTCCACAAGCTTGGGAGTGACAAAATTCTAAGACACTCGAAATCTCTTCATTAGGGATGCAACGCCTTAGAATTTGGTCAGGGCAGTACTTGAAAAGATAGGGGTCATCCCAATAAAAATTACGTACCTCATATAAGAATTTCCTCTTATCTTGAGCGCTCCAATCCATAGGTATCTCACCTGTAGCCAAATAATTTACGATGTGAGCAAACCATGGTAGAGAAGTAATGGAGAGTAATTGCTCATCGGGAAAATCATCTTTGATTGGCATGTCATCACAAGTGTCCTCAAAAGTGAGTATGGATAAATGGTCAGCTACTACGTTCTCCACTCTTTTTTTTATCCTTGATGGTAATATCAAATTCTTGCAAGAGGAGGATCCATCGGATTAGTCGTGCCTTAGCATCCTTCTTCGTAAGAAGATACTTGAGGGCTGCATGATCTATAAAAATAAGGATAGGAGAACCAATTAGATGAGTATGAAATTTATGTAAAGCAAATACTACAGCTAGCAACTCTTTTTCAGTTGTAGAGTAATTCATTTGAGCACTATTTAAAGTCTTACTAGCATAGTAAATGACAAAAGGTTTACCTTCACTTCGCTGTCCAAGAACAGCACCTACAGCATAGTCACTAGCATCGCATATGATTTCAAAAGGTAAAGTCCAATCTGGCGACTGCGTTATACGTGCAGAAGTAAGCTTGCCAATCAACATTTTAAAGGCCTCTTGACAAGCTTGACTCCACTCAAAGGGGGTATCTTTAACTAGGAGGGCGCATAGCGGTCTAGATATTTTTGAAAATTTTTGTATGAACCTCCTATAAAAACCATCATGACCAAGGAAAGATCTCACATCTTTTATTGTCTTAGGGGCAGACAACTTAGAGATTAACTCAATCTTAGATTGATCAACCTCTATTCCTTTAGAAGAGACAATATACCCTAAGACAATACTGGATGGTACCATGAAATGGCACTTTTCCCAATTTAAAACCAATTCTTTTTCCTCACAGCGAATTAATACTCTTTCTAAATTCATTAAGCATGTTTCAAATGAAGATCCAAAAATAGTTAGGTCATCCATAAAAACCTCCATGCAATTTTCAACCATGTCACTAAAAATGCTCATCATGCAGCATTGAAAAGTAGCAGGGGCGTTACATAATCCGAATGGCATTCTACGAAAAGCATAGGTGCCAAAGGGACAAGTAAAGGTGGTCTTTTCTTGGTCTTCTAATACAATTTCTATTTGATAGTAACCAGAATAACCATCTAGAAAACTGTAGAAGGGATGACCAGCTACAAGCTCAAGAATTTGATAAATAAAAGGGAGTTGGAAGTGGTCTTTCTTGGTGGCAGCATTTAATTTTCTGTAATCAATGCACACACGCCACCCGTTCACAAGTTTAGTAGGGACTAACTCTCCTAGGTCATTCTTTATCACAGTGACTTCGGACTTTTTCGGGACGACTTGCGTAGGGCTTACCCACTTACTATCAGCTATAGGATATATAATACCCGCATCTAATAGTTTCAGCACTTCATTTTTCACTACTTCTTTCATAGTGGGGTTAAGCCTACGTTGAGGGTCTCTACGAGGACTGGTTCTTTCATCCAGATTTATTTTATGGGAGCAGATCAGGGGACTAATTCCCTTTAAATCAGCCATGCTCCATCCCAGGGCTGATTTGTGTTCATTTAAAGTTTGAATTAATCTCTTACCTTGGGTCTCAGTTAATTCAGAAGAAATTATAACTGGAAAGGTATCACCTGGACCGAGAAAGGCATGTTTTAGACCCTTAGGTAGTGGCTTCAATTCGACTTTAGGTGCTTCCACACTTGAGGGGACTTGAGTCTTGCTCCTTTCGGGCAGCTCCTCAAACCTTGGTTGCCACGCCCGATTTCCATAATCCTAAGATTTGTCAAAAATAGCACATATATCAATTATATCAGTTTTATCATCAAATAAATCTATCTCAGAATTAACAAGAAAATTTTTAAGAGGGTCATAATCATTAGTTAGGAAAACTCCCTCATTGATGAGTGACTCGATCATGTAAAGCTGGTGGTTTTCGTCCTCATCTTCGGGCTGTTTTGCAACATTGAAAATATTTACTTCAAGGGTCATGTTGCCAAAGGATAGCTTCATGAGACCATTCCTACAATTTATTAGACCATTTGCAGTAGCAAGAAAAGGTCTACCCAAAATCAAAGGGATTTTAGAGTTAGTGTCTACAGCAGAAGTAGTATCAAGAATTAAGAAATCAATAGGATAATAAAATTTATCAATTTGAATCAAAACATCCTCAACCACACCTCGTGGTGCCTTGACTGAGCGATCAGCCAATTGTAATACCACACCGGTTGGTTTGATTTCTCCTAACCCCAGCTGTAAGTAAATGGAAAATGGCATCAGGTTTACACTAGCTCCCAAATCTAGTAAGGCTTGTCCAACCTCATGATTTCCAATGCTTCAAGCAATGGTAGGACAGCCCGGATCTTTGTAATTCAGGGGAATTCTTTGCTCAATTAGTGCACTAACTTGCTCAGTTAGGAAAGCTGTTTTCTTGACATGACGTTTCCTCTTAATTGTGCATAAATCTTTGAGAACTTTTGCATAGGTGGGGACTTGTTTAATCACATGCAAAAGGGGAAGATTAAGTTTCACTTGCCTTAAGTTCTCAAGGATTTCATCATTCATTTCCAGATTTTTCTTGTTGGATTTTAAGGCTTGGGGGAATGGGGCCTTAACAGGACTTTGGGTCACTTCAGGGTCTTTAGGCAACTTGGTCTCACTACTAGTTTGACCCTTCACATTCTCAGGTTTATTCTCTGGTGGAATGTGTAGTGACTTACCTCTTCAGGTCACAATAGCATTTACATTTTTCACATTTTCTTGTGCCATATGTTAACCGTGAGGTATGGATTGAGCTTGGGCAGGGAACTTACCTCACTCAGTCACACTCAAGGAGCTCATCAATTTAGATACTTGGCTCCTTATTTCTTTGTTTTCCTCAACCAACTGTGTAATTAATGCCTCACACTTTTGGTTTGTCTTGCCTTATGCTTCTATAAAAGTATGTAAGGAGTCTTCTAAAGAGTTCCTAGAAGATGAGGGTGCATGATAAGGTGCTGGGCACGATCTAGGGGGCTGCACATGCTGCTGATTTTCAGATTTCCATCTGAAGTTGGGGTGATTTCGCCACCCCGGATTATAAGTGTTAGAGAAGGGTGCTGAGGGTTTCTTGTACATGCCTAAGGTATTGTATTGTTCCTCGTACAACCCTCTCATATCAACAAAAGTGGGACAATCTTGGGCGGGATGATCAACCCCGCCAAACACAAAACATGATTCTAAAGGTTCGGCCTGATTAACCATGTGTGTTGGGTTTTTCGTTTTTAATGCCTCCAACTCCCTAGTAAGCATTTCGACCTTGGCCTTGAGGTTATCCTCTTCCCTAAGATGGTAGATTCCTCCATCACTAGGTCGTGACCTATTTGTGCTCTCAGTAGCACTAGGTCCAGTCCATGTGTGAGCTTTCTCAGCAAGCTCATTGAGGTATTCAATAGCCTCATCAGGGTCTTTTTGCAGAAACTCTCCATTACACATCATCTCGACAAATTGGCATTCTCTATAGGTAAGACCCTCATAGAAATAGCTCACTAAACGTCAATTTTCACACCCATGATGTGGACACATACTTAACAGCTCTTTAAATTTCTCTCAAGACTGATACAAAGTCTCGTTTTCCTTTTGTGCAAAGGTGGAGATTTGTCTTTTCAAAGCGTTAGTCTTATGTTGAGGGAAGTACTTGTTAAAAAAGACTTAGGTCATCTCATTCCATGACACAATTGATCGTGGTCTCAGCGAGTATAACCAACTCTTAGCTTTATCCTTTAAAGAGAAAGGAAAAAACTTGAGTCTCACAATATCATCAGTTGCATCGTGACTATGGAAAGTCGCAACTACTTCCTCAAATTCTCTAATGTGCACATAGGGGTTTTTGTTTTCCATGCCATGAAAAGTAGGGAGAAGTTGTATCATCCCTGTTTTAAAATCTTGATGACGGGTATTGGCTGGAAACATAATGCACAATGGTGTGGCTGTCCGGCTAGGATATAGGTAATTTTTAAGTGTCCTAGCGCCATTCTCATTAGGATTTTCAGCCATGTTAACAAAATCCTCTAAATTCTCTGATGGGGGTGCACTATGGTTTGATCTGGGCGAGGTTTCACCAATGGAGGTGGAAGGAGAGGGTAACTCTAATTCGGGTCCTCTAATGAATCTACCTCGCGAATCTCTCGGTCTAAGCAAGCACCAATTAATTTAGAGGGGGAATCAATAAATAAAACAATATAATAAACAAATAAATAAAACAGAATAATAAACAAATAAATAAAACAGAATAATAAACAAATAAATAAAACAGAGTAATAAACAGATAAATAAAAACAGAATAATAAACAGATAAATAAAAACAGAATAATAAACAAATAAATAAAACAAAATCATAAACAAATAAATAAAACAGAATAATAAAACAGAATAATAAACAGATAAATAAAACAGAATAATAAAAGAAAATTAGAAAATCAAAACAAAGTAAAGGAATGATATTATTGTTTTCACAAACTGCTGAAAAGAAAAATATTTACGATTTTTTTTTTTTTTACCGTCACACTCAAAGTTGACAAGTTTCCTTATACTTAAGCGCGTTTCCCCGACAACGGTGCCAAAATTTGATTACGCCCAAAGTATAACACGGTAGTTGTAGTACAACTTTGGGGTGTCGATTTCCACAGGGAAACAAGTTAAGTACAAAGGAAAATGTGTGAACCTTAAAAGAACGATAAAAGCTAAACCAAATATTTTTGAGCTTTGATGGTGAAATAATGTAAAAGGAAAATTGTGTAAATGTAAATGAAATATAAATGAGAAATAACAAGGCTCTGGGAATTCTCTTTAGGTTTGTTCCCTATTTCCACTCTTGATTCAATTGATTTTATCTCGATTGCAAGTTTCAACTCCAAACAAGCAATCAAAATATATTCAATCAAGCACATTTATAACTCTTATATAATTGCTACGAATTAATCATTGATTTCGGTTCATGCACACATGACCGATCTTAAAGATTATCAAGAAACGAAAATATATCTTAAAAGACAATATCGCAGTAATGGACAATCAATAAGATAAATCTACCGGAATCAATCACATCCAAGCAACCTCAATGGAGGAGAAGGATGCAATCACCGGATTAAGAGAGTCTAAAAGAAAAAGAATAAAAAGTACATCTATAACTTGAACTCAAATCTTCTTACTTAATCAATGAATAATTCATAAACAATATTTAACAATAAATCCGTGCAACTGAATCAAGAATAGGAAATAAAGAACAAGAAATCCCTAAAGATTCATCCCTTTCCCTTGTAAAATGATTAGTTGGCCATGGAAATCAAGGTGGAAGAACAATAAGAATGCTCTCCCCTTGATTTGGCCATGGAGTTCAAGGTGGATGAACAATATGGATGTTCTCCCCTTGATTTGCAACCAAAGAAAACTTAGAAATAAAATGGAAGAATGCTGGATTTGGATCCCTTGAATTCTCTCTTTTTTCTCTCTTCCTTGCTTTCTCTCTTCAATGCCCAGCTGCACACTCCATAAAGATATATTTATAGAGCATGAGGGGGTGTTTTGGTCTTGGAGAATGTCATTTGCTCGCCCTAATCCGGTCAAGAGGCGAGTGGGCCGTGCTGTGCGCCTGGGCCTGTTGTGCTGGCCTGAACTGTTTCCACTAAAACTGCCATAACTTTCTTTAGAAAAATCCTTTTTACGAACCGTAAAATTCTCCATAAAATATACTTCCGGATATTTCTAAGCATATATGGATCATCATCTGGTTCTTCTTATATCAATACAGTTTAATCTGTAAAGATGATTGATCTGTACGAGAAATTCTGGCAATTCAATGAAACTCCTTCAGCTTGTATGCAGAAGAGCACACACTAGTGTGTCTACCCTTAACTTGCTCCAAAGTGATGCACACACTTGTATGAAGTCTTTTAGCTTACTGTACTTTATTACTCCAGCCTTGGTTTAGACTTTAGCCATCTTTGAATCATGTTTGGACATGTCTAAACCTTGGACAAAAACGAGCACCGACACCCAAGATCTTTTGGTGCTTTAAACATTGATCACTTTATTATCTCTTTTGTACTCAAAGCACCTGAAAATGCATCGAATTAAGTCAATGATTTATGAATATCACTTTAGAGTTATCAACATGTAAAAGTGCGATTATGACCGAGATCAACCCTAAAATGTTAACAATTAAGTATTGTTTAGATGCATTTTATGACTCTCATCAGTAACTAAGAACAAGGCTAGACTAGTTGCTAAGGGTTACAATCAAGAAGAAGGAATAGACTTTGATGAAACCTATACTCTCATAGCTATATTAGAAGTCATTCATATGTTACTAGCTTTTGCATGCTTTAATAAGTTTAAACTATTTCAAATGGTTTTATAGAAGAAGAGGTTTATGTTGAGCAACCTCTTGGTTTTGAAAATCATAATCTTCCAAATCATGTTTATAAGCTTTCTAAAGCTCTTTATGGGTTGAAGCAAGCTCTAAGAGCTTGGTATGAAAGGTTAAGTAAGTTTTTACTTGAAAATAGTTTTACAAGAGGAAAAATAGATACAACCCTCTTTACAAAAACTTATAAACATGACACACTTCTAGTCCAAATATATGTTGATGATATTATATTTGGTGCCTTTAAGGAATCAATGTGTCAAGATTTTGCTAAGTGTATGCAAGGTGAATTTGAGATGAGCATGATGGGAGAGCTTACCTACTTCCTAAGACTTCAAATCAAATAATTGAAAGGAGACATCTTTATCAATCAATCCAAATACACCAAGGACCTATTGAAGAGGTTTAGGATGGAGAGCTCAAAATCTATTAGCACTCACATGAGCACTTTTACAAAAACTTGACCTAGATGAGGAAGGTAAGTGTGTAGATACTAAATCTTACAGAAGCATGATAGGAGCTTTACTATATCTAACTGCGAGTAGATCTGATATAATACTTAGTGTATATATGTGTGCTAGATTCCAAGCTAATCCTAAGGAATCTTATATAGTTGCTGTGAAAAGAATCCTAAGATATTTGCAAGGCACTCAAAATCTAGGTTTACGGTATTCTAGAAAATCAACTTTTAATTTTATTGGGTACTCGGATGCTGATTTTGTCGAGTGTAAGTTAGATAGAAAAAACACTAGTTGAACATGCCAATTTCTAGGTGCTATGCTAACTTCTTGGTTTTCAAAGAAATAAAATTCAGTTGCACTATCAACCGCCGAAGAGGAATATGTAGCCGTCAATAGTTGTTGTGCACAAGTTTTATGGATGAAAAAACAATTAGAAGATTATGGCATGTGTTTACAAAACATTCCAATTCATTGTGACAACACTAGTGCTATCAACTTGACAAAAAACTCAATTCAACATTCTAGAACCAAACACATTGAGATAAGACATCACTTCATAAGAGATCATGCTCAAAAGGGTGATATTAGGCTAGAATTCATTCCCTCTAAGAATTAAATTGCTGATATCCTCACTAAAGCTTTAAATGAAGACAGTTTTTGCAAAATAAGAATGTTAATGGGATAAAAAATTACGACCATGTGTGTGTTTGATTGCATTAACACTCATTATGTGCATTCTTGCTATTAAATGAATGAGGATTAATCCCAAATTTAATGTTCCCTCACTTAAGAATAGCATAGAACAATAAATCCTTGCAAAAAGACCTTCAAATTTCTATTGTAAGCATTGCACAGTCCATTGTGCATATTTGACAATCGACTGTCCAAGGGACAGAAACTTTCGCAGTCGACTGTATAAGGGACAAAAAATTTCACAGTAGACTGTCCCTTCTGTCCAGTCCTTTGATTTAAAAAGGACGGTTGACTGCCCAATCGCAACTATAAAACCTGAACTTCTTCTTCAACCTCAGAAATCATCAAATTTCTGAAACCCTAGGTACACTTCCTCTCTCTCTCTATCCTCTGAAATTCAGTGGGTTTTCACCAAATTGGACCTAAAACCATCAAAATTACTCCATAAAAACACTTTCCCTTCACTTCTCAAGCATTTTCATGGTTTATTCTCTCACAAAATGCCTAAAATCGTACCTTCATCGAGTTCTAATAAATACGGTGATGGCGCAGGGAAAAAGTTTCAAAAAATAGCCATGGATCCCAATCTTTTCATCAATGCTGCTGCTAAATCACGATATGATAACCGAATCTCTAGCAAATAAATAATCAAGGGGTAAGTTAATAAATTTTCAAAATTTACGCAGCAAAGACATGGACATAGAGCATTACTTTACTGTTGTATGATGGAAACCAATAGTCACCCTATTTGAGGTTGCATACCCTAGACTCATTAGACTATTTTATACAAGCTTAAAGAGAACCTCCTCTGTCAGGTTATCTTTCAACACATATGTCAAAGGCAAGATAATACTGGTAAACGAAAAGGTATTGTTTGAAATATTGCAAATACCCAGGGGTGGTCAGGAGTGGGTAGACGCCTTCAACTAGGTTGAGGACTTTGATAAGGAGGGAGCCCTTAGGATCCTTAGAGGGGCCACCTATACCTTCGGCACAACCTTTAAAGATGCCAATGTCCTTACCATAGTTAGTAGGGTGGTTCACCTAATCATTGGCTATTGCATATCTCCTAAGAAGGGGAATCACATTTACCTAAGCCAGCTAGATGAGTACATCCTATGGAATTTGATGAATGGGATTCATTACAACATGTACAATCTGATTATGGCTAAGATGATTTAAGGGGATGAGAAGAAATTGGGTGGCCTACCATTCGGAATGCTTATCACCCATATTCTGAAGTACTATGGAGTTTCCCTCTTTGGTGAAGAGAAGATGGAGCTGGCCACCACTGATTTCTTCAACAACTCCACTCTCATAAGAATGAAACTGATTTAGTTGAAAGACTTCACATGGGAGCGCTGCGAATTCTATCTATAATCCAACTCAGAAGGTTTGGAGACGAAAACCTGCTGAAATTGCTCTTGCTGATGAGGATCTCCAAGAGGATGATGAGGCAGAGGATCGAGATCATCTGATTATAATGCATTTGTGTTAGCCACACTCATAGATTTCAAGGATGAGATGTCCTCCTTCTCATTCACGATGAATGCCCGATTCGACATCATCGATAGCGAGCTTGAGGACATTAGAGACCAAATCACAAGGCATCATCGACCCTCTGATGCACCATAGATTTCTTTCCTTATGATTTCCTGTAGAACTTTGTTGCAAACTTAGCAAGGACATGTTTTTTTCCTTCTTTTTCATGCATTTTACCACATAACATGATATATTATGTTTATTTGCTAGGTTCATGGGAACCTCAGCTATTTATCTTCATTTAGTAGATATGTTTTGGTAACCTAGCTCTTTGTTCTGAAATTGTATGACTCTTATTTACCTTATCTCATATATCAGTTTTGTGATTCTTCTCGGGTACTTTTTCGGTATCTGTTTTAGGCTAAACATTCTACAAACAGGTTCACTTTAGTACACTCTATCTATCCATTGGGATGGATAAGCTTATTCCATTGCTTATAGTAGTTACATATACTCACGGCGCATATTTTCAAGAAATTTGTTGTTTGATGAGCTATAATGCCTTGTCTTACTTTATAGCTTTTAGTGCAATGATAAGCACTCGATCCTGAAAATTACTTTATAGCTCCATTTATCTTTGAAATTATGTGTTTACATTTGTTTATCTATTCGCCCCTTTTATGTTGATGACAAAAATGGAGAGAAAACGTAGAAAAAGTAGAGAATAAAGAAGGTAGAAGGTAGACAAAAAGAACAAGACGATAAGAACTATCTGTATGCATAGATTTAGGGGGAGCCTTGCTCCATTTTTACAAGTTCATACACAATACTTGGTTGGATGTTCTTTTTAATGCTTTTTACAAGTTGGTTTTATCCTAAAAACAAAGGAGACTCTGTCCATTTTTCTATAAAAACTAAACGCTTAGTTTTTAAAACTGTTTTTCTCACCTTAGTTTTATCATCATCAAAAAGAGGGAGATTGTTGACCCTTATTTGATTTTAATAATGACAAAATAGTTTTATCTAAGTGTTTTTTATTAGCTTAAGCATCCAACTCACGGCCAAGATGTAAGTCAAGCACAAAGAGGAAGAGATTGCACTTGAGTGACACTCAAAAGAAGATCGATGACTAAGTTTAAATTCTAAGGTAGTTTACCTTCGCATATAAATCTCTCCCTTAGTTTCTTAGCTTGATATTGGCTCAAAAACTCTTATTGGAAATGTTTTGGTGAATCGAAAACTCATTTCTGTAAAAAAAAAAAAAAAAACAAAATACATACTTAAAAGTTTAAGTTTTATAAATAGAAAGTCGACTGTGGCTTTTCAAATGTCAAGTTTGTGCACTGACCATTTTTTAAGTACTAAAATGGACAGTCGACTATAAAAGAGACAAAGAGTTTCACAATCGACTGCCCATTTAGACAGTCGACTGTTCAATTCTCTATAGCTGGCCATTTTGAAAACAAAATGGACAGTCGACTATAGATCAATGACAATCGATTGTTAAAGAGACAGAGAGTTTTATAGTCAACTGCTCATTTAGACGATCGACTGTCCTGTCAAGAAAATCGGTTAGTTTTCAAAATCTAGATGCGAGATTTGAGAAATTAATGCTCCAAACCTATCAAATGTGTGTCTAACGGCCATATAAGGCCAAGGCTATAAAAACCTCTCATCAATGAGCATTCAAATAACAAGAAAGAACATAAAATTTGAAAACAAGCTCATTAATACTCTTGAAAGCTTTGAAAAATTCATTTGAGCCATTTATCAAGTTTTGTTCTTAAAAGAGAGATCATCTTCATCTTGTAAAGCATTTATTGCTATCTCTCTTATTTTCCTTTACACTCAATATCAATCATTGTAAAAAAAAAAGAGTTGGTATAACTCGTAGAGTGTTTAGAATTAAACACTTCCTTGTAACTTCTTTGTGGAAGAGAGTACTTGTAAGGTTTGTGCAACACCCGTGAAGTTGCTCGACTATAATTAGTGGATTAGTTCAAAGATGTTCCTTAAAGAGAGTGGATGTAGGATCGGAGAGATTCCGATATTGCCTAACCACTGTAAACAGAGTTTGCATATTCTCTTCATTTACTCCTTTAATTTCAAGCATATTATTTGTTGTGTGCGTTGTTCGATTAAATTGTTAAAAACTTGTGTGTTAATTGCAAAAAGTTTTTAAAACCTAATTCACTCTATCTTAGATTTGTACCTCAGTCTACAATAGCTAATCGTTGATAACTTAGTGGGAATTCTTTTTTGGCAACCAAGTAACATTCGATTTGTGTTTTTTTTTTTTTAAGATTTGAATTGTCTATTATGCATGTGTGATAGATGTTACTTGAAGGGAATTTTCAATTTCCAACTTTTCTATTACGTTTTTAACTATGGAATGATTTTGTCACTTTTTAAAAAGTTTGAAACTAAGTTGTAATTACTATCAAATTTGAAGGATATACTAGTATTTTATTAAAAAAAAAACGGTTGAACTAAGAGTTCCACCCTAACTCCTCCCGATCCACAACACAACTTTTCTTATATATAGTGGAATTGGCTTGGAAGTTTGACCCCATAACCTGAAAGCACCAAAATATATAGAGCCTGTTTGGCTGGGCGTATGAGATTAGTATTGGATTAAATTGAAACTTGACTAGGACAGGATTGAGGGTGGACTAAAGTGGTAATACAAGTGTTCTTACTTGTTTTAAAGGATTGACTAAGTTTATCTCACTCCAATATCATATTTGGTTGAAAACATTAACACTAGTGTTAAAGTAGGGTAGTGTGTGAAATGATAAAATTACCTTTAATCTTAACCATCAAATTAATTTTTTTATGCTACATCATAGTTGTTTATATTTTGAAAAGATCATAACTATTTATCTATCTACACTAATATGGGCCATTGATCTAAATCTGCTTAGACGAATCTAGACCGTTGATCAAGATTAACAATCAAATTTTTTAAGATCAATGTTCCAGATCTACCATGGTATATCTGAGCTGTTGATCATGAGAAGAAGAAGAATGAAAATCCTGATCTATGAGAATTTTTTTTGTGAGATGAAGAGAAAATTGTTATCTATGAGTTTTTTTTGGGGATTAGAAGTTGGGTGGGAGTAGCTTAATCTGCCCCCAATTTGCAACCACACAGAGGATAAAAATTTAATTAAAATGAGATTAAATTAATCCACTTCCACTTAAGCTCAGTCTTGCACTATGAACTAAATGGACCCAAAGACTTAAGCAATAACCAAGTTAGTCGCTATGGTTTTTTTTTTTTTTTTTCTCTAGTTGGATAACAACCTAATTATATATATGATTATCCTTTTAATTAGTGGAGCGAAAAAAAAAATCGTTTAAAAGATTAATTGGAACTAGAAATAACATTATCTTACCCAAATTCATAATTATCTTCCATATTTAAATTCATAAATTTTTATAACCGACTAAGTGAATATGGCAAGAAATGGATAACATGTTGTCCATTCTTTTTTTGATAGAAACACAAATGTCCATTTTAATTAGAAATAAAAGGATGTGATCCATACCACGAGGGTGGTGTCATCAATATAAACTTCACTTAGCAAGATATGAGTGTGGGAAAATTTAAGATTTTAGAGCAAAAAAGGTAGCACAACTCAGAATGGAAATGTTATTTCCACTGCCAGCAGTAACTTTGCCTTGTACATTCCAAGCTGCACAGAAAGTTACTCATAGTAAAAGTTATGTAAGGAGAGATATTATTACATAAGCTCAACTTAAAGAAGTCACCAAAGAATTAAATTTTTTTTTAACTAAAATAGAAAATAATCAAACTAATCAAGTTAAAACATGTCTTAAACTCACTTGAGCATAAATTACCTAGTTTCAAAAGAAAAAAAAAAAGCTAAGCAGATGTATATTTACTTACCATATGTACTACAAAGTATTTTCTTTGAATGTATTATTATTTTCACTAACCAATATAAACTTCGCTTAACAAGATGATTGTGGGATTATTGTGAGATTGTGGTAACAAAATATCATGAGATATATTTTACAAGTATAAAAATAAAACTAACTTATATTTGTTTGGATTAAACATTTATCTGACATCGTGTCTTTTTTCATGTTATATTATGTAATAATTATTAATTTAGCATACTCATTCTGTTTATTCTTTGTCAGGGATAGGGATAGAAAAACACACAAAAAATACATAGGGAAGACAGGGAAGGTTTTGGAAGACAATCTGGTTGTTATTCCTAATAGAGACGCATTTCCTAAAATTCCACACCTTCCATATAAAGGATTCCTTCGTTCGAAAATCTCTATAAATTAAATCCTATCATTCTCATTCACATCACATCGTCACTAGCGATTGATATATGTATAGCTTTATCACATAACGTATATCTAGTAATTGTAAGTCTTTCTTTTATGATTATTCTCTATCCCCTTTTTATGTGAGCATCGCGTGAGTGTAAATGTGATGATCGATTACACTTGATTGTCTGAATCCTAAGAAAAAAAAATCATTTTCCCCTTTTAATTTGTTAGTTAAAATTGTAGTTTCGTATTGTGAGCATGAAATTTGAAAAGGAAGGTGATATACATATATTCGTGTCGAATCATTTTCAAATTTATCCTTTACTCATCATTTTCTCCCCAAGAAATAAAGGATTCATTCTACTGATAATCAAACCATTTTTTTAAAATATATTCTTACATGGTACTAGTATAAAGAGCTCTGATGGTTATATATATATATATATATATATATATATATATATATATATATATATATTTGATCTTTCATGTTTTACTCCATTCCTGTCCTAATCAACTTTTTTTTTTCCGTTCAAATTAAATCATCCACCTCATTTCATTATTTTTCAATTAAGTACTTCCGTCTATCAAACGTTTACCTCTCTTCATGTTCCGACACGGCACGAACACTCGCACTCGCATTCCCACGCACATAATACGTCGTTTAAGGTGCAAAATGTTATTTTTTCACTTTTTTTTATGAATTAGTGCAATATGATGTATGCTATGCAACTCTTTTCATAATTTTACAAGGTTACAGTTTTGTTTCTCTTTTTTTTTTGCAGGAAAAAGATTTTGATCCGTCAACTATTTAAGAAATTAAAACTCTAATGGATTCTCATAAGTGGTTTCATCACGCAACGGGATCATCAAGCAGCACCAATCACAATTACATGAAAGATAATGTTGACCTGACCCTTAAGTTGGGTTTACCCAATGGGGATCAATGGCCCATGAACCCAGACAAACTAAGCTTGAGCCTCAATGGCTCTACACTCAGGTATATTTAATTGCCATATCTTTTTTTTTTTTTTTTTTTCACCTTCTTAACTTATGATCATGTTTTGATATATATTTCTGGTTATTTGTACTATTAGGTTTTTTATTTTATTAATTTTCATTCTTCCCAATTTGAAACTATAGTATATACATCTCATTTTTATCATTATTGAGTTATTCTTGCCACAGAATTTTGACTGTTTTTGAAAAGAAAATTTTGAATGGTTGGAAATACAATTACTCATGTGAGATTGATTATAATGATGAAGATAATAATGATAATAATTATTATTAATAACATTTGTCAGAAAAGTTATTAATAATAAAAACAATATCTATTACAACAAGAATAATAATATTTTTTACCCACAATTAGTCTTTATATTCATGTTTTAAATTGGCAAGTTCATAAAATCGTTAATGCCTCTTGTATAATTTGAAAGATTTAAAATGACTAAGGTAACTTCGAATTTTAAATATATCAATGATTTACTCTTCATCTAGAAAATTAATTAATAAATCTAGTGCAAGTAGATTGCTTAATTCACATTAACTTTTGATATATAATTATGACAATTTGTCTTGTAAGCATGAATTTTTTGTTGGAATCTATTGACATATGAGTATTATTTCTTAAATAAAGTAACAAGTATTGATGTTTTAATCATTTACGCATAGTTCTATTAAAAAAATGATCTTATGAACTTTATCAAATCATAATTATCAGATGGAGAGCAACCATGCGATGAAGAACAAAGGAACGAGCACTTATGGTAGGGGACTAGACTCTACGGGTTCATCCTGTGTATCAGTCACTCAACAAACTGTACCATCAAAAAATGATCAATATGTACTCATAGATATCCCTCAAAGGAGAGTTAATCGTGAACGAGCCGTTGGGAGCACCTCTGACGAAAACAGGAGAGACTCTAGCTATCAGCAAAATGGAAATTTATACAATGATCCAAACAGGAGATGCACTAATTATAACTGCAACACAAATGATACTCCCGTGTGGCGAAAGGGCCCCCTTGGTCCCAAGGTAATTTAGTTCACCACAAAATGATACCAAATTGTTGTTGATTTTAAAATGAGGTAAAAGCTTTTCTAGTGCTCTAGAGATTCATGTAGTAGCCGATAGATGTTGGGCACCTATCGACTATGGAATTAATTCCTCGATCACTGGAAAGAAGCTAGGATTTTTTTATAAGATTATAAAATATTATTCAGAACCTTGAAAATTATTACCAGAATGAACATTCAATTATTTACAGCACAATATTTCAAACTTTTTAGTGATTAAAGTTCATCTTTCATTTTAATGATAGTTATATTGATATGAATAAGTTGCTTTTTTTTATGTTATTCTTATTTTCAGACATTATGCAACGCTTGCGGGATCAAATATAGCAGAGAAGAGAGAAAAAGGAGAGACGAAGAAGCTGCATGAGGATATTATTAAAGGAAAATGCCATCAATTACCTAATTCTTCGATCTTGTTGATCTTTTAGATTACACAGTTTTTTCTCTCTTAAAAGCAGTGTTGTTGTTTTACTTTTAGTTTTGTATTATTTAATTCTGTTGTATGATAAATATTTTCATGAGTATTTTAGGCCTTTGATGTTTTTTATTCTTTTGAGAGATCATTTAAAATATTGATAGGTGAATTTCAGATTCGTAGTTTTAGTTTTTTGTTTCCCTTGTTGGATTTTAAAAAAAAAAAGAAGTGAAATACAAGTACATCCTCAAGTTTGATAGTAATTAGGACTAACTTAGTCCTAATTTTTTGAAAAACCATATTTCCCCTTAGTGAAATAATAGTTACATCCAAAATATCTAATCATTAAATGATAAATTAGTGGAAATTCTTTTTTGACAACCAAGTAACATAGGATTTGTTTTTTTTTTTGTTAAGATTTGAATTTTTTGTTACACATATGTGATAGATATTAGTTGAAGGAAATTTTCAATTTCCTACTTTTCTATTACATTTTTAACAGTAGAATGAGTTTGTTACTTTTTTTAAAAGTTTGAAATTAAGTTGTAATTACTATCAAATTTGAGGGATATACTAGTATTTTATTCAATAAAAAAGGTTGAACTAAGAGTTCCACCCTAATTCCTCCCGATCCACAACACAACTCTCCTTTTGTATAGTCAGGGGCGGATGCAAGGTAGGGGCAGCCGCCCTCATTTAATTTTTGAATAATTAATTTTATAGATGTTTATAAATTTTTTCCCACTTAAAATTTATAATTATTCTCAGAAATTTGAAACTCTAACATGGAAATGTTCAAACATTCTACCAGAGACGGTGTCATCTATTCCTCTCCTTTTCAATTGCTACATTTGTAATTTGGGTATTTCATTTAAGGTTGGTCTCTCTCTCTCTTAGAAAAGTAGTTCTGGTTTTGTTTCCCCCCAAGTGGGTTTTGTTAAAAATTAGAAGTTATAGGTAAAAATAATATACACGGCTCCTGACAGTAGTGTAATTTTTCCTCTTTTTGGGTTTTAATTTTGTTCTTTAATTAGGTTTTGAATTTCAAAATCCTTGATGTTAATTTTTTTAAAAATTAGGTATTGTTTTCCACATATATTAAGTGGTACATATAATATTTATATCATTTTTAAACTTTAAATCTGGTTGTCGTCTTCTGTTTTGAGTATGAAAATTTTCTTTTCTTTTTTGAATTTTAGGTAGGTGTTGATTTATGAATTTACCCGATGTTCCACTTTTCTATGTGATTTTTTCTTTGGGTTCTAAGCTTATAAATTTTATAAGTTGCATTATCTTAAATAGTAACATTTTTCTTTTTGGTGGTAATTAAGTGCACGAGTCTTTGGTAAGAAAGTCATTTGTGGGAATGGTATCACTGCTAACCCAAGAGTTGATTTGATAATATTTTACAGTTTATTGAAGAAAAAAAATTCTTGTTGTTCGTTATGGACATACTAGTATAAGTGTTTTTTTTGTTAGCTCTCGTAATGAAAAAAATGTTAATAATTTTTAACTGTATGAAAAAAAAGCATGTATTCGAGTCTAAAAAATTAAAAATATGTTTTTATTTGTTAAAAAATATCATCAATATTTATATTATTTTTATTTTCAAATATGTATATTTACTGTTTACTTATATAATATGAATTTGTATATATGCCGCCCCCACTAACAAAAAATTTTAGATCCGCCACTGCATATAGTGGAATTGTTGGCTTAGAAGTTTGACCCCATAACCTCAAAGCACCATACTTAGAACCCGTTTGTCTGGGCTTATAGGATTAGCATTGGATTAAAGAGAAACTCAACTTGGATATGGTTAAGGGTGGACTAAAGTGGCAATACAAGTGTTCTTACTTGTTTCAAAGGATTGATCAAATTTATCTCACTCAAATCTCATATTTGGTTGAAAGCATTAACACTGATATTAAAGTAGAATAATGTGTGAAATGATAAAATTACCTTTAATCTTAATCATCAAATTAAATTTTTATGCTACATCATAGTTGCTTATATTTTTAAATGATCATAACTATTAATCTATCTACACAAATATGGCTTTTAGTTGGCAAAATAACAAAGGGATAGTGGAAGCTGCTCAGAGCAACATTATTATCTAATCTGTTGTAGTTATTCTTTTCCAATTCTTTTTTTGATTATTTTCTTTTAATAGTAATATTTAATCTTAATTAGATGTTTGATAAGATTCTTTCATTCTCTTTTTCTCTCTCTAACATGTCAAACTGAGCTGTGAACAACTATTAAAAAAGCAGAATGTAACAGAAGTCATGTATGTTTACCCATATCTTATGGGTTGCTTTAGATGCCTTCATCATGAAACTTTGTTGCTTAAGAGCATGCATCTTCAAATTAACTCTCCGTCTCTCTCTCTCTCTCTCTCTCTCTCTCTCTCTCTCTCTCTCTCTCTCTCTCTCTCTCTCTCTCTATATATATATATATATATATATATATATATAGTATATTAATTAACATTTTTCTTGAATATGCTTAGCCAATAAGCACTTGTATTTTTCTGGTACGCTGTACTTGAATGTATATTTTTTCCAAGGGAAGGTAATATTATACATAACAAATATTTACAAAAGCATTCTTACAATTCATAAATGTACATCCAAGACAGAAAAAAAAAGTTATCATACGGGTTCTTCAATTAGAAAAAGTAGCCAGTCCGGTGGTGCTGCATGTGAAGTTCATAGCAAACGATGGCAACTACGATGTCCCCTCAGGTATTCTAAACCTTCCTTTGCCTTTACCGCTGCAAGCAATATTTCATCAAATTTACCCTTCACCAGCGTAAATTTCTGACCTCCAACACCGTTCGACCTCTCAAGAATACACCTAATGTTGCAAATAGGCTAAGCGGAGTTCTTCTTTCAACCGTTTCAATTCATATGTGTCCACATGCTTTCCTCCTCGCAAAAAATAACCGTTGTTGTGTAGCTAGGAATGGGAACTCTCATGGAGATTGAGGAATGCTTCCTGAAAATAGATCTGGACCTAAGCAACCGAGCTCACACAATCCCCTAGCCTCCACCTTCGTCCACAACCCAAGCACAAATGTCATGAGCAACGGCTTCCTACCACTAGTGGAGACTGTTCTATAGAGAACCCCAAATCATCTCAATGATTAAGATCCTTTCTTGGAATATCAGACGGGAAGGACACATACCCATATTTCTTGACTAAACTAAGAGCCATAATTAGCCAGTATAGGTCGCATATATGACCTTGGCTTAAGGGAGACTCGTATTTCTGTCTATCGTACTTCCCAAATCCTTCCATACCTGCTGATGCCCAAAAATAGGTTGGATTTGTCAGAGTTGGATAGAGTCAGTTGCTGAAGTCGGGTTTGGTTTGGTCTACTTGGATGTACATTGATTCAGGTCGGTCTAGTATGGGCTTAGATTTGGAGTACCTGAAACGGAAGTCGACCCGGAGTGTTACTCTTGAGAGGGCTCTCGATGCTTAAGTCAGAGTAGGAAGCCGGAATAGCAAAATAGTGAAAAGTGGTTATAAATGAATTACAATTAAAGGGGCCTCTATTATAGGGCTTAAATGGAGTCGAGATTACCACTTTACCCCCATAGTTGATAGGTGCAGCTTTTAGATAGGAGGATATGTTTGACCCACATTATATGCCCCCACTCTTTTAGAGTTGGGTCATATCTAAAGGAGTAGATGAATAAATATCTGGATGTTTTGTAGTGGATCCTATTTCGAACGATCTATATTGGTCTTCGGCCCAAGCAGATCTAAGGCGGCCTTCATCTATAGTGACTTGGTTTGGGCCTCCACCTTTGATACTGACAGCCTACCTCGACTTGTTTTGGTCCAAGATGGTTTTTGTTTTGAACAACCCACCTCGGACCTCGGCCTTGTTAGGTCCGAGGTGGTTTTTCACCTGGATTACCCACCTCGGACTCAACCTTGTTAGGTTTGAGGTGGTTTTTCACCTAGATTTCCCACCTTGGACCTCAACCTCTTTGGGTCCGAGTTAGTTGGATCTCTGAAAAAAAAAAAAAAAAAAAAAAAGGGGGCACACACCTTGGACCTCGGTTTGTTTAGGTTCGAGGTGCTTAGACTTGAAAAGTGGGCGCCCACCTCGAATGTCAGCCTGTTTGGGTCCAAGGTGGTTGGATCTTTGGAGAAAAATGGCTACGCACTTCGAACCTCGGCCTTTTTGAGTTTGAGTTGGTTCGGGTTTTGGGACTCCCACCTCGGTACTTGGGCCTCAAGGGGCTGAGGTGGTTCATACATATATATATATATATTTGTTTGCTGTTTGAATGATAATTGTTTTATTATTATTATTATATATTTGAAATGTATGTAATTTGATAGTAGAACAGAGTCCCAATTTGGATTTATACCAAAAAAAATTATAATTGAGTTTAAAACAAAAATTTAGATAAAATTAATTTATATATTTAAATGGTGATTGTTTTCTTATGATATATATATATATATATATATATATATATATATATATATTCGGTTTAGTTATTTAAATTAAATGTTTCGCTTTCAATTTGTTTCCGTTCGTCGTTTCAAATTTGACAAGTTCAGATATGTATTAATCAAATTACATGTATTTAATATATATAGGGAAACATTTAATTTAAATAACTAAACCGAAAACTTATCCGACATGAAATTTATAACCTGAAACTACATTGGATTCCATTCATCAAATGCAGAATGGTAAAAGATAAGATGAAAAATTAAAATTTTAGAGCAAACAAGGTAGGACCACTCAGAATGGAAATGTTATTTCCACCGCCAGAAATAACATATATATTAAATACATGTAATTTGATTAATACATATATGAACTTGTCAAATCTGAAACGATGAACGGAAACAAATTGAAAGCGAAACATTTGATTTAAATAACTAAACCGAAAACTTATCCGACATGAAATTTATAACCTGAAAGTACATTGGATTCCATTCATCAAATGCAGAATGGTAAAAGATAAGATGAAAAATTAAAATTTTAGAGCAAACAAGGTAGGACAACTCAGAATGGAAATGTTATTTCCACCGCCAGAAATAACTTTGCCTTGTACATTCCAACTTGCACATAAAGTTACTCATAGTAAAAGTTATATAAGGAGAGATATTATTACGTAAGCTCAACTTAATAAAGTCACCAAAGAATTAAAAAAAAATTACTAAAATAGAAAATAATCAATCTAATCATGTTAAAACATGCCTTAAACTCACTTGAGCCTAAATTACCTAGTTTCAAAAAGAAAAAAACATAGTATTTTAAAAAATAGTATATTTACGTACTATATGTATTACAAAGTATTTTCTTTGAATGTACTATTATTTTCACTAACAAATTATACTTATAAAAAATTTCAATATAAATTCGCTTAACAAGAGATGATTGTGGGATTATTGTGAGATTGTGGTAAACTAAATATCATGAGATATATTTTACAAGTACAAAAATAGAACTAACTTATATTTGTTTGGGTTAAACATCCATCTGATATCATGTCTTTTTCAAGTTTTATTATGTAATAATTATTAATTTAGCATACCTATTCCGTTTATTTCTTGTCAGGGATAGGGATAGGAAAAAAAATAAAAAAAAAATACATGAGGCAAAGACAAGGAAGGTTTTGGAATACGATTCGGTTGTCATTCCTAATAGAGTCATATTTCCTAAAATTTCTCATTTGCATTCACGTCACATCATCACTAGCAATTGATATATGTATAGCTTTATCACATAGCGTATATCTAGTAATTGTAAGTCTTTCTTTTATGATTATTCTCTATTTCCTTTTTATGTGAGCATCGTGTGAATGTAAGTGTGGTGATCGATTACACTTGATTGTCTGAATCTTAAGAAAAAAAAAATCATTTTCTTCTTTTAATTTGTCAATTGAAATTGTAATTTCATATTGCAGGCATGAAATTTGAAAAGAAAGGTGATATGCATATAATCCTGTAGAATCATTTTCAAATTTCTCCTTTACTCATCATTTTCTCCCAACGAAATAAGAATTCATTCTACTAATTATCAAACCATTTTTTTTAAAATATGTTCTTACATGGTACCAGTATAAAGAGCTCTGATATATATATATATATATTTGGTCTTTCATGTTCTACTTGATTCCTGTCCTAATCGACTTTTTTTTTTCTTTCAAATTAAATCATACACCTCATTTCATTTTTTTCCAATCAAGTACTTCTGTCTATCAAACGTTTACCCTTCTTCATGTGCCGACATGGCACGAACACTCGCACTTGCATTCGCACGCATATAATACGTCTTTTAAGGTGTAAAATGTTATTTTTTCACTTTTTTTTAATGAATTAGTGCAATATAATATATGCTATAGAACTCTTTTCATAATTTTACGAAGTTACAGTTTTGTTTCGCCTTTTTTTTTTTTTTTTTTTTGCAGGAAAAAGATTTTGATCCGTCAACTATTTAAGAAATTAAAACCCAAATGGATTCTCATATGTGGTTTCATCACGCAACGGGATCCTCAAGCAGCGCCAATCACAATTACATGAAAGATAATGTTGACCTGACCCTTAAGTTGGGTTTACCCAATGGGGATCAATGGCCCATGAACCCAGACAAACTAAGCTTGAGCCTCAATGGCCCTAACACTCAGGTATATTTAATTGCCATATCTTTTTTTTTTTTTTCACCTTCTTAACTTATGATCATGTTTTGATATATATTTCTGGTTATTTTGTACTATTAGATTTTTTATATTATTAATTTTCGTTCTTCCCAATTTGAAACTATAATATGTACATCTAATTTTTATCATTATTGAGTTATTCTTGCCACAGAATTTTGACTGTTTTTGAAAAGAAAATTTTGAATGGTTGGAAATACAATTACTCATGTGAGATTGATTATAATGATGAAGATAATAATGATAATAATTATTATTAATGACAAGCTACTAATAATAAAAACAATATCTATTACGACAAGAATACTAATATTTTTTACCCACAATTAGTTTTTATGTTCATGTTTTAAATTGGCAAGTTCATAAAATCGTTGATGCCTCTTGTATAATTTGAAAGATTTAAAATGACTAAGGTAACTTCGAATTTTAAATATATCAATGACTTACTCTTCATCTAGAAAATTAATTAATAAATCTAGTGTAAGCAGATTGCTTAATTCACATTAACTTTTGATATATAATTAGGACAATTTGTCTTGTAAGCATGAATTTTTTGTTGGAATCTATTGACATATGAGTATTATTTCTTAAATAAAGTAACAAGCACTGATGTTTTAATCATTTACATATAGTTCTATTAAAAAAATGATGTTATGAACTTTATCAAATCATAATTATCAGATGGAGAGCAACCATGCGATGAAGAACAAAGGAACGAGCACTTATGGTAGGGGACTAGACTCAATGGGTTCATCCTGTGTATCAGTCACTCAACAAACTGTACCATCAAAAAATGATCAATATGTACTCATAGATATCCCTCAAAGGAGAGTTAATCGTGAACGAGCCGTTGGGAGCACCTCTGACGAAAACAGGAGAGACTCTAGCTATCAGCAAAATGGAAATTTATACAATGATCCAAACAGGAGATGCACTAATTATAACTGCAACACAAATGATACTCCCGTGTGGCGAAAGGGCCCCCTTGGTCCCAAGGTAATTTAGTTCACCACAAAATGATACCAAATTGTTGTTGATTTTAAAATGAGGTAAAAGCTTTTCTAGTGCTCTAGAGATTCATGTAGTAGCCGATAGATGTTGGGCACCTATCGACTATGGAATTAATTCCTCGATCACTGGAAAGAAGCTAGGATTTTTTTATAAGATTATAAAATATTATTCAGAACCTTGAAAATTATTACCAGAATGAACATTCAATTATTTACAGCACAATATTTCAAACTTTTTAGTGATTAAAGTTCATCTTTCATTTTAATGATAGTTCTATTGATATGAATAAGTTACTTTTTTTTTATGTTATTCTTATTTTCAGACATTATGCAACGCCTGCGGGATCAAATATAGCAGAGAAGAGAGAAAAAGGAGAGACGAAGAAGCTTCATGAGGATATTATTAAAGGAAAATGCCATCAATTACCTAATTCTTCGATCTTGTTGATCTTTTAGATTACACAGTTTTTTCTCTCTTAAAAGAAGTGTTATTGTTTTACTTTTAGTTTTGTATTATTTAATTCTGTTGTATGATAAATATTTTCATGAGTATTTTAGGCCTTTGATTTTTTTTTTATTCTTTTGAGAAATCATTTAAAATATTGACCAGTGAATTTCGAATCTGTAATTTTAGTTTTTTGTTTCCTTTGTTCGATTTTTTTTATAAAAAAAAAGTGAAAGACAAGTACATCATCAAGTTCGATAGTAATTATAATTTTGTCCAAATTTTTTGAAAAACGATATTTCCCCTAAAGTTTTAGTGAAATAATAGTTACATCCAAAATATCTAATCGTTAAATGATAAATTAGTGAAAATTCTTTTTTGACAACCAAGTAACATAGGATTTGTGTTTTTTTTGTTAAGATTTGAATTTTCTATTACATATATGTGATAGATATTAGTTGAAGAGAATTTTCAATTTCTTACTTTTCTATTACATTTTTAACAGTGGAATTAGTTTGTTACTTTTTTAAAAGTTTGGAGCCAAGTTGTAATTGCTATCAAATTTGAGGGATATACTAGTATTTTATTCAATAAAAAAGGTTGAACTAAGAGTTCCACACTAATTCCTCCCGCTCCACAACACAACTCTCCTTATGTATGGTCAGGGGCGAATATTTTTGAATAATTAATTTTATAAATGTTTATAAATTTTCCCCCACTTAAAATTTATAATTATCCTCATCTATTTCTCTCCTTTTCAATTGCTACTTTTGTAATATAGGTCTTTCATTTAAGGTTGGTCTCTCTCTCTCTCTCTCTCTCTCTCTTAGAATAGTAGTATTTTAGGCCTTTGATTTTTTTATTCTTTTTAGAGATCATTTAAAATATTGACCGATGAATTTCAGATTTGTAATTTTAGTTTTTTGTTTCTCTTGTTCGATTATAAAAAAAATGTGAAATACAAGTACATCCTCAAGTTTGATAGTAATTATAACTTAGTCCTAATTTTTTTAAAAACGATATTTCCCCTAAAGTTTTAGTGAAATAATAGTTACATCCAAAATATCTAATCGTTAAATGATAAATTAGTGGAAATTATTTTTTGACAACCAAGTAACACTGGATCTGTGATTTTTTGATAAGATTTGAATTTTCTGTTATACATATGTGATAGATATTAATTGCAAGGAATTTTCAATTTCTTACTTTTCTATTACATTTTTAACGGTGAAATGAGTTTGTTACTTTTTTAAAAGTTTGGAACTAAGTTGTAATTACTATCAAATTTGAGGGATATACTAGTATTTTATTAAATAAAAAAGTTTGAACTAAGAGTTCCACCCTAATTCCTCCCAATCCACAACACAACTCTCCTTATGTATAGTCGGGGAGGATGCAAGTTGGGGACAGCTACCTTTACTTGATTTTTGAATAATTAATTTTATAGATGTTTAAAATTTTGCCCCCGTTTAAAATTTATAATTGTCCTCATAAATTTGAAACTCTAACATCGAAATGTTCAAACACTCTACTAGAGAAGGTGTCCTCTATTCCTCTCCTTTTCAATTGCTACTTTGGTAATTTGGATCTCTTCATTTAAGGTTGGTGTCTCTCTCTTGAAATAGTAGTTCTGGTTTTTTTACCCCTCAAGTGGGTTTTGTTAAAAAGTAGAAGTTATAGGTAAAAATAATACACACCGCTCCTGACAGCAGTGTAATTTTTCCTCTTTTTGGATCTTAATTTTATTCTTTAATTAGTTTTTAAATTTCAAATTCCTTGATGTTAAAATTTTTAAAAATTAGGTATTGTTTTCCACATATGATAAGTGGTACATGTAATATTTATATCATTTTTAAACTTTAAATCTGGTTGCCCTCTTTTGTTTTGAGTATTAAAATTTTCTTTTCTTTTCTGAGTTTTAGGTAGGTGTAGGTTTATGAACTTACCCAATGTTCTACTTTTCTGTGTGATTTTTTCTTTGGGTTCTAACCTTCTAGATTTTATCAGTTGTATTATCTTAAATAATAACATTTTTCTCTTTGGTAGTAATTAAGTACATAAGTCTTTGGTAAGCAAGTCATTTGTGGAATGGTATCACCCTAACCCAAGAGTTGAATTACTAATATTTTACAGTTTATTGAAGAAAAAAAATTATTGTTGTTCATTATGGACATACTAGTACAGATATATTTTTTTTTTGTTAGCTTTCATAATGAAAAAAAAATGTTAATAATTTTTAACTGTATGAAAAAAAGCATGTATTCGAGTCTAGAAATAAAAAAATATGTTTATATTTGTGAAAAAATGTCATCAATATTTATATTACTTTTATTTTCAAATATGTAAATTTACTGTTTACTTATAATATGAATTTGCACATACACCACCCCCACTAACAAAATTTTTTGGATCCGTTATTGTGTATTGTGGAATTGTTGGCTTAGAAGTTTGAACCCATAACCTCAAAGCACCAAAATACTTGGAGACCGTTTGGCTATGCTTATAGGATTAGTATTGGATTAAAGAGAAACTCAACTTGGATAGGGTTAAGAGTGAACTAAAGTGGTAATACAAGTGTTCTTACTTGTTTCAAATGATTGAAAGTTTATCTCACTCGAATCTCATGTTTGGTAGAAAGCATTAACACTGATATTAAAGTAGAATAGTGTGTGAAATGATAAAATTACCTTTCGTCTCTACCATCAAATTAATTTTTTATGCTACATCATAGTTGCTTATATTTTTAAAGATCATAACTATTAATCTATCTACACAAATATGGCTTTTAGTTGGCAAAATAACAAAGGGATAGTGGAAGCTGCTCAGGGCAACATTATTATCAAATCTGTTGTAGTTATTCTTTTCCAATTCATTTTTTGATTATTTTCTTTTAGTAGTAATATTTAATCTTAATTAGATGTTTGATAAGATTCTTTCATTCTCTTTTTCTCTCTCTAACATGTCAAACTGAGCTTTGAACAACTATTAAAAAAGCAGTATGTAACAGAAGTCGTGTATGTTTGCCCATATCTTATGGGTTGCTTTTGATGCCTTCATCATTAAACTTTGTTGCTTAAGAGCATGCATCTTCAAATTAACTCTCTCTCTCTCTCTATATATATATAGTATATTAATTAACATTTTTCTTGAATATACTTAGCCAATAAGCACTTGTATTTTTCTTGTAAGGTGTACTTGAATGTATCTTTTTCCAAAGGAGGGTAATATTATACATAACAAATATTTACAAAAGCGTTCTTACAATTCATAAATGTACATCCAAAACACAAAAAAAGTTGTTATACGGGTTCTTCAATTAGAAAATGTAGCCAGTCTGGTGGTACTGCATGTGAAGTTCATAGCAAACGATGGCAACTACGATGTCCCCTCAGGTATTTTAAACCTTCCCTTTGCTTTCACCGCTGCAAGCAATATTTCATCAAATTTACCCTTCACCAGCGTAAATTTCGGACCTCCAACACCGTTCAACCTCTCAAGAAGACACCTAATGTTGCAAATAGGCTAAGTGGAGTTCTTCTTATGACTGTTTCAATTCATATGTGTCTTCATGCTTTCCTCCTCGCGAAAAATAACCGTTAAGTTGTGTAGCTAGGAATGGGAACTCTAATGGAGATTGAGGAATACTTCCTGAAAATAGATCTGGACCTAAGCAACCGAGCTCACACAATCCCCTAGCCTCCACCTTTATCCACAACCCAAAGCACAAATGTCATGAGCAACGGCTTCCTACCACTAGTGGAGACTGTTCTATAGAGCACCCCCAAACCATCTCAATGATTAAGATCCTTTCTTGGAATATCAAACGGGAAGGACACATACCCATATTTCTTGACTAAACTAAGAGCCATAATTAGCCAGTATAGGTCGCATATATGACCTTGGCTTAAGGGAGACTCGGATTTCTGTCTATCGTACTTCCCAAATCCTTCCATACCTGCTGATGCCCAAAAATAGGTTAGATTTGTCAGAGTCGGATCGAGTCGGTTGCTGAAGTCGGGTTTGGTTTGGTCCACTTGGATGTATATTGATTCGGGTCGGTCTAGTATGGGCTTAGATTTGGAGTACCTGAAAAGGAAGTCGACCCGGAGTGTTACTCATAGGAGGGCCCTCGATGCTTAAGTCAGAGTAGGAAGCGGGAAGAGCAAAATAATGAAAAGTGGTTATAAATGAATTACTATTAAAGGGGCCTCTATTATAGGGCTTAAATGGAGTCGAGATTACCATTTTACCCCCATAATTGACAAGTGCAACTTTTAGATAGGAGGATATGTTTGACCCACATCATATGCCCCCACTCTTTTAAAGTTGGGTCATATCTAAGGGAGTAGATGAATAAATATCTAGATGTTTTGTAGTGGACCCTATTTCGAACGATCTGTATTGGTCTTTGGCCCAGGCGGATATAAGGCAGCCTTCGTCTATGGCGACTTGCTTTGGGCCTCCACCTTGGATCCTGACAGCCTACCTCAGCTTGTTTTGGTCCAAGATGGTTTTTGTTTTGAGCGACCCACTTTGGACCTTGGCCTTGTTAGGTCCGAGGTGGTTTTTCACCTGGACTATCCACCTCGGACCTCAACCTTGTTAGGTTTGAGGTGGTTTTTGACCTAAATTGCCCACCTTGGACCTCGGCCAATTTGGGTCCGAGGTTGTTGGATCTTTGAAAAAAAAAAAAGAAAAAAGGGCACACACCTTGGAGCTAGGTTTGTTTAGGTTCGAGTTGCTTAGACTTGAAAAGTGGGCACCCACTTCGAACGTTAGCCTGTTTGGTCCGAGGTGGTTGGATCTTTGGAGGAAAATGGTTACGCATCTCAGACCTCGGCCTTTTTGAGTCTGAGTTGGTTCGGGTTTTAGGACTCCCACCTCGGTACTTAGGCCTCAAGAGGCTGAGGTGGTTCATACATACATATATATTTGTTTGATGTTTGAATGATAATTGTTTTATTAATATTATTTTTATTATTACATATGCATATATATTTGAAATGTATGTAATTTGATAGTAGAACAAAATCTCAATTTAGATTTATACCAAAAAAAGATTTATAATTGATTTTAAAACAAAAATTTAGATAAAATTAATTTCTATATTTAAATGGTGATTGTTTTCTTATGATTTATTTTTATAATTATATATATACATATATATATATATATATTAAATATATGTAATTTGATGAATACATATTTTAACTTGTCATCTGAAACGGCGTACGGAAACAAAATGAAAGTGAAATATTTCATTCAAATAGCTAAACCGAAACCTTATCCAACACGAAATTTATAACCTTAATTGAAACTACATTGGACTTCATTCATCATATGTAGAATGGTAAAAGATAATATGTAGAATGGTAAAAGATAAGATAAAAAATTAAAATTTTAGAGCAAAAAAGGTAGGACAACTCAGAATGGAAATGTTATTTCCACTGCCAGCAATAACTTTGCCTTGTACATTCCAACTTGCACATAAAGTTACTCATAGTAAAAGTTATATAAGGAGAGATATTATTACATAAGCTTAACATAATGAAGTCACCAAAGATTTAAAAAAATTAACTAAAATAGAAAATAATCAAACTAATCAAGTTAAAACATGCCTTAAACTCACTTGAGCATAAATTACCTAGTTTCAAAAAGAAAAAAAGAGCTAGGCATATATATATATATATACTTACCATATGTATTACAAAGTATTTTCTTTGAATGTACTATTATTCTCACTAACAAATATACTTATAATTTTTTTTCATGTTATATTATGTAATAATTATTAATTTAGCATACCTATTCCGTTTATTCCTTGTTAGAGATAGGGATAGGAAAACAAAAAAAAAAATACATGGGGCGAAGACGGGGAAGGTTTTGGAAGAATATCCGGTTGTCATTTCTAATAGAGATGTATTTCCTAAAATTCCACACCTTCCATATAAACAATTCCTTCATTCGAAAATCTCTATAAATTAAGGCTTATCATTTTCATTCACATCACATCATCACTAGCGATTGATATATGTATAGCTTTATCACATCGCGTATATCTAGTAATTGTAAGTCTTTCTTTTATGATTATTCTCTATTTCCCTTTTATGTGAGCATCGCGTGAGTGTAAGTGTGGTGATTGATTACACTTGATTGTCTGAATTTTAAGAAAAAAATCGTTTTCCCATTTTAATTTGTTAGATGAAATTGTAGTTTCGCACTGCGAGCATAAAATTTGAAAAGGAAGGTGATATGCATATATTCGTGTGGAATCATTTTCAAATTTCCCCTTTACTCATCATTTTCTCCCCATGAAATAAAGAATTCATTCTACTTATACTCAAACCATTGTTTTTAAATATATTCTTACATTGTACTAGTGTTCATGTTTTAAATTGGCAAGTTCATAAAATCGTTGATGCCTCTTGTATAATTTGAAAGATTTAAAATGACTAAGGTAACTTCGAATTTTAAATATATCAATGACTTACTCTTCATCTAGAAAATTAATTAATAAATCTAGTGTAAGTAGATTGCTTAATGCACATTAACTTTTGATATATAATTATGACTTAATTTATCTTGTAAGAAGGAATTTTTTGATGGAATCTATTGACATATGAGTATTATTTCTTAAATAAAGTGACAAGTATTGATGTTTTAATCCTTCCCTTAAAGGATCATTTAATTATAGTTCTACTAAAAAATTGATCATATAAACTTTATCTAATCATAATTATCAGATGGAGAGTAACCATGCGATGAAGAACAACAGAACGAGCGCTAATGGTAGGGGACCAGACTCTAAGGGTTCATCCTGTGTATCATTCACTCAACAAACTGTACCATCCAAAATTGATCACTATGTACTGATAAATGTCCCTCAAAGGAGAGTTAATCGTGAACGAGCTGTTGGGAGCACCTCTGACGAAAACAGGAGAGACCCTCGCTGTCAGTATAGTGGAAATTTATACTATGATCCAAATAGGAGATGTACTAATTATAACTGCAAACAAATGATACTCCCATATGGCGAAAGGGCCCCCTTGGTCCCAAGGTAATTTCGTTCACCACAAAATGATACTAAATTGTTGATTTTAAAATGAGGTAAAAGCTTTTCTAGTGCTCTAGAGATACATGTAGTAGCTGATAGATGTTGGGCACCTATCGACTATGGAATTAATTCCTCGATCACTGGAAAGAAGCTAAGATTTTTTATAAGATTATAAAATATTATTCAGAACCTTGAAAATTATTACCAGAATGAACATTCAATTATTTACAGCACAATTACAAACTTTTTAGTGATTAAAGTTTATCTTTCATTTTAGTGATAATTCTATTGATATGAATAAGTTGAATTTTTTATGTTATTATTATTTTCAGACATTATGCAACACTTGCGGGATCAAATATAACAAAGAGGAGAGAAAAAAAGAGTCGAAGAAGCTGCATAAGGCTATTATTAAAGGATAATACTATCAATTACCTAATTCTTCGATCTTGCTGATCTTTTAGATTACACAGTTTTTTTTCTCTTAAAATCATTGCTGTTGTTTTACTTTTAGTTTTGTATTATTTAATTTTGTTATATGATAAATATTTTCTTGAGTATTTTAGGCCTTTGATTTTTTTTTTATTCTTTTGAGAGATCATTTAAAATATTAACAAGTGAATTTCCTATCCGTAATTTTAGTTTTTTGTTTCCCTTGTTCTATGATTAAAAAAATGTAAAATACAAATACATCCTCAAGTTTGATAGTAATTATAACTTAGTCCTAATTTTTTGAAAAACGATATTTCACTTAAAGTTTTAGTAAAATAATAGTTACATCCAAAATATCTAATCGTTAAATGATAAATTAGTGGAAATTCTTTTTTGACAACCAAGTAACATTGAATCTGTGTTTTTTTTTTGTTATGATTTGAATTTTCTATCATACATATGTGATAGATATTAGTTGAAGAGAATTTTCAATTTTCAATTTCCTACTTTTCAATTACATTTTTAACAGTGAAATAAGTTTGTTATTTTTTTAAAAGTTTGGAACTAAATTGTAATTACTATCAAATTGGAGGGATATACTAGAATTTTATTCAATAAAAAAGGTTGAACTACGAGTTCCACCCTAATTCCTCCCAATCCACAGCACAACTCTCCTTATATATAGTCAGGAGCGGATGCAAGGTGAGGGCAGCTGCCCCCACTTGATTTTTGAATAATTAATTTTATAGATGTTAATAAATTTGCCCCACTTAAAATTTATAGTTGTCCTTATAAATTTGAAACTCTAACACCAAAATGTTCAAACACTCTACCAGAGACGGTGTCCTGTATTCCTCTCCTTTTCAATTGCTACTTTGATAATTTGGGTCTCTTCATTTAAGGATGGTCTCTCTCTCTCTCTCGAAATAATAGTTTTGGTTTTGTCGCCCCTCAAGTGGGTTTTGTTAAAAATTAGAAGTCATAGGTAAAAATAATATACACGGATCCTGACAGTAGTATAATTTTCCCCTTTTTAGGTTTTAATTTTGTTCTTTAATTGGTTTTTGAATTTCAAAATCCTTGATGTCAAAATTTTTAAAAATTAGGTATTGTTTTCCACACATGTTAAGTGGTACATGTAATATTTATATCATTTTTAAACTTTAAATCTGGTTGTCTTCTTCTGTTTTGAGTATGAAAATTTTCTTTTCTTTTTTGAATTTTAGGTAGATGTTGGTTTATGAATAATAATTGTTTTATTATAATTATTATTATTATTATTATATATTTGAAAGGTATGTAATTTGATAGTAGAACAAAGTTTCAATTTGTATTTATACCAAAAAAAGATTTATAATTGATTTTAAAAGAAAAATTTAGATAAAATTAATTTATATATTTGAATGGTGATTTTTTTTATGATTTATATTTATAATTATATATATATTAAATACATATAATTTGATTAATACATATTTGAATTTGTCAAATCTGAAATGGTGTATGGAAACAAAATGAAAGCGAAACATTTCAATTAAATAACTAAACCGAAACCTTATCCGACGCAAAATTTGTAAGCTTAATTGAAATTATATTGGATTCCATTCATCTTTTGTAGAATGGTAAAAGATAAAATGAAAAATTAAAATTTTAGAGCAAAAAAGGTATGACAACTCAGAATGGAAATGTTATTTCCACTGCCAGCAATAAAGTTACTCATAGTAAAAGTTATATAAGGAGAGATACTATTACATAAGCTCAACTTAATGAAGTCACCAAAGAAGTCACCAAAGAATTAAAAAAAATAACTAAAATAGAAAATAATCAAACTAATCAAGTTAAAACATGCCTTAAACTCACTTGAGCCTAAATTACCTAGTTTCAAAATACAAAATAGTTAGGCAGATGTGTATTTACTTACTATATGTACTACAAAGTAATTTTTTTGAATGTACTATTATTTTCACTAACAAATTATACTTACAAAAAATTTTAATATAAACTTCGCTTAACAAGAGATGATTGTGGGATTATTGTGAGATTGTGGTAACTAAATATCATGAGATATATTTTACAAATATAAAAATAAAACTAACTTATATTTGTTTAGATTAAACATCTATCTAATATTGTTTTTTTTTCATGTTATTATGTAATAATTATTAATTTAGCATAATCATTCCGTTTATTCCTTGTCAATGATAGGGATAGGAAAACAAAAAAAAAAATACATGGGGCGAAGACGGGGAAGGTTTTGGAAGATGATCCACTTGTCATTTCTAATAGAGACATATTTCCTAAAATTCCACACCATCCATATAAAGGATTCCTTCATTCGAAAATCTTTATAAATTAAAGCATATCATTCTCATTCACATCACATCATCACTAGCAATATGTCTAGTAATTGTAAGTCTTTCTTTTATAATTATTCTCTATTTCCCTTTTATGTGAGCATCGCGTGAATGTAAGTGTGGTGATCGATTACACTTGATTGTCTGAACCGTAAGAAAAAAAATCATTTTCCCCTTTTAATTTGTCAGTCGAAATTGTAATTTCGTACTGCGAGCATGAAATTTGAAGAAGCAGGTGACATGCATATATTCATGTGGAATCATTTTTAAATTTCTCTTTTACTCACCAATTTCACCCCATGAAATAAAGAATTCATTCTACTGATAATCAAAATCATTTTTAAAAAAAATATATTATTAAATAGTACTTGATGAATCTTAAATATTGCATATTTAAGCCCTTTAATTTATATTTATTAGATTCTTAATTTGTATTATTTCACTTTATTTTATGTCTTTTTTGTGTTTTGTGTATTTTTATAGGTTTGTGGAGAAAATGAAGCATTTCTGGAGATATCAAGCTTCAAGAGCAAAGAGGATGCATAGTGCGATCGATCACACGAGATATGCGATCGAGTGCACCTGCACTCGAGCGCACTTGCCTACGAACAAGCGCAAGGTCAACATCCCACATCGAGATATTTGCAGTTCAGTGTGTCTACAATCGATCGTAACAGACATGCGATCGAGCACACATGCGATCGATCGCACCAATCTACGATCGAGCGCACTCGGGGCAGTATCCCACATCGAATCTGAAACCTACAGTACTTCGAGACTCCCCCTATATAAACACCATCTGACTTCATCATTCAGTGTACAATTCCTGGTCCACTTTAGTGTTAACCAGTGGACGTCTGCTAGCATTCTGGTGGATCCCGAAGGCTTTGCTACCACGAGGGGAAGCGTCGCCCATCAGCGAGTGGAATTTCTCCTATGTAAAGTTATTTATTTCTTTTTATTTTGTTGTTTTAGTTTAATGTTTAGCACTTTTATTATGAATTGTAGTTTCATAGTTATGAGTGCTAGAATCTTTAGCTAAGGTTGAAGATGAAGCCTCGCCGTTGTTTGGCATAGTAGTTCATATTTGCTTGTACAAATCTGACATTTTTTAGTATAAATGTTCTGTCAATTATTTGAGTTAATCTTGTGATTGATTGAATTTAAATTGTTCTGTTGGATATTCCTTGTGTTTCATCTGATGGATACATCGAATTGTTTTCGATTAAATTGGATTTCCTTTGTGATTTGTTAAGAGCGGATACATAGGATGCTTTTGGTTTAATTGGGATATTCTTTGTTTTTTGTCTTATAGTTGGATTCATGGAATGTTTTGATAGGCTATTTTTAGGACATATATGCTTAACTTTGGTGGGGCGGATTCGGAAACCTTAATCTTTTTATCATTTGCTTTAACTCAATTTAGTTTAAGTTTATATTTCTTTTGCAACATATAATTACAAATTTGGAACTAGGTTAAGATAAGGTTAGTTTAGATAAAATACATTTTCGCAACGCAATTCCTTGTGGATTCGACCTCGCACTTGCACACACTATATTGCAGACGACTCGTGCACTTGCGAGTAATTTAAAACTCACAACAAGTTTTTGGCACCGTTGCCGGGGAATTGTTTGATTTGTGAAAATTTTTGGTCTGAATTGATTTTATTTTTCTACTAGTTAGTTATCAAATTTTTTTTTAAAAAAAAAAAACAATAATTTTTGTGAGTAATGTGTTTCCTATTTTTGCTTTATTCTGTTGTTTCTGCTGGTTAGTACCTCATTGTTTTCTGTTGGTGTATGCTTGGTCGGAGATCATTGAACTTAGATTTGATACATTTAGATCCTGACTTAAAAAGAACTCTTAGGAGATAGAGAAAAGCACTAGTTGAGAGAGAGACTGTTGAGATGGGAGAGAATTACAGGGACGCACATCATCCTGAACATGTAGAACAACCTAGAGCTTGGAACATGGACTCCACTACATCCCCTAGGGATTTGTTCGCACTCGTTGCGACTAACTTATCCTCTTGCATAGTGTTGCCACCTACCAATGCCACCCATGTCGACTTAAAGCCACATGCTATCCAACTCTTACCCTCATTCTATGGCTTAGATCTTGAAAATCCTTATAGTCATGTGAAGAAGTTCAAAGACATTTGTGCCACATTTAAATTCCAAAACTTCTCTGAGGAGTCAGTCCATCTTCGACTCTTCCCTTTTTCTCTTCACGATAGAGCTAGGGCGTGGTTGGATTCTAACACGCCCGGGTCTATTACATCTTGGGAAAACCTGCTTAGCAAATTTTATCATAAGTTTTTCCCAATGTCTAGAGTGAATGAGTGCCGAAAGGAGATTAGTTCTTTCACTCAGGATGAGGATGAAAAATTTTCTGAGAGTTGGGAGTGCTTCAAAGAGTTGACTCGTTCAGTTCTTCTACCAAGAGTTGACTCAACCTAACCATAGCATGATCGAGTCTATGAATGGGGGACATTCTTGAGTCTGACAGGAGATGAAGCATATATGGCATTGGACAAGTTGTCCCATAACTCGCAGCAGTGGGATTTTTCAAGCTATCGAGATAAGTCCATTCATGCTCCTAAGAGGGGAGACATCTATGAGGTTAGGGAGGACGCCGATTTGAGGATAAAGTTAGATGCCCTCACTAAGAAGATTGACGCTCTCACTGTGAGCCAATCCATCAATGCTGCCAACATATTCAATGTTGAAAGCTGTTCCATCTGTGCTAGTCTCATGCATCTAGCACAGAATTGCCCATCAATACCGGCTTGTGCCGAGTATCCTATGGAACAAATAAATGCTTTCAATGACAATCGAAGGCAATCAAATGGATCATACTCCGAGATATACAATCCAGGGTGGTGGAACCACCCAAATTTTTCATGGAGGCAGAACCAACCAATGAATCAGGGAGGAGCCCCTCATAATGCTCAAAATCAATATCCTCCCGGATTTGCCCAACAAATTCTTGGTCATGGTCGTTCTGCCCATCCAGCACCATTACTTACTTACCAAGCTCCCACTCAAACACCAGCGCTAGTTTCACAGTTACTAGAGAACACCATTAAGGAATACATGAAAATGAATAGTCAATCCATGAGCGACGTAAGGAGTGCAACAATGGTAAACACCCAAGCAATTTCCAAGCTGGAGAGTCAAATAGGGCAAATTGCAAGTCACTTAGGTGAGAGAGAGAAGAGGAAGTTCCCCAGTCAGCCCGTGCCTAACCCGAAAGGATAATTTATGGTTGGGAGTTCATCAACTCCTACGCACGGGGAGGAACAAGTACAGTCGATTGTCACACTGAGGTCTGGGAGACAAATGGACAATCGAGTGGAAGAGAGCCTTACTATGCAGCAAGGGCAAGGGAGTGGCAACAAGGAGAAGAGAGATGCTGAGCCATCTACAGCCACACCTACTGAAAAAGACCCTCCTAGGTCGTTTGTACCTAGAACGCCTTACCCTGACAGACTACAGGCGCCCAAATCAAACAAGTCCAAATCAATATCCCATTTTTGGATGTCATCCATCAAGTGCCATCATATGCCAAGTTTTTAAAGGATTTGGTCATTATCAAGAGGAGGAAGAATGTCCCAAAGAAGGCATTTTTGACCGAGCAGGTTAGCTCAATCCTTCAGTGCAAACTACCCATCAAGTATAAGGACCCGGGGTGTCCTACCATCTCTTGCATGATAGGAGTCAGCCATATTGAGAGGGCTCTTTTGGATCTAAGGGCGAGTGTGAATCTTCTACCCTACTCAGTCTATTTGTAGTTAGGGTTAAGAGAATTGAAGCCCACATCCACAACGCTTCAATTGGCTGATAGGTCAGTGAAAAGACCACGGGGAATAGTTGAGGACATCTTGATAAAAGTGAAAAAATTCTATTTCCCAGTGGATTTTATTGTGCTTGACACAGAGCCGGTTCAGAATATAGAGATTCAGATACCGGTTATTCTAGGGTGACCATTCTTAGCCACGGCTAACGCCCTGATCAATTGTAGGACAGGGGTAATGAAGATTTCCTTCGAAAATATGACAGTGGAGTTAAACATCTTTGATATCACTAGGCAACCACTGGAGTATGATGAAGTGAGAAATGTATGCTTGATAGAGGAGATTCTTGAGGAGACTGTGGACCAATCAAGCATTAAGGACCCCCTGGAAGCATGCTTTGCTCACTTTGGAGAGGACTTGGGCTTAGATAAGTTACTCGAGTAAGTAAATGACATTTTAGAGTCTGATCCTCAAGAAAGCAAGGAGACGGAGGAGACTGCAGCACCTGAACCCCCCAAGAAGAAACTTAAACCATTACCGGATAATCTTAAGTATAAGTTCTTAGGTCCAGCCGATTGTTTGCCTGTGATTATAGCTTCTGATTTGGGTGAGGGTTAAGAGGAGGAATTGTTAGATGTTTTAAGAGAGTACAAGGAAGCTATCAGTTGGACCATTGAGGACATTAAGGGAATCAGCCCCTCGGTGGTGATGCACAAGATACATTTGGAAGAGAATGCCAAACCATCGAGGGAACCACAAAGAAGGCTCAACCCAGCTATGCAAGAGGTTGTGAGAGCAGAGGTAATGAAGTTGTTAGATGCAGGGATCATTTATCCTATCTCTGATAGCAAGTGAGTGAGCCCGATTCATGTTGTGCCCAAGCAAGCTGGACTGACGGTAGTAAAGAATAAAGACGATGAGTTTGTGCCAACTCGTGTTCAGTCAGGGTGGAGTATGTATAGACTACCGTAAACTGAACGCTGCCACAAGAAAGGATCACTTTCCACTGCCATTTATTAATCAGATGGTGGAACGTTTGGCTGGGCATGAGTATTATTGTTTTTTGGATGGTTATTCTGGATATAACCAGGTCCTCGTGGACCCTGAAGATCATAAGAAGACGACGTTTATCTGTCTTTTTGGGACATTCGCCTACCATCGCATGCCCTTTGGGTTATGCAATGCACCCGCTACTTTTCAGCGATGCATGGTCAGTATATTCTCTGACATGGTAGAGCGGTGCTTAGAGATTTTCATGGACGACTTCTCCGTCTTTGGTTTAACCTTTGAAGAGTATCTACACCGTCTCGCTTTGGTTTTAATGCGGTGCAAGGAAAAGAACCTAGTGCTTAATTGGGAGAAGTGCCATTTTATGGCTAAGCAAGGCATTATACTAGGGCATGTCGTATCTCATCTGGGGATTGAGGTCGACAAAACGAAGGTGGACTTGATTTCCAACCTTCTACCCCCACGTACAGTGAAGGAGGTTCGATCTTTTCTGGGCCATGCAGGTTTCTACAGGCGATTTATCCAGAATTTCAGCAAAATCGCCAGGCCCTTATGCCAGTTATTACAAAAGGATGCCCCATTTATATTTGATGAGGACTGTAAGAAAGCATTTAGGGATCTAAAGAAGATTCTGACGTCCATACCCATTATTCAGCCACCCAACTGGGGTGTGCCTTTTGAGATTATGTGTGACGCATCAGATTATGCTGTTGGAGTTGTTTTAGGGCAGCGTGTTGATAAACTTCCCAATGTTATCTATTATGCAAGTTGAACTCTAAATGATGCACAACTTAATTACTCTACCACTAAGAAGGAGTTGTTAGCAGTCGTTTTTGCATTAGACAAGTTCAGATCTTACTTGTTAGGATCTAAGGTCATTATTTATTCAGATCATGCAGCCTTGAAGTATCTTTTCTCAAAAAAAGATGCTAAATCTCATCTTATCGGATGGATTTTGCTACTTCAAGAGTTCGACATCGAGATTTGGGATAAGAAAGGTTCTGAAAATGTTGTGGCGAACCATTTATCTAGATTGATTGTGGATTTCACTAAGGCCGCCACTCCCATTTTTGAGACCTTTCCTGATGAGCAATTAATGCTCATTGCTCAAAATCCCGCTCCATGGTTTGCTGATATAGTGAACTATCTTGTCACCGGACACATACCTTTGCATTAGAGGCGACAAGATAAATCAAAGTTTTTAGCCATGGTAAAACATTTTTTCTGGGATAATCCTTATCTATTTAAGTATTGTCCCGATCAGATCATCAGAAAGTGTATTCCTGAGCATGACCAATCTAATATCATCGCCTTTTGTCATGATCATGCTTGTGGAGGCCATTTCAGTGCTAAAAAGTCCGTTGCAAAGATTTTGCAGTGTGGATTTTATTAGCCTACCATGTTCCGAGACTCTCACACCTACTGTGTATCTTGTGAGTGTTGCCAAAAGCTAGGGAGTCTTTCTAGGAGGAATATGATGCCCCTTAATCCTATTCTGATTGTTGAGATTTTTGACATGTGGGGCACTGATTTTATGGGACCGTTCCCAAACTCCTTTGGCAACTTGTACATTCTAGTTGTTGTGGACTATCTGTCCAAGTGGGTGGAGGCCGTTGCGTGTAAGACCAATGGCCACAGAGTTGTGGTCCAGTTTTTGAAGGACACTATTTTTGCTCGATTTGGTACGCCTCGAGCAATCATAAGTGATGGAGGTAAGCACTTTTGCAACCAGATTTTTGAGCAGTTGATGAAGAAGTATTTCATCACACACAAGGTTACCACCCCATATCACCCGCAGACGAGTGGACAAGTGGAAATTTCTAATCGCGAGATCAAACACATTTTACAGAAAACTGTGAACCCTAGTAGAAAGGATTGGTCTCTACGATTGACTGATGCACTGTAGGCATATCGGACAACCTTCAAGACGCCAATTGGCATGTCTCCCTATCGTATTGTGTACGAAAATGCATGTCACCTTCCGGTTGAATTAGAGCATAGAGCCTATTGGGCTATCAAGCAGTTGAACTTCAATCTTTCGAAGGCTAGCACACAAAGGAAGCTCCAACTCAATGAATTAGAGGAGCTACGGAATGATGCATACGAGTGTGCACGGTCCTACAAAGCACAAATGAAGAAGACTCATGACCAACACATTTTGAGACGAGCTTTTGAGCCGGGTCAAAAAGTTCTTCTTTACAATTCACGCTTGCATCTTTTTCCAGGCAAGCTCAAATATCGTTGGACAGGTCCATTTATTATTCGGTCAGTTTTTCCTCATGGGGCCATCGAGATTGAGGATCCCAAGAATGGTAACACTTTTAAGGTAAATCGACAAAGACTAAAACCATTCTTGGAGTTGAGGAGTCCGGACATTGAGATGATATTGTTGGAGGATCCCATTTACTCAGATTGAATATCGTCCATTAGGGAGAGTATGGCTGAAAACTTTAAACTTAGCACTCATGGGAGACACCCCACAGCTTATCTTTTATGTTTGTTTATTATTTTACTCATTTATGATTAATGTTTGTTTCTAGTATTTTTTGTTTTCCAGTATTTATTTTTCAGGGACAATGCGTATTTCAGTTCAAGTTTGGGGGTATGCTACGAGCCATACTAGTCCAGATAGTTCTCCATATCTCAGGTCAGCTCTTTCCATATTATTCACACATTGGGGTCAATGTGTAATTTAAGTTTGGGGGTATGGGAGACATGTTACACACACTTTGTCCTAATTTATTGTTGTTTTTGTTTTCTTCGTGAAGGTAAATGCATGCTCATGTTATTTTGAAATTTTGGTTGATCTAAAATATTTCTGTGATGTGATGTCATTGGTGAGCTTAAAATTTTGAACACATGGTCTGGTGATAAAGTTTTAAAATTTAGTTACTTACTTTAGGCATTTGAGAATTCACATGTTTGATCTAATCTAACACGAGCACATTAGCACAAATTGTGTGAGGTATGACATGTGATTTTAATGTGTACGTTTCCTTGTCTTAACTGAAACTGGATGACCTGTTGGATAAACACTTGGGCATAGAAAAGCATAAAATATATATATATATATATATATATATATATATATATACTAATGATCATCATCAATAAACGTTCCACTGAGTAACTGGACATCTTGCCTCAGTAAGCAATGAGTGTTCACATCAAAAGGTGGGAATTTTATTCATAATGATCATTGCGAAATTTTTCGCTGAGTAACTAGACCTCTTACCTCAGTAAGCAGTGAGTGTTCACATCAAAAGGTGAAAATTTTGTTTGGTAGCATTAAGATCAGTTTAGTTTCGTAGCCTTTTTGACTCGAGTTAGTAAGTCTTTAAAGGTGTCTTTACACCTAATGCCCTAAAACCATCTGGTTTGGGAGTCATTAACTCAACATTCACTACATGGGTCAATTAGAAAGCTTAAGGGAATTAAACATAGTAGAGCCTTATATAAAAAATAAATAATAAAAATAAAAACTATGCCATTTTTGTTCATTCTGATGAGAAATTTGGTGAATCTTGAGACATGGAGACCTTACACATTGGAGTTATTTGAAAGCTTCATTTTTATATACTAATTCACTTTACACAGTGTCAGACTTGTGATGCCTTAACCTGCCTTTTGTAAGTAATTAGATTTTAACATTTCTATTCATTGTGAAGATGAGTTTATCTCTTTAAACTTGCTCATAACTAAATATCATGGTGGTGTGTGCTCCTTAATTTTCGGATAACATGAGTGATGAACTTATCTTTATGTTCTTTGTTTTTCATTTAGCTTTTATTTTGTTTTGCTAAAGGACTAGCAAAATATAAGTTTGGGGGTATTTGATGAGTCTTAAATATTGCATATTTAAGCCCTTTAATTTATATTTGTTAGATTCTTAATTTGTATTATTTCACTTTATTTTATGTATTTTTTGTGTTTTGTGTATTTTTATAGGTTTGTGGAGAAAATGAAGCATTTCTGGGGATATCAAGCTTCAAGAGCAAAGAGGATGCAAAGTGCGAAAGATCACACGAGATATGCGATCGAGCCCACCTGCACTCGAGCGCACTTGCCTACGAACAAGTGCAAGGTCAACATCCCACATCGAGATATTTGCAGTTCAGTGTGTCTGCGATCGATCGTAATAGACATGCGATCGAGCGCACATGCAATCGATCGTACCAATCTGCGATCGAGCGCACTCGGGGCAGTATCCCACATCGAATTTGAAACCTACAGTGCTCCGAGACTCCCCCTATATAAACACCATCTGACTTCATCATTCAGTGTACAATTCCTGGGCCACTTTGGTGTTAACCGGTGGACGTCTGCTAGCATTCTGGTGGATCCCGAAGGCTTTGCTACCACGAGGGGAAGCGTCGCCCATAAGCGAGTGGAATTTCTCCCATGTAAAGTTATTTATTTCTTTTTATTTAGTTGTTTTAGTTTAATGTTTAGTACTTTTATTATGAATTGTAGTTTCATAGTTATAAGTGGCTAGAATCTTCAGCTAAGGTTGAAGATGAAGCCTCGCCGTTGTTTGGCATAGTGGTTCAGATTTGCTTGTACAAATATGACATTTTTTAGTATAAATGTTCTGTCAATTATTTGAGTTAATCTTGTGATTGATTGAGTTTATTCATTGTGTTTCATCTGATGGATACATCGAATTGTTTTCGATTAAATTGGATTTCTTTTGTGATTTGTTAAGAGCGGATACATTGGATGTTTTTGGTTTAATTGAGATATTCTTTGTTTTTTGTCTTATAGTTGGATTCATGGAATGTTTTGATAGGCTATTTTTAGGACATATATGCTTAACTTTGGTGGGGTGGATTCGGAAACCTTAATCTTTTTATCATTTGCTTTAACTCAATTTAGTTTAAGTTTATATTTCTTTTGCAACATATAATTACAAATTTGGAACTAGGTTAAGATAATGTTAGTTTAGATAAAATACATTTTCACAACGCAATTCCCTGTGGATTCGACCTCGTACTTGCACACACTATATTGCAGACGACTCGTGCGCTTGCGAGTAATTTAAAACTCACAATAGTACTAGAATAAAGAGCTCTAATGGTTATATATATTTTTTGGTCTTTCATGTCTTACTCAATTCCTATTTTGGTCTTTATCGACTTTTTTTTCTTTCAAAGTAAGTCATTCACCTCATTTCATTTTTTTCCAATCAAGTACTTCCATCTATTAAACGTTTACCCTTCTTCATGTTCCGACATGGCACGAACACTCACACTCTCATTCCCACGCACATAATACGTATTTTAAGGTGTAAAATGTTATTTTTACACTTTTTTTATGAATTAGTGCAATATAATATATGCTATACAACTATTTTCATAATTTTACAAGGTTACAGTTTTGTTTCTCTTTTTTTTTTTTTTTTTTTTGAAGGAAAAAGATTTTGATCCGTCAACTATTTAAGAAATTAAAACTCAAATGGATTCTCATAAGTGGTTTCATCACGCAACGGGATCCTCAAGCAGCGCCAATCACAATTACATGAACAATAATGTTGACCTGACCCTTAAGTTGGGTTTACCCAATGAGGATCAATGGCCCATGAACCCAGACAAACTAAGCTTGAGCCTCAATGGCCCTAACACTCAGGTATATTTAATTGCCATATCCTTTTTTCACCTTCTTAACTTATGATCATGTTTTGATATATATTTCTGGTTATTTTGTACTACTAGGTTTTTTATTTTATTAATTTTAATTCTTCCCAATTTGAAACTATAGTATATACTTCCAATCGTTATCATTATTGAGTTATTCTTGCCACAGAAGTTTGACTGTTTTTGAAAAGAAAATTTTGAATGGTTGGAAATACAATTTCTCATGTGAGATTGATTATAATAACGAAGATAATAATTATTATTAATAATACTTGGCAGAAAAGTTATTAATAATAATAACAATATCTACTATGACAAGAATAATAATATTTTTTACCTACAATTAGTCTTTATGTTCATGTTTTAAACTGACAAGTTCATAAAATCGTTGATGCCTCTTGTATAATTTGAAAGATTTAAAATAACTAAGTTAACTTCGAATTTTAAATATATCAATAACTTACTCTTCATCTAGAAAATTAATTGATAAATCTAGTGTAAGTAGATTGCTTAATTCACATTAACTTTTGATATATAATTATGACAATTTGTCTTGTAAGCATGAATGTTTTGATGGAATCTATTGACATATGAGTATTATTTCTTAAATAAAGTAACAAGTATTGATGTTTTATTCCTTCCCTTAAAAGATCATTTACGTATAGTTGTATTAAAAAATTGTTGTTGATTTTAAAATGAGGTAAAAGCTTTTCTAGTGCTCAAGAGATTCATGTTAGTAGCCGATAGATGTTGGGCACCTATCGACTATGGAATTAATTCCTTGATCACAGGAAAGAATCTAGGATTTTTTATAAGATTATAAAATATTATTCAGAACCTTGAAAATTATTACCAGAATGAACATTCAATTATTTACAGCACAATATTACAAACTTTTTAGTGATAAAAGTTTATCTTCCACTTTAATGCTAGTTCTATTGATATGAATAAGTTGAATTTTTTATGTTATTCTTATTTTCAGACGTCATGCAACGCTTGCGGGATCAAATATAGCAGAGAGGAGAGAAAAAGGAGAGACGAAGAAGCTGCATTAGGCTATTATTAAAGGAAAATACCATCAATTACCTAATTCTTCGATCTTGTTGATCTTTTAGATTACACAGTTTTTTTCTCTCTTAAAAGCAATGCTGTTGTTTTACTTTTAGTTTTGTATTATTTAATTCTATCATATGATAAATATTTTCATGAGTATTTTAGGCCTTTGATTTTTTTTTTATTCTTTTGAGAGATCATTTAAAACATTGACCGGTGAATTTCAGATCAGTAATTTTAGTTTTTTGTTTCCCTTGTTTGATTATAAAAAATAAAAAAAAAAAGTGAAGTACAAGTACATCCTCAAGTTTGATAGTAATTATAACTTAGTATTAATTTTTTGAAAAATGATATTTCCCCTAAAGTTTTAGTGAATTAATTGTTACATCCAAAAAATCTAATCGTTAAATAACAAATTAGTGGAAATTCTTTTTTGACAACCAAGTAACATTGGATCCATGATTTTTTCTTCAGATTTGAATTTTCTGTTATACATATGTGATAGATATTAATTGAAGAAAATTTTCAATTTCCTACTTTTCTATTACATTTTTAACAGTGAAATGAGTTTGTTACTTTTTTAAAAGTTTGGAACTAAGTTGTAATTACTATCAAATTTGAGGGATATACTAGTATTTTATTAAATAAAAAAGTTTAAACTAAGAGTTCCACCCTAATTCCTCCCAATCCACAACACAACTCTCCTTATGTATAGTCGGGGAGGATGCAAGGTAGGGGCAGCTGCCCTTACTTGATTTTTAAATAATTAATTTTATAGATGTTTATATTTTTACCCCCACTTAAAATTTACAATTGTTCTCATAAATTTGAAACTCTAACACTGAAATGTTCAAATACTCTACCAGAGACGATGTCCTCTATTTCTCTCCTTTTCAATTGCTATTTTGGTAATTTGGGTCTCTTCATTTAAGGTTGATCTCTTCATTTAAGGTTGGTCTCTCTCTCTTGAAATAGTAGTTCTGGTATTTTTACCCCTCAAGTGGGTTTTGTTAAAAAGTAAAAGTTATAGGTAAAAATAATATACACCGCTCCTTACAGCAGTGTAATTTTTCCTCTTTTTGGGTCTTAATTTTGTTCTTTAATTAGTTTTTGAATTTCAAAATCCTTAATGTTAAAATTTTTAAAAATTAGATATTGTTTTCCACATATGATAAGTGGTACATGTAATATTTATATCATTTTTAAACTTTAAATCTGGTTGCCCTCTTTTGTTTTGAGTACAAAAATTTTCTTTTCTTTTTTTGAATTTTAGGTAGGTGTTGGTTTATAAATTTACTCGATGTTCTACTTTTCTGTGTGATTTTTTCTTTGGGTTCTAACCTTCTAGATTCTATCAGTTGCATTATCTTAAATAGTAACATTTTTCTCTTTGGTGGTAATTAAGTACATGAGTCTTTGGTAAGCAAGTCATTTGTGGAAGGGTATCACCCTAACCCAAGAGTTGAATTACTAATATTTTACAGTTTATTGAAGAAAAAAAATTATTGTTGTTCGTTATGGACATACTAGTGCAGGTATTTTTTTTTCGTTAGCTTTCATAATGAAAAAAAATGTTAATAATTTTTAACTGTATGAAAAAAATCATGTATTCGAGTCTAGAAATAAAAAAATATTTATATTTATGAAAAAATGTCATCAATATTTATATTACTTTTATTTTCAAATATATATATTTACTGTTTACTTATAATATGAATTTGTATATACGCTGCCCCCACTAACAAAAAAATTTGGATCCGCTATTGTGTATTGTGGAATTGTTGGCTTAGAAGTTTGAACCCATAACCTCAAAGCACCAAAATACTTGGAGAGTGTTTGGCTGGGCTTATAGGATTAGTATTGGATTAAAGAGAAACTCAACTTGGATAGGGTTAAGAGTGAACTAAAGTGGTAATACAAGTGTTCTTACTTGTTTCAAATGATTGACTAAGTTTATCTCACTCGAATCTCATGTTTGGTAGAAAGCATTAGCACTGATATTAAAGTAGAATAGTGTGTGAAATGTTAAAATTACCTTTAATCTTAACCATTAAATTAAATTTTTATATTACATCATAGTTGCTTATATTTTTTAAAGATCATAACTATTAATCTATCTACACAAATATGGCTTTTAGTTGGCAAAATAACAAAGGGATAGTGGAAGCTGCTCAGAGCAACATTATTATCTAATCTGTTTTAGTTATTCTTTTCCATTTTTTTTTTGATTATTTTCTTTTAGTAGTAATATTTAATCTTAATTAGATGTTTGATAAGATTCTTTCATTCTCTTTTTCTTTCTCTAACATGTCAAACTGAGTTGTGAACAACTATTAAAAAAGCAGAATGTAACAGAAGTCATGTATGTTTGCCCATATCTTATGGGTTGCTTTTGATGCCTTCATCATTAAACTTTGTTGCTTAAGAGCATGCATCTTCAAATTAACTCTCTCTCTCTCTCTCTCTCTCTCTCTCTCTCTCTCTCTCTCTCTCTCTATATATATATATATATATATATATATATATATATATAGTATATTAATTAACATTTTTCTTGAATATGCTTAGCCAATAAGCACTTGTATTTTTCTTGTAGGCTGTACTTGAATGTATCTTTTTTCCAAAGGAGGGTAATATTATACATAACAAATATTTACAAAAGCGTTCTTACAATTCCTATGTGTACATCCAAAACACAAAAAAAAGTTGTTATACGGGTTCTTCAATTAGAAAATGTAGCCAGTCTGGTGGTGCTGCATGTGAAGTTCATAGCAAACGATGGCAACTACGATGTCCCCTCAAGTATTTTAAACCTTTCCTTTGCCTTCACCGCTGCAAGCAATATTTCATCAAATTTACCCTTCACCAGCGTAAATTTCTGACCTCCAACACCGTTCGACCTCTCAAGAAGACACCTAATGTTGCAAATAGGCTAAGTTGAGTTCTTCTTACCACCGTTTCAATTCATATGTGTCTTCATGCTTTCCTCCTCGCGAAAAATAGCCGTTGTTGTGTAGCTAGGAATGGGAACTCTCATGGAGATTGAGGAATACTTCCTGAAAATAGATCTGGAACTAAGCAACCGAGCTCACACAATCCCCTAGTCTCCACCTTTGTCCACAATCCAAAGCTCAAATGTCATGAGCAACGGCTTCCTACCACTAGTGGAGACTGTTCTATGGAGAACCCCCAAACTATCTCAATGATTAAGATCCTTTCTTGGAATATCAGACGGGAGGGACACATACCCATATTTCTTGACTAAACTAAGAGCCATAATTAGCCAGTATAGGTCGCATATATGACCTTGGCTTAAGGGAGACTCGTATTTCTGTCTATCGTACTTCTCAAATCCTTCCATACCTGCTGATGCCCAAAAATAGGTTGGATTTGTCAGAGTCGAATCGAGTTGGTTGCTGAAGTCGGGTTTGGTTTGGTCCATTTGGATGTACATTGATTCGGGTCGGTCTAGTATGGGCTTAGATTTGGAGTAACTGGAAAGGAAATCGACCCGGAGTGTTACTCATGGGAGGGCCCTCGATGCTTGAGTCAGAGTAGGAAACGGGAATAGCAAAATAGTGAAAAGTGGTTATAAATGAATTACTATTAAAGGGGCCTTTATTATAAGGCTTAAATGGAGTCGAAATTACCATTTTACCCCCATAATTGACAGGTGCAACTTTTAGAGAAGAGGATATGTTTGACCCACATCATATGCCCCCACACTTTTAAAGTTGGGTCATATCTAAAGGAGTAGATGAATAAATATCTGGATGTTTTGTAGTGGACCCTATTTCAAACGATCTGTATTGGTCTTCGGCCCAGGCGGATCTAAGGCGGCCTTCGTCTATGGCGACTTGCTTTGGGCCTCCACCTTGGATCCTGACAGCCTACCTCAGCTTGTTTTGGTCCAAGATGGTTTTTGTTTTGAACGATCCACCTTGGACCTCGGCCTTGTTAGGTCCAAGGTGGTTTTTCACCTGGACTACCCACCTCAGAACTCAACCTTGTTAGGTTTGAGGTGGTTTTTCACCTAGATTGCCCACCTAGGACCTCGGCCTGTTTAAGTCCGAGGTAGTTGAATCTCTAAAAAAAAAAAAAAAAAAAACGGGGGCACACACCTTGGACCTCGGTTTGTTTAGGCTCGAGGTGCTTAGACTTGAAAAGTGGGCACCCACTTCAAACATCAGCCTGTTTGGTCTGATGTGGTTGGATCTTTGGAGAAAAATGGTTACACACCTCGAACCTCGATCTTTTTGAGTCTGAGTTGGTTTGGGTTTTGAGACTCCCACCTTGATCGGTACTTGGGCCTCAAGGGGCTGAGGTGGTTCATACATACATATATATTTATTTGATGTTTGAATGATAATTGTTTTATTAATATTATTTTTATTATTACATATACATCTATATTTGAAAAGTGTGTAATTTGATAGTAGAACAAAGTCCCAATTTGGATTTATACAAAAAAAAAAAAAGATTTATAATTGATTTTAAAACAAAAATTTAGATAAAATTAATTTATATATTTGAAATGGTGATTATTTTCTTATGATATATATATATATATATATATATATATATATATATATATATATATATTAAATACATATAATTTGATTAATACATATTTGAACTTGTCAAATCTGAAATGGCGTACGAAAACAAAATGAAAGCGAAACATTTCATTTAAGTAGCTAAACCGAAACCTTATCCAACACAAAATTTATAACCTTAATTGAAACTATATTGGATTCCATTCATCATATGTAGAATGGTAAAAGATAAGTTGAAAAATTAAAATTTTAGAGCAAAAAAGGTAGGACAACTCAGAATGGAAATGTTATTTCCCCTGCCAGCAATAACTTTGCCTTGTACATTCCAACTTGCACATAAAGTTACTCATAGTAAAAGTTATATAAGGAGAGATATTATTACATAAGATTAGCATAATGAAGTCACCAAAGATTAAAAAAAATTAACTAAAATAGAAAATAATCAAACTAATCAAGTTAAAACATGCCTTAAACTCACTTGAGCATAAATTACTTAGTTTCAGAAAGAAAAAAATAGCTAGGCATATGTATATATACTTACTATATGTATTACAAAGTATTTTCTTTGAATGTACTATTATTTTCACTAACAAATTATACTTATAAATTTTTTTTCATGTTATATTATGTAATAATTATTAATTTAGCATACCTATTCCGTTTATTCCTTGTCAAGGATAGGGATAGGAAAGCAAAAAAAAAAAATACATGGGGCGAAGATGGGGAAGGTTTTGGAAGAATATCCAGTTGTCATTCCTAATAATGATGTATTTCCTAAAATTCCACACCTTCTATATAAACGATTCCTTTATTCGAAAATCTTTATAAATTAAAGTCTATCATTTTCATTCACATCACATCGTCATTAGCGATTGATATATGTCTAGCTTTATCACATCGCGTATACCTAGTAATTGTAAGTCTTTCTTTTATGAATATTCTCTATTTCTTTTTTATGTGGGCATCGCGTGAGTGTAAGTATGGCGATCGATTACACTTGATTGTCTGAATCTTAAAAAAAAAAATTATTTTCCCCTTTTAATTTGTCAGACGAAATTGTAGTTTCGTATTGCGGGCATAAAATTGAAAAGGAAGGTGATATGCATATATGTGGAATCATTTTCAAATTTCCCCTTTACTAATCATTTTCTCCCCACGAAATAAAGAATTCATTCTACTGATAATCAAACCATTGTTTTTAAATATATTCTTACATTGTACTAAGTATATTTTTGGTCTTTCGTGGTTTACTCGATTCCTGTCCTAATTGACTTTTTTTTCCAATCAAGTACTTTCATCTATTTACCTATCTTCATGTTCCGACACGGCACGAATACTCGCACTTGAATTCGCACGCACATAATACGTCTTTTAAGGTGTAAAATGTTATTTTTTCACTTTTTTTTATGAATTAGTGCAATATAATATATGCTATACAACTCTTTTCATAATTTTACAAGGTTACAGTTTTGTTTCTTTTTGTTTTTGCAGGAAAAAGATTTTGATCCGTCAACTATTTAAGAAATTAAAACTCTAATGGATTCTCATAAGTGGTATCATCACGCTACGGGATCATCAAGCAGCACCAATCACAACTACATGAAAGATAATGTTGACCTGACCCTTAAGTTGGGTTTACCCAATGAGGATCAATGGCCCATGAACCCAGACCAACTAAGCTTGAGTCTCAATGGCCCTAACACTCAGGTATATTTACTTGCCATATCTTTTTTTTCACCTTCTTAACTTATGATCATGTTTTGATATATATTTCTAGTTATTTTGTACTATTAGGTTTTTTATTTTATTAATTTTCGTTCTTCCCAATTTGAAACTATAGTATATACTTCTAATTTTTATCATTATTGAGTTATTCTTGCCACAGAAGTTTGACTGTTTTTGACAAGAAAATTTTGAATGGTTGGAAATACAATTACTCATGTGAGATTGATTATAATAATGAAGATAATAATGATATTAATTATTATTAATAATGCTTGTCAGAAAAGTTATTAATAATAATAACAATATCTACTATGACAAGAATAATAATATTTTTTACCCACAATTAGTCTTTATGTTCATGTTTTAAATTGACAAGTTCATAAAATCATTGATGCTTCTTGTATAATTTGAAAAATTTAAAATGACTAAGTTAACTTCGAATTTTAAATATATCAATGACTTACTCTTCATCTAGAAAATTAATTAATAAATCTAGTGTTAGTAGATTGTTTAATGCACATTAACTTTTGATATATAATTATGACTTTATTTATCTTGTAAGCATGAATTTTTTGATGGAATCTATTGACATATGAGTATTATTTCTTAAATAAAGTATCAAGTATTGATGTTTTAATCCTTCCTTTAAAGGATCATTTACGTATAGTTCTATTAAAAATTTGATCTTATGAACTTTATCAAATCATAATTATCAGATGGAGAGTAACCATGCGATGAAGAACAAAGGAACGAGCACTTATGGTAGGGGACTAGACTCTAAGGGTTCATCCTGTGTATCATTCACTCAACAAACTGTACCATCAAAAAATGATCAATATGTACTCATAGATGTCCCTCAAAGGAGAGTTAATCGTGAACGAGCCGTTGGGAGCACCTCTGACGAAAACAGGAGAGACCCTCGCTGTCAGCAAAATGGAAATTTATACTATGATCCAAACAGGAGATGTACTAATTATAACTGCAACACAAATGATACTCCCATGTGGCGAAAGGGTCCCCTTGGTCCCAAGGTAATTTCGTTCACCACAAAATGATACCAAATTGTTGTTAATTTTAAAATGAGGTAATAGCTTTTCTAGTGCTCTAGAGATTCATGTACTAGCTGATAGATGTTGGGCACCTATCGACTATGGAATTAATTCCTTGATCACGGGAAAGAAGCTAGGATTTTTTATAAGATTATAAAATATTATTCAGAACCTTGAAAATTATTACCAGAATGAACATTCAATTATTTACTGCACAATATTACAAACTTTTTAGTGATTAAAGTTTATCTTTCATTTTAATGATAGTTCTATTGATATGAATAAGTTGAATTTTTTATTTTATTCTTATTTTCAGACATTATGCAACGCTTGCGGGATCAAATATAGCAGAGAGAAGAGAAAAAGGAGAGACGAAGAAGCTGCATAAGGCTATTGTTAAAGGAAAATACCATCAATTACCTAATGCTTCGATCTTGTTGATCTTTTAGATTACACAGTTTTTTTCTCTCTTAAAAGCAGTGCTGTTGATTTACATTTAGTTTTGTATTATTTAATTCTGTTATATGATAAATATTTTCATGAGTATTTTAGGCCTTTGATTTTTTTTTAATTCTTCTGAGAAATCATTTAAAATATTGACCGATGAATTTCAGATCCGTAATTTTAGTTTTTTGTTTCCCTTATTCAATTATAAAAAAAAAACTGAAATATAAGTACATCCTCAAGTTTAATAGTAATTATAACTTGGTCTTAATTTTTTGAAAAACGATATTTCCCCCAAAGTTTTAGTGAAATAATTGTTACATCTAAAATATCTAATCGTTAAATGATAAATTAGTGGAAATTCTTTTTTGGCAGCCAAGTAACATTGGATCTGTGATTTTTTTGTTAAGATTTGAATTTTCTATCATATATATGTGATAGATATTAACTGAATAGAATTTTCAATTTCATACTTTTCTATTACATTTTTAACAGTGAAATGAATTTGTTACTTTATTAAAAGTTTTGAACTAAGTTGTAATTACTATAAAATTAGGAGGATATACTAGTATTTTATTCAATAAAAAAGGTTGAACTAAGAGTTCCAACTTAATTCATCACAATCACAGCACAACTCTCCATATTTATAGCCGGGAAGGATGCAAGGTTGGGGCAGCTGCCCCCACTTGATTTTTGAATAATTAATTTTATTACTCCACTTAAAATTTATAATTGTTCTCATAAATTTAAAACTAACACTGAAATATTCAAACACTTTATTGGAGACGGTGTCCTCTATTCCTCACCTTTTCAATTGCTACTTTGATAATTTAGGTCTCTTCATTTATGGATGACCTCTCGCTCTTGAAAGAGTAGTTCAGGTTTTGTTGCCCCTCAAGTGGGTTTTGTTAAAAATTAGAAGTTATAGGTAAAAATAATATATACAGCTCCTGATAGTAGTATAATTTTTTTCCGTTTTAAATTTTTTCTTTAATTAGTTTTTAAATTTCAAAATCCTTGATGTTAAAATTTTTAAAAATTAGGTATTGTTTTCCACATATGTTAAGTGGTACATGTAATATTTATATAATTTTTAAACTTTAAATCTAGTTGTCCTCATCTGTTTTCAGTATGAAAATTTTCTTTTCTTTTTTGAATTTTAGTTAGATGTTGGTTTATGAATGATAATTGTTTTATTAATATTATTATTATTATTATTATTATTATTATATATTTGAAAGGTATGTAATTTGATAGTAGAACAAAGTCTCAATTTGGATTTATACCAAAAAAAAAATTTATAATTTATTTTAAAAGAAAAATTTAGATAAAATTAATTTATATATTTGAATGGTGATTGTTTTTTTATGATTTATATTTATATTTATATATATATATATATATATATATTAAATACATGTAATTTGATTAATACATATTTGAATTTGTCAAATCTGAAATGGTGTATGGAAACAAAATGAAAACGAAACATTTCAATTAAATAACTAAACCGAAACCTTATCCGACGCAAAATTTATAAGCTTAATTGAAATTACATTGGATTCCATTCATCATATGTAGAATGGTAAAAGATAAAATGAAAAATTAAAATTTTAGAGCAAAAAAGGTAGGACAACTCAGAATGGAAATGTTATTCCCACTGCCAGCAATAAAGTTACTCATAGTAAAAGTTATATAAGGAGAGATATTATTACATAAGCTCAACTTAATGAAGTCACCAAAGAATTAAAAAAAAATAACTAAAATAGAAAATAATCAAACTAATGAAGTTAAAACATGCCTTAAACTCACTTGAGCCTAAATTACCTAGTTTCAAAATACAAAATAGTTAGGCAGATGTGTATTTACTTAGTAAATGCACTACAAACTAATTTCTTTGAATGAACTATTATTTTCACTAACAAATTATACTTAAAAAAAATTCAATATAAACTTCGCTTAACAAGAGATGATTGTGGGATTATTGTGAGATTGTGGTAACTAAATATCATGAGATATATTTTACAAGTATAAAAATAAAACTAACTTATATTTGTTTGGATTAAACATTTATCTGATATCGTGTGTTTTTTTTCATGTTATATTATGTAATAATTATTAATTTAGCATAACCATTCCGTTTATTCCTTGTCAAGGATAGGGATAGGAAAACAAAAAAAATATACATGGGGCGAAGACGGGGAAGGTTTTGGAGGACGATGCAATTGTCATTTCTAATAGAGACGTATTTTATAAAATTCCACACCATTCATACAAAGGATTCCTTCATTCGAAAATCTCTATAAATTAAAGCCTATCATTCTCATTTACATCACATCGTTACTAGCAACTGATATATGTATTGCTCTATCACATAGCGTATATCTAGTGATTGTAAGTCTTTCTTTTATAATTATTCTCTATTTCCCTTTTATGTGAGCATCGCGTGAATGTATGTGTGGTGATCGAATACACTTGATTTTCTGAATTGTAAGAAAAAAAATCATTTTCCCCTTTTAATTTGTCAGCTGAAATTGTAGTTTCATACTGAGAGCATGACATTTGAAAAAGAATGTGATATGCATATATTCATGTGGAATCATTTTCAAATTTCTCCTTTACTCATCATTTTCTCCCCACAAAATAAAGAATTCATTCTACTGATAATCAAAACCATTTTTTTAAAATATATTCTTACATGATACTAGAATAAAAAGCTCTGATGGTTAAATATATTTTTTGGTCTTTCATGTTTTACTCGATTCCTATTTTGGTCTTTATCGACTTTATTTTCTTTCAAATGAAGTCATCCACCTCATCTCATTTTTTTTCCAATCAAGTACTTCTGTCTATCAAATATTTACCCTTCTTCATGTTCCGACATGGCACGAACACTCGCACTTGCATTCCCACGCACATAATACGTCTTTTGAGGTGTAAAATGTTATTTTTTCACTTTTTTTTTTATGAATTAGTGCAATATAATATATGCTATACAACTCTTTTCATAATTTTACAAGGTTACAGTTTTGTTTCTCTGATTTTTTTTTTTTTTTTTGCAGGAAAAAGATTTTTATCCGTAAACTATTTAAGAAATTAAAACTCAAATGGATTCTCATAAGTAGTTTCATCACGCAACGGGATCCTCAAGCAGCGCCAATCACAATTACATGAAAGATAATGTTGACCTGACCCTTAAGTTGGGTTTACCCAATGAGGATCAATGGCCCATGAACCCAGACAAACTAAGCTTGAGCCTCAATGGCCCTAACACTCAGGTATATTTAATTGCCATATCTTTTTTTTCACCTTCTTAACTTGTGATCATGTTATGATATATATTTCTGGTTATTTTGTACTATTATTTTTTTTATTTTATTAATTTTCATTCTTCCCAATTTGAAACTATAGTATATAATTCTAATTGTTATCATTATTGAGTTATTCTTGCCACAGAAGTTTGACTGTTTTTGAAAAGAAAATTGTGAATGGTTGGAAATACAATTACTCATGTGAGATTGATTATAATGATGAAAATAATAATGATAATAATTATTATTAATAATACTTGTCAGAAAAGTTATTAATAATAATAACAATATCTACTATGACAAGAATAATAATATTTTTTACCCACGATTAGTCTTTATTTTCATGTTTTAAATTGGCAAGTTCATAAAATCGTTGATGCCTCTTATATAATTTGAATGATTTAAAATGACTAAGGTAACTTCGAATTTTAAATATATCAATGACTTACTCTTCATCTAGAAAAATAATTAATAAATCTAGTGTAAGTAGATTGCTTAATGCATATTAACCTTTGATATATAATTATGACTTAATTTATCTTGTAAGCATGAATTTTTTGATGGAATCTATTGACATATGAGTATCATTTCTTAAATAAAGTAACAAGTATTGATGTTTTAATCCTTCCCTTAAAGGATCATTTTCGTATAGTTCTATTAAAAATTTGATTTTATGAACTTTATCAAATCATAATTATCAGATGGAGAGTAACCATGCGATGAAGAACAAAGGAACGAGCACTTATGGTAAGGGACTAGACTCTAAGGGTTCATCTTGTGTATCATTCACTCAACAAACTGTACCATCAAAAAATTATCAATATGTACTCATAGATGTCCCTCAAAGGAGAGTTAATCGTGAATGAGCCGTTGGGAGCACCTCTGACGAAAACAGGAGAGACCTTCGCTGTCAGCAAAATGGAAATTTATACCATGATCCAAACAGGAGATGCACTAATTATAACTGCAACATAAATGATACTCCCATGTGGTAAAAGTGAAATACAAGTACATCCCCAAGTTTGATAGTAATTATAACTTAGTCCTAATTTTTTGAAAAACGATATTCCCTCTTAAAGTTTTAGCTGAAATAACAGTTATATCCAAAATGGTTAATTGTTAAAGGATAAATTAGTAGAAATTCTTTTTTGACAACCATGTAACATTGGATATGTGCTCTTTTTGTTAAGATTTGAGTTGTCTGTTATACATATGTGATGGATATTGGTTGAATGGAATTGTCAATTTCCTACTTTTCTATTAAATTTTTAACAGTGGAATGAGTTTGTCACTTTTTTAAAAGTTCATAACTAAGTTGTTATTACTATCAAATTTGAGGGAAATACACTAAAAGATAAATGAGATTTGCCGACGCTTCATACATGCGTCGCAATATGTTCTCTACCAGTGCTTCATTTCTGGCGCTTCCATGAAGCGCCACAATATTCAAAGAACATATATCGGCGCTTAAAAGCATCATAATATGCAAAACCTATTGCATATTGTAGCGCATGTATGTGCCACAATACGCTCGAAACCTATTTTATATTGTGGCGCTTTGAAGTGCCGCAATGTTCAAAGAAAGCAAAATCTATTTCATATTGCAACGCTTGTAAGTGCCACAATATGCAGAAACCCATTTCATATTACAGTGCTTCTGACACAGGTGTGTCCAACAAACCTTTAACCTAACAAATAAGGCCTCATGAAATGGGTATGTCCAACCTAACATGGGCCTGCCCAACAAAAAATAACAAAATCTCTTATTAACTAAGCAAGGTGCAAGGTCCAAGCCCAAAGTGGAAGAAGATTCGGATGCAACAGCTTATTAGATTTAGGCCCATCATAACAGGCCCAAACGATCTGCTTTTTGAGACTTTCTTAAGCCTAAATTGAAGTTCAAGATGTCATCTTTCCAACCCAACAAGTTTTCAGCCCATTTGGAGATGTGTGGAAGAAGATATGGCCGTTTGAATTCTGCTAGTTGGGTCCTCCTAAAATTCCGGGATTGTATTCTTCTTTTGGCCTTTTTCTTGATTCCTTGCATGTTTTAGGGATTGTCTCCTTCCTTGTTTTAGGGATTGTTTCATTGCATGTTTTATGGATTGTTTCCTTGCATGTTTTAGGGATTGTTTGCTTGCATGTTTTATGCCTTGTTTTCTTGCTTGTCCTAAGCTTAGAGGGTTGTTCTAAGCTCTATAAATACTTGTGTTTGTAAGTTGAAAAATCAGACTTGAGTTTATAAATTGAAATCAGCCTTTGGCTTTTAGAAGAGAGTTTTCTCCTTCTTGTAATTCTGTATCTCTTTGGTATAATCCTTAGAGTGGTGAATTCCTATAGTTCTGTATCCCTTGTGTTAATCCTTTGGGTGGTGATATTCTATATCCCTTTGGTGTTATCTCTTGGGTGGTGAACTTTTATCTTTCATTTTGTTGTTTGTTTGTTTAGTTTCCTTCAATTCTATTTAAATCCGGTATCAAATTGGTATCAGAGCTTTGGTTTCTCAAGTGTGATATCTAACACCTTGATTTCCATAGTTCTTGTTATTATGGCTGGTCGTGGTCGTCATGGTCAAGCTATTCCAATAGCAGCTCCAGAAGCACCACCGCAAGGAGATCTGCGAGATATCGAGATGGAAGCCTTGAGGAGACAAGTGCAGCAACTCGAACAACGCCTAGAGCGTTATGGAACTTCTGAACATGGTGCCCCTCATCATGGCTCAGACGTTGAAGTTTCCAGCAATGATGGAGACGAAGTTAATCCTTTTCACCAAGCCCGTGGTCACGCCTCAAGTGACAGCACACCACCTCATCCCCGTGAGCTAAGAAATCATGTTTTTCGACGTGATTATTATGTCAAGGTGGACATTCCAGAATTTGAAGGAATGATGCAACAAGATGATTTCATTGATTGGCTTACTACCGTTGAGCGAATCTTTGATTTCAAAGATGTTCCAGAAAATCGTAAAGTGAAAGTTATTGCCATCAAGCTAAGGAAACATGCTTTAATCTGGTGGGAGAATTTGAAGAGGCAGCGAGAATGTGAAGGAAGAGTACGTATTACAACATGGGCAAAGATAATGAGAGAACTAAAAAGAAAGTATTTACCTGGCCACTACAAACAAGATGCTTTTATGAAATTTCATAATTTCAAGCAAAGGGAGTTGTCCATGAAGGAGTATACAGCAAAGTTTGATCATCTAATGATTTGTTGTGATGTTGTTAAGCAAGAGGAGCAGATGATAGCCCGCTATCTTGGTGGTTTACGTGTTGAAATCAGTGATGTGGTGCAGCTGCAACCATATTGGACTTATAATGATGTTTGCAAACTCACTATGAAGGTGGAGAAACAATTGAAAGAAAAACGTGGTAATTGTTTCCGATCCTTTATTCAAGATGGAGTTTCTAACCGTGGGAGTGGTTCCACTTCTAAAACCACGACCATACCCAAGATAGCCGCGGCCAAGCCAAGGAATGAAACTATATTAGGTTCAAATCGTCCAGTCATATCCAATACAACTCGAAGGTGTTTCAAATGTCAAGATTTTGGACATATTGCTTCTGATTGTCCAAATCGCAAAATGATGTCTCTTGTGGAAAAAGACATGGAAACGGAAGGTGAGCATGATATTTCACCAGAAACTAATGAACATGTTGCTGTGGAAGAAGAAATTACTTATGCTAATCGAGGGGAGGCTCTTGTGGTTCAAAGAAGCCTCAACGTAACCTATGTGGAAGACGAATGGTTGCAGAATAATATTTTTCATACTAGATACACTTCTCATGGAAAGGTCTGTAACGTCATCATTGATGGAGGAGGTTGTGAAAATGTTGTGGCATCAACAATGGTGGAGAAACCGAAGTTAAAAACTGAAGATCATCTGGAACCTTACAAATTCCAGTGGCTTCGCAAAGGCAATGAAGTGAAGGTAAATAAAAGATGCTTAGTTGAATTTTCCATTAGCAAGAATTATAAAGATGTTGTAGTTTGTGACATAGTGCCTATGGATGCCTATCATTTGTTGCTTGGTAGACCTTGGCAGTATGATAGAAAGACTAAGCATGAAGGTTTCAAAAATACTTATTCTTTTGAAAAGGATGGAGTTAAGGTCCTTTTGGTTCCATTGAAAATGGTTCATGTTCCTAAACCTTCTTTTGGGGAGGGAACTAATTTGTCAACCAGATCTGGGGTTGAGAAAGCATTGATGGAGAATGGTGAAGGCTTTGCAATTGTGGTAAGGGAAGAGAAAGAACCAACAGAAATTCCCCCTTCTTTGATTCCATTCCTTATGAAATTTAGTGATGTTGTTCCAAAGGAAATTCCCCATGGCCTTCCACCTATGAGAGATATGCAGCATTGTATTGATCTTGTACCAGGATCTGTGTTGCCTAACAAACCAGCCTATCGATTGAACCTTAAGGAGCATAAAGTATTACAGAGACAAATTGAAGAGTTGATCGAAAAAGGGCTTGTTAGAGAGGGCATGAGTCCTTGTGCTGTTCCGACACTCCTTGTTCCCAAAAAAGATGGCTCATGGCGTATGTGCATTGATAGTAAAGCGGTGAATAAGATCACCATCAGATATCGCTTTCCTATTTCGCGATTAGGTAATCTTCTTGACCAGATTTATGGAGCTGTTATTTTCTCAAAAATTGATCTTTGCAGCGGTTATCACAAAATCACAATGAGGTCGGGAGACAAGTGGAAAATAACATTCAAGACTAGAGAGGGGCTGTATGAATAGATGGTGATGCCTTTTTGGCTCTCTAATTCTCCTGGCACTTTTATGCAACTGATGAATCATGTGTTTAAGCCTTTCATTGGGCTTTTTGTTGTTGTGTATTTCGATGACATTCTGATTTACAGCAAAACTCAATGAGATCATATAGAGCACCTTTATCAAGTGTTTCAAACTCTTCGAAAAGAGATAGTGCTGATACTTCTAGATTTTAGCAAGCTTTTTGAAGTTGATTGTGATGCGTCCGGAGTGGGAATTGGTGCTGTGCTCAGCCAAGAAGATCTTTCTACTTACTTTGAGGATCAAGAAGACCAAGTGGACTTGAGGGCAAGTCTTCATCAACCAGGGGAGTCTGACACAGGTGTGTCCAACAAACCTTTAACCTAACAAATAAGGCCTCATGAAATGGGTATGTCCAACCTAACATGGGCCTGCCCAACAAAAAATAACAAAATCTCTTATTAACTAAGCAAGGTGCAAGGTCCAAGCCCAAAGTGGAAGAAGATTCGGATGCAACAGCCTATTAGATTTAGGCCCATCATAACAGGCCCAAACGATCTGCTTTTTGAGACTTTCTTAAGCCTAAATTGAAGTTCAAGATGTCATCTTTCCAACCCAACAAGTTTCAGCCCATTTGGAGATGTGTGGAAGAAGATATGGCCGTTTGAATTCTGCTAGTTGGGTCCTCCTGAAATTCCGGGATTGTATTCTTCTTTTGGCCTTTTTCTTGATTCCTTGCATGTTTTAGGGATTGTCTCCTTCCTTGTTTTAGGGATTGTTTCATTGCATGTTTTATAGATTGTTTCCTTGCATGTTTTAGGGATTGTTTGCTTGCATGTTTTATGCCTTGTTTTCTTGCTTGTCCTAAGCTTAGAGAGTTGTTCTAAGCTCTATAAATACTTGTGTTTGTAAGTTGAAAAATCAGACTTGAGTTTATAAATTGAAATCAGCCTTTGGCTTTTAGAAGAGAGTTTTCTCCTTCTTGTAATTCTGTATCTCTTTGGTATAATCCTTAGAGTGGTGAATTCCTATAGTTCTGTATCCCTTGTGTTAATCCTTTGGGTGGTGATATTCTATATCCCTTTGGTGTTATCTCTTGGGTGGTGAACTCTTATCTTTCATTTTGTTGTTTGTTTGTTTAGTTTCCTTCAATTCTATTTAAATCCGGTATCAGCTTCCAAACACCGAAATAAGACATTGAATATGTCATATAGCGGCGCTTATAAGCGCCACTAAGTGACAGTGTCATGTAGCAGCGCTTCTAAACGCCACTATGTGGCTATATATTGGCGCTTTGGAGGGCCGAAATAAGACTTAAAATACTTAGTGTCTCGCGCGGTTTAGTAAATTTTCAGAGTGCCTCATACACATGCAAGGAGACTCCAGAACTAGGTTTGCTTGAGCGTCTCTTCTTCCTACTTAAGGGTCTTTTTTTCCTCATCAACCAGGTTTGCCTCTTCATCTCTCTCTCATCAAAATTTATACTCCTTTAGCTTCACATGGATTATTCGCAGTTTTACCATTTCGTTTGATACCTGATGATAACCTAGGGCTTTTATTTATTACTCGATTTTTTAAAAAGAATATTGCAGGTCCCTATTTTTTTATAAATTTTCATGACATTTTGGTTGTTCTTTGCACTTTTGAAATATATACTTGCATGTTGCGATAGGTGCCAAAGTAAAATTAATTTTTTTGAATCTAAACTGGGTTTCTCTATTGAATTGTTTACTTTTGTTCTCTGAAAGATTTGTTTTGTTGTGTCTTATGGAGAATATGGCTTCAGAAAGAGTTTAACTGCAATAAAGGATTCATTTTTAGGAACCTTAATGAGTCTTATAACGTGAGTCAATTACTGATTGGCAACACATTATCCATACTGGTGATTAAATAGTGATACCTTCAGTCTCCAGATATCATCTGCTAGTCCATATAGCCTTTCATGGACTGTTTCTCTCGACAAGTCTGTTAGGCTATGTCATGTTTCAACGGTTCATCTACTGATTGTATAGGTTATGTATGAGTTTCAGGTCATTGTCGAACATGAGCCTACCACAACAAAATGATCAGAGAGGCACATTTTGCTTTGGTAGAGCTAGCATTTGCCAAACCCTCCCAATATTAAGATCTATTAAAGAGAACTTTGTGGTAGCTATAAAAAGCTAAGCTAGATAGAGGAAATTGAGTGGGTTAGTTGGCTTAACCATTTCTGAACAAGATTGTTGAGAGAATCGCTGAGAAACAATAGTTTGATGAAGCCTTTGTTATCATTATCATGGTGGAAGGCTTCTAACTATGTGTTAGTTTGTGCTGATTAAAGCTCTGGATCATACAGAGTCAAATTGCAAAATGAGCTTCATGATTATCCTGAATAATTAGTATTTAATGATATATTTTTGGCATTGTATGTATCTAAAACAGATTACGTACGATCTTTTCTATTTGTCTGCATGTGAGACATTGATTTTTATGCAGACATAGAATTGTAAATAACATAATTCCCTTCAGATGCATTCCAATGTTATTTTTCTTTATTTGCTTGCATTCAAATGTCAGCTTTCATTCTTTTATATTTTGGATGTGCTTCTTGAAGCTTGTATTATCATTTCTCACATAAAAAGCAAGGATTTTCTTGTCTGCTTGCTTGATAAACATGAGCTTTTCTTACAGGGGCTGCTACACAGCAGCACTTGTGAAGGGGTTATTACATAACAGCCCCTGTGAAGGGGCGGTGATGATATCATTTTGTTGTTATCAATTTCAGTTCATCCACTTAGCAATCAAATCTAAGTTTGTGATTATGCCTTCTTTTACCTAATATTGTTCAATTCTGCCTTTATTAATATTGTTTTAGGAAAGTCTATTGGTGTTATCTTAAAATGAATAAAAATTTGATAAATAAACAGAGGTCTAGTAAATTTTATATGGATGGTGTTGCAAACTTCATTATATTTGTGTGTCAGAAAGCTTATGGTAGTGGTAGTATTATTTGTCCATGTAGGAGATGTGGTAATTGTTCTTCATTCGAACTAGAAGTTGTTCAGGAGCATCTATTGTATAATGGGTTTAGTTTAGGTTACACCTAGTGGGTTTTTCATGGGGAGAAAGTCTGTCGTATAGACCACATTCCATTTAGTTTAGAACCCACTAGTGTTCCAGTTGGCTTCATGGGATGAGATGACGTGTTGGGTTTGCTCTGAGGTGCCTTCGAAGTTACTTGTGAAAACCAAAATAATGAACCATTAAGTGAAGGAATCGAAGTGGGATCTTCAAATGAGCATGGTGAAAAGTAACAGGCACGTGGTGTGTTTGAGTTCAATAATTGTGGTGAGCCTTTACACGCCAAACATCCAATTCATTCTGCTATTGATAAGATGACTCAGTATCACAATTGGATGAAAGATTATGATCACGAACTTTATCTGAGTTGTCAGAATTTCACAAAGTTAACTTTTATGTTATACCTACTATACATCAAATGTTTGAATGGGTGGTATGGTAAATCTCTTACTATGTTGCTCGAGTTTATCAACATGGTATTTCTGATGTGTGCTCCAATGCCATCAAATTATTATCAAGCCACGAAGATTATCAAAGGATTAGGTCTTGGCTATGAGAAGATTCATGTTTGTCTTAACATCCGCACATTGTATTGGGGTGAGCATGTGAATGATGAATTTTGTCATATGTGTGGTGTGCCATGGTGGGTTAAAATAATGTTGATGATGAGGATCTGTTGAATGAGAGGGATACTCCAACTAAAAAGAAAAAGCCAACTAAAGTATTGCATTATTTTCCTCTAATACCGAGATTGAAGAGGATATATATGTCATCCAAAACGGCTTCATTGATGAGATAGCATGATAAAGATCGAATAAATGATGGAATTTTAAGACACCCAACGGATGGATTAGCTTGGAATGAATTTGATACTTTGTATCCCGATTTTACAGCTGATTCTCGTAGTGTTAAGCTTGACCTATATAGTGACGGGTTCAACCCCTTTCGAACAATGAGTTTTACTTATAGCACATGGCTCGTTCTTTTTGGTCCTATACAACTTGCCACCGTGGCTTTACATGAAGCAAACATCATTCATCCTTTCAATGGTGATTCCTGGTGAAAAAAACCATGGTAATGATATTGATATGTTTTCAGAGCCTTTAATGGTAGAGCTGAAACAATTATGGGATGGTGTTGATGCGTTTGATGCGTCCACCAATCAAAGCTTTAAGCTACATGCTTCTCTTCTTTGGACCATTAATAATTTTCTTGGATATGCAAACTTATATGGTTGGAGCACTGATGAGAGTCATATAATGCATCTAAACAATACTTAATTGTTAGCATTTTAGGGTTGATCTCAATCGTAATCGCATTTTTACATGTTAATAACTTTAAAGTGATATTCATAAATCATTGACTTTATTCGATACATTTTCAGGTGCTTTTAGTACAAAAGAGATGATAAAGCGATCCATGTTTAAAGCGCCAAAAGATCTTGGGTGTCGGTGCTCGTATTTTTCCAAGGTTTAGACATGTCCAAACATGATTCAAAGATGGTTAAAGTCTAAACTAAGGTTGTAGTAATAAATTACAGTAAGTTAAAAGACTGCACACAAGTGTGTGCATTAGTTTGGAGCAAGGTAAGGGTAGACACACTAGTGTGTGCACTTCTGCATACAAGCTAAAGGAGTTTCACTAAATTGCCAGAATTTCCCGTACAAATTAATCATTTTTTCAGATTAAACTGTATTGATGTAGGAAGAACCAGGAGATGAGCCATATATGCTTAGAAATATCCGGAAGTCTATTTTGTGGAGAATTTTACGGTTCGTAAAAAGGAGTTTCTAGAGAAATTTATGACAGTTTTAGTAGACACAGGTCAGGCCTCCAGATCAGCATCCATCTAGCGCCGCGCCCCTCACTTTCCAGCACTGCACTCTCACTTTCCAGCTCCCACTCGGTCCAAGACCAAATTAGGGCTGCACAATGACATTTTCTAGACCAAAATTCCCCTAACTACTTGTGATCTATAAATAGATGCTTAAAGAGTGTGCAGCCAACATTCATTTTCAAGAAATAAGAGAGAGAGCAAGGTTTTGGGATCCAAGTTTAGCTTTCTTCTAAGTTTTCTTTGGTTGCAAATCAAGGGGAGAACATCCATATTGTTCATCCACCTTGAAATCCATAGCCAAATCAAGGGGAGAGCATCCATATTGTTCTTCCACCTTGATTTCCATGACTAACTAATCATCTTACAAAGGAAAATGATGAATCTTTAGGGATTTATTGTTCTTTATTTCCTGTTCTTGATTCGGTTGTACGGATTTATTGTTGAATATTGTTTATGAATTATTCATTGATTAAGTAAGAAGGATTTGAGTTCATGTGATAGATGCACTTTATTCTTCTTCTTTTAGATTCTCTTAATCCGGTGATTGCATCCTTCTCCTCCATTGAGGTTGTTTGGATGTGATTGATTCCGGTAGATTTATCTTATTGATTGTCCATTACTGTGATATTGTCATTAAAGATATATTGTCGTTTCTTGATAATCTTTAAGATCGGTCATGTATGCATGAACCAGAATCAATGATTAATTTGTAGCAATTATATTAGAGTTATAAATGTGCTTGATTGAATATATTCCGATTCCTTGTTTGAGAGGTGAAACTTGCAATCGAGATAAAATCAATTGAATCAAGAGTGGAAATAGGGAACTAACCTAAGGAGGATTCCTGGAACCTTGTTATTTCTCATTTATATTTCATTTACATTTACGCAATTTTTCTCACATTATCTCATTATCAAAACCCAAATATCTTTCGTTTAACTTTTATCGTGCATTATGTTTCCAGCCAAGACCTGTCATCAAGATTTTAAAACAGGGATGATACAACTTCTCCCTACCTTTCATGGCATGAAAAACGAAAACCCCTATGTGCACATTAGAGAATTTTAGGAAGTAGTTGCGACTTTCCATAGTCACGATGCAACTGATGATATCGTGATACTAAAGTTTTTTCCTTTCTCCTTGAAGGATAAAGCTAAGAGTTGGTTATCGCTGAGACCATGATCAATTGGGTCATGGAATGAGATGACCCAAGTCTTTTTTAACAAGTACTTCCCTCAACATAAGACTAACGTATTAAAAAAACAAATCTCCACCTTTGCACAAAAGGAAAACGAGACTTTGTATCAGTCTTGGGAGAAATTTAAAGAGCTGTTAAGTATGTGTCCACATCATGGGTACGAAAATTGGCATTTAGTGAGCTATTTCTATGAGGGTCTTACCTATAGAGAACACCAATTTGTCGAGATGATGTGTAATGGTGAGTTTTTGCAAAAAGACCCTGATGAGGCTATTGAGTACCTCAATGAGCTTGTTGAAAAAGCTCACACATGGACTGGACCTAGTGCTACTGAGAGCACAAATAAGTCACGACCTATAGGAAATCTTAGTGGTGGAGGAATTTACCATCTTAGGGAATAGGATAACCTTAAGGCCAAGGTTGAGATGCTTACTAGGGAGTTAGAGGCATTAAAAACTAAAAAACCAACACACATGGTTAATCAGGCCGAACCTTTATAATCATGTTTTGTGTGTGGCGAGGTTGATCATCCCGCCCAAGATTGTCCCACATTTGTGGACATGAGAGGGCTGTACGAGGAACAATGCAATACCTTAGGCATATACAAGAAGCCCTCAGCACCCTTCTCTAACACTTATAATCTGGGGTGGCGAAATCACCCCAACTTCAGTTGAAAATCTGAAAATCAGCAGTACGCACAGCCCTCTAGATCATACCTAGCAACTTATCATGCACCCTCATCCTCTAGAAATTCTTTAGAAGACACCTTGCATGTTTTTGTAGAAGCACGAGGCAAGACAAACCAAAAGTGTGAGGTGTTAATTACACAGTTGGTTGAGGAAAACAAAGAAATAAGGAGCCAAGTGTCTAAATTAATGAGCTCCATGAGTGTGACTGAGTGAGGTAAGTTCCCTGCCCAAGCTCAGTCCATACCTCACGGTCAACATATGGCACAAGAAAATGTGAAAGATGTAAATGCCATTGTGACCCAAAGTGGTAAGTCACTACACATTCCACCAGAGAATAAACCCAAGAATGTGAGAAAAGGTCAAACCAGTAGTGAAACTGAACTGTCTAAAGACCCTGAAGTGACCAAAAATCCTGTTAAGGCACCATTCCCCCAAGTCTTAAAATCCAACAAGAAAAATCTGGAAATAAATGATGAAATCCTTGAGAACTTAAGCCAAGTGAAACTTAATCTCCCACTTTTGCATGTGATTAAACAAGTCCCCACCTATGCAAAGGTTCTCAAAGATTTATGCACAATTAAGAGGAAACATCATGTCAAGAAAATAGCTTTCCTAACTGAGCAAGTTAGTGCACTAATTGAGCAAAGAATTCCCCCGAAATACAAAGATCCGAGCTGTCCTACCATTGCTTGCAGCATTAGGAATCATGAGGTTGGACAAGCCTTACTAGATCTAGGAGCTAGTGTAAACCTGATACCATTTTCCATTTACTTACAACTGGAGTTAGGAGAAATCAAACCAATTGGCGTGGTATTACAATTGGCTGATCGTTCAGTCAAAGTACCCCGAGGTGTGGTTGAGGATGTTTTGATTCAAATTGATAAATTTTATTATCCTGTTGATTTCTTAATTCTTGATACTACTTCTGTTGTAGACACTAACTCTAAAATCCCTTTGATTTTGGGTAGACCTTTTCTTGCTACTATGAATGCTCTAATAAATCGTAAGAATGGACTCATGAAGCTGTCCTTTAGCAACATGACCCTTGAAGTAAATATTTTCAATGTTTCAAAACAGCCCGAAGATGAGGATGGAAACCACCAGCTTTACATGATCGAGTCACTCGTCAATGAGGGAGTTTTCTTAACTCATGATTATGACCCTCTTGAAAATTTTCTTGTTAATTCTGAGATAGATTTATTTGATGATAAAACTGATGTAATTGATATATGTACTGTTTTTGACAAATCTCAGGATTATGAAAATCGGGCATGGCAACCAAGGTTTGAAGAGCTGCCTAAAAGAAGTAAGACTCAAGTCCCCTCAAGTGTGGAAGCACCCAAAGTCAAATTGAATCCACTACCTAAGGGTCTAAAACATGTCTTTCTCGGTCCAGGTGATACCTTTCCTGTTATTATTTCTTCTGAATTATCTGAGACCCATGGTAAGAGATTAATTCAAACTCTAAATGAACACAAATCAGCCCTAGGATGGAGCATAGCTGATTTAAAGGGAATTAGTCCCCTGATTTGCTCTCATAAAATAAATCTGGATGAAGGAACCAGTCCTCGTAGAGACCCTCAACGTAGGCTTAACCCCACTATGAAAGAAGTAGTGAAAAATGAAGTGCTGAAACTATTAGATGCGGGTATTATATCTCCCATAGTTGATAGTAAGTGGGTAAGCCCTACGCAAGTCGTCCCTAAAAAGTCTGGAGTCACTGTGATAAAGAATTACCTAGGAGAATTAGTCCCTACCAAGCTTGTGACCGAGTGGCGTATGTGCATTGATTACAGAAAATTAAATGCTGCCACTCGGAAAGACCACTTCCCACTCCCTTTTATTGACCAAATTCTTGAGCGTACACCTGGTCATCCCTTTTACTATTTTCTAGATGGCTATTCTGGTTACTATCAAATAGAAATTGCATTAGAAGACCAAGAAAAGACCACATTTACTTGTCCCTTTGGCACCTATGCTTTTCGTAGAATGCCATTCGGATTATGTAACGTCCCTGCTACTTTTCAACGTTGCATGATGAGTATTTTTAGTGACATGGTTGAAAATTGCATGGAGGTTTTTATGGATGGCCTAACTGTTTTTGGATCTTCATTTGAAACATGCTTAATGAATTTAGAAAAAGTATTAATTTGCTGCGAGGAAAAAGAATTGGTTTTAAATTGAGAAAAATGTCATTTCATGGTACCATCCGGTATTGTCTTAGGGCATATTATCTCTTCTAAAGGAATAGAGGTTGATCAATCTAAGATTGAATTAATCTCTAAATTACCTGCCCCTAAGACAATAAAGGATGTGAGATCTTTCCTTGGTCATGCTGGTTTTTATAGGAGGTTCATACAAAATTTTTCAAATATATCTAGACCACTATGTGCCCTCCTAGTTAAAGATACCCCTTTTGAGTGGACTCAAGCTTGTCAAGAGGCCTTTAAAGCACTAATTAGCAAGCTTACTTCTGCACCTATAATGCATTCGTCGGATTGGACTTTACCTTTTGAAATCATGTGCGATGCTACTGACTACACTATAGGTGCTGTTCTTGGACAACGAAGGGAGGGTAAACCTTTTGTCATTTACTATGCTAGTAAGACTTTAAATAATGTTCAAATGAATTACTCTACAACTGAAAAAGAGTTGCTAGCTATAGTATTTGCTTTAGATAAATTTCGTGGTCATTTAATTGGTTCTCCTATCCTTATTTTTACAGATCATGCAGCCCTCAAATATCTTCTTACGATGAAGGATGCTAAGGCACGACTAATCCGATGGATTCTCCTCTTGCAAGAATTTGATATCACCATCAAAGATAAAAAATGAGTGGAGAACGTAGTAGCTGACCATTTATCCAGGCTCACTTTTGCGAACACTCATGATGACATGCCAATCAAAGATGATTTTCCCAATGAGCAATTACTCTCCATTACTTCTGTACCATGGTTTGCTCACATCGTAAATTATTTGGCTACAGGTGAAATACCTATAGATTGGAGCGCCCAGGACAAGAGGAAATTCTTATATGAGGTACGTAATTTTTTTTGGGATAACCCCTATCTTTTCAAGTACTGCCCTGACCAAATTCTAAGGCGTTGCATCCCTAATGAAGAGATTGCGAGTGTGTTAGAATTTTGTCACTCCCAAGCTTGTGGAGACCACTTTTCGATGAAAAAAAACCGCTACAAAAATTTTGCAGTATGGATTTTATTGGCCTACCTTGTTTAGAGATGCCAACACATATTGTCACTCTTGTGAAAAGTGTCAAAAGTTAAGAGCTGTGTCGCGTCGAAATATGATGCCCCTGAACCCTATTTTAGTGATTGAAATCTTTGATTGTTGGGGCATCGATTTCATGGGACCCTCTCCCCCTTCCTTCGGGTACCAGTATATCATTGTAACAATAGATTATGTATCCAAGTGGGTAGAAGCAGCAGCTTGTTGAAACAATGATAACAGAACGGTGATTAAATTCCTTAAAGAAAAGGTGTTGTCTCGATTTGGTACACCATGTGCTATAATTAGTGATCGAGGTACACATTTTTGCAACCGTTCTTTTGAAGCTTTAATGAAAAAATATGGGATATTACATAAAATCTCTACTGCCTATCATTCTCAGACTAATGGACAAGTGGAGCTGGTTAATAGGGAGATTAAACTAATTTTAGAAAAAACGGTTAACCCCGATCACAAAGATTGGTCTTTGAGGCTAACTGATGCGCTTTGGGCTTACCGTACAGTCTTTAAAACTCCCTTAGGTATGTCGCCTTATCGGCTTGTTTTTGGAAAACCTTGCCACTTACCCGTGGAGCTCGAGCATCGAGCTTATTGGGCCATCAAGTCTTTTAATTTTGACATGGGCGAAGCAGGTAAACTTCGAAAATATCAGCTGACTGAGTTAGAAGAATTAAGAAATGATGCTTATGAAAATTCTAGAATCTATAAGGCTAAGATGAAGGTATTCCATGACAAAAACATTTTGAGGAAAACATTTAAACCCAATGATTGAGTGTTCTTATACGACTCCAGACTTCATAAGCATCCTGGAAAACTTCGGTCAAGATGGACCAGCCATTTTATAGTAAAAAATGTTTTTGAAAATGGGGTGGTAGAAATTGAGGATACTAGAGATGGTCGGGTCTTTAAAGTAAACAATCAACGACTTAAGATCTTAATCGATAGACATGATCCGGAAGTGGAAGACATTTCGCTTATGGATCCGATCTACTCACCTTGACCACACAACAAAGGTACATTTTTCTTTTTATTTTTGTTATGTTTTTAGTTAGTTTTTATTCAATCTTAATTGTTAGTTTTTAGTTTAATTTAAATTTCTAAAAAAAAATGATTCCCAACATTTTATTATTAGTATTTTGTTCTTTTCCAGTTTTACTTTCGTATTTATTTTTCAGGGACAAATATACGAAGCAGTTCAAATGGTGGGCCACAATTTTCAGCTTCTGTGCACTTTTGGCTACAAAGGGAGTTTCCTTATCTTTTGCTTTCACATTGAGGATAATGTCTACTTTAAGTTGGGGGTGGAGGAAACATATTCTTTTTTTTTCATGTTTTTCATTGAACCGCTTGGTGTCATTTTACCTTTTTGTTCGTTTTTAGCATGCTTTGTGTTAACCTTGGAGTTAATTCACATGTCGATGATATGAGCCTAATTGAGATAGTATATAACATTTAGAAGAAGTTAAATCTTGCTTCACTTTGAGAATAAATTAAGTGTCAATTTTTCTTTGGTTTGAGACTCTGGGTTGTGGTAAGATTGCATGATTAGTCTAAAGCATTTGGAGAAGTTTTATGTGCGATTGTTTTGTGAATACTTTTGTGGTCTCAACAAGCTCTAGAACTTACTTGATAATCACTTGAGGCGAAAATCATAGAATACACACTACTTAGAATATGATATAGGCCATTTTTGAACCTTTTAAGCCTTTCAAACTTACTCCTTGTTATATTTATCGCTAGTCACCTATTTGAGCCTTTTTCTTGAAAAGAAAAAAAAATTGAGCCTTGTTTCTTTCGATAAACCATTTACTTACCTTTATGAACTTAAAAATATTTTATCCTTACCTTTCTTTTAAAAGAACTTAGTTATACACATTTGTTGAGAAGCACTCAAGAAGAGTAAAGGTGGAAATATGAGAAAATATTACTACCATAACCCAAGTACATTAAAAGAGATAAGTTGCGGGTTGTGGAAAAGAAAAGAAAAAAATGAAATAGGAGGTGAATGGTCTTACGCCAAAATAAAAAAAAATAAAAAAATGAATTATGGCAAAGAAAGAAGAAAAGAAAAAAAATGGTGATTTGTTGCGAGAAATGCTCGAAAAATGGTTGAAAAAGTTGGGTGTTGAAGTAAGGTTATCTTGTGCTTAAAGTGGTTGTGTTTAAATTAAGAGACTTAGTTCTTCTATTTGTTTAAACTTTCCCGTTCTTTCTTGACCTTTACCCTACCCTAACGTTACAAGCTTATTAAAGACCTATTGATCCGATGTAGTGTGATTTTTCTACATAAGTGGAGAGTGATTTGAAAAGTAAGCCTATGGAGCTTGGTTTGTGATTGATGTTACGCAATTTATTATGTTTTTAGAGGCTAAGACTTGTATTCATGAATGCTATGCATAAAATCATCTAGGTGTTCGGACTAATGTATTGTGGTAAGATGGATGTTAAGAGTCGATAACGATTTTAAGGTTGACATTTGGATCATTCTTGGACTTAAGTGATATTTAATGATTCTATTTGTTGTATGTTATGCATGATTTTTGAGACAAAGATTTTTGAATCACTCTTGGTTAACACCAGCATTGCTGTATTTTGCTTTGATTTCTAAATAAAGAATTCATTTCATGTCTTTCGCTTGAATTGCTAGAGACTAGCAATAAGCTAGTTGGGGGTTGTGATGATAGTCATATAATGCATCTAAACAATACTTAATTGTTAGCATTTTAGGTTGATCTCGGTCGTAATCGCACTTTTACATGTTAATAACTCTAAAGTGATATTCATAAATCATTGACTTAATTCGATGCATTTTCAGGTGCTTTGAGTACAAAAGAGATGATAAAGCGATCCATGTTTAAAGCGCCAAAAGATTTTGGGTGTCGGTGCTCGTATTTGTCCAAGGTTTAGACATATCCAAACATGATTCAAAGATGGTTAAATTCTAAACTAAGGTTGGATTAATAAAGTACAGTAAGTTAAAATACTGCACATAAGTGTGTGCATCACTTTGGAGCAAGGTAAGGGTAGGCACACTAGTGTGTGCACTTCTGCATACAAGCTAAATGAGTTTCACTAAATTGCCAGAATTTTCCGTACAGATCAATCATCTTTACAGATTAAACTGTATTGATGTAGGAAGAATGAGGAGATGAGCCATATATGCTTAGAAAAATCCGGAAGTCTATTTTCTGGAGAATTTTACGGTTTGTAAAAAGGAGTTTTCTAGAGAAAGTTATGGCAGTTTTAGTAGACACAGGTCAGGCCTCCAGATCAGCATTCACCTAGCGCCGCGCACTCTCACTTTCCAGCTCCCACTCGGTCTAAGACTAAATTAGGGCTGCACAATGACATTTTCTGGACCAAAATGCCCCTAACAACTTGTGATCTATAAATAGATGCTTAAAGAGTGTACAACCAACATTCATTTTCAAGAAAGAAAAGAGAGAGCAAGGTTTTGGGATCCAAGTTTAGCATTCTTCCAAGTTTTCTTTGGTTGCAAATCAAGGGGAGAACATCCATACTGTTCATCCACCTTAAACTCCATGGCCAAATCAAGGGGAGAGCATCCATATTGTTCTTCCACCTTGATTTCCATGGTCAACTAATCATCTTACAAAGGAAAAGGATGAATCTTTAGGGATTTATTGTTCTTTATTTCCTGTTCTTGATTCGATTGTACGGATTTATTGTTGAATATTGTTTATGAATTATTCATTGATTAAGTAAGAAGGATTTGAGTTCATGTGATAGATGCACTTTTTATTCTTCTTCTTTTAGATTATCTTAATCCGGTGATTGCATCCTTCTCCTCCATTGAGGTTGTTTGGATGTGATTGATTCCGATAGATTTATCTTATTGATTGTCCATTACTGCGATACTGTCATTAAAGATATATTGTTGTTTCTTGATAATCTTTAAGATCGGTCATGTGTGCATGAACCGGAATCAATGATTAATTTGTAGCAATTATATTAGAGTTATAAAGGTGCTTGATTGAATATATTCTGATTGCTTGTTTGAGAGGTGAAACTTGCAATCGAGATAAAATCAATTGAATCAATAGTGAAAATAGGGAACGAACCTAAGTAGGATTCCCAGAACCTTGTTATTTCTCATTTATATTACATTTACATTTACGCAATTTTTCTCACATTATCTCATTATCAAAACCCAAAAATCTTTCGTTTCACTTTTATTGTTCGTTTTAAGGTTTACATATTTTCCTTTGTACCTAACTTGTTTCCCTGTAGAATCGACACCCCAAAGCCGTACTACAATAACCGTGTTATACTTTGGGCGTAATTAAGCACCCAGAGGCGTGTTTCTTATCCATGTTGTAGGGACTCCACGCATTCTATATGGTTAAAACACGAGGGAAAGTTTTGCTATATGGGTCATTGTCGATGGTTAGAAGAAAACCATGAGTTTTGTTTTCAAAAGGATCAGTTTGATGGCGCCATAAAGTTGGGATATGTTCCTGTTCCACCATCTAGACACGATGTTTTAAGTCAACTAGAGGGTAAAACTACATCTATGGTAAAACCTCGAAGCCTTCTAAGAATAGGGCAAGAGAGAATGCTGGTACCTCTAAGGGGCAAGTACTAGTGGATGAAGTTGATAATCTTTTTTAGGGTGTGGACGATTTCCTAGAAAATATTGATAAGGAGGATCTTACCATGGATGAGGGAGTTGTAGATACTTTGTGAAAAAAAATAAGCATTTTTAAGTTATCTTATTGGAAAAACAATCTCTTGCGTCACAATCTAGATGTGATGCATATAAAGAAGAGTGTATGTGATAATTTGATTGGAACAATATTGAATATAGATGGTAAGACTAAAGATAATAAAAAGGCACATCGTGATCTTGAGGAAATTGGTATTAGAAAATACCTCCATTTAGTTGTTCTTCCTAATGAAAAAGATCACTCGCCTCTAGCATGCTACACTATGTCTACGAAAGAGAAGGACAATTTCTTAATAGTTTTGGCAAATCTCAAAGTTCCTGATGGGTATGCATCAAACATCTCAAGATATGCCAACCTAAAGAATCGTAAGCTGTCAAACTTAAAGAGTCATGACGGTCACATATTGATGCAAGAAATCATTTCTATTGCCTTGAGAGCATCTTTTCCTAGGCATGTTGTAGCAGTTGTTTCTGAATTATCATCATTTTTTAAAGCTTTATGCTTTAAAGCCCTTGATCCCCAGGAGCTTGACATATTGGAGTCACGTGTTGCATTGACACTTTGCCATTTGGAGAAAATATTCACTCCTGGTTTCTTTATCATTATGGTTCATCTTATCATTCACTTAGCCTCAGAGGCTAGACTTGGTGGTCATGTACACTACAAGTGGATGTATTCTGTTAAGAGGTTAGATGTTCAAATCTCATTTGTGAATACTTAATTTGTATTTTAATGGCTAGTAAATTTTTCTTTTAATTTGGCTTTACAAGTTATTTAGTGTGCTTGAAATCTTATGCACATAATAGAAGTCGACCCGATAGCTCAATTGCTGAAAGGTACAATGAAGAAGAGTGTCTAACATATTGCTCACAATACTTCAAAAGTGTAAAGACAAAACTCAACCGTCCCCAAAGGAACAATAATAATGTAAATTATCTGGATAAGTACATGGTTTCCTTTGGTGGATGGATTATGGAAAAAATTGTAAGTGTTGAGCTCGATAACATGTCATTGGCTCAAGTACATCGTTGTGTTGCTCTATAATGATAAACTTTCTCACTTTTATAGGTTAGTATCAATATAAGAATTTATTCATATGGTTAAATTGAGTAGTTATTATGTTTTATTATCCCTGTGAGGGCTAACAGTTTGATAAATCAATTTTTTGCAGCGAATTTTTGGCTGCTCAAAGGCTAACCAACCATTCCAATCGATCAATACAAAGTCTCGAACATAAGTGGTTGGTTGAGAAAATTTCCCTCATGGCTTATGAGACAGGTTAGGCATAATATCAATTGTCTTTGAATGTTAGAAGTGTGTTCAATAAAACATTGACTGATGTTGTCTCATATTAATTGTCTGAATATGGTTAGGTACCATGGATGGTGGATAACAATTATTGAGATGAAATAATTACCTTTGCTCGAGGTCCAAATAATGTTGTTAGGAAATTTCTTGGATTTAAAATCAATGGCTTTAAATTCCACATAAAGGATCGTGAGAAGTTTAGACGATCTCAAAATTCGGGAGTTATGGTTGAAGCGGATGATCAAACTTATTATGGTGTGCTCAAAGATATCATCGAGTTGGATTACTATAGAGCATTTAAGATTGTGTTGTTCTGTTGTTATTAGGTGAATATTGATTCACCTAGGGGTTTGAAGAAAGATGCGAGTGGGTGCATTCTCATGAACTTGTCTAGGTTCATACATACTGGTCAGTTATTGAATGATGACATGTTAGTTATTTCATCTCAAGAGAAACAAGTGTTTTATGTGCAAGATTGCACAAGAAAGGAATGGCATCATGTTGTGATCACAAAGCCAAAGGGACCTATATGAAATGGGGGAAAAAGTGCAAGAAGAGGATGATGGCACTTACAATCAGTGCATGCCTTCTAATGTAGTGATAAACGATCAATTAGATTGTATCTCAAATTGGGCTAGGATGGACATTGATGAAGATACCAATCTTTAATATATTGATGTATTTTTCTTTTTTTGCTTCAATTGATTACCTATAGTGTTCTTCCCTTTGTCTTTTTCACTTCATATTTTAAACTAGTTTAGGATTTGATGCTTAGTGGAGCGAGTGAGTTTGTTTCCTTTTAGGTATTCTTGAATGTTAATTCTTACATATCCTGATGTTTTTGATGGATTTTGTTGCCCGTATGATTTCCCCACACTTGCACAGGGGTTGCAGCACCATCCCCTATTGGACAGAGTAGACTAATACCCATTATGCCAAGGCGATGCAGAAATTTGAAGGTTTAGGCTTATCAGTGTTTTTAGATATTTTTGTTATCAAGTCTTTATGTGTGTGTGTGTGTGTCTTCACTTTGTTTGTCTTGAATGTATATGGTAAGTTGAAAAGAAGAATTCATGGAGCCAATCCTGACTATTTTGGGACTAAGGCTTAGTTTAGTTGATTAGAGTTATGTAAATAGGAAGATTATTTTACTGAGAATTTGGTTATGAACATGTTGACAATGGCATGCACTTTTACACTTGTCTATGGCTTTGATGACAATCATGTCAATGGGGTGTTATTGAAAGTTGTAAATGTAATTTGAAAATAAGCAATGATCCTGTGTACTGGGTGTTATTGAAAGTTTTAAATAAAAATATATGTTTCTCTTTTCATATTTGATTTTTTCTTGCTGAGTTAATATTTAATCTTGATAGAAGCTGAATAGGTAATGATGGGAAATGATTGGTACTTGGGTATGGTAAAAGAACACAATTTCTGAGTTGGGGCTTTTGAAGTCTTTATGATATAGGGCTCTTGGTTTTGGCCTGAAGAAACTGGTTTGATGGGTAGTATGTTTCAACCTCTTTTTTAGCCCACTTTGTAGCTGTAGATACAAGTGACATTTTAGATATTAACTGTAGTCTCATCAAATATTCATGGCATTTAGGTATTAGCTGTTGTCACAATATATGTTGAGTGCATGAGATTATAAGACGCATAAAAGTGATACTTAAATATTGAATACTGGAATATTGTATTACATCTAGACATCTGATTTCGTTATAATTGTGCACATCTGGAATACTGTAGCACTTTCATGATGAGTTGCTTTCAGTAATTGTGCACAGGGGCTGCTGCACCAGCACAACAAAAATTTTAGGCTGAAATTATTGTTTTGATAATACGGTTTCATGTTGTTGTTCTTGACATGTATGGTATGCAGTAGCAGCAGTACACCTCATTTATAGCTCTTTTAACCCCACATGTATAGCTCTTTGACGTTTCTTTTTTGAAAGATATAAGAATGTTTATATTTTTATGTATATAGATTTCAACAACATGTTTAGGTCAAAACCTATTTCTCCCTCAGTTAGAGCTACTATATCAAACCAATCTCCAGCTAGGTCTTCACAACATCAAGAAGATGTTGAACATGAGCATAAGTATCAACTTGAAGATGATCGTGACTCTCAAAGTGATTATGAGACCGGGCCAATAACTATAGAAAGTCAAAACAATGATAATGAAGAATACGAGATAATCGGTAATTTTTGTATTATAAGACATTCTCTTTATAACTAGTTTGATATCACAGTGTTATCCTATTTATAAAATTTATGTTTTCAATGTATAGATTCTCAAGGGAGGGTGAGAAAGCAAACACATGTCATGTGAACATCATAAGTGTGGTCCTTGGAACTTGGGGAGAAAATTGTGGCCCACTTCAATGCACTTAATCAACTTGTGAAAATGAGTGGGCAAATATTAAGTAGCTGGTTTGGTAAAGTTGCAAAGAGATGGAACATTTGTCCGCTTGGTTACATGGATTGGAAAAAGGTGCCTTCTAACTACAAAAAGGACCTTGTTTTATTGATTTGGGTAATTAACAACAACTTAATTTGGGTTTTTCTTCCTTTTTTGTGCTGGTGTACATGCATATACCCCTTAACACTAAAAATACTTATTTGTATTATTTATTTTCTTTGTGGTAAAGGAAGTTTCATTATCCTATGATTGGAGCGATCGACAAAATATTATTGAGGATGATCGGTAAAAGATGGAAGGAATACAAGTATGTGCTTAAAATGGACCACATGAGGAACAAAACAAAGCAACAAGTTTTGACCAATAAAGTACCAATAGGAGTAGATCAAGACCAGTGGAAACAACTTGTGAACTACTGGTTTTCTGAGCAGACTGAGGTTATTTTTTCATAATTATGTTCATATGAATTCTTATTGTTTCTATTTTTTTTTAATGATTTATTAGTCAAATTGGTTTATGGTTGTTGTAGAAATATTCTACGATAGGGACAGCAACACGTAGAAGACAACAATGTCTTCACACCACCAGATTAAAGAGTTTTGCTAGAAAAAGGGATAAATATGTGAGTTGATTTGCTTCATTCGTCCAATTTTTCATTTGAGATGTACTCTTTTCATAAATGGTAGGAGATGAAACATGGAACTGAGCCCGAGCTCGTAGAGTTTTTTACTGAAACCCATAAACGCAAGGATGAAACTTTTATTGATGAAGCATCAAGACAATTTGTGGTAAGTTCAACAAAACTAGTTCTCAAATACTTGAAGTTAGAGATTTTTAATTCATATAAACTTTGCAAATAAAATATTACTCCATTTTGTTTCCCATTAAGCTTTTTTTCTTTTTTTGGATAAGAAATGACAGCCACTTGAAAACGAAAAAAAAATAATGATTACATACAAAAGCTTGTTGTGGCTATTTTGAATGGATTGCATTTTTGTTCTTCTTTTGCATGAGGTTTTATGGAAAAAGAGGGGACTTATGTTCCTTTTGTTTTATGTAACTTTCGTTGCAAATAACTACTCAATCTTTGGGGGAGTTTGTTTATTATCTTTGTTATTTCTTAATTGTAGGTGACTGTTGAAGCTCGTGTGGCCGAACTAGTTGCTGCTTCAGGATCTTCTGATGCTAGCAACAATTTACAAATACAAAATGAAGTCTTTACGGAGCTTATGGGTGAAGAGAGTTATGGACGTGTACGAGGTCAAAGGTTTGGAGTTACTCCCACAGATGTGTATGGATTTTCAGCTCAAATTAGGAATGATGTAGGATAAAATAGAGCTTATGCTGAAGAGATACATAATTTGAAACAACAAATAGAAGAACTCAATCAAAAGCACGAGCATCAGATTCAAGAAATAACAACGAAACACAATGATCAAATGACCAGTATGCAGTCTCGAATGGATGAGCTCAAGTCTTTACTGCAGCGATTGGTTAATGGAAGATCTCATATTTGATTTCAAGTGTAATGATACGTAAAAGATTTTTCTATACTTCATTCAATTACTTGGTTGTGTATGAATTTATATATTAACTATGAATGTTTTTTGTGTGAATGAAATGACTTTTGTATTGATATTTGAATTTATATGGATTTGATGGAATATATATTGAAGAACAAGGGTTTATAGTAGGTGTTGATATTAAACCCAAAATAGTGTAAAAACATAAGCCAGATGTATTGCGGCGCTTCAAAGTGCCACTATATTGCAGTGCTTCAAAGTGCCACAAAATTATGCACATTGCGACGCTTACCATAATCACCGGTTCTAGCACCATGACACCACACATACCGACGTTTTATCCGGTGCTTGCAATAAGCGCCTGTATCATATATTGCAGCACTTTAAAACACCCAAATATGCTAAAAAAACTGTCGGTGTCTGCCACTTATATTGTAGTGATACTAGTATTTTATTCAATAAAAAAGGTTGAACTAAGAGTTCCACCTTAAGTCCTCCCAATCCACAACTCAACTTTTCTTATATATAGTGGAATTGTTGGCTTGGAAGTTTGACCCCATAACCTCAAAGCACCAAAATACTTAGAGCCTGTTTGGTTGGGCATATAGGATTAGTATTGGATTAAAGAGAAACTCAACTTGGATAGGGTTAAGGGTGGACTAAAGTGGTAATAAAAGTGTTCTTACTTGTTTCAAAGGATTGACTAAGTTTATCTCACTCGAATCTCATGTTTGATTGAAAGCATTAACACTGATATTAAGGTAGAATGGTGTATGAAATGATAAAATTACCTTTAATCCTAACCACCAAATTAAATTTTTATGCTACATCATAGTTGTTTATATTTTAAAAAGATCATAATTATTGATCTATCTACACAAATATGGACCGTTGATCTAAATTTGCTTAGACGGATTTAGACCATTGATCAAGATCAATGATCAAATTTTTCAAGATCAATGTTCCAGATCTACCATGGTATATCTGAGCTATTGATCATGAGAAAAAGAAGAAATAAAATCCTGATCTGAGAAATTTTTTTTTTGTGGGATGAAGAGAAAATTGGTATCTATGAGTTTTTTTTTTTTTTTTGGATTAGGAGTTGGGTGGGTGTAGCTTAATCTTGCCCCCATTTGGCAATCAAACAGAGGATAAAAAATTAATTAAAATGCTCAGTCTTGCACTATGAACTAAATGGACCATCAGACTTAAGCAATAACCAATAAGTTAATTGTTGACGTGGACCAATTGTGGAAGAGAATATCAGTCGAAGGGAAGCAAAAGAATTAATCCAAAGCACCCAAGAACATAGTTCTATGAGAATTCTCCCAATTCAAATAATAATCGAAAGTCTCTTTTCTTCCTCACTTACACATTTTTGTTATACTGTGCAACTATTGTGCTCGGGGGCGCAGAGAGAGGGAGGGGGTAATTTATTAAAATTAAAATTTTAGAGCAAAAAAGGTAGCACAACTCATAATGGAAATGTTATTTCCACTGCCAGCAATAACTTTGCCTTGTACATTCCAGCTTGCACATAAAGTTACCCATAGTAAAAGTTATATAAGGAGAGATGTTATTACATAAGCTCAACTTAAAGAAGTTACCAAAGAATTAAAAAATAATAATAATTAAAATAGAAAATAATCAAACTAATCAAGTTATAACATGCCTTAAACTCACATGAGCTTAAATTACCTAGTTTCAAAAAGAAAAAAATAGCTATTAATTTAACATACCCATTCCGTTTATTCCTTGTGGATAGAGATAGGGTAAAAAAAAAATGAGGCAAAGACGGGGAAAAGTTTTGAGAGACGATCCGGTTGTTATTCTTAATAGAGATACATTTCCTAAAATTTCACACCTTCCATATAAATGATTCCTTCCTTCGAAAATCTCTATAAATTAGAGTCTATCATTCTCATTCACATCACATCATCATTAGCCATTGATTATATATATAGTTGTATCACATAGTGTATATCTAGTAATTGTAAGTATATCTTTTATAATTATTCTCTATTTCTCTTTTATGTGAGTATAAGTGTAGTGATCGATTAGACTTGACTGTCTCGATCCTAAGAAAAAAATTTGTTTTTCCTTTTTAATTTGTCAATCAAAATTGAAGTTTCTAAAGTATAAAATTTGAAAAGGAAGGTGATATGCATATATCCGTCTGCACTCATTTTCAAAATTCTCCTTTACTTATCTTTGTTCCCTAGGAAAGAGAGACTTCATTCTACTAGAGCCATTTTTTTAAATATATTCTTACTGATAGTTATAATATTTTTTGGTCTTTCATATTTTATTCGATTCTTATTTTGGTCCTAATCAACTTCTTTTTTTCAAATTAAGTCATCCACCGCATTTCAATTTTTTTCAATCAAGTACTTTTGTCCATCAAACTTTTACCCTTCTTCATTTTCCGGCACGTTACGCACGCATACATATATATACATCTTTTGAGGTGTAAAATGTTATTTTTTTATATGTATTAGTGAAATATAGTATATGATATACAATTCTTTTCATAATTTTGCAAGGTTACAGTTTTGTTTCTTTTTTTTGTTTCTTTTTTTTTTGCTGGAAAAAGATTTTGATCCGTTAACTATTTAAGAAATTAAAACTCAAATGGATTCTCATAAGTGGTTTCATCATGCAACGGGATTATCAAGCAACACCAATCACAATAACAAGAAAAATAATGTTGACCTGACCCTTAAGTTGGGTTTACCCAATGAGGATCAATGGCCCATGAACCCAAACCAACTAAGCTTGAGCCTAAATGGCCCTAACACCCAGGTATATTTAATTGCCATATCGTTTTTTTCACCTTCTTAACATATGATCATGTTTTGATACATATTTCTGGTTATTTTGTACTATTAGGCTTTTTTTTAAAATTAATTTTCATTCTTCCCAATTTGAAACTATAGTATATACTTCTAATTGTTATCACTGTTGAGTTACTTTTGCCACAGAAGTTTGACTGTTTTTGAAAAGAAAATTTTGAATGGTTGGAAAGACAATTAAAACTATTCTGCTTATCTATATGATTTTCAATATTATAATAATTATAGTGATGAAAATAATAATAATAATAATAATAATTATTATTATTATTATTATTATTATTATTATTATTAACGTTTGTAAGAAAAGTTATTAATAATAATAACAATATTTACAACAGCAAGAATTACTTTAACTTTTTACCCACAATTAGACTTTATATTCATGTTTTAAATTGGCATGTTCTCAAAATCGTTGATGCCTCTTGTTTAATTTGAAAGATTTAAAATGACTAAGTTAACTTCAAATTTTAAATATATCAATGACTTATTCTTCATGTGGAAAATTAATTAATAAATCCAATGTAAGTAGATTGCTTAATGAACATTAATTTTTTGATGTATAATTGTGACTTAACTTTATGAAATCTGTTAGGAAAAATTACCGGGTCGAAGCTAACACACAACTAAAGCGAAATGAAAAAAATAAAGATAAACTAGACACAAATATTTTACGTGGAAAAACCTCGAACAAAATGGGGTAAAAAAACCACGGGCAAGTGTAAGAAGATTTCACTATTGTAAAATAGGGATTACAACACCTTCTCTCTAATTATAATGAGATAATAATTCTAATCTCTATTGTAATAGGAGAAACAACTCTCTCACTAAATCGGGAAAATATTACTTTTTCGGGAAAATATTACTTACAAAAAAGAAACAAATTTTCCTCTCTAAGTAGTAACTCTCAAGAAAACTCTCACACTCTCTCTAATACTCTTTCTTGTTGTGTCTCTTTGAGTACAAGTGAGAGCCTATTTATAGGCTTCAAGAAACCATTGTGCATTCACGAAAGTTCTTGCCAAAATTGCTTTCGGCAATTTTAGTCAAGGTTTGCAGAAAAGGTGGAAACACATGGATAAAGTGCTTTGTCTTTATCCACCCCACATGGCCACTCTTTGTCTACCGAAAGTATTTTTGGAATTGATCTCTTCCTTTAATAAAATCTATTGACATATGAGTATTATTTCTTAAATAAAGTAACAAGTATTGATGTTTTAATCCCACTCTTAAAGGATCATTTCTGTATACTTCTATTAAAAAAATATCTTATGAACTTTATCTAATCATAATTATCAGATGAAGCGTAATAACTATGCGATGGAGAACAAAGGAATGAGCACTTATGGTAGTGGACTAAACTATAAAGGTTCATCCTCTGTATCAGTCACTCAACAAACTATACCATTGAAAAATGAATATGTATTCATAGATGTCCCTCAAAGGAGAGTTAATTGTGAAGGTGCCGTTGGGAGCACCTCCGACGAAAACAGGAGAGGCCTTCACTGTCAACAAAATGGAAATTTGTACTATGATTCGATCAGGAGATGTACAAATTATAACTGCAACACAAAAGATACTCCCCTGTGGCGAAAGGGCCCCCTTGGTCCCAAAGTAATTTCGTTCACTACAAAATGATGCCAAATTGTTTTTGATTTTAAAATGAAGTAAAAGCTTTTCTAGTGCTCTAGAGATTAATGTAGTGGACAGATGTTGGCATCTATCGGCTATGGAATTAATTCCTAGATCACTGGAAAGAAGTTAGGATTTTTTTATAAGATTATCAAATATTATTCAGAACCTTGAAAATTATTACCATAATGAATATTTGATTATTTGCAGCACAATATTACAAACTTTTTAGTGATTAAAGTTTCTCTCTCATTTTAATGATAATTATATTGATATGAATAACTTGATTTTTTTTAATGTTATTCTTACTTTCAGACATAATGCAATGCTTGCGGGATCAAATATAGCAGAGAGGAGAAAAAAATAAAAGAGACCAAGAAGCTGCATAAGGCTATTATTAAAGGATAATACCATCAATTACCTAATTCTTCGATCCGGTTGATCTTTTAGATTACACAGTTTTTTTTCTCTCCTAAAAGCAGTATTGTTATTTTACTTTTAGTTTTGTATTATTTAACTTTGTTATGTGATAAATATTTCATGAGGCCTTTGATTTCTTTTATTCCTTTTAGATATTATTTAAAATATTGACCGGTGAATTTCATAACCTTAATTTTAGTTTTTCGTTTCCCTGTTTAACTATAAACAAAAAAAAAGGGTGAAATACAACTATATCCTCAAGTTTGATAGTAATATAATTTAGTCTTAAGTTTTTGACAAACGATATTGCTTTTTTAAGTTTTAGTTGAAATAACAGTTATATCCAAACTAGCTAATCGTTAAAGGATAAATTAGTAGAAATTCTTTTTGGACAACCATGTAACATTGGATATGTGCTCTTTTTGTTAAGATTTGAGTTATCTGTTATACATATGTGATGGATATTAGTTGAAGGAAATTTTCGATTTCCTACTTTTCTATTAAATTTTTAACAGTGGAATGAGTTTGTCACTTTTTTAAAAGTTCATAACTAAGTTGTTATTACTATCAAACTTGAGAGATATATTGGTATTTTACTTAATAAAAAAAGTTGAATAAAGAGTTCCACTCTAATTCCTCCCAATCCATAACACAACTCTTCTTATAAATAATGGAATTGTTGGTTTGGAAATTTGACCCCATAACCTCAAAGCACCAATATACTTAGAGCCCGTTTCACTGGCGAACATGAATATTATTGGATTAAAGTGAAACTCGGCTAGGATAGGATTAAGATGGACTAAATTGGTAATACAAGCGTTGTTATTTAGTTCAAATAATTAACTAAGTTTATCTCACATGAATCTCATGTTTAGTTGAAAGCATTAACGTTGATTTTTAACGTAGGATAATGTGTGAAATGATAAAATTAACTTTCATCTTAACCATACAATTAATTTTTTATGCTACATCATAGTTGTTGATAGTTTGAAAAGATCATAACTATTGATTTATATACACAAATATGGATCGTTGATCTAAATCTGCTACCTTGATCTAAATTTGCTTAGACGGATCTAGACTATTAATCAAGATCAACGATCAAATTTTTTAAGGTCAATGTTCCATATCTACCATGGTATATCTGAGTTATTGATCTTGAGAAGAAGAAAAATGAAAATCCAGATCTATGAGATTTTTTTTTTGTGGGATGAGAAGAAAATCTTTATCTATGAGTTTTTTTTTTTTTTTTGGTTTGGAGTTTGATGGGGGTAACTTAATCTTGCCCTCAATTGGCAACCAAATAAAGGATAAAAAATTAATTAAAATAAGATTAAATTAATCCACTTCCACTTAAGCTCAGTTTTACACTACGAACTAAATAGACCTCAGACTTGAGCAATAACAAATGAGTTAATTACTCTGTTATTATTTTCTCTAGTTGGATAACAACCAAAATATATGATTCTCTTTTAATTAGTGGAGTGAAAAAAAGATTAAAAAATCATTTAAAAGATTAATTGGAATTAGAAATAACATTATCTTATCCAAGTTCATAATTATCCTCCATATTTAAATTCATAAATTTCTATAACCGATTAAGTCCATTTTTTTTTATAGAAACACATTTGTCTATTTTAATTAGAAATAAAAGGATGTGATCCATACCATGAGGGTGGTGTCATCAATATAAACTTCGCTTAACAAGATATGATTTTGGTAAAAATTAAAATTTTAGAGCAAAAAGTAACCAACTCAGAAATTTAGATCAATGATAAAATTATGTTTAATCTTAACCATACAATTAAATTTTTATCCTACATCATAGTTGTTGATATTTTGAAAAGATTATAACTATTTATCTATCTACACAAATATGGACCACTGATCTAAATCTGCTACCTTGATCTAAATTTGCTTAGACAGATCTAGACTGTTGATCAAGATCAATTATCAAAATTTTCAATATCAATGTTCCAGATCTACCATGGTATATTTGAGCCGTTGATCTTGAGAAGAAGAATGAAAATTATGATTTGTGAGTGTTTTTTTTGTTTTGTTTTTTTTTTTTTTTTTTTTTTTTTTTTTGTGGGGTGAGGAGAAAATTGTTATCTATGAGTTTTTTTTTTTTTTTTTTTTTTTTTTTTTTAATCTGGAGTTAGGTGGGAAGAACATAAAAAGAGGACTTTTATCTCATGGGACATACTATTGGGATCCCAACTTCAAGGTGGATGTAGCCAAGTTTGTAGGCCAAGAGCCTTTCATGTGTGATGCTCTTGCAAAGAAACAAACTCAAATGCAGGAGTCCAACAGATCCACTGCCCCAGTAAGATCTTATTCATTCGACATAAGTTAAAGCAGATTGAATTTTTGATTTGTTTTTGCAAGCTAAGTAACTTAGATTAGTAGGGAGACATAAGATGCCATCGAGTGAAGAGCTTCAAAGCAAAAAATTTTGCAAGTGGCATGGTTTTTTCACTCACTCGATCATCAAATGTGTCGTTCTTAGAAACATAATTCACAATAAGATAGATCAAGGGATACTTAAATTCCCCGAGAAAGAAAAAGAAACAATGCAAGTTGACATTAATTTATTTCCTAATTTGGTTGATGCTAACATGCTTGCTATAAATGTTTCTCAATTGGCTCGAGACAAAAAGGAGTTTACTAATCCTTGGTGTCTATTTTTAGGAACAACCATGAGTACTTCGCGAAAGAAAATCAACAAAAAAATTTGAAAGAACAATATGAGGCTGGGGATCCTAAAGTCAAACTATAAGAGAACCTTCGGGTAATTTCGATTATTATGTCACATACTCCAAAGTGGCAAACCTTATATCGTTCATTGAGATTAAACCCATAGGTTAAGGAGATGAAGATGATGACCAACCAACAATGGTTGAAGACAAAGCCCTAAAGCCGAAAATTACTAAAACCTCGAGCCCAACAATGGTTGACATAGGAATTCAAGGATCGATTTTCTCAGTGACCTTACCTCATTCTGAGAATATATTATGTGATGCTTATCAAGAGAATGTGGCTAAGTTGTTCAATGCATATGTGATGGTAAAAGACTAAGCAAAGGCAAAAAGAAAGAAAACAGCTAGAGTGGAAGGACTACCATCTACCCTTCGACCAACATCAGGCCCACGAATGGTCAATGCTCAAGGAAGAAGGGGCAGTTATTGGCAAAAAAGAGGTCAAGTTGCTTCAAGGATTAGGCCTTCTACACCATTGATTATCGGTCAACAAAAGGAAGAATCAACACAAGTCATGTTGAGGAAGCTAAGAACCTTGAAGTTGCCACTCACAAAACCAGGAATATCGCACCACCTTCATACAAACATGAGGGATCATTTGAAGTCGAAAAACAAATACGGATACAATCCAAACTTCTCCAGCATGACTCGAGCCCAAAAGAGAAGATGGCTACGTTAGTACGCTACCAAGCAAAGACATGACATGAGAGAAGAACAACCAGAAGCATCCCAAAGAGTTAGAGAACACAAAAAGTTGAGAGTGGAGTTGAAATACCCAGCTCAGAGGAAGAAGAGGAAATCACTCGAGCTCAAGAGGAACGAGGAAGAAAAATAGTCACTAACTTCTCAAATATGAAGAAAATAATAGTGGCCTTTTTGGATAGAAGTGATGATGAGGAAGAGGTGTGAGTAGGTGGAAACCTAACCAATAATAAGGAATTCATCACAGTTCCAAAAAAAGGGTTCCATATCGACCCTATCACATAAGAGATGAGGGATGAGTGGTTGGAGTTCATAGGTATCGGAGCGCCCATAATTATCCTAAATGTGGAAATTACAACAAACCAATAAGGATAGCCATCAGGGACCCAAGAGAGTTCAGAAGAGAGACAACCCCTCGAGGAAGACTACAACTACGACAGTGCTAAGGGTGATCCCATTGAAGATGAAGAGGACCAGGATGAGGAAGACTAAGGCCATGACCTCGAGAATGAAGATTCAGATAAACAAGCCATGACCATGGATTGCAACATGGTCATTCTCATAATATTTTAAAAACCTAGGCCCAGCACGACCCAAGGCTTGCATGGCTATTGGGTCATCCGGCCCATGGGCCTCGTAGGTATATATTAATTTTTTTGCCTTTTTTTAAACAGTAAAAAAATTTATAAATATTGAATAAAATGCTTATAATTGTATTTAAAAACAATCATTTTTTTTTATAAAGTTAAATATTACAAATAACTTAGAATCGAACAAAACCAACAACATAAACAAATAACTTAAAAATTAAAACTTCCAAAAATCTCCCAAATAATTAAATTTCAAAAACAACAACATATAAATAAACAAAAAAGATGAAATGACTTAAAAATGAGTGAAAAGAAAAAACAACTTAGAAAATTATAAAATTAGAACGATAAAAAATATTATTATTATTTTTTAGCTGTTCATGGTTTATACTCTTGCGGGCTGTGTCTCGTGCCGTGCCGGATCGTGCCTTGTGTCGTACCGTGCCAAATCGTGCCTTGTGTCGTGCCATTTTGGGCCTTGTGTCGTGTCGTGTCATGGGCCTCAAAAGCTAGGCCCATCACGACCCATCCAATAGTATTGTGCCAAGCACGACACGACCCATGGAAGTGTGGGCTGTGACTCAATGTTTCGAGTCGTGCCGGCCCACGGGCTAACCCGACCCATTGCCACCCATGTACTAATGTGTCTAATATAGACTAGCTAGTGTAGGCCATAGTAGGCCTTTAAAACTTTGATGGACAGACCATTAGATTACCATATAAAGCATGAGCTAAATCCCCCTTCTATTCTTAGCCTTAAGAGAATACATCATATTCTCTACATATGCATTGGGAAAAGTGTGCCCAATTGATAGGTAGTGTGTGCTAAAGGAGAACAAATGAGAGAAAGTGCCTATGCTTAGCTAAGGATTTATTTCTTGGTTTGATTAAAGATTCTTTTGCATCATCAACCATGGATCCTTAGTAAGATATACTAAATTATTTATATATGTGGATTATTAGGTGTTCTTTATTCATCTACGAAGATCTATGAAATTAAATATATTTACTTGAAATCCTATTTGTGCAAGCTCTATCTTTCCTTGCCAAATTTGACTGCTATCCTCCATGTGTTTCTATGCGGTCTCGAATTGTCTCAGCTATTTTGTTTTTTTGTTGATAGACTTATCTGGTGTACATGTATCTACGCTAGGGTTTAATCTTATCTCAATGTAAAACTTATTTTTAGCTAATGTGATTTCCTTCCTCTTTCTTATTTTTTTTAAAAAAATTAAGTGCAATGACTCGTGTAAATTTATAACCATTTACCTCTCTTATTGTTTTATTTGTTTCTCATATCAAGAATATAAGGGAGAGGGTACGGATTTCATGTGTTCATTTCTTATAAGCTGTAGTGTATGGATTGCAACATGAGTTGAATGGCCTTGACAATTACATGAAGTGAGGGATGATAACGTTGTGCCAGTCAAACGCAAAGCAATTACTCTGTAGATGTTAATGTTGATGGAAGGAGAGAGAAAGAAAAAGGAAAGTCATATAATTTTTATTTTGTGTTAATTAAATTATTTGATTCTTTTGAAAAATATAATATTTATTTTTAAAAACTAAAAAGAATCATATTTACCCTTCAAATGATATATCAACATATGATTTGTTGACTGTTGATAGTGGATCAAATATAATCTCTCTCTATTACTTTAAACATAAAAGATTAAAAGTCATTAGCTACAATTTTTAAAGTAAACCCGTTCGTAGCACGGGCATTTAGCTAGTATATATATATTTTTAGGTACTAAGGAGTGGATCAAATTTTTATTTCACATGCTAATTTTTTTCTATTATGATAATTCATTTGATAATGTAATTATTATGATAATTAAAAGTTATATTTATTTTAACCATATTAGGTTTGAAAAAGATCTGACTCTGCCCCTATGGATATCATTTTCCTCGAAAGTACGTTCTTCAACCCAAGAGGGATAGCAGACATGAGAAGATTGTTGGGGAAGTTTTTCTCTTTTTAAGGCTCTGATAAGGGAGACAAAGAAGTTGGTCAAACGGAAGACAAAGATGGTGGAATATGCGGAGGTAGTCAAGGGGGTTTTCTGTATGAGGTGGCAAAGGAGTAGAAAAGTAGTGGTGACTGAAGTTCACTACCAAATGATATTTGCTAGCTAGGTTAAGATAAGATAGTTATAGCTTTAACATTGTGTTTGGGTTTCGGGAAAAGAAAATGAAGTAATTTTAAAAGAAAAAAAATTATAGAAAAAAAAAAAAGGTTTTTGTGGGTTAAGTAAGGGAAAATAAATATATGATTAATTAAAAATTATGTTTTAGAGTGTTTTTTTTTTATAAGGAGTGTAAAGGTTTGGGGTTTTTCTATAACTCTCCAAAACCCTCAACCTATCAATTTTATTAACACCTCATATTGAGGGGTTAAATAAGCTCTTTTACCCTATAAAAATCCCAAACAAAGAAAAATTATCAACCCCTCATTTCTTTACCTTTCATTTCTTTTATAAACCCTTCGTTTCTTTTTCTCCAAAACTTTCAAACACACTATAAAAGATTGATGAAAATTTTCTTAAAAAATAGTAAATGAGGAAACAAGCTCATTTTTTTATGATAACCTTTCAAACCCTTAAAACATTTTCCCTCCTTACTAAAATAACTCTCAAATATAGTTTTTAATTAACATTTCTTTTTCTTTCCCTTATTTAACCCTAAAAAATCTTATCCCAAACACAGCGTAAATGTTAAATCATAAAAAAGTAACTTTTAAAGTGTTAAGAGATTGATCTACATAATCTAACTTTTTTGGCTTAGTGATTGCTTTCAAGTTCTCTATACATGGGACTTAAGTTTAATCTCATTCCCTGTTAGTTAAACAAAAATTGTTGGTCTAAAGTTTAAACTGTGATAAATCGGAATTTCTTTGTTCTTCAATGGAAGCACAGTATACCATATAGTACTATCAAACCTCAACCTAAAAGGCCCCTGATAATGTCAGTATTTTGTTTTTGAGCTTGAATTAAACTTTTTAAGGTCAGTTTGAAAAGATGATTTTTTTTTATGACCATTAAAGAAAGTTGCTGCTCAAACCTAAATTGCAGTGAATATTCAAGACACAAAATTTGCCGTTGCCCATAAGCAAGTGAAATAATTTCCAATGCGTCATATAATTCATAACCAAATTAGCCGATTAGGACCTACAAAGAATAAAGTGTAAATGCAGCAATGAAACAAGTTGCATGGCCCAATCAAGTAAATTGGAAGTTGACAAGACGCACCTGCCCTGAAGTGTTTTGTGGAATTCATTAACATAATTTAAACTTTGTGAAATTCCTTATATTATGCTATCAATGGATATTTTTGGACATTGGCTCTTACTACTATTTTTTTTATATTTAATTTCATATATGTTTTTTAATAAATTCTCAAAAATAAAACATCAGATAAATAAAATGCCTACAAAACATTGGTAAAAATGTTGGGAAGAGTAAATCAAAGTATATATTCCTCCGATTCTTCCTCGGGTATCTTAATTTATATACTAGTGTATTTGTTATTATATAAAAACTTTCAAAATATTATTTTTTTTCCTATGTGGGATAAGAGTTTTCATTTATACACAACATAGACTATTATAATATTACAATCTACTGCAATTTTTTCAAACATTTTTTTCTCGAATAAATCAAATCATTTACTTACCATTGAAATTTTATCTACTTAGAAGATGAACTTTGACCATAACTCTCCTCAAGTTCATTAGGAGAGCTTGGAATGAGCTTGTCTTTTTTCATTTTTATCTTTTGACTCATTGCAATCAAGCAGATTTCTCCATTGAATTTAGTTGAAATTTAAAAGATTAAATTTCAAGAATTTTTGTTTGCCTTTTTTTTTTTTTTAATTCTTCAAAACTTTCAGTTTTCTCCCAAAACTATTTTTTTTCCCCTACAAATATGTATTTTTGTTGTTAGTTCTTTTTTTTTGTTTTAATTTTTTTTCTTGGTGGTTTAACTTTCTCCTTTTTTTATTTTTTTTTTAAAAAAATTATTTCAAATTTTTTTCTCATTAGTATTTTGACTCTATAGTTCATATTGTGTCACCTCTCAATGTTACTAGTTGACATGAGGATTTTTTTTAAGACGAATAATCAAATTATCACACCCAACCAATTATGGATTTTAACTAAAATTATTTCATCTTGGATCTACATGCACTTAATTACACAGGTTTCTTCTTCTTGTTCTTATTCTTTATGATTTGGGATAATATTGTTGTAGCATGATTTGTTAATATTAGAGTAAGAATGTTAAAAATAAAAAAATAAATTTTTTATATACTTTTTTCATTTAAAGTTAATTTTGTCAATTCAAATAATATTTGCTGTGACATTAACAAATTATTTTCTAACCACTACGAAGAATAAATGCAAAAAAGAAGAAACAATAGTGTTGAGAAAAATATATAATACCTTGTTTTAATATAAGGCACGAGAAAAAATGATAAATTTTGATTATATTTTGTAATATTTTGATTATATTTGATGCCATCAAATATCGCAAAATGTACCTTTTTCTAGTGCCTTAAAATAAAATATCATATCAAAACCCAAAAGTATAATGCTAATTTTCTTCCTTATCTGATGTAATTTATAGGGGTATATTTGAGACTTTATACTCGGTAAATCTTTCGTATTTGTAGCTGTTAAATGACATGATGAAACTTTATCTATTAAGGATTTGTTTGGTTCATGAACATAATAATAATTAACATGAGATAAAATAAAAAATAATTAAATAAATAATATCTTAGTACTTTTAAATTTACCTTCTTACTTATTCTTTCAAACTCTAAAATTTTCTTTTAAACTAAAAGTTATTTTTTTCATAAATTTTTTTCATGAGTCATGCACATTTTAATACGAATTAAAATAACAAATAAAATTTTAAATGCATGCTCGTGTGTATTTATAAAAATAAACGCAATCAAATAAGTGAACCAAACGGGCCTAAAAGAAGATGAAGTGAGAAAATAAAATGAACGCAAGAAAGTGGTAACTAGTAAAAAACAAGTTTTGACGGGTAACTGGACTTTTTGACTAAATCCACAGTATATCCAATAAATGGGTGCCACGTATCGAAGCAAGACTTTTGCAGCAGAAGTTGTTGACACGTTGGTTGATTTAATTGGTCTTTCATACACCATTTGTGAACATCACTCCCCACATTTATATAAGAAAAAATGGTTGTTTTAGTGCTGATGAATAATCACTGGAAAGTGAAAAAGGACAAGCAGCCATTATAATCGGCCTTTGTTTATTTCCTTAGATCTCTTGAAGGACACTTAACTCTTTTGTCCAAACATTTCTTTCTCTCTCCCTATCTTTCTAAACCCCAAACCCTTAGGTTCCATTTCTTGCAAGATCTAACAAGGTACACATAAAATCTCTACCCATCTCTCTATCTTTCTAAAATTACAGTTTAAATTTGTGTTCTTTGCTTTATCATCGTACCTGCATCTCATAATTATCATCTGTGTTGATTGAATTGTTATTGTTAGATTTTTTCCAGCTTTCTTGTTAGGGTTTATTACTTTCTTTGAAAATTTTGAGTAAAGGAGTCGTTTTATTGATCCTGAAATATTCCCAGATATTATTTTCATGGATGAACACGAGGAGGGTGGTTCTGTGGCTAACGTTACTGAGTCTACAGTGACAGCTAGTGAACCTGTAGCTGGTGAAAGTGAAACCCTAGCTGTGTCCATGGCTTGTGAGGTTCAGGGTCAGGCAGAGGGGTCTTTCAGTGAGGAGGAAGTAGTAGAAGGAGGTGGGGCTTGTAATGGAGATGATATTATGGTGGAGGTTTTGGGTTCTCGTGTTTATGTTGATGGTATTTGCACCAGTGATGGTGGGGTTGGGGAGAATCCTAATGATGAAGGGGTTTGTGCCCGTGATGAGTCTGCTGAGGTGGGTTTGGAGACAGCTGTGAGAAGTTTAGAGGGTGAAGTTTGTGTTGTTGATGATTCGGGTTCAAGGGGAATTGGGGATTCTGGTGGGGAAGCATCGTCGAATCTGACAACTGATAGTGGGTTTGAAGGGCCTCCTGTAGTGGGGAAGGAGGGTTTCGAGGAAAAATTGGTGGATGAGAAGGCAGAGGGAGGTGGGAAGATGAGTAGTAGTGGCGAGGGTGAAGTGATTAATGATACAGCGTTGCAAGAAATTGGAGTTAAGAATGATGAGGGTATGAATGGGGGAAATGGAGCTGGGGCTGAAGGGTCTCCACCTGTTCCAGTTGCTGGAGAAACCCAAGTTGTTAATGTGGAGGAAGTTAAAGTGGGGACAAGGGAGGAGTGTTTAGTCGGAGAATTGGTTAAGGAGGGTGCAGATAGGGATATTATTAATATGGAGAAAATTACAGTAGTGGCGAGGGATGAGGGTTTACAGGTAGAATTGGTTAAGGAGGGTGTGGATGGAGATATTGCTAATGTGAAGGAAGTTATAGTGGTGGCGAGGCAGGAGAGTTTAGAGAGAGAATTGATAATGGAGGATGTGGAGGGAGATGTTGCTAACGTGGAGGAAGTTACAGTGGTGGCTAGAGAGGAGGGTTTAGAGGGAGAGTCGGTTAAGGAAGGTGTGGGGAGAGAGATTGCTAATGTGGAGGCAGTTAAAGTGGTGGCTAGAGAGGAGGGTTTAGAGGGAGAATCCATTAAGCAAGGTGTGGAGAGAGAGATTGCTAACGTGGAGGAAGTTACAGTGGTTGCGAGGGAGGAGGTTTTAGAGGGAGAATTGGTAACGGAGGGTGTGGAGAGAGTTATTGCTAACGTAGATGAAGGTACAGTGGCGGCAAGAGAGGATGGTTTAGAGGGAGAATCGGTTAAGGAGGGTGTGGAGAGAGATATTGCTAGTGTGGGTGGAGAACAAGTTCTTTGTACAGAGGAAGTTGCTGCTACAGCAAGTGAGGATGGTGGGGGAAGGAAATTGATAGAGAAGGGTGCAGAGCAATGTAGCGACATGGGTGATGATGGCAGAGTTGAACTTCAAGAGTTAAAGGTTGAAAAAGTTGGCGTTTTGGATGATGAAGTGTGGAATCCTGGAATTGAAAATGCAGTTCCTAGTTCTTCAGCAGTTGTGGAAGCTTCGAATGTAGAGACCGTAGTTGTTGGGGAGGAAGCTGCTGCAATAATATGCGAGGTGGGTTCAAATCCCAATGATGATGGTCCTGGTAATAATTCTTTGGAGGGCATTGTTTGTAGTTCAAATAGAAATCAAACTTCAGCAGCCAAAACTGTTTGTGGAGGAACAGAACAAGATTCTGCTGTTAATACTGGCTCCAAAGAAATAACGCATGTTACTGCTGGAGGGAAAGATGTGGAAGAAGGCATGGAAATTGATGCTGTTGATAGAAATTTAAGTTGTGCGGCAGAAGAACAGCTGGAAAAGGTTGAGGCAGTTGGTGGTAGCACTAAAAACAGTGATAACATATCTACAGATCCAAACACCTTGCATCAGCAAACTGAAGCAGTTGTTGGAGCTGAAGCTGCAGACATGGATGGTAAGGAGCTTCCAAGTCTTGGAAAGGACCAACAGTTGAAGCTTGAGGAGTGCTTAGACCAGGGCACAGCTCCAGGTCTTGCTCAGGTTGATTCAAATACAGAGCAAGAGATGGAAATTGACAAACGAGATGCTGAACAGCAACAGGGGAAGGCCAAGACAATTATTAATAGCGTTGATGACATTGTATCTGCAGATTCAAAAAACTCAGATCAATCTATTCAAGAAGCTGTTAGAGGTGATGTTGAAGCAGTGGGTTATAATGTTCTTTTGGATCCAAATTTTGATATTTGCAATTATATTGATTTCGGTGACGTGTTATTTTGCTCAGGGAATGTTCAGCACATAAAGGCTGAGATGGTGTGTGCCGCCACTGAAATAGATTCCCAAGTCATTGACAGAGTGGAGGAAGTTGCTATAATGGAGAGTCAGGAGATTCTTAAGCCCAATATTGAGGTACAAGAACCTGCTGAAAGGAATGAACAGTTGAAGTTGGATGAGTGTCTAGATAAGAGTGCAGCTCATCAGGTTGATCCAAACACAGTGGAAGAAATGGAAATTGAGAAACAGGTTACTGATGCTGAACAGCTTAGTCTACGTGGAAATCAGGATGTAGAAGTTGAGGAACAGCTGGTAAAGGTTGAGACAGTAGGTAGCAGTACTGAAAATCATGGTAAGATATGTGAGGATTCAGTATCTTTGGGTTACCAAACTCATGTAGTTGCTGGAGCTGAAGGTACAGCTATCTATGGAAAGATTCCAAATGAAGCTTCCTACTCTGCTGATTTGGAGGGGCTGCTATATTGCTCAGGAAATGATCAAAACTTGAAGGCTGAGACAGCGTGTGGGAGTGCAAAAATACATACCCAAGTTATGGAGGGAGGGGAAGTCCTGGGGCCTGCTGAAGGAGGTCAAGAGGGGAAAGCTGGAGAATGCTCAGAAAAGGTTGCAATGAATGATTTTTCTGTGGTTGATCCAAATATAGCGGATATGCAAGGTGAAGACCATTTTTTTGATGCTGAACACTTTTGTTTACATGAAGGGCAAGAAACAGAAGTTGAAGAACAGGATACTGAGTCTAAGCATCCAGAGACCAGCAACGAGGAAATTGTTAAACAGGCTGCTTCGGAGATGGAAAGGTCAGTGAAGGTGCATCAAGCTAGTTATCAGCTGCCACTAGAAGATGAAGGTGAATTTTCTGTGTCTGATTTAGTCTGGGGTAAAGTGAGGAGCCATCCATGGTGGCCTGGACAGATATTTGATCCTTCAGATGCATCTGAGAAGGCAACGAAGTATCATAAAAAGGACTGCTTTTTGGTGGCATATTTTGGGGACCGAACATTTGCTTGGAATGAAGCATCTCTGTTGAAACACTTCCGAACTCATTTCTCCCAAATAGAGAAGCAGAGCAACTCAGACTCATTTCATAATGCTGTCAATTGTGCTTTGGAAGAAGTATCAAGAAGGATAGAGCTGGGGCTGGCTTGCTCTTGCATACCAGAGGATGCCTATGATAAAATGAGATTCCAGATTGTTGAAAACAGCGGAATCCAACAAGAATCAAGTATGAGAGATGGTCTGGACAATTTTGTGAGTCCTAACTCTTTTGAACCAAATAAATTAGCTGAGTATGTGAAAGCATTAGCACAGTCTCCTTCTGGTGGGGCTGACTGGCTGGATCTAGTGATAGCTAAGGCTCAATTGCTGGCGTTCTATCGTTTAAAGGGTTATGATCAGCTGCCTGAGTTCCAGTTCTGTGGCACGTTGCTGGAAAAGGATGCAAATACTTCACACTATGAAGACAGAATGCATTTGGATGACATACTTGAGCATGAGACTCCAGCTTATAAGGACAGTGAGCAGATTTCCACTGGCCAGGAGAGTTTAGGAACTCGAAGGAGCTCTTACCATAGACGCAAACACAATTTGAAGGATGGCCTATATCACAGTAAAAGAGAAAGAAGCTTGTCTGATTTGATGGGTGATACATTGGAATCTCCAGATGGTGAAACTGTTTCTGATGAGAAATTCAACAATAAGTTGGTTTCAGCATCTTCTGGCAAGAAAAGGAAGGCTGTTGGTTCCGTCGATGACGACTCCTTGCATGAAGGGAGGAAAACCATTTCCCTTGCGAAAGTGTCTGTTACCACGCCTCCTATTCCTAAGCCAACCTTTAAGATTGGTGAATGTATCCGTAGAGCTGCAAGCCAAATGACTGGATCTCCTTCTATCTTGAAGTGTAGTAGTGATGCATTTGATGTTTCCTTCGAGAATTCTGAGGAGGTCATGAGAAAGGGGATCGTTATTCCACCAGAATATTCTTCACTAGATGATTTGCTATCACAACTTCACTTAGCAGCACGAGACCCCTTGAAAGGATACAGTTTTTTGAACATTATTATTGGTTTCTTCTCTGATTTCAGGAACTCGATAGTTTTGGACTGGTATTCTTCAGACAAAGCAGGTGGTAAAAGAAAAAGATCATCCAATTATCTCAGTGGGTCCCCTGAAGCATTTGAATTTGAGGATATGAATGACACATATTGGACAGACAGGGTAGTCCAAAATGGTTCTGAAGAGCAACCATCAGGTACAAAAGAAGGCCATCAGATTGTTCCTGTCGATTTGGGAAAATCCCTTCAAAAGAGTCGTAGGCCATACTCTAGGAAGCGATATTCTGATAGCAACCGTGATCTGGAAGCAGAGAAACCTCCTGGGTATGTGGATGAGAACTCACCAGCTGAACTAATAATGAACTTTTCTGAGATGGATACTCTTCCTTCAGAGACGAACCTAAATAAGATGTTTAGGCACTTTGGACCAATAAAGGAATCTGAGACAGAAGTTGATAGAGAGACCAGCCGAGCCAGAGTGGTTTTTAAGAAGTGTTCTGATGCGGAAGTTGCTTTCAATAGCGCTGGAAAGTTCAACATCTTTGGACCAGTTGTTGTCAGTTACCAGCTCAACTATTCTATATCCGAATTATTTAAAATTTCACCAATTGCCATAACCATTGGCGGGGAAGAAGGCACTTAATTTCTCCTTTCTTGAGGTTAATTTTGCATGGAAGTTTCAGGTGAACTTTGCATCCTGCGCAATTATAATTTTTTTTTCATCTCACTGTATTAATTCTTCTTGATTTAGAATTCTGGTATATTTTGCTTCATTAGAACAGTTATGGATCTTTTGCGTTAACGAATGATTTAATAAACTGTTAAGAATTATTTTATTTTTTTAATGGAAATCTGATAATAGTTATTTCTTACACGTATATACTTAGATTTCATTCATATTGGTTGAAATTTGAAAGTGTCTGAAGAGGATAGGAGCTCTAAAATATGAAATAAATAGATCTAGACTGTATGATTTTAGCTGAAATATGACTTGTATCCAACATTTGCAGTCGGGACTTGTCCTGATGGGCCTCAAATGGTAGTGATAGGGACAAATGTTAGTTTACCTTTTTGACAACTTGGAAAGAAAGGTCTCTGGACCAGTTGGGTGGAAACATATGAATGTGATTGTTGAGAAGAAGAATTGAAAAGATTTCTCTGTATTATTGTTAATCATGTGAATACAATTCAACATTCCTATATATAGACTTATGAATATCAAACATAAACATAAACTAGATAAGAATTAGGAAACCTACTATTTAACATAATAAGAAACCTAATTAGGACTATCAACACCCCCCTCAAGTTGGAGCATACACATGCATCAACTTGTTATAAAAAAAACCCATACCAATAACAAACCCAATCCGATCTGAAACGAATAAACCCAAACTCATAAATTACAATAAACCATGAGAACAAATTGGGGTTCCACAGCCATGACAAATAGTTAGTTCATTACGTCGGTACCACCTAACATGACAAGATTCGAGAATACCGGATCAATAAGACTGAGACCTTTTTTTCGTAAATTTTTTTTACTAACGTTGATTTTGACTTGAATGGGCTACAATTAATGAGTCAAGAGGATACAACATTAACACAGGTAACAACATTAACATCGGGGTGATAAACTCTTTGTTAGGAACGATCTCTTCTTCTTCTTCTTTAACTCTTTTTCTTCTTCTTTAACTCTTCTTGAAGAGGAAACATAAGAACACATAACATATATTTTTTTTATTCTGCCTTTGCTTTGCTCTTTTTTTGTTTCTTTTTTTTTCAAAAGAAATAGAGAAATAAAAACACAGATGAAATCCAATAGAATCTCAAGAAGACACCATAGAAACGCCAGAAAAAAAACAAAATACAACAGAAACAATAAAAAAACAGTTTCTAAAATATATATATATATATATATATATTTAATGGTGTTTATCTCAGATCATCATGGGCTCTGATACCATGTTGAGAAAAAGAATTGAAAAGAATTCTCTGTATTATTGTTAATCATGTGAATACAATTCAACGGTCTTATATACAGACTTGTGAATATCAAGTCTAATAGGACTAGGAGACATAAACTAGATAAGATTTAGAAAACCTACTAGGACACATAATAGAAACCTAATTAGGACTCTCAACAGGGATGTTTCCTTCTTTGGGCATATTCTATTAAGTGAGAGCTACTGGTTACTTGTTTAGACTTTGCATCCATCCTGTTGAGACTACTGCATTTGATATATGACGCCATAGTCAAGTAGTTTTGTTCTACCAATTAATTAGCCCAGATATCTCATCTGATTGATCCTCATCAATTAAATTTGACCAGTATAGGTGTACTAAATGGACAGATACACTATGGATACAGCTAGATTGATTATAGACGTGAGATAAAGGATTTAGCCCACGGGTCCACACTCTGGGTTGAGTTTGCGATTTCAAGCGGTCTGGTTCGAATCCACCTCAAACTCATGCACTCAAATTTTTAGAGCGTGATTTGGGTGTGCTTCAGTGCGCATGTTGCTGAGATTGTTGCTAAATAGCCGCAAAATAGAGGCTCGGATCCGTGCATTCATGGGTGGAAATCAAAGCCTTAACCACTACTCCACTTGTACTTCCTTCGATATAGTTATACATCTATATTTATATGTTTTAGTAGGATTAATAATAGCAACTTCAACATTTTTAATCACTTACAATAATACAGAGCTGGAAAATTATTTATATTTCTTGTATATAATTATATATTTATATTTATAATGATATATTGTTAATATAAATATAGGCTCAAAAGACGTTCTCACTTTTAGTATTAAACTATTCCCACTCTCCCGCCCTCCCTCCCCCCAGTTCTCCCTTGCCCCAGCCCCCGCCCCCGCCCCCGCCCCCGCCCCCGGTCCAGCTCCTGCCATTGCCACCGCCACCTCTCCCACCCACCGCTTTTGTAGCCTAGTTATAGGCTATTGCTTTGGTGCTCTTTGATGTAACCTTTGATAATTCTCGTCTTATTGTTTGCTCTATTGTCTATCTGTTTCCTTTAATCTCTTGTTATGTTGTCTTTTATCTGATTTTGTGCTTTATCTTTCAATAATCTGATATATGCTTTAGGAGAGAGCATGTGCTGAAGAACTGAGGCGTATCTAAGGCTGATGATAATGATGCAAGAACACATGTTGATTGAAGAAGCCACTAAAGAAGGTAGCCAGACTGTTAATGATCTGGTTATCTTATATATCTTCTGTACGTGGTTCTTTCTTTGTTAAATTTAAGTTAAGATGCATGATGTTATGCACATGCCTCGTCTTGTGTAATGTATAGCAGTTGCACTGACCTTTTTCATGGTTTCTATCCTTGAGGATTACAAGATTCTGTTATGGAAGCATGTTTCCTGCCTATCATTTACACGCTATTGTTCTGCATGTCATATAATGTTTTCAGGCACCATAAAATTTGCGGTGCTGGGCATATGCATAGTCCTTGCATTGAGTTTCTTCAAGTATCAGCAATTTCAACTTGTGGCTACCTAAGAATGAGGGGTTTCGTTTCTTCTTTCCCCTTTGATTTGCTGCCTTCTCCTTACTTGGGTGTCCAAGCATGTAAGCTCTATGGAACCATCCTTTCAGGCTGCTCACTTGGAAAGGTGAACGCATTATGAATTACAGTTATAAAAGGAGTTAGAAGACAACGGATTTTAGGAACAGGATATAGTTTTGGTAATTCACATATTATAAAGGAAGATTGATGGTTCACATTTCACAATGCTTTGACGAGAAGTATGCATCCTTGAATTCCATGTAGTCGATGAAGATGGCACAGATACTTGATGGAAAACCTTTCTTGCAGGCCAGTGCATTGGTATTGAGCAAGTAATTTAGCTTTTGAAGATGGATGGATTTACCTTATCATTGTTTACCTGTCTAGATTGGCAGCTTGAACTTAAGGGTATGCATATTGTCCACTGAAAACTGGATAATTTACCGATTTCAAGGAAAGATCATGGAGTTCTATTAGTAAACAGCTATGTAATTACTGTGGTCAGATTCATGTCACTGGAAAGCATTATAACCATAGTTGCATGAAAATCTCATGCAGCCTTCTCGATTTTATGCTTAATTGGAAACTACACATGCGTGCTTGGGCCCGTTGTGCAATGATTTACAGTCTATTATAAGCTTGTAGATGTTGTGCCTTTGAATATTTGCTGAAATTTTAGCTGCCTGACCAGGAGAAAAAACCGCCTTACAGTCTCTTATAAGCAAATGAGTTGAGTCTTTTTCTTGTTAACTTTATTGTTTTAATTTATTGGATGTATTTGAAGAGAAAAACTTAGTGTTTTTAAGTGTATGGTCTCGGATGAGACCTCCTTAGGGAGCTGAATTCAGCCCACTTTTTTTTGGGTTTCGAATTGTGCTTATGAATTGCAAGGGTTTGTTAAATATTTGCATGAAAATATTAAGCCTCACATGTCATGATAATTTGAATAAAACGTCATGAGCCATAAATTCAATGATTGTCGATTGGGCTGTGACTACAGTGACAAAATGATTTAACAAGGGTAAGTAAAGAAGGGTTACCTGTTTGAGATTTTTTCGATAAGATGGTGTCTAAGGTTTAAGGTGTCTTGCTACAAAACAAGGTAATTTATCTTATTTATATATTTTATGGTAAAATAAATATTTTTATTGATGATTCTATACATTTAATGGTAAAAAAGAAAATATTGATAGTAAAAAAAATAATTTTACTATCAAATATTATGTTTTCATTAAAAATATAAATTTTATGAAAAAAGTATGTATTTTATGACAAAATGTATGAGCATGGCAAATTGTCTTACTTTTTAAGAAAGCATTTGTCGTTGCCTGAATTTTTCTGCCAAAATAATGACCACATAGGCCAATAAGATGGGGCCATGTGTATAATGGGACCCCTATGATTGATGGAAAAACATATGGCAGTACAGAAGTGAATGTTAGTTCAAGAGAAAAATAAGGAATTTATTAAACTACATATCATTTTTCTTTTAGTTAAAAAAAATCAAAAGAAATATAGGTAATTAGGTGAAAATTAATTAACTAAAAAGATATGTTTCGGTTGAGAATATTCATGATATGCATGGATTAGATGGCAAAGTCTAATTGACCAAAGCCCTAATAATAGAAGTAAACATTGTACTTTTAAGTTGAAATGGAGAGAATATTTTCAATAATATTAAGAATTATGAGACACATGGTCAATCAACAGTTGAGATAGATTGTAATATTGTGAGTCTTATATCTCACATAGGAAAGATATAAAATCTTTTAAAGATCTATATAGGAAAGTTTAATAGTGATATATAATCTAATATACAATTATGTTTTAAGCAGTATTTTTAAAGACGTTTCTCGGGCTCACTTAGAGGTAGAGCTAAAGCAAAACGCATTAGACTCAAAGTATTAGACATTTCTTTTGTTGGGTGTACGTCTTTTACTGTGAGATGTATGTCCATGCTCGAGGTGTACGTTTTTTACGCCCAAGTGATCTGCGTATACACCCCGTTAAAAGTTTTTTAAAAACAATAAAAATGATAAAAAAAAATGCAAGTTTAAGGTTAAAACCCATTTCCAAATGAGTACGAATATAAACCTTAACCATTGAACTAGTTGTTTTTGTAGTTATATCATTGTGTTTTATAAATATTTATCACATATTATCTGTTTTAATAATAACTACAAACTATTTAATTAATCACGAAGTTACAATAATATAAATATATATATATAATGTATATATAGATATATATTAATATTTTAAATTTAAAATTAAAATTTATATGATTTAGGTTGTTAATAAAAATATTAAAGTTTATCGAAAATTAATTTATTTATATTTTAATTATTATATTGATATAATTTATATTATTTTATTAAAATTTCGATACGGCTCAAAATTTTAAAAGAATTACGCTCTAACGTCTTAGAGCTTATGTCTCTGTCTTATTAAGACAAAATGTCTTGCCCAATGACTTCACCTCAGAAAAAAAATACTTGTTTTAAGTACAATGCATATCACAATCACAACTTCAAGTAGTAGATTTTTAAAGCAGAGAATAGGCAGGGGAGCATTGTTCTTTCATTTCGTCAAAAGGTCTACTTCTCTTTTGTTAGCACAAAGGAATTCATGGCCGAGCCAACATTATTGCAGAACTTAATATTAGTAGACAATAGGAGTTTTTGCTTTCCCCTGCTGAGCCAAATTTCTATTACCATACTTTCATCTGTTCAACTCTTGTTTTTAATTCGCCTTCTCTTGTTCAGAAGCAGGCATAAGATTCTTTGGCAATGTCTGCAAGACAATATCCCCGAATTATACCGAGTGAATGGAGAACCTTAGTTAGTATAGGTGATGTCGAAAATTTGTCAGGCAAGCGAATAAACATTATGGGGTACCTGCAGAAACAAAGATAGAAGAAACTCCTGCGTAAACCTAGGAGGACGGGAGACTCTCCCATATCTAAGTGTAAATTGAAGGTGTAAGAAAGTAAAAAGCAAGAGAGTTGAATGATTTGAGAATGAAATGAGTATGTACCTATGATAATAAGTCTCTTTTATATAGTGTTTAGAGGCATGGTTCAATTAAGAAAATGATTAATGTTGAGTATTATGATAGAATCATAGACTAAGATTTCCATATGCTGGAATGTCCTAAAGGGATTAAGATTTTGATGAGATTACTGTTTTGCCATTTTCTACATATAACCATTCGACTTGTTACCATGTTTTGTTTATGATATTACTTTTTTCGCTCTTTGGAGGGTGAGACGTGTCATTATATTACTGGTTGAAATTTTTTTCCATACATAAAGTATCAATGGTGATAAACTGATAATTAATGGGAGATTTGGGAAATAAATTGAAAAGGAAATTTTTAATTTTAATAATAAAGATATTTTTGAAAATAACAAACATAGCAAACAAAATGAATATGATTAAATTAAATAGAATGACAGTTTTGTCTTATCATATTTGAAAAAAAATATATATCTTTAACCCTAACAATTTATGCTCAGAAAATATCCTTACTTTTCATTAATTCCCCAAATTAAAGGATTTGCGTGGATTATAAGGTTTTCAAATCTCTAACCTTCCTTTACTATCTTTACTTTTATAAACTTTCAAATAAAGGTAAGATATCAACCCTTTCCTTATTTTATTTTTCTTATCTTTCTTTTCTTTTAAAAATCCATTCCTTCTTTCCCAACTACCAAACATGGCATTGCTCCTAGGAACATTGTAGGACAGAATATATAGTACAGAATCTTCTATATTACATTCCTACACGTGACAACCGTTGACTTCAGCTTCTTCCAAAATAATCAATCACACTTAATTATTCGAAAAGAAGAAAAATCTTGAAGATTAAAAGCTAAAGTTAATGGAAACGCCAGTGACAAAAGATTCTCAAGAATTTCAATTCTATGGTATTCTCTCACTTTCTCTCTCTAACGGTATTCTTTGTTTGGATGCCTAGAAAGCATAGGAAAATTAAAGAAATTGAAATCTTTTGAAAACTATTATTTTTTCTCTTATGTTCTGTTCTTTTCTTATCTTTTTGTTTGATTTTGTTTGTCAGATTCTTTGGTTTGCTTTCTGGGAAACGAACGATCGATCCAATCAAAGGGTAGTGGTATTGGGCTCAAATACTTGAAACCATTAATTTTCTTTTTCTTTTCGTTTTTTTTTAATTAAGCAAGTATTTGATTTTACATATACCGAGATTTTTTGATTGTGGATTAGCCTTTTGTAAAATAATAACGTTGAATAAATTAAGCAGTCGAATGGGAAAGTAGATAATTTAACGAGAATTTCAAACGCGGTTACTGTTAAGGATATGCCAAGCTAGTTGTAAACATTTGGGAAATTCTCAATTGTTTTTACATTGAGAATTGGGACAATTGGCTCTTTATATTGTGTGGCTGTCTATGGTGTTGATGAAGGAAGGCTTTATTAGCTTCCTTTTTTTTTTTTTTTTTATAGCAGTGACAATGATTAGTCAAATCATAAATCTTGACCTTTTGTTATCTATGGTGTTGATCCCCATATTGTTTGGTATATACGTTGTTTTGTTAATGAATTTTTTAAAGATTTTTTATTTTATTATGTCATTCTTAAAATATGAACTTCAATATTCGGATAAAAATATAACATTTAAAAAAAAAATTTACAAAACAATTATTAAAAATAAACGAGTGAGATGCGTACCTGTCTTACACTAATACCCGAATTCAGGTAAACATAGGTGTATAAGAAGACCAATTACTCTGCATAACATCTGATCCTGTTGGTTAACTTAACATGGGGAACCTTGAACCTGCAAGCTCATACATTTTAGGTCACTTAGGAACTTCCTTGGATACCATCATAAGAACACAAAACTACATGATCAGATCATCGCAACTTTATGAACCGGCAAATCTTCCACTCTAAAGTCTAAAACCAAAATTAAACCCAGAAACAGAGACACCATATTTTCCAACTTACATAAATAAAACATCAAACCTTAAATCATAATCTATCATCCAACTAACACATAAATTGCATATATAATCCCTGGAATGTAACCCAGTACTGTCAGCAACATATCTATCCAGAATTCGACCTGCATTTCCATTGTTTCAAAAGTAAAAAAAAAAAAAGAATTACTATTAGATAAGATAAAAGTTAAAACTTCCATAAAAAAGTAAATATATAAAAGGTGTTAATTTGGGTCTAGTTGTCTGGAATGCCAACGAGAAGCTCTTGTCTAGTCTGTTCCATGAAAAATATATTATACAAAATTTTTTTTCATCTGTCAAGAAAAAAAGTATCATTTTTTATGTTTTGAAGATGTTTTCTTTTTCGAAATTATTATTTAGATTTGGTTTATGAGATTTTTTTATTGATTTACGAGATTTTCTTAGATTAAAATATTTTTCACAAGAAAAGAAATTTCTCCAATCTCTTTCTCAATCTAACGGCAAAAGTACTTTAGTACAGAAAAAATTCTATAGATCAAATCTAGGCAAAAAAATTTCTTTTTAAGAGATGCAGATGGCAATTTTTTCGCAGCTCACCCTACTAATATGGCTCATATTACTAAGATAAGAGCATAGATATGGGCATAAGAGAAGGATTACTGATAACTCAAGCAATGGGGTAAGGTTTTGGGGATACTGAAACTGATTCCCTCACAACACCCCTATCTTTGTACAACTCCCCTATCTTTGTGGCAGAGTGGAGACCCAATAAAGTCGGCACAAAATGCTCCTGCAGGATCGGCTGAAGATATCGATTAATTTTGACAGTGTAAACTTGGTTTTTGCTGACAAACAGGGTAGCTCTTAAAATGGCAAAATATAGCCAAGGGTTAGCTTTTGATTGTACAGTACATCATAGTCCCCCTGTTATATCCAGGCTGATCATTTTTTTCTTCTTTTTATTTTGCTAATAAGCTGCTGATTTCTATCATCTCACTCAAAGAATTGGAAAGTCAATACATGGGATTGATGGAGAAATGAATCAGGGAAATGCTATATAAGACAAAAATTTCTCAGTATATAGCAAAAACTTCTCTTCATATATAGCTATTCCCAATGAATCAGATAAGAAATCCAGGAAGAAATACTTCTGACATAAACACATGCATTATTTCATTCAGTAAAAATTATAAGCACTACTAAATTTCAACCAGATAGCATAGATATCAAAAAGTGAGTCTTTTTTTGTCTATAATCTCTGAATTCTTGTCATAGAATTAGAAGAGTTGATTTGGTCTCGATAGAGACCAACTAGCAATAAAAAGTCAAATATATCCTTTTCAAAATATTTTAACTTTGTTTTAAAGGAGTTAAGATGGTAATTTTATTTATTATAATTTAAATCTCTTAAATTCTTTCCTTAATTCCATATGTTCATCTCTTTTAATCTTTCCATGTCTTGCAGATGTCCATGGTCTACCTATTCTTTCTCTCTACTTTTCTCCCTCTCTTGTGGTTGTTTATGTTTTATACCCGCCCCTTAGGTGTGTGCCATGGGCTACTTTCAGCAAGGTAAGTGAATATAACAGGATTTGGTTTCAATCCTTTGAGAAAATGATGCAATAAGAAAGTGTCACGTATTATATGAGACTTACAAATTCATAGGAACATAGTTTATTGATGACACATGAATGAATCAGATTGAGCCTTCTTATCAAATAATAGAAAATGTAAATGACTGAAATTAAATCCAAATATAACAAATTATAGTTTGTGGTGACAGACTTTTTCTACACGTCTCATATGTCACTGTTGTTGTGATGTGTGTTAGGGTTTTGAGATTAGAGTTAGGAGAGAAGAGATTGAGTAGAGAGAGAAAAGAGTTACCAGCCTAATGGCTGGTATTTAGATACAAAGGGAAAAGAGGAAAGTACAATACTACCCTTACACTAATAACCCAATACCATTAACATCCTCAACACTTCCCCTCAAGTTGGAACATATGTGTTATATGCACCAAGCTTGTTACAAATAGATCTAATTTTAGTCCAATCTAAGGTTTTAGTGAACATATCAGCTAACTGATCTCCAAATTTTACATGTTTTGTCTTAATCCCATTTTGTAAGAGCTTCTCCTTAACAACATGACAATCAACGTTAATATGCTTTGTCCTCTCATGAAACACGAGATTAGTTGTAATGTGAATAGTGACCTGATTATCACAAGCTAAACTCAAAGGACAAGACTGTTTAAACCCAAGTTTAGCTAAAACCTATCTTAATTAGACTAACTCACACGTAGTCTGGGCTATGGCTTTGTATTCAAACTCCGCACTAGATCTCGCAACCACCGTCTCTTTTTTCCATGACATCACCCCCCAACAAATACATCCTATAGTGGATTTCCTTTCCCATAGAGAACTTGCTAAATTTGCATTAATATATCCTTCAATCTAAGTATGATCATAATTTTGATGCAATAAAACATGATTACAGGCACTTTTAAGATATCTCAGAATGCGGATAACTGTATCCCAATGACTAATACGTGGGGCATCAAGAAATTGACTAACCACACTTGTTGCAAATGCGATATCAGGTTTAGTGACAGTTAAGTAATTTAGTTTCTCCAAGCGTCTATACAGTCCTGGCCCGTTAACAACTCACCCTAATTAACATAAAGTTTGGTGTTGGGATCCATAGGATTATCTGTGGGTTTGCACCCTAGTACACTTGTATCGCTCAATAAATTCAAAACATATTTTCACTGAGACAAATAAATACCATGATGAGAGTGAGCAACTTCAAAACCTAGAAAGTATCTCAGTGGTCCTAGATCCTTGGTTTGAAACTTGCTACCAAGAAACTGTTTCAAAGCTTGAATACCTTGTTTGTCATCTCCTGTGATTACAATATCATCCACATACACGATCAAAATGATCCTTCCTACCTCACTATGTTTATAAAACACATAGTGATCTACTCCATATCTACTAAGATCAAAGTCAATCACCACCTCACTAAACCTGCCAAACCAAGATCTAGAAGATTGTTTCAAGCCATATAGAGATTTCTTCAATCGACATATTAACCCAGTCTTCCCCTGAGAGGTTGCTCCGTGTAAACCTCTTCTCGCAAATCACCATGAAGAAAAGCCTTCTTAACATCCAACTGATGTAAAGGCCAAGAAAAGATGGCAGCCAAAGAAAGAAAAACACGAACAAAAATAAGTTTAGTCATTGGAGAGAAGGTCTCAAAATAATCAATGCTATAAACCTGGGTATAGTCTTTTGCAACTAGGTGAGCTTTCAATCAATCAACGGTACCATCAGGATAAACTTTGATAGCGTACTCCCAACAACACCCCACAACAGATTTACTAGGGGGAGAGAGACCAACTCCCAAGTACCAGTATGAGCCAAGACATTTATTTCAGCTTCCATGGCTGCTTTCCACCTAGAATGGGAAAAAGCTTATGTTAGAGACTTGGAAAGAAAGGTAGTGAACATAGAGGCAACAAATGAAGCATAGGTAAGAGACAACTGATCATAAGAAAAATAACAGACAATAGGATGAGTAGCGCATGATCGCTTACCTTTGCGAGGGTAACATGACGATCTTTCTCAGCGAAAGAAATGTCTGGATCTGTTGACACGAGAACCATTGGTGGAGTAGCAAGAGGGCAAGTAGTTTTTGGTTGAAGAGAATACACTTGTAAAGGTGGTTTGAGGGAGGAAGGAGTGTGGGAAGCATGGGCAACTGGGGAATAGACATTGATAGATCTGACTAATTAGGAATGGTGGAGGAAAACGACAGGGAAGCGGCCAAATTTGACATTAAATGAGACTTAGAGTGAAAAAAGGTAGACTCGAAGAAAGTAACATCAAGACAGATAAAGAAAACGCTTCAAGGACGGACTATAACAACGATATTCTTTCAGCGTACAAAAGTATTCGATGAACACACACTTAATGGAACAGGGAGCAAGTTTGTAAACATGGAGAGTGAGCAGACAATTACAAAAGTAGTCGATGAACACACACTTAATGGAACAGGGAGCAAGTTTGTAAACATGGAGAGTGAGCATGCAATTACAAAAACACGTGTTTGCAAAAGAAATGAGTGATCATGTGGAAACAACCCAGAGTGAGGGGACTTGTCCACAAAAACAGATGAAGGCATACATTTAATTAAATGACATGATGTAAGAACAACATCACCCCAAAACAGTTTAGGCACATTCATATGAAACAATAAAGTGCGAGCAATATCCAAATGATGACGATGCTTTCTCTCAGCAATCCCATTTTATTGGGAGGTGTGAGAGCACAAAGATCGATGACTAATGCCATAAAAAGTCATGAAGGTTCTAAAGGGGTTACTTGCGGACATTGTCACTACAAAGAATGCAAACAAGTAAATCAAATTGTGTTTTGACCTCAGTAAAGAATGGACAAAATACCACAACCCAAGAAAACAACTAAAATCCCGACCACCATAGCCACGACTACCACTAGAATCACCAGGACCACCTTGCCAAGTCCGAGTGACTAAAGTAGATCTATCAGCAAGAATTTTTGTGTCAAAAGAGGATAGATTACGCGACAAGCGAGAGTAGATGGAAGTTTTGAACTAGACAAAATTTGAGATCTCATAGAATCAAATTCATGGGGCAAACCCACCAAAAAGAACTTAAGAACTACCATTTGTCCCATTGTTTTTGCATGACCTGAAGACCAGTAGAAAGAGGTATCACCAAATTTAATTCTTCAAAAACTCGTTGCATATCAGTGAAATACTCAAGAAGGGTCTTAATACCCATTTTGACTCCAAAGAACTCAAAAGACAAGTCATACATTCCGAGTAAGATTATTGGAATACAAAAATCGAAGGTAATCCCATACTTTCTTGCAAGTGCGAATGTGAGAACACATATTAGCAATCTGAGGCTCCATAGAATTCCACAACAAACCAACCAACTTAGCATCATCACGCCTTCAAACTTTACTAGCATTCGGATCTTTTGGGTCAGCAAGAGGAGCCTCTACAGTAAGATGAACTTCTTTGTCTTCACCAATAAAATACAGTTGAACGACAGGAGCCCATTGAGCATAATTAGCACCATCTAATTTACAGGTAGTTATTGGAAGAGCCAACCCAGAATTGGACTTATAATCCAAACTTGACAGCAACTACACAATAGACTTAACAAAGGTTGGCTCAACAAACATAAATACCACAGCCCAAGAAGAAAACTAGTGCATTATAGGACCATCAATGATGAGAAACGGAAATATAGGATCAGAAATAGCATTAGACAGATAAGGAGAACATTCTATTTTTTTCCTATCAGATTCAGGTCGGGTCAACAGATATGGACAAATTGGGGCAGAAAATGAGTCAAAACATATCTGGATTTAGTGAAACTGATTGGCTTCAATAAACAGGTCAAGAATCAAGTAAGATGAAATTAGACATCGTGCATGTGCTGGAACAGATCGCCGTCAGGTGGGTTTTGCTCACTGTAACAGTGCAAATCTGGTAGTGGTCTCCGATCATGGAGGGGTCGCCAAAATCTTGTCGGAAAGCTGCTGGAATCTCACCGACAGATGGGTATTGTTCGCTGGAACAGTGCGAACTTGGCAGTGGTCTCCAATCACAGAAGGACTGCCGGAATCTCGCCGGAAGAGAACATAAAAGAAGAAAGAGGGAGAATGGTCGTCGGAAAAAGTAGAAGATTTCACGAGTTTTAGTCAGGATTCCACGTATGCTCTGATAACATGTTGTGATGTGTTTGTTAGCGTTTTGAGATTAGAGTTAGGAGAGAAGTGATTAAGGTGAGAGATTGAAGAGTTACCAGCCTAATAGCTAGTACTTACATATATATAGGGAGAAGGGGAAACTACAATACTACCCTTATACTAATAACCCAATACCATTAACACCCTCAACAATCACAAATGAAAAAAATCAAACACGATATGAATGATGATGAAAGCCATTGCACTTCCAATTGATATCTGGATTCTAGTAGCAATTAAGGTTTCTTATTAACTAAATGGAGTAGTTGAACTTTTAGCTTAGATAGTTTATGATTCCAAAGTTCTAAGATGATTGATCTCTTATCTCAAAAACCAATCATATTCAGAAGAAGAAGAGATTATTAAGATTCTTACAAAATTCATTTGAGAAAGAAGGTAACAACAAGAAAGCTATTAAAAGAGAGCATAAGTCCATAGATCATCGCAAGCATGAACTAAACTATATTTGATTAGGCAATTAGTTCCTTCTTACATGCTTTGCGAGTAACAACACATGATTTATTTCACATAGAAGGAATCACAAGAGTAACTCATACACTTCTGCATAATTTTTAACAAATCAGTAAATATCATGTCCGACATCAGCTGGTTCAAGCAATGTTTTTAAGCTTATATGGTCAGAATAAGAGACAATTCAACCAAACCTCTTAGGAAGCAAACTAGTCAAACGTATGAATAACAGGAATCCTCTCCAACCAAATAGCCAGTATGTGAAGTACACTGGTAGCAAAATCCTCCAACAAAATGAACAGGATGGAGATATTGAACACCTACCAACCATCAAGGCTGATAAACCTCAGGAAGCTGAAGGCCCACACTTGCAGCAGATTTTCCAAGAATTCTTTTCATTTCATCTGCTCTATCAACAGCAATGTTGTATGAAAACAGTAAGTCCTGCAAAATCATTAACTAATCGACATCAGAGTTGAGACAACAATAAAAAGAACTAACAAAAACTAGAACCGTGGAGCATGGTTTCTCCGTTAACAAAAGTAAGCCATCCCCATGAACAAATACGATGGTTTTAAGAGCTAGTCTGCACAGCCGTTACAAAGTTAACACAGAAACATTCAAAGAGAACTCCCAGAAACATAACTACACAACCATGGATGGATACCCTTCAAATCATTCTTTTACTGCAAGATCACATCAATTCCTCTAACATGGTAAAGATAGTTGAATGGAATGAACTTAAGTAACACCTTGATGTGATTGAAAACAGTTTAAAGATAACAAATTAAAATGAAACTAGAGCAACAAAAGGAAGCTGCACCTTATGGTGGTGCACGCTGTTAAGCAGAAAAGTGTAATCACTGGCGAGCTTTATCTTCTGTTGTGCGGATGAAGGGTCAGAGAGTTCGTAATTCCTTCGAAACTCTTGCGTTATGAACTCTCTGAAATGCCTATTGTGGTTTTCCTTGCAAACGTGTTTCTCGACAGCTTTGAGAAGGTGGCGATACACCTTGGCAGTTTGCAAGACTTCAATACGCATTTCCTTTACCTGCTTGCATAGAAGTTATCTAAACTTGGTAACCCAAAAAAAGAAAATTCTCAAACAAAAACAATGAGATAACCACCGAGCCTTAAATATGTTATGTAAACGCAAAAGCTTGAAAATGGAATCGGTTCAAAAGGAAAACAAGTATATGAAACTTTTGTAATGTAAAAAAAAGAAAGAAAAGAAATAGAAATGATATGATAATAACAAGCCAAAATTAGATATCAAAACTTAGTTAAGAGTCTATGGGTAATTTTATGAGAAGGTATGGCACTATCATGCTGTATACGGCATTTCATCAAACACTTTGACTGCATAGTTCACCAATTCTTCATACAACCTTTTTGTTGATCATGAATAGAATATTGTCATTCATAACCGTTAAACTAACAACCAACTTGCTGTAAGCCAAGGAAATAAAGTAATCAAACAATAACCAAAACCAAAAAGAAAAAAATAATTTCCGTTCCCAAAAGAACTAATTGAGATTAAGTTTTCAGAAGAAACCCTTAAAGATTTGATTATAGAAATGCAAAAACCTGTAAAAAGAGAAGGTCAGAGAGAGAAGCTTATACCTGTTTTCTTTCTTTTTCCTTCTCTCTTTTCAAAATTTTCAAATTTTATTTTCTATATCCAAACAAAATATCTGCGAGCCTATCGTCTTATATAGGGAACCCAAAAGAAGAGTGAAAAAAAAGAACAAAAAAACAAACACATTGATAAAAGAAAATAATCGGATGGGCTGAATTGTACTAAAAGAAGGCCCATTTTCGAAAAAGAAACATAAAACGGTTCGTTTCGTTCATGTTTCATATCCTCGTACATCAAGGGAAATCTGTTACTGGAAAGGAGAAGAAAAAGACGATCCTTAGAAACTCGGGGCCATGTCACGACAGAGACCTAGACGAAGCACTTTGCCTCCTGCTCAAGAGGTAAGATTGATGTATTTCTTCTAGAACTTTCGTTTTTTCTCTTCATTATTTACTGTTTGGTTGCTGAGAAAACGAAGGAAAAAATGTGTAAATTTTCGATCTTTTTAGGCTTGAATGCTGTTACAATTCCTCAAACATGAAACACAGACCTCTGTTGTATTTTTTTTATATAATAAAAAATATTGTAAAGAAAATGGTATAACGACGAGTTTCGTTGTGAATTGGTGTTAGCTTTCGTAGTTATGTGGAATTTGTCTGGTTGTTGATAGAAATGGAGAATTTTCTACAGACAAAAATTAGATGATTCTTTTATTGGTTTTATAAGCTAATTAACGACTCAACTCAACTAAGGCAAAAAGATAAAAAAAAAATTGGATATGGTTTTTAACCGATGAATCTGACGTGAAAGCTCAAATCAAATTTTGATGTATCTGTTGTGAAAGTTTGAAAATCACAATAGAGTTGATATTAATGTATGTTATGTGGGATTTCTTTTGATGGAATAGCGGGGGTTCACTCGATAAGGAAGAGTGATATCTGATTATATTACATTGTTTTTCTTGTTAAATGCAGCAAATTGAGAAATTAGAGAAAATTATTGAGGAAGGTAATTGCTATGGAGCACAACAGATGTACAAGTCTATCAGTGCACGGTATAAGTACTTATGTTATTTTGATTTATTTACTATTACTTGGCCTTTTTGAGTCAGTTTTGTCATCTAAGCCTCACATCTTGATTGGGTCAATAAATGAAAATGGTAGTCACAGCTCTATGAGTCTATGCAGAGCTGAAGAGCGTCAAAATTATGCACTTGAGATATGGGCTTCATTGAGTTGGGTTGAGATAGCTTTATTTGTCTTTTCTCCCATTGAACTTTTAAGAAGGGTGTTTCAATTTCTGCAGCTTAACATCAGCTATCCGTTTATTGTCTTATCATAGGATATTCCTTGGTTGTGTATTACACCATCAAATATATAGTATTTTAATGTTCTCTGTGCCCAAACCGTGCTAGAAGAGCAGATACCTAGGAAGTGATAGGTGGCGATGAACTTGAACTTTTTCTTTGTATTCTTTTTTATGATCATATAAACTTTTAATCTTATTTTCAAATTGAGGCGCATGCACTCATGAAACATGCATACTTCACTACAGATACATATCTGCTGACAGATCTCCTGAAGCTCTGGATATCCTTCATTCAGGTGCATGCCTTCAATTGAAACATGACCAGGTTATTCTCTTTCATCGTTCTTATGTTCATTAAGCAGGTGTTTGTCAATTTCACCTGTTTGAAATATAATTACGTTATTGAAGCTGGGAATTTGAAATTTAGCCTATGAATGAGTTGGATGATGACTGGATACTGGTACACCTGGTTTTGCCCCCTTGAACCAAACCTTTTCTTTTTTTTTGGTTGTGGGTGTGCGTGTGGGGAGTGTGATATCTGATTAACCAGAGATGTACTATGAGAAAATATGTGTTGGATACAGGTGTAAGATAATAACAATTTGGTAATGACGGATCTGATTCATTCCATTATTGGTGATTAATTGGCTCATTTGATTCCTTGTTCAAAATACCTTGCACATTAATTTGGCTATCTGGTCATGCTATCAGTTGCGTTGGCAATCAGACAATGTTGAACTCTTCTTAATTCTCACTTCATTTTTGGTACCTCCGTACATATATACATGCATAGGTTTACATATACATAAATGTCATGGCTACATGTAAATTACATTTAACCATGCAATCAACTGGGCAAACTCAATCACCCTGGCCTGAAGCCCTTTCTTCTATAATTTGAAAGGTGGGCCACAGACAGTCTGTTTGACAGCGTCATTGGATTCCTGAATTATTACTAAGTTTATATACTATGCTAAAAACTGAAACATTATGAATTGTGCATTATAAATATTTGGTGGAACTCTTAATTTTTCTAATCTTCCTTTGAATCCATTCGTTGACAATTGTGAGTATGAAAATTTTTCAGGTTACTTGCGGGGCAGAGCTTGCTGTTTTATTTGTGGAGATGCTTGTCAAAGCAAAAATTCCTTATGATGATGAAACCCTTGGTCAGTCATGCCTTTTGATGATTAATGCATTATAACTTTCCTATTTTTGGTACTTGTAAGTTGTAACTAAAAGTTGAGATATCCTATGCATATAAAAAATAATTTGGTGTAATTATTTAATTTAGTTTGTCACCTTTATTGTTTAGATGTTCTCATGGGCATGGATGTCATCCATTTAATTTTCCTGACTTTGTGCTTGTCTTTGTGATTATGACAAAATGTCTATGTTAGACCGTATCAGACAAATCTACAAGATGTTTCCTCAGATTCCCGTGCCACATAACTTGGGAGACTTGAGGAGCTTGGGGGATGATCATGATGTCCAAGAACTTTCTGAAGCCCTTGGGGCTGCAAAGACACGTGTAGAGGGCTGTTCATCGTTCTTAAAAGCTGCTATAAAGTGAGAACATCATGCCTTATTATATTGGTGGAAGTAACCCTTAATGTTAGTAGCTAGTATACCTTTGTTTTTGGGGAAATATTAAGATGTATGATTTTTCCCTTCGTATTTTCTCATGGTGTAAATGTGATCTGTCAATTAAATCTGCTTCACCCTCTCCTTTCATAAGTTTCTGCACTGTGAATGGGCAACATGTTTTGAATAAGCTACTTGAAGGATTATATCTAGGATTCTAGAAGGAATATTCTTTGATACCAGGCTTGTCATGTAATGATGAGGGGAAGGATTCACGTTGCTGAAGCCAGCTAGATTGGAATTAAGGCTTAGTTGACTTGAGTAGCTATGGATCAAACCTGAATTTAAAGATGAATCTCAGTGCTCTGATGAAAAATAGTGCAAGAAATCATACATGCAGGTCTAAGTTATTGATGTGTGTTTAAAGTGCTTTCATGGCCTCAAACTTACACTGTGATGGGAGTGTTACATCAATAACTTAACATCACAATATATTGATGACAGATTATTCAAATTGTAGTCTTTTCCTGGTGTGCCAACTTTGAGATTATGGCCCTTGGGATAGTGGAAGAGTGATAAGACAACAAGAGAGATCTTAGAGTGGGAGGGAAAGATATGAGAAAAAGGGAGAGGAGGGTGTCTTTGCTTTGCAGTTATTGGTTTTGACCATGTTGTTTAGTACTATAAATGTGTTCTTGACTGATAACTGCTCTTTTGCCTTTCAGGTGGTCCGCAGAATTTGGAGCTCCAAGAACTGGGGCCCCAGAACTACATGTTATGCTAGCTGAATACTTGTATTCTGAATGTCCTGAGTTGGTAGGTTGTACAGAAAAAATTTAGGCTTCAAGCTCCCGGTTCTACTGACTCTCCATAATACATGAACTTTGCAGTTTCTTACCTGACTTATAACCTGATTCATTGACATGATGTTTTACTTAAATTCATATTTTTAAGGTGAAGAAAAAGCATAACTGCTCATACTATTATTGAGTGCTTAGGTACATTTACACAGAATATGTAAATAAATATATGCAGAGTAATTCATCTGTGCAAAGGTTAATTAGGACATGTTGCGAAGTGAGTCCATGGTATCATCTCAAACATTTATTGGGATTTATGCTATTACATAATATCTGAAGAAGGATCTCCATCAGGTTATAGATCTTGTACTATGATTACATTTTTATGAGAATGGCAGCTTACTTATGCATAACTTCATCATTTAAGAAATTTCTCCACTTTGAGAAGTAACTTTGTGGAAACCTATGGTCCAATTGCAATTCGGTAACCTGTGTCCATCAGGACCATCATTTATTTGGGAAAATGTGTAAAAATTTCAGGGGCGTTGTGCCTCTGTTAAGAAATTCTTTATGTTGTAAATATCCCCATGCTTTACCCTTTCTAGTTCATTTGCATCCATAATTCCGTACCTACACATAAAGCGGTATCCTCATGTTAACATGTCTACATTATCTGGAGTTTCTGCGTCCAGCAATCTGTTTCAGTGTTGAAACATGATACTTGTGACTGTGGCTTTAGGTCATAGCTGAATAGTAAAAATACTAGTAGGTTGGGTGGTGGGAGTTTATATTCTTTCTTTTTCTTACTGTCATTTTTTTATGGCATCGTTTTTGTAACATTTTTTCACTGGAGGACACTGTTGTCCTTTAAAATGCTTTTTGCAAATATGATGGATGCTGTTCGTTCCATTGCCTTACTCGACAAGCTTCTGAAAATGATTATGATATTCTATCTATTTAGATGTACCTTAGCTAGTTACATAGAACCAAAAAAGTCTGTTTTATGTTCTGTTAGGTCTCATAATTGAGTGGCATTGTCAACATTAATGTACTGTTTCTTTGCAGGACATGGCTAGAGTATCACGTCATTTTGTTAGAGGAAATAACCCAAAGCAGTTTGCATCTACTTTAATCAATTTTATGAGCAAGGTTAGTATCCTCATACTTCAGACACATGCGTGTATGTAGTTATGGATCTATATGTATGCATGTATTTTCTTCCTTTTTGGATTCTATGATAAAGATGTTTTTTTTATAAGTAAAGAAATATTATTAATAAGAAAGTACCAAGAGAGTGCAACTTAAAGACAAAAAGCTAATTATAGTCTAGGAGATCTACAAAATCCAAAAGGTCAAAATTATTTACAAAGAAATTCTCTTTAACCCAAAAATTAGGAGTATATAGCTAATTATCTCTAATAGTAACAAAACTTTTCTTCTTTCCATCAAAAGCTCTACGATTTTTTTCGTTCCGCATTAGCCAAAAAATCGAGTGTGGAATTAAGGAGTAAGCCTTTTTGATTTTCTTTGTCGTTTTCAATCCATTCCAAGCCCAAACTTCATCTTTCACGGAGCTCGCGACCACCCAAGAAATCCCCAAAATCTTATAAGTCATTTCCCACAAGCTTCTGGCCAACGCGCACACCACCAAAAGATGAAAGACGGACTCATTGCATCTCTTGCAAATAAAACACCTATTAACAAGTACTCTCCCTCTTCTTTGCAAGTTGTCAATGGCAAGAATTTTCTCCCAAGAGGCCTTCCAAACAAAAAAGATTACTTTCCTAGGGGCACGGGGACACCAAATTGCTTTCCAAGGGAACTCAACGTGCCCAACCGATTGCTCCTCATTAGCCAAAATTTTATAGAAACAATTCACCTCAAACCCCTTTTCTGGATTGGGCCCCATAAGTCTTCTCTACTCCCATCCATCTTAATGTTGTATAAATTTTTAAAGAATCTAACAATCTCCCTAACTTCCCAATCATGGACATTACGAGTGAGCGAAACATCCCAAATAACTTCATCGAAAGTGAATGGAACATGAGCTAATAATTTCTATGATAAAGATGCTACAAGGTTTAAATATCAAAATCATATTTCCATTTGGAAATTTGATGCAACATCTAGATTGTAAGTGTGTAACATACATAGATACACATTTATTTACTTACGCACACTCAAACACTTGCTTATTAGCTCTACCTAAAATTTGAACTTCTAAGAAATTCTGCTTGAAGTAACTATGGAGTTCTGAAACATTCGCAGAAGAGAATACATTTCAACTAAATCATATGGATTGTCAAGTTCTATCTGCATCAGTGATATATGCTTGATGGTTCTTCCTTCCTCGGATAACTGTCATGTGGGTTCAATTGATATTACTTTTTAACTGTGCAGTGCTATCCTGGTGAAGATGATCTGGCCATTGCACGGGCAACTCTATTGTAAGTAAGCTGACTGAAGACCTGCACTTTTGCTATATTATTTCAACTGTTTCTTCTACTAGTATAGTTGAAACTCAATCACAAACATAGAGCCTGCAATGCTTGATACTGTACCGTAAATTTCAATCCAACTACAATTTAAAACTCCATGCCGATGATTTACCACTAAACTCCTATCTAAAGGTAAAATACTTGGACAATTCTTAATGATCTGGTGTGTCAGATTGCTCACTCTTCAAATGTTAGTCCGAGTAAAAAATGGGCTGCATGGAACTGCAAATTCTTTAGCTGATTAGTATAGCTCAACATGCCCTTTAGGTTAGTGATTATCATGATAATGGTTAGTTGTAGTATAAAGATGAGGATTTTGTCTCTTAATTTTAAGTGTATGTGAGGTCAAAAATTTTGGTGGGATTTTTGAAGAAGATCCGATGATGGAATCAGAATATCGAAAGTGCATTTATGAATTATATCTTCATTTTATAAAACCTGTCATCTCAATCCTATATGATGTAAGATTCCGTTTGTGTCTATTATCGCCACTAATCTGGTTTTACACGCGCACAGACACACGTAAGAAAGTGATTTAAGATATATACATATGTTTTCTTTGGTGATTGGAGAAAAAAAATCATTTATGAGGGTCCAAACTTAAAACTAATTTAATAAATATGCTTTTCCATGATAGGTATTTATCTCTGGGTGATCTTAGAGATGCTAATTATCTTATGGATGAGGTAAAGAAACAAGTGGAATCTAAGCAGCTTGAGCTTTCCCAGTCAGATTTGATCCAATTTATCACTTACCTTTTGCAAACGTAAGTTGCATTTCATTACTTTTTCCTTCTGTCTATTCAGTATTGTTTATTCAATATATAAGGAGGAAATTTGTATATTTACTTCAAGCAGAAGGAAATTGGCATGCATGCCAATTTCTCATTACATGTTGGAGTGTGCTGCTCCCTCATCTAGAGGCTGACATTCTGGTCATAGTGTGTTGAGAGTATATTTTTAGTGGTTAACCTTCTCCCCCCACTCATACAGACATGGACTTGTAGACGCGCAAACAGAAAGAAAAAATACACTGGTTTCAACTCCTTTTGTTTAACCTTGGAACACGATCAAATATTGTATAGTCACGTTTTTATGTTGTGCCCCATTGGCTTCATTCTATACATTAAACTATTCAGAGACTACTATGTTTGAAGAAAAGAAAAAGAATCAAGATATAAATGATGGAGGTAACATAGCATTTTTACAATACAGGATTGATTAGACACTCTGGATGTTGGAAGATTCAACAAACCCGTCTGATCTAACTACTTATTTATTTGATATTAAACATTTGAAGGTCTATTCACATGGTAACTACTGATCAGGCTGTATTTTGAGGTTCAAATTTTCCTCTGTAGCCTCCACCTCTTTGCTTTTTCCTCCTCAAATTGTGCCTCCTTTACCTACCAATTTGATTAGATCTGTCTTGAATTAATTGACATATTGGTCTGTTGTGCTTATCTATATCTTCATGCTTGGACTGATTCTTAAATTCTAGAAAACATTTGCTATTCAGCCTTACTTTTCTCTTCCTTTCAAAAAACATAATTTGGAAGGGGCAGGCTACCATATCTTGACATGTTTACTTGTTTAGTATATGGATCATGAAGAAGTGAATTATTCTCAAAATTTTTTCCGATGCAGGTTGGAGAGAGATGCTTTGCCTCTTTTTAATATGTTGAGAGCGAATTACAAGTCAAGTATAGACAGGGAACCTGTATTTAATGAGGTGTGCATTTATTGTTGCTAATTTTGATATTTGTTTTACTTGTTTCTTGATTGCTATTGTCTCCATGTTTTTCCTTTTTTATTCTTGGTAAGTAGGCGGTGTTGTAAATAGTCTGCTTGTCATTATACTATTATCAGTTTCTTAATCTTTGCCTTAAAGTTACTCGCGTACTTAGATTCTAACATGAAGATTATGGTTCAGTTGCTAGATGACATTGCAGAGAGGTTCTTTGGAGTGCAGCGTAGGAATCCTCTGCAAGGGATGTTGGGGGATATCTTCAAGGTTATTATTATTATTTTTTTGCTGAAATCTTTTCAAAGATGTTTTTGCTTCTGCTTTATGCTTCTAATCAGCACATAATTCTTACAGTTGATCTTCTGTGGGCTAATGATCCAGTTGATAGGAGTTCTGAAAATTTATACATAGAAATATAGAATAGACCAGGCCACTAAATTAATAATCTATGGAAGAGAAAGAAAATGACTGTTGGACACGTTGTTGGTGCTTGTTTTTTTGTCTTTGTGCGTGTTGATGTGTGTCTGTGTGTGAGCACGTGTAGTGCGTGCGCGAATGCATACATGAGCACGTGTAGTGCATGCGTGCATACCGCGAAGGCGTGTAGTGCGTGCATGCATACGTGCACGTGTAGTGCATGCATGTGTGTCATGTATGTTTATTTCTGTGTTGGTGCACATGGTGAATTTTCTATCAATAAAATAATCAAAACGAAAAGGTATTATTAGAGCAAAATATTTACTCGAAAAGTTTATATTATTGTGCAGATGATGGGGTGAGCAGCAATATGATGAAGGTTTCGATCTATGTACCTTGTTGGATCCAGTAGTGCTGCTTTTTTGTGCCTTCGAATGGAATATTTGATCCGCTCAACAGTGAAGAAGTATTTTGTTGAACTATTTCTGATTAATTGTAATCTCATTTTTGTCAGTAGCTGGAGTTCCCTCCTCTATTTGAACTAAAATATATCCTCATTCGCCACAAAACCTTATTGTCTTGTACTATTGATAGAATTATACGTAATCAAATGAATATTGCTTTTTTTTCCATCATCCACTCTGTGCTGTAGTTGCTATTTGGTCATTTAGAAGATGAATGCTCCAAGTTCTCAAAAAAAGAAGATGAATTCTCCTAGTATAAAGAACAGATTTCTATGGTTGATTGTAATGTTATTTTACATGATAATTCATCCTTTTATCTTCATTGCCTTAGCTCATATGTGTCCACATGCAGCAATGACAATTCCTCAAATCTACTACCATATATTTTCAGTGTAAATCATCAAAAGAAAACTATAGAAATCCTATGGGAAAGCCAATTTACATAACACAAAATCATCCTGGAAACTTGCACTGTTGTCAACTCTTCACTCCTGCAATTATGAAGACGTCTTGCTTTACTTATTGCCTTACTGGATCACAAACTTCATGACAATGCAAGGATTCAAGGAATAAAACTGCAAGACTAGAGATACATGAAAACGATATAATTCCATATTATATTATATGAATGAAATACTCAATGAGCACATCTCTTTGGATTTCATCATGTCAGCACCTTTATAATACACCAGTGTACCAGAATTGCTACAGGTATTATTAGTAAGGAGCTATAAAAGGTTATACATCTACTCAATCAACTGTAAAGATCACTCCATTTTCCTTGATGAAGTCATGCGTTGTGTGATCCACCACCTATGCAGGAAGAGCGATGTTAAGCATAACGTAAATACACATGCATTAACAGATAAATACATAAGTATTGTTTACAAGCAAAATCCTATAGGTGCTTTTAGAGGAAAATTTAGGCTGTGCTTGAATTGAGGGGAATGGAGGTGAAGGAAAGGGAGGGGTACATGTATCTCTTCAATAAATTTTGTTTTAATGAAGAGGTACACGTACCCTTCCTTTCCTTTCCTCCTATTCCCCTCCAATCAAAACACATGGGAAATACACCATTCTGAGTACTCTATGATCTACAAAAATACTACTGGAGGAGATGAGGAAGAAGGACAAAAAAATGTGTCACTACATATATTTTGTCATTTTATCATTGATTTCTGATCAGAAACCTTGTGGAAAAAAAATTAAGGAAATGATCTTTAACTACAAGGTCTAGTATCATCGAGTTCAAGTGATATACAAACTTACGAGATGCAGGAACAGAAATAGAAAGAAATTTTCTCAAGGAGCAACAGCACGAAGAAGAAAAGAGTAGTTTCAGAGTGACCTTAAAAAGAGAGGAGCAAAACCTTAAAATATTTGTATCATAAAAGTTCATAAACCTAACCTGGAGAGTTGGGACTCATGATCGATAAATAAAATTCAACCACCCAAAATACACCCGTTAATCAGAGTGCTAAGTTTTCATCATTTACTACTAGCATTTTGGCGCACAGCATATATGTGCACACTTCAATACTTAAGTACCACTTATAAATCTAGACAACACTGAAATATAGTGGACTAATTATGAAAAAGAAATGTGTAAATAGGGTTTGAGCATGCAAAAATGGCTTCCCAGATCCCACGTGTATTTAAGCCAGATTCATAAATATATAATTGCAAGTCTAGTTTCATTAACTGCCTATATGTAGAATAACTTGGCCTTTTTGATTAATTATCTATTTTTTCTTCTGGTGGTTAAAGCTTCGAAAGGTTAAATCTAGGCAAGCCACGAAACTAATCAGAAGAACTAAACATGAGTGGAAACAAATACTTTTGAAAAAATTCAGAGGAACTTTGCAAATGCACCAATAGGCATATAGAAATTTAGAATTAATAGCAAGTTCTAACAATAACAGGAAAAGAGTAAACACTCACATTGGTATTGCTCAACTCTAAATTGTAGAAGTCCATAGAGTCTTCCTTGAACAAAGGCCCAGCATGCCAAGTCCCACTATTGAGTTTAACGAACTTGGAACCTGAAATTCTAAAAACACACACATCATCAGTAGCAGGAGGCAGGTAGAAATGACCACAGTGTGACTGCACAATGACTTTTCCTGCATCAGCCTTATTTTCCTTTGAATCTAAGATTGATGGCTTAGCCACTCCAAGATACCAAACATGACCGCCAATTGATCCAAGGCACTGTGTCACACTTGCATGATGTGTGATTGTTGAAAACTTAAGTGGCCGGTCTTCGATGTGCATTATGTAAAACCTAGTAGTATGCATGAGCAGATCATCACAAACTCCTCAAAACAATCTCTATCACATGAAAGAATATCTATCAAGGTAAAAAAAAGATATGACTATTTGATAACTACAGATACAACAGTCCAGAAATTAATGAAGATGACAAAGATCAGAGGTGTAATTGTTAGATCATTGAAATGGTTCTTTCATTAACTTAATGTTTCTTCAGATGGTTCACTCAACTTCCCGTTATATGGTATTCCGGCCCCAGAAAGAAAGTGGGGTTTTTTGCTTGGAAAGCTACCTGGGGGAAGATTGTTACTTTAGAGTTAGACAATTTACAAAGAAGTAGGGTTTTGGTGAATCGGTGTTTCATTTGCAAAGATTGTAGCGAGTCCGTGTTTCATCTTTTATTGAAGTGTTCTTTGGCAAGAGCTTTGTGAGAGATGGCTTACAAGGTTTTGGGGGTTTCTTGGGCATTTGCTGGCTCCGTGAGAGATGAGGTTTGGGCTTGGTGTGGGTTTAGGGATTCTAGGAGCCTTAAGAAAGCTTACTCTATAATCTCCTTTCTATCTTTTGGATTATTTGGAACGAGAGGAATAGTAAAGCTTTTGATGGCATTGAGAGATATATTGATGTAATTAGGGAAAGGTGGTTCAATGCACTTAATTTTTAGGTCAAGGGGAATTTTTTTGTAAATGAGATAAATATAGTAGATTTTGTGGAATATCTTTCATATAGATAAATTTTATACATGGGTTACACCCCCTTGGTGTGCTTTTCTTTATATACAGTTTACTTATAAAGAAATTCTTATAGATTCTTTTTTCCAAAATAAACAAAACTTTCTCTTATTGTTAAAACAAAGACATCTATAGCAGATCCAATATTGCAGGTAAAGGCTAGCAGATTGGCAATAACTTATCTCTTGTTTTCATGCAGTCTCGTGCTATAGGAAGTAGAGAAATTGTCACAAAAGCAAAAGCAAAGGTGGTTCTGTTTGAATACAAGACATCAACAGATTTTAATAGATTCAGACCAGAAAATTAATCATTGAAGTACAGGGAAAACTCATAGATTCATAGTTCAGTGGTTGGTTGTCTTTGGGCCAAGTTAACTTAATTGCATGGAGCTCAAAAACTGAACCAAACTAAGGCTCCAGATTTAGAAATGCTACAGGTTAAAATTTCACATTATTTGGTTGATTGCATTTTTCACCAACTGTAAAGAAAAGAAAAATACATATTAAGAGCATATAAGAAAAGAGCTACATGTTAAGTATGTCTTAAATATGGTTATAAATCAAGAAATTCCATTCCGACAGCATCAATTCAACCGTTATTTTTGAGAAGCTCATAAAGAACCTATCTGGACCTCCCATAAAAATCGAATTCACTCACTGTCTTTTGCATATTGTTTATAAAGAGAAATAATTGAGCCCCTTTCCGTCAACTTAAGCTTTTGGGATAATTGATAACTCAATTATTTCTTTACATGGTATCAAAGCTCCAAATCGTGGTTTCGATTCTTAGAGATGCCCCTTTCGTTTAATATTTGACCTAGTTCTTTGCCCTTTGACATTTAAGCTTTCTTTCTTTTGAGTTTCACGTGCAAAACCTTTAATCTTTCAGGCTACTTGCACGTGAGTAGGCATATTAAAGTATAAAAGAATTAACATTTGAGCTTTCTATCATTTAGGCTTCACGTGCAAAGCCTTTCAATGGGTATGCATTTGAGGGGACGTATTAAAGTATAAAAAGAATTAATTGAGAGCCTTTTCCCATCATCTTAAGTTTTGGGATAATTGATAACTCAATTATTTCTTTACATATATAAATACTGCAACAAATATCCTAAATCAATACTATCCCAAATCCTATCACTCATACAATAATGGCTCCTACTGGGAAGGAAGTAATTTTGCTTGGCTTTTGATTTTTTTTACAAGACCACGAGGCACCCAACTAGTTAGATTTGGAGCAATAACCAACGAGTCAAATGTTGCTGATTTTGCTTGGCTTTTAATTAAGCATTTGAGCCCATTTTAAGATGATAATAGGCAAACAACAAACTCAAACAAACCAATATCCCCAGTTTTTATGTACGTACATATAACAACAGTAAACTAAAACAAGAAAAGGGGAAGAAGCAATAGAGTGACAAAGTAGAAAATGAAGAATGCGACCACACAAACCAAGTAAACCAATTGTTATATACAATTAAGCCAAGAGGCCCAAGATTCAAGACAATTAAAGAAAATTAAGACTGTAATTTGAAAGATCAATAGAGATATAAAGAGTAAAAAATGAAGGGAAAAAAAAAGAATGCTAAAGAAAGAGTTACCTTGGGATTCCATTGCTAAGGTCCAACTGAGCATCTTGTGGACCAAACTCCTCCCCATCTGCTGAAGCTTCGATCACTTGCCCGTACCCTTCGAAGCTCTCAGGGGTCGCTTCTATCGCTCTCAGCTTCACTGCCACCGCATATTCGCTGGAGATTTCCATCTCTCTTCAAACACAAACAAAACGGAGAGAACTCGAGAGAGAAAATGAAACAGAAATGTTAAGAGACCTCCACCCAGAATAGTATAAAACGGCCACATTGCGGACCAAAAGACAAGTTTTGCTAAGACGGTGTCGTTTTAGTTCCATCCACATTGCCTTCTCCAAACCCATTTCCTTCCCCCCTTCCCTCCCTATGCAAAATGCAAGTGCCTCTGGGAACCTCTCACTACCATCTCCAACGACAACAATGGTAAAACCCTAAACCCAAATAAATAATAAAAGAAAAAAGAAGAATGGCAATTTCTTCCCAAAGTGAAGCCCAATTGCTGAAAACCCTAACAGCAATCCTGACCTCAGTGAGGACCCCACTGATGGATGCCTTGGTACCTTACATCCCACACATCACCCAATCTCTCCTCTCCTCTCCTTCGCTCTCCCACCGCCCCATAACAAGTTCTCAGACGTCAAGTCCCTTCTCCTCTCATTCATCCGCTCCGACACCTGACTCTCCCTCCCCCCGCCGAACCTACGCGTCTTCCCCATACCCTCCAATACCCTAATCGACACCTCCATCAGCGCCTTCGTCCAGTCCAGGAAGCCCCACCTTGCCATCAGATCTTCAAGAAGATGAAGAGGTTCAGACTCAAGCCCAACTTGCTTAGTTGCAATGCCCTCATCATTGGATTGGTAAGGTACCCTTCTTCTCAGTCTGTTTGTTTGGCTAGAGAGGTGTTCTCTGATATGGTTGAGCTAGGAATTGGGCCCATTATGAACATTTTCAATATTTTTATTCATGGGTGCTGCTTAGAGGGAAAGTTCAAGGAGGCTGTGGGGATGGGGGAGTTCGGGTATGATCCCCATAACGTGATGTATACCATTTTGGACATGAAAACAAGGGTTGGCGCCCAATAGGAACACCTACAATATCTTGGTTAGTGGATATTGTAAGATGGAGTGGTTGAAGGAGGCAGCCAAGATGATGGAGAATTATCTGTTGCCTGACATTTGGACGTATAATATGTTGATTAAGGGGTTGTGCAATGAGGGGAGGATGGAGGAGGCCTTCCGGTTGAGGGATGAAATGAAATGGAGAGTTTGAAGCTGTTGCCCAATGTGGTTACGTATGATACCTTGATTAATGAATCAAGGTGTTTCAAATGGGGATGTAGTTTGGAGGCACTTAAGTTGATTGAGCAAATGGGTGAGAAATGAGTCAAGTCAAAAACCGTTGCTCACAAATTACAACATAGTTTCTAAGTGGGTTTGCAAGGAAGGGAAGATGGATGAAGCAGCTTAAACAGTTCAAAAGATGGAGGAAAGTGGTTTTTCACCCTACCTTGTCACCTATAATGCTTCGATAAATGGGTATTGTAAAGCAGGGAACTTGGGTGAAGCTTTGAGGATGATGGATGAGGTGGGGCACAAAGGTTTAAAGATGGATACTATTACCCTTAATTCCGTACTCCATACACTTTGTGGGGAGAGAAAGCTTGTTGAGGCATACAAATTCTTGGTAGTGTTAGCAAGCGAGGTTATTTTCTTGATGTGGAGAGCTATGGAACCTTGATCATGGGATGCTTCAGGGGAGAAAAGGCAAGCTTCACAGTGGTTTGGTCCCGGATGAAACTACATACAATACGATTATCCATGGGACTGCAGGGAGGGGCATGTTGAGAAAGCGTTTCAGTTTCAGTGCAGAATGGTTGAAAACTCATTCAAGCCTGACATGGTTACCTGGAACTTTTTTCTTGGTGGGATCTGTGGAGAGGGCATGCCGGAAAAGGAGCTTAAGCTCTTCAATACATTGATATCTAAAGGGAGAGGAGATTAAAGGAAGCATTTGATCTTGTTTCGGAAATGGAAGAAAATTAACTAGGGCCTGATCATTACACGTGTAATGTCATTCTCGGTGCACTTACTGATGCAGGTAAGATAAATGTAGCAAAGGAGTTAATTGTGAAAATGGTTGAAAGTGTGAAAGTACAGGATCAGCCTTTGCAATTGGTGAAAGGCAGAAAGTGTAACTCTATTGCTTACACGGAGAAAATTAATGAGCTGTGTACTTAGGGAAGATACAAGGATGCAATGCACAATTTTCAAAATAGTCACAGAAGGGTGTCACTGAAAATAATTCTGCCTACACTAATTTAATGGATGGACTTATTAAGAGGCGAAAAAGCATATCAAAAGCTGCAGGATAGTGGTCAATCTTTCTTGGGCTGTTTCAACAGTTCCCAGGGCAAGGCTCATCATCATGTTTGACATTAATTCAGCAACAATTGAACTTGACAAGGAGCTTAGGTAAGCTATTTTTCCTCCTATTGGTAATGCATGACCATCATCTGATATAAGCTCTTCTAAACACGGTTTCATTGAGTGGAGCTTTAATTGAGCTTTCAACTTTACTCGTCCTCTTGGCCACCATGTTTTTTATGGTGCTTGAATGTATCCATAGTCTGCGTAGTTTCTGAAATTCATGAATGAAGAAAGAAAAAATAGAGATGCGTAAGCTTTGATGCAGATATACCATGTAGAATTGTACTAATAATATATCATTGCATGCCTACATAGAATATGAATATATGTATATGTATTAAAATGTTTATGCAAGTTTTTTTAGTGAATGTGTACCGGCATTTCTTCATTTCTTTGTGGTGAAAATATGAAATCTCATGGCAACAAACTTATCAAAAAAAAAAAAAAAAAAAAAAGAAATCTCCCAGCAACAAAAAAGAAAAATAATGGCAGACGAGCAGAGGTACTGTCCTTGCTCGTACTTCTCAGAAAAGAAATGCAAAATGAAATACTGTTGGTTGCTCATGACTATTGTGGATGTTCTCTGCCAGATTTTCAAAACTTCATCAATCACATTACCATACACGTGAAAACAGTGAAACTGATTTTGATCCTAGTAACTATTTTTTGCTAGATATTCCAAAGATAAATAGAAGCAATACGTGAAGATTTTTTTATAAATTAAAAAAATTATGTTAGAGATTTTGTTTAAGGACACAATGAGAGAAGGGTCGTTTTGCTGGAATTAGTTTCAGTTTTAGCATGTGGGTCTTATTACCCTAGAATGGATTTAGTTGTCTTGTTATTATGTCTGGTTTTTGCTTTGATCTTACAAGTCAAAGCTCCTTTCTTCTTGCGATAGTGCTTGTTTGGACAGACATTTTAAGATGTTCAGGATTGAAAAGCCTTTGGGTTATTGGTTAAGACGTTAAGCTAGGGAAGCCTATAATGGATCTGGTTATGAACTATGATGTTATCATACTTGGGGCTGACAGTAAACCCAGAGACTGAAACGTGGACAAATTTCAGATGTAACTGAAAGTAATTGAAACCATCTTTATGTTTGGTTTGATGCTCTGTTTAATAAGCTTAAATGTTTCTGATGGTTGCAGGAAAGACATCTGTGATGTTGAATCATTAGTATAGGAGGGAAATGGAATTATAGGTGTTTTTTTTAGTAAGTAAAAGTGAATTATAGGAGGGTTAAAGGTTTTGGTCATACCAAGAAAGAGAGAAATTGTTAGAAGCTGAATTGATGCAAAGCCCCAATGCATTTACTTTTTGTTTTCTTGAATAAAAGAAGAAAGCCCTAATGCATTTTTGTTTTTGATAAGTCAATAAATCGTATAAAAAGACGCACCAAGGGGGTGCAACCCATGTACAAAAACTACCTATAAGAGAAAAGTTCCACAAAATCTACTAAATTTAGGTCATTTACAAAAGAATACCCGTCGACCCAAAAATTAAGGACATTGAACAATCTTTCGCTAACGCATTTATTTACTGAATGTGTACCTGCATTTCATTATTTGTTTTTGATGAAATCTCATGGCAATGAAAAAGGAAAAGAATGGACGGGAGAGAAGAAGTTTTTGGTGTATAGGGGTATGGGAGGAGAATGCTGTCAAATAAACATTCACACTTGGTAATGCAGCAAAGAGAACCCTCAGCTTATAGTTAGGGTATTTTTTTTTTTTTGGATAAGCAAAAATTTATTGAGAAGCATCAAAACGGTGCACCAAAAGCCAAAGGCTAATTACAATGTAAGAAATCAACTGAGCATAAGAGATCATCATTATTTACAAAAAAGTTTCATTTAATCCAAAAGTTAAAGAGTGTTGAACCAACTATTCTAATAGTAGCAAACGATCTTTCAAAACCGTCGAAAGCCCTCCGATTCCTCTCTGTCCAAACTATCCACCAAATCGAGTGAGAGATTAGAGCTAAAGCCTTTTTAACCTCCTTGGGAGCTGTAACGCCAATACAAGTCCCAATTTCATCTCTCGCGGAACCGGCAACCTCCCAAGAGACCCCCACAATTCTATAAGCCATCAACCACAAGCTTCTAGCGAAAGGGCAATCCACCAAGAGATGAAAGACGGACTCGGCATTCTCCTTGCGAATAAAGCATTTATTGACCAAAATTTTCTCCCTCCTTTGTAGATTGTCGATAGTAAGAATTCTACCTTATGAGGTCTCCCACACAAAAAAAAAAAAAAACTTTCTTGGGAGCCCGAGCGCACCAAATAGCCTTCCAAGAAAAATTTGGAAGCTCACTAGCAAGGCTCTTATTGACAAGAATATTGTAATAGTCTTTAAACGAAAAATCTGTATCCGGTTTAGGCCCCCATCTCACCTCATCCTCCCTCCCCACCTCAATTTTAGAAGAATATAAGGTGTCCAAAAACACCCCCACCTCTTCAACTTCCCAATCTTGAAAGTTACGGATAAAAGGCACAACCCAAGAGAATCCTTCTTTCGAGGAGGAGTTACCATTTCCGGAATAGATAGAGGGAAGACTTCTTCGGTAGGTGCCTCCTCTTCCTTTTCTAGGGCTGATGGTAGGGGGCTTTTCGGGTGGATGGATCGAGTAAAGAAGGAACGAAAGAGTTATGCACTGAATAGTAAGAGCTGACCAGAGCTTCCTTATCTCTCACCAAATTGAAAATAATAGGAAATTTATCCTTTAAAGGGGAATTACCACACCAAGTATCATTCCAGAGTCAAGTCTTTGTACCATTGCCCACCGAGATTTCGACATAACACCGAAACTCCTCCCAATTTTTTCTAATATACTTCCACACTCCAACTCCATAAGCCCCTCGAGGTTCCTTAGACATCCAACCATCAAGATCCATCCCGAATTTGGTCACCACCACTTTCCTCCACAAGTGGTCTTTCTCAATAATAAACCTCCAAAGTCATTTACTAAGAAGAACCTTATTGAGCAAAAAAAAAAGATTTAATGCCAAGACCTCCTTTTTCTCCTGGATATTTCACCACATTCTAATTTAACAAGTGGTACTTGAAATCCTTTTACGTGTTACCCCAAAGGAATCTCTTTTGGATGCTTTCTAGTCTTTTGGCCACCGAACTAGGGATAGGAAACAGAGACATAAAATAGATCGAAAGATTAGAAAGAGTGCTCTTGATGAGAGTGAGTCTACTCCATTTTGATAGGTAGTGATACTTCCACCTGGCCAAACGATTTTCAAACTTCTCCACAATTGGATTCCAAATGCTTTTGTCTTTGAATTTAGCCCCAAGAGGAATACCGAGATAAGTGATAGGAAGCAATCCCAACTTACATCCCAATAAGCTAGCAAAAAGGTTCTCATTACCACTCCCACCAAGAATTAAAACATTTTTACCAAGATAACCTTAAGTCCGGACACCGCCTCAAAACAAAGGAGAATACCCCGAAGGTACAAAATTTGAGAGGGAATAACCTTGCAGAAAACAATTGTATCGTCAGCAAAAAGAAGGGGGGAAATATCAATGTAATCATCAAGACCTCCCACTTTGAAATCAGACAAAAAAACATGTTATTGAAGGCCTCCATAACCAAGGTGAATAAGAACGGAGATAGAGGATCCCCTTGTCTTACCCCTCTAAAAGCTCTAAAAAAGCCGAAAGGGCACCCGTTTACCAATATGGAGAAGGAAGCGGAAGAAATGTACTTGAAAACCCATGCAATTTAATAAATAGATAACAAATTTCAAGCAAACATGGTCAAACACCTTTTCCATATCAAGTTTAAAAATAACACCTCCCCCTCCAATCTTCAATTGAGCATCCACCACTTCATTGGCAATCAAGACTGCATCCAAAATTTGTTTTCCCTCTATTAAAGCGTTCTGCATGGTGCTCACCACCTTCCTCATCACTCTTTTTCAATCTAGAAGTTACCACCTTTGAAATGAGCTTATAAATGCAGCCCACTAAACTTACATGTTTGAAATCTCTAATGTTAGAAGCCCCATTCTTCTTAGAGATCAGAGTAACAAATGTGGCATTTAGGCAACTCACAAACTGCCCTGAAGAATGAAACTCCTCAAACAAACGGACAACATCCCTTTTAATCACCTCCTAATTATGAGCTAAGAAAGACATTGTGAAACCATCGGGATCTAGGGCTTTATCACCATCACACTCCCTTAGGGCTGCTAAAATTTCATCATCAGAGAAAGGCCTCTCAAGCCATCATGCATCAAACTCATCAATTTTGGAAAAGCTCAAACTGTCCAAATTCGGTCTGAACTCACTAGTCTCTTTATAAAGTTTTTTTGTAAAAATCAAATATGGCTCCTTTAATATCCCCTTCCTCTTCGAGTCGAGCGGGGTAAATATACGATTAAGCTTGATATGAAATATATAGATGTTTGCTCAAGTTAGGGTTGAGTTATAAAATACCTGGTCGAACATAGTTCACGAGTTGCATCTAGTGTTTGAGATTAGTTGAACTCTCTCGCTATTGATTAGATCAAGCTTAAGCTTAAATTCAAACTCACTAATTATTTCATTTTATGTTGCTTCAATGTTATATATAGAGATTTTATCTCCTAGAACTTAGATATTAACAAAATTTATTTTTATGAAAGAAAAGTTAAATTATGATACATGCTCGATAAAAAAAATAAAAAAATTATGATACGTGATAGCAAAATGCAACCAATCAAATTTATATTCGCCCAATAAAGACTTCACTCAGATTGAAATATAAAATATTAATTGAGATATAAGAAAGCTAAATAATATTTACTTGAGATGTAAGCAAGCTGTGCCTAGCAATATCATCGACTACTTCTTGGATAAAGTAACAAAGAATACTGGAAATTTTGGTTGCCTTCAGTTCTATTTTCTATTTTATGGTTAAGAAATATTCTTATAAAAAAATTATATATACTTGAGACGCTAAAGTGAAAATTAAACTAGCAAAATATAGTTCATGCTTGATGGAGCCAAGCTCCATTATACTCGAGCTCATTTACTGTATGAACGAGTTAAATAATGAACTGATTTTGAATTGAGCTTGAGTTGCTCGAGCTTATTTACAACCTTACCAACACCTAAGGGTAAGCATGGTTTGGTTACCTAAGTCTCCTTCATTCTCACTTTTTCTCTGATACAGCTACCAACATAACCAACTAAAAAAGTGGTGGCTGATGTCTGCGATGGATATTTGCGTTATTTTGCAATGTTTTATCGTGGTCGGTCTCAAGAATGGAGTGTCTGGATGCTGACAGATTACGAAAGAGGTACTTGGTTATCAGAGTTCAATGGTTTATTAGTTGATGCTCATGATCTACTTGCACCTTCGAAAACTTTCAGACCCATAGCTTTCCATCCAATTGATTTGGAAATTTTCTACTTTTGGTGCAAAGTGAATGATTTTGAAGATTGTATTGTTCCATACAGCCTGCGAAGGCAAACGTTTGATCATAAAAAGAAATTTATCTCCACTGAAAGATTTATTCAGTGCTTGGCGTAGTGCCTCTTCAACTCTCATCGTGGCCAACGCCAATTCCCAAGCCGCATTGGGTTACTTTCGTTGGAAAATTATGGAGAATGCAGAATGAGGGGGGGTTTCACAGAGCGAAAGAGTTAGCCGGTGAAGGGTAATATGTTTTTCTTACCTTCTTGTGGTTATTTGAAGAAATGTGGAGGAGAACGAAGATAGTTATAGCTGAAGGTTGCCCAGAAAGAATTAAGTTCTTTGTTAAAGCTGTAGCTTTCATCATATACTTAATTTGTAGTTATTGTTTACTTAAGAAATTTAATCCTTAAATTCAATTGTAATTTCATTCTTTCTTCTTATAGTAATATGTTTTTCTGTTTACATGCTTTTTAAATAATTCATATAACATACTCGAAGAATAATTCATAACATACAAGTATACATATATATAAATAATTCTCTGTGTCCGCTACTCTCTGCCTTCTCCTCTGTGCCTTTTCTTCCTACAACAGCATGTGTCTGCTCTTCCTCTTCTTCATATTTTATTATCTTTGGTTATCTTGAATTTGAACGTAGGACACATCAGTTTGCATAAATTGCACTGGTTTGCATAATAGGGTCCTCATCAACTTAAAAAATTGACAAGTTGAGAGTTTTATAGGGTTATAGAAACCCCTCAAAACATCTCCCTTCTTTGTAAAAAAAAAAAACCTCCTAAACGTAATTATTAATTAATCTTTCCTTTCATTTCCCTTACTTAACCCTTAAAACTTTCCTCCCAAACACACTTTAAAAGATAGAAAGAGAGAGGTAAAGGAGGAAACCTACATTGGGCCTGAGGTTTGATCCAGAGCTTAATTATTTTGGATCGTATGTAGGGGGAACCTTTTTTTATTTATTATCGTACTAATAGATTAACTGGAAGAAAAAAAAGGATTTATATTGTGGATATGCATGCAACTACAAGAACACAACTTAGTTCTAAATTTCCCGATGCTTTGCAATCCGAATCCCCATAATTGAGATAAAACCTTTGGACCACACAATCTTTAGTTGCATTTGGAAGCAATTACAATGAAGAGCTTTTCGAAAATAATTGAGTTTTTTGTCCTACAATTGATTCTCAAATATGTAGGTTCCCCGGCTGCTTTAAAGAAAAGAAAGATTCTAAAATATGTATTGTTTCCTGCTTTTACAATGAAGAGCTTTTCGAAAATAATTGAGTTATTAGTTCTTGTTGGGTGACATTAAGTTGGCTTTAAGTAAAATCATGTTGGTGATGGAGTATCATAAATTAAATTGTGAAGATTAATTAAAATTTGTATAAAGGAACTCAATGATTAACTAATTATCTGTCATTATATTATATATATACATATATATAATTAATTTAATTTGTATGAAAATGAAATACAATACTTTATTTTTCTTCATATAATCACAATTTCATATGCATATTAATTAGTGAGTGTAACTTGGTTTTGATCAGCTTAAAGTCTCTTTAAACTAGAGTTTATTTTTTTCTTTTCAGTTTATCAAAAATTTAGTCAAATTGCATAAAATGATTCAAAATATCCGTTATGAAGCAAAAATATATTAAAATAATATGGCTTTAATCCTATCCAAAACTCAAATTATTCGAAACTTGAAATGATTTAAATTTAAAATAATTTAAATCTGACTCGATCATACCGAATTTAAAATTATTCAAAATTCGAAATAACTCAAAACCAAAAATAATCAGAACCCGATACAACTCGTACCTGATATGACCCGAACCCAAAACAACCAAGATCCAAAACATTAGTTTTTTTATAAAAAAAATTAAGAAAAAAGAATGATTTACTCATTAAAATGATATGATAGTTGATTAGAAGTAAAAGTTAGATATCTAATAAAATTAATTATATAATAATAAATTGATTATTTATTTTTATCAACTAATCAGCTATAAATTAACTATACAATGCGTGTTTTGAATTTTCAAAGTTTTGATAGAATTTATTGGTCTATTTTATGTGAATTAATTTTCAATTTTCTAAAGTATTGTTTTTCTTTAAAATAAAACTAGTTAAATATAACAAATAAAATAAATTACCAATCATTATAAAAATTTTAATTTAACATGAGACAATATAAATTGGTCGTTTATTATATTGTATTTAACTTTTAGTACCAATATCCTTAATTTTTATTAAATAATAATAATAATTAATTAATGTTACATATAATTAATTTTAAGTGTGATTAATTTATATGTAGAACAAGTTTGTAAACATGTAATTGTTTTATCATTTTTGTAAACTCATTTTTTCTTAGCTATATGCTTATAATATAATATTATATGCTTAACATGCTTTAAGGGTTCCACGACATGATATATATGAGCTAATGAGTACATGTATTCATTAGGTTATCAATTAATATCTAGTATAATAAATTAATAATATTAATGTATCTTACAAACTTTATAATTTATTATATACTTTTTATTTTACAAAAAAAAATCATTAGATTAAATATTATATTCACATAGATCATGCGCGTCGACCTTCGCCATCATCATATATGCCAAAGAAAATTTAATTTTATATTTTATTAGTTAACAAATTCTTTATAGTTTTATTATTTCCATATATAATTTTGATTTTCATTTAATCAAACCATAATTAGTTCAATATATTAAAATGAAAAAAAAAATATATTAAGTTATTACTAACATATTTTTGTGAACTTAATTATAATGAAACATAAAAAATAGCATGGAAATCTAAATGTAAGACGAAGTTCAAATGATTTTCTAGAAAATTGAAGGAAAAGAAATAGAGCAAATCCGATGGGCCATATCGAGTCCGTTTGAAAGCTCGAGAAGACTATAATTGAAACGGTCTGAACTCGAAAGTATCCGATACAAAATAACCCGATACGACACGACCCAAATAACTGAGACCCGATCCGAGACTCAGTACGACTCAAGACCTATATGAAGCGAACCTGACTCAAGTCGAGCTAACTTACAACTTGAAGTGACCTGCGACTAGAAATAACTCAAACCTAAATGACCGAATATGGCCCTATTGCCACCTCCAATAGACTTATCTCAAGTTTTATTTATTTACCTATTTGCAGTAAGATAAGTGCACTAAAGCCAAAAATTATTGCTCTATAAAAAAAAATATTGCAAAATCTACATTTCCTCAGTGTTCAGTCTTAGTCCTTCGTTTGTTTTGTTTTAAATTTGACGTTTTTAGGTCTTTGTTTCAACCCAACAGAATGAAATTCCAAAGCCTTCCCCAGTTTAAGTCAAGTTTGATCCCATGTTTTGGTTTAGAAAGCTATGGTGAGTTGAATAAAAAAAAAAAAGCTATGGTGAGGCAATATTCACCCAATTGGAACCACATTTTCAGTAAATAAAATTTATTAATTTATGTTTAATAATCTCCTTAATGATTAATTGGGGTTGCATTATATTTTCATCAAAACAAATACTACCATTCACATATGAAAAATTCTTCAATTTTTTTATAAAAAAAAATCAATTACGTTTTGTGAATGGAAATTTTTTAAGAACCATTTGGGTTAACGGTAAAAGTAATTTATAATTTATGAAATAAATTATATAATAAAATAGTAATGGAATTATAAAGTATTTTTTAGTTTTTGATAATATAGTTTTTTTTATACAAATTCAACTTTTTAAAAACAAAAATCTTAGCATAAAATTTTCTTTTAAAGATATTTAAATTAAGGGTAAATTACATATACCTCTTTTGAGATAACATATAATTATAAGCACCGTTTTTGTATATTTTAAACCTTTACTTACATCTCTTGATAAAAAAATTTAGTCACATGAAATCAAATTTAATCTTTTTTATCAAAAGATGTAAGTTAAGGTTTAAAAAATATAAAAAAAATATTTATAATTATATATTACCTTACTAAAAAATTATATTATTTACTTTTAAATTAATTTCGATATAAAAAAATATAAACCGTTTGATAATCTATCTCGAAGAATAAAAACACCTGAACCCGCGTATACTGAAATCCACGATTAAACAAACCTTAGTAGTCTGAATCCATAATATGCGAAGGGATGTCACAAGTCGTTCTTGACCCGAAACCAAAGTTGGAGTAGGAGAAGTGGTTTCCAACCTTACCTTTTGACTGACATGCTCCACACCATCTGCTATGATCACATTAATTTTTTAGCAAAATATAGTATTTTTTTTTTTAGTGAGATTCCTTTTTTTTTTTTTTTTTATACTTTTAAGATGAACAGCTAGCAAAACAGATTTTTCTAAAAGAAGAAAAGAAAAAGAAGCAACGACGCGTGGACCTTTGATTAAATTTATAGTAAATGGAGGCCAGTTAATTAATTTGCATATATATCAAACAAAAAAGGGTTTTTAATTATGTGATTATATCTTTAAACTAATTACAAGACAATTAAAACTCTTAAAGGAATAAAATATAAGTATTATTAAATAAAAATTAAATATAAAAAAGAAAATGATATAAGTATATGATATAATTAATTATTAGGATAGTAAACCCGTGCAATAGCAAGTCCATGTAGCTAATTACTTGCAAATATAATTAATAAGGGAGGCCTTAATGAAAATTATGATAAGTTTATTTTAATCCATGCATACAACTAAGAGACATGCATGCAACCAAAGAAACATGAAAAAATAAACGAAGGGAGAGAGAGAGAGAGACTATAGGAAGAAAATGAAGCTTCTTAGACAACAATTAATCAAAGTTGAAAATAAGCATGGAAACAAAAATACAATCCAACTACTTCCACACAAACCATGTTAAAGACCCAATTTTTCTATGCTCAAGAATGGCACTTGAGCATAGAAACAAAATACCAACAAAAGTCTCTCTTCTTCTTCGATGTCACATTCTTTGGGGACTTTTCTTATTATTTTTGGTAGATAATTTTCACAATTTTGGTATCTCTTTCATCTTCTTGCCTCCCACGAGCTTATCGGTTTTTCAACCACCCCAAATAAGTTTTCCATTTTGTACTTGTCCCTTAGAACCCAAGTCATTGTCAATTAATCCCCACTTAGGTAGTTGCTAAACGGTGGTTGCAAGAATAGCTGTCTCGGTCGTGGCAGTATGATCAACTCATGGCCCCAAAAAATATGGAATCATCAACTCACGCTTCTGTCCAAAACATCGGTATCCAATGATCTATTTAGGATGAAATTAAATAAGAAAAATTATATAGTAATTAAACTCTTGTCACTGTGATTTTGTAGGTCTCGTTTAAGATAATGATAAATAACTCAACAATTCTTTTAAGATTAATGAGTTTCACTTATGGGGCCAAATGTAAGTGATGATCCAAAACGAATTTTTTTTTATAAGTTTTTCACATAGGCTCTAGTGTGGATAAAGTATTGTGTGAAAAATTAATTACTCTTTCCATTCCCATGCATATTGTTTGTCCATTCTTTTTATTTTGAGATGTCCCAAAATACTATACATTTTAAACAATTAATATATAGTAAACTTCTAGGGTGTGTTTAGTTGTAAAAAATATTTTTCATCTTCTATCTCTATTTTCTTTAACAATTTGAATATTCTTAACATAATTTGAAAAACAACAGTAAATCTTTTAAACATAATATTAGAAAAGTTGATAAAGAGAAATATTGTTTTCTAAATTATGTTAAGAATATGCAAATTTTTTAGGAAAATATTAATAAAAATGTATACGAAAATGAAAAATATTGTTCGTAACTGAACGCACCCTTCATTTTCTTACTTTTATACTCTAAAAAAAATTCTTAATCTAACAGATAAAAACATTCTATACTACTTTAAACGAAAGAGCGATATGGGAAAAAGAAAATCATGGTTACAGTTGATGCAAAAAAATTTGATTGTCATCTTTTGGAGATGCTAAGGTGAACCTGCGCACACAAAACAAAAGAAATCCTAAGGAGTCATCGGAGTACCGAAGGGGTTGTACCTTTGGGGGGACTTTCTGATGCCTAAATCAATAATATATATATATAAAGAATGAAAAAGCAGAGGGCTATGAGAGCTATTTGTGGCATACATGTATAACAATGAGAGCCTTATTTTTATAGTGTTTTGGAGCAGAGTCCGATTAGGAAAGTAATTGATAGAGGATTGTCATAGTAGGATTAGGTTTCTCAAAGGTGAGTGTTCCAATATAATTAGGGTTACTGTGTGTTAGGTTGGAGGTGAAATTACCTTAGTGCCCCTGGACACGTGTAGTGAGCCTGTTGGTTAAAATTTTTAGTCTTTGGGCTTTCTTTGGGTGCCATGTATCATCGTCTGATTGGATAGGAAAAATTACCCCACATCACATGTCAATACTTCCTTGAGTGAATTTTATTCCCTTGAGGAAATAGTTTCGTCTCTTGATTTGGAGGGTGAATCCTTGATATCTTTTGAGAGAAATTGGATGAGAATAAGGCACAACATCCTCAGACTCTTTGAGGGAGAACAACTGAGGATAGGAAACAATCGAAGCCTTCTCATTGGACTTTCTGAATGAGAAATGGTCAAAAGTATCGAATCCTCAGGGCATTCTCCTTGGACCTCTAAAGGAAGAATGGTCAAGCTATTTTCTTCAGAATTTTGAAGGAGAAATTGTTAAGGGTGTCGAATGCTCGGAGAATTCTCCTCGGACCCTTGAAGCAAGAATGACCGAGGGTGAGGACTGTTCGAGGCACTCTCCTCAGACCCTTAAAGGAAGAATGGCTAAGAGTGTTGAATGCTCGGGACATTCTCCTCGGACCCTTGAAGAAAGAATGACTAAGGGTGAGGAATACTCGATGCATTCTTCTCCAAACCTTAAAAGAGGAATGGTTGAGGGTGAGGAATGCTCGGGGCATTCCTCGAGCTTCTAAAAAAGAAATGGTCGAGGGTGAGGAATACTTAGGGCATTCTCCTCGGGATTTTGAATGAGAAATAGCCAAGGGTGTCGAATGCTCAGGACATCCTCTTTGGGTGTTTGATGCATTCTCGGTAGTTTTAAGATATACCGAGAACTTTAACTTAGAAGGCTATTCTCTTGGGAAGTGCAAAAGTTAGGAGACTCTTCGTTTTTCGTGATATTTAGATAAGCATGAGGGTTGCAATCTGAGTCCTTGATTTTCTTCAATTTGGATTGTTGATTGTTATTTATAAAGAGAGGGCTTCCTTGAGTTTAAAGTATCCACATTTCAAAAACTTCTTCTTTTGGTTATGACTAGAGCGCTCGATACCTTCTCAAGGTCTAAGTGCTTGGTTTTTGTTTTTCTGTGGCCCTTACGTTTTTGTCTTCTGAGGCCGATGAGGGGAATTCTTTTGATGGTTTCTGCTTAGATTAATGGAGCCCATCAATTGTGGATGGGGTTATCTCTTAGGGAGAAAGAGGTGAATTCATTCATACCCTAATGAATGCTTGGAGGGAGATGGTCATGAACGGGCTTTTAGAGCCATGAGATCCTTCCTCGTCCATCTGATTGAGCACTTTCCTCGGTCGTTCGAAACAATTCTCTAACCCCTATTGAATGGTGTCTTCCATACTGGAGATGGAAGAGAAGGTTCGGGGCCCAGTAGTACAATTTTTTTCATATTGTTTCTTATTTGGCCTATGTGCCCTACTCTTGTACTTAAAACTTGAATAATAATAAAAGAGTCTTATATTCATGTGTCTTTGTGTTATTTTCTTTTACGATTGTGAGTATAAGTGGTCCAAATGTATGGCCTAGTGATCACTTTCTTTCAAAAGGCGTTGAGCTTTGGCTTTACATATTTTCATTTTTTTTTAACCCAGGCAAGGCTTGTGTTTGAAGTCCAAGAGTTGGAATCTAACTAAGGCTTAGAATTTGTAAGTGTTTGAACACAATCATTTTGGCCAAGGTTTCAGACTTGGACGATTTCTTGTAAAAAGAACTAAGTCGAGGCATGGTGGAGTTTGATTGTGGGTCAAGAATCCATGCTTGGATTTTTCTGCCCTATGATGCTCTAAGTCAAGGAGTTTGTGCTTTTGTCATTGGTATTCCTTTCAAAAACAGTTAGTGGGGCTATGGTGCTTAGACCAACAACCTAAAAAGAACATGTCGAGTACCTAAGTGTTTGGGCCATGTGCTTGAGCGGCCAAGAATAAGAAACACATAGAGCGCTCTCTTCGGATTTTTGAGGGAAGAAGGGTCTAGTGTAAGAAATTCTTAGAGCATTGTCCTCAGGCCTATATGGATTTGGGAGCTCGTCCAAACTCTTATGTGTGAGAGTGTGTTAGTTCTCGAGCCTTTAAAGCAATCAGTTCTAAGGCGAGAGACCCTCGGAAGGGGAGAAGGTCCCCTAATTGGCAATTATGCCACTCTCCAAGGCTAGATATACCTAGTTCTTTAATGCCTCAAAGGTGAGGGTTTATGCCTCAAAGGTGAGGGCTTGTGCCTCAAAGTTGCGGGTTTGTGCTCAAATGTGAGAGTTTGTGCCTCAAAGGCGAGGACTTGTGCCTCAGTGATGAGAGTTTAATTGTACGGGAACAAAACACTGCCATAAGCCCAAAATTCTCTGGTTTCATAAATGAATACTTCTGGTACTTTGTGTGAGATTCTTACAAAAAGAATGTATGAGAGAAATAATAGATAAATTTATTAAAGTAAACAGGCTTAGTCTAAAAAGATAAGTAAGGTGGTAAAAGAGAATAATATGTCACTGATAGAATCATCTGAGGTTCTTAGCGTTCCATGGAGAAGTATCATATCTCTGAAAGCTATGAGACAGATGTCTTGAAAGAAGCTTTAGAGTTCTTCGCTAAGGGTTTTGATGCAGCAATGATGGAGGGTGCTAAGAGATAGCCTGATCTTCATTGGACTAGCTAGGAGATTTTAAAATCTCCAGTGAGGGAGATAGATGATGAAGTAACCGAAGTGGTGGAGGTCGTTGAGAGGACATAGGAGGTCGAGGCTGCTGAGAAGGCTAGGATGAATAGTCGTAGTCTTAGGATAGGACTACTAGCTTTCTCTTCCTTTTTTTTGTTCTTGCATCTTTGGCTTTAGAGCCCTTTGATGTAACTATATACATTTTTCTTTGAATGAAATATTTTCATTTTATTTCTGTTGCCTTTACATTTTCAATACTTCTATCAAGTGGAGTTTACAATAATTTTTACAAGTGTTAGGACTATGCATTCAGATCTTGTTTATTCTTTTTCATACTAGAGTGGTGATTGAATAGAGACTTGACTAAATGGGGTCTTTGGATCCTTCTTTCATACTAAATCTCCTCCAGAGTTAAGACATTTTTAGGTGTATGACCTCTAGGTAGATCAAGTTTAGCATGGCCGCTTTCACTTTGAGTATTTGGTGATGAACAAGTTGTGTCTAAGTGTAATATGATTTTCTCCCATGCAAAGGTTCAGTTTGCTTCGGTTGCTTAAGATCTCATTTTCCTGGACAAGTGTTTTTAAAGGAATGATAGGGTAAGTGGAGACTGAAGTCTGAAGCTTGGAGATCGTCTAAGGTTATCTTACAGTTGAGCTCCTTCCCCTTGTTAGTTAGATGTTCTCGGGATGGTTTGTCAACGTTTGAGTGACATTGAGCGTACCCCAAGTTTGTTCCTCTCACTCTATCATCATCAAAAAGGCGAGCCACAAACTATGTATCTCGAACCTTGATGGGATTTTGATCGACCCTGAGGAGAAATGTGAAGTTAGATCTGTATCATTTCTTTTAGAGCATGGAATATTGATTGGTACAAATCTACTTGTGAATGTTCATGAATGAGCGTTGGAGGGTTGTTGGTCTCCATAGCTCAATGGAATTCTCTTGTTATGGGACTCTTTCTTTGGGCATCTCGAAATCATCAAGACCTATCATATCTGAGGTGTCTCGAGAGAGTTCTTGGGAGAAGTATTGGGAGTCCAGCTTGAGCCAAATTTGATGCCATTTACGTGATCGAGAGGTCGAATAGGACTTGCTCAGTGCAACCTTCGAGATTTTATTCATTTCTTGAGTAAGGGTCGTATCCGTCTGGGCACCACTTCAAAGGTGTCGCCATGTCCATACCAGCTTTAGCGAAGCGTCTAAAGTTTACAGTGTTGGAAACCGTAGGATGAGATGGATTATGTGTTAAGAACAAATGAGATAAATTTGTCATTTCCTACAGAGAGTGCCAATTTGTTGATGCCAAAAAAATATAGTGAATGATACCCGGTCTGTCTTGGCCATCAATGGGAAGTGGGTCACCTTCTAGAGGATGTCAGTCCACATGTCTGGTTCTCTTTGGACCGGGTAATTTTGACCACATCAAGTGATTAGTTACTAATCAAGTTTCATGAAGTGATGTGATATTACTAGTTAACTGTTTCAGGTGGCAAAACTGAAAGAATATTTTGAGGGTTTAAATATCTTTCATATAAGCTATTAAGTCAAGCATTCATGTAATGTCACTAGTTCTAATAATAACTTTTGGACAATTCATGTATAACAAGAACTCGTTCCGTGCAAAGCTCTCCAATCCCAACCAGTGTTTTCAGAGGCGAGGGCGTTGGGCGAGGCGTTTTGCCTCAATGAGGCGAGGCGTAAGCCCCAAGGCGTTTGGGCGTAAGCCTTTTGAAACGTTGGGACGTTTTGAATAAAATAATATTAATTAAATTATAAAAATATAAAAAATTGAAATAATACAAATTAATTAATTATCAATAAACTTTACTAACTTAAGACCTATATGAATGAATCTTTATCAAAATATTTTTACACAAATATCAAATAATTTGATGAAAATTTTAATCAAATATGATATTAAACGTACCCTATTGTTTGTTGCATATATATCCATCAATTTACATTTTACACTATGGTCCTCCAACATAGTGGTTCCATTTGTAATGATGTCCAATTAAAATGTTGAAAATTTAAAATTCTGACCTAAAATGCTGAAAATCGGGGTAAGTCTTTTGAATCTTTTGGGGCGTTTTGACTTTTAATAAAATACTATTAATTAATTAATTAGAATAGTAAAATAAAAATAATTAAATTTCTAATTAATTAATTAATTTTTATCAAAGTTTAATACGTTACTAACTCTCTATAGTGTGATAATTATAATTTTATAAATATTTATATATAAATTATATAAAGTATAACTTATATTTCTATTTTATTGTGATTTGTAAATGATTAATTAAATAGTTTGTAATTATTATTAAACTAGATAACATGTATTATATATTTACGAAGTGTAATAATATCATACTGAGAGGACTAGCTCAGTGGTAAAGTAGGTAAGGAGGGTTCATTATTCAAAACGACGTCGTTTTTGGCATCGCAAAATAATAAAAAAAAATTACACCGGGCGTTTGGGGCGTACGCCCCCGAAAGAGTTACACCCCAACTTTCGCGCCCAGGGACTTTTTGTCCACGTTTCGCCCCAAGGCGCGTCCCGGACGCGCCCAAGAAACGTTTTTTAAAACTATGATCCCAACAACTAAAACATGCCAGCTATTTCATCCTCCTTTTTTTTTCTTTCTAATTATCTGTTTAAATGTCTTGATTCACTTGATTATCATCTACAACAGAAGGAACCGAAGTACTGTGATCACATCAGCTTTAGAACCAACCATCCTTCCCAGGACATGAGAAGAACAGTGCTGGAACAGCTACTTATATTAGAATGATGATTTTACAAGTAAGAAAATCATTCTGTTGACTTTCAATGTGCAATTATCCTTTTCAGACAAAGAAGTAATGATAAGAAATAACGAACATTTATGACAAGATGTGGAGGAAACCAAAAGTACTGTGATTGCATCAGCCTTAGAGACCAACCAGGTAGTAAACGGTATCATCGGATAAGTGAGTGGACATTGAAATATATATGTACCTAATCGATCAAATTTTGTATGAATGATTCATGAACAAGCCAGGTTCAGGGTTCCTTTAATTTGGAGAGTCAAGCCCCCTGTAACACAGCAGCCCCTGGATTATTGTACTACAGTAGAAGATTGTCTTTGTATTTTCTGGTTTGTAAACTTTATCCAACTTCATCAATCATCAATTTGTACTACTAAATGTGTGTTCATATAAGAATTAATAAATGCTACAAGTGTGAATTAAAGCTACTTCTAAGGAATAGTGTTGATACGAGTATATTTTAGGGTGGTAATAACTTTTAATTTTTTTTAGCTCAAAAAAATTTATTTATAAAATGATCTTAATTTTTATTAAAATCATCGAAAAACTTTACTGATAAAATAAAAGAATCGAAGAATTCAAGGTCAGGTAAAGTTGTAAATTTCATATTAGATAGTGTTTCGATTTAACTATTTAAATTAAATGTATCGTTATGCCGTTTCGAATTTGACAGTTTGTTTTTAAATACATACATGTATAATTACACATATTTCAAAAAAATATATAATTATCAAATTATGTATCTTTCAAATATACATATACATATTATAATAAAACATTTATTATTCAAATATCAATTTTCGATTAAAAAATAGTAAAATTATTAAATTATTCTTTTAAAATTTTTGCAATTACAAAAAAATAAATTAATATTTCATAAATTTTACTATAGAACGGTTGATCTCTGTATAAACATAATAATTATGAAGGAAAATTCCATGAACTTACTGATTTTGAAGAGGTCAGAGTCTATATACAGTATATTTTTGGTGTGTTTACTCATTCTCATGGAGTCCAGTATACGACACATTGAGGCATACATGTTTAACCCTGACTAGCTAGCTGTCTTCCTTCCTTTTCGTAAGACTGAAGACTTAGGACTATACCCCATAAACATAGGTAACGTGTTTCATATCAACTAATTCATTGAAAGACTCGTACCAAAAAAAATTCTCAAATTTGTTTTTGCTGTAAGCCTAAATTTTAGTTCGATCGCTTATTATTGACTACATGTAACATGGTATATGGAACGTGCAATATGAAAAATAATAAAATGCAATGTATCCTTAACTAAGATTGAATTGTCATACAATTAGTAATAATTTAAATATTTATCTAAAAAAACAATTTAATAATATAAGACTTATGAAGAAAAAAACAAATTAATTCTCTAGGTTCTTTAATTGTGTCTTTTTTACTTAATTGTGTTTTTTTTTACCTTTAGAATTTAATTTATGTTTACTTAATTTTTAAGAAATTTAATTTCGTTTGATTAGATTTTTTTCTTCAAGACCCGCTTAAGATTTTCGTTCTATTGAATGAAATTATGTTTTAAATTAATAGATGAACGGTTCAAATTGGATTGACTCAATTGAGAGAAATTAAATTTTTCAAAATCAAGTGAAAAAAAAAATTAAGAACCGAATGACAAGTAAACACAAATAAAGCAATTTTTTTATAAAGCAATTATCAAAAGTTATACGAAAGGATTTCAAACTGATGACATTTCACACCTCTCTCTCTCTCTCTCTCTCTCTCTCTCTCTCTGTATATATATATATATCCTCTGTTTTCACTTGTTTCTCAACTTAAGACAACCCCTCTCTTTTCTTTGCATTCTCACTTCTTTTCTCTCTGATCTGAAGATGGAGTGTACTGATAAAAAAACTGCAACAACAACATCTCCAATTACCATTCCCACTCCATACTCCTACTCTCCATCTTCTTCTTCTTCACCTCCTCCTCAGTCTTCCCCAAGTTTTCCTTATCCTAATTCTCACTATAACTCTTCCCCAAGTCTTCTTCCTCCCCCAACTCATGTTGTTCTTAGCCCTTGTGCTGCTTGCAAAATTCTTCGGCGCAGATGTGTGGAGAAATGCGTTTTAGCTCCTTACTTTCCACCAACTGAACCATACAAGTTCACCATTGCTCATAGAGTCTTTGGAGCTAGCAACATCATCAAGTTCTTGCAGGTACTTCAATTAATTTAAACATCCTTCGTCTGTGCGTTTAGGGCTGTCCATAAGCAATATTGTACTAATTAATGATAGTTTCTTAATTTCTTTTTTTGGTTTTTGGAGTTTTTCTTTATACCCTTTTAATTTGGTTAACTAACTAATCTCATTATATAAGTTTTTGCCAAAAGCAAATGGGTAAACTTCCAAGTGATGGGCATGTACTTTTTTTCTTTTTTACTTCTTTAGAAAAGCTAAATTTTATCTGCTTTGTTATAAGATACTCCAATAATCATGAAATTGAATTAATGTACTACTAAAAGAAATTAAATTAATGTGGAATTACTTTTCATAGAGAAGGTGCTGGCCATAGGCAGTTAGGTACAAGCTTTGAGAATCTAGAATTGCCCACAAATTAAGAACGTTAGTTACAAAGGGAAGTCAAGATTCAAGACAAAGGTATTTCCAAATTAGAGATCAACTCAACATCAGATTTACTAGTAATTCAAGCAACAGCAGTACTCAAAAGTCAACATTTTCATAACTTGCACATGGGTTCAATTCCCATCAACAAAATTAGAGAGGTAGAATCCATTACCCTCAAAGGCAGTTCTGTAAATTCACTATCATACAATTTTTCTCTCTTGTGAAACTACACTATCTAATTTAACTCTTTTCATTCCTTTTTTTTCTTTCAAGCCTCCCGTTTGAACGAAATTCGATCTCAATTATGATTTTATTAATTAAATTATTTGTTATCCAATTATATATATTTTTTTAAATATTATATTATTATTTCAAAATTAATTAAAATGCGATTGACGAAATATTGCAGGAACTTCCTGAAAGTCAAAGAGCAGATGCAGTAAGCAGCATGGTTTATGAAGCAAGTGCTAGAATTCGAGACCCGGTGTATGGGTGTGCAGGCGCAATTTGTCAGCTACAAAAACAAGTTGGTGAGCTCCAAGGACAATTGGCTAAGGCACAAGCTGAGCTTGTCAATATGCAATGCCAACAAGCCAATTTAGTAGCTCTAATTTGCATGGAAATGAAACAATCTGATCATCCGCAACCCATCTTGCAGCAACAATCTTACATTGATACAAGCTGTTTTTTAGAGGACAACATTCTTGGCTCACCTTGGGAACCTCTTTGGACATGAAGAAATGTACTAAATTAAAGAGCTAATTTTAAATTATATATCCTCCTAGGCTAGCTATAGTGCGGGCTGTGGGGGAATTAGACAATGAAGTATTCATGCTTACCTAAAGAAAAAAGTTAAATAAAGTATTTAATTATAGTCATGTTGATCATGAGGGAAACCTTTTGAAAAAGAAGGAATAATTGAAATTGATGGTTTTTTTTCCTACTTGTAATATTACAAAGAACAAATTTATAGTTGGCTTTTTTTTTGGGAGGGGGAAGGAGGGGGGGGGGGGGGGGGGGGAGGGAGAGAGAGAGAGAGAGATTGAACAGAGATGCTGTCTTTATCATTAGTCTGTGCTAATTATTCAATCAAAGCAACTTTTGGTGACCTAATTTTATCTTCTAAATACATTGGTTTTTCATTAGTTCCTTGCCAAAGTAGCTCTTGACTGATATCTTCTTTTATCTTTCACTTTCATTTTGGACAAAAAGTGGATGCTAATGCTTCTCCTGGTTCAAAAGTGGCTTTATACAACTTGATATATTATACTCCACCATGCAAAGATATTTCTGCCCAAAAATTACCATTATGAAATCTGATAAAATCTCACACAAAGAAAAGCAGATATCACAAATGTGCATCAAGAAGAAAAAGGGCAATATTCATATTTATAGTAAACGTTATACTTAGTTCTCAATTTTCAAAAAGTTTAATTTGAATATCCCGTAATTGATTCCATTATCATATAAGATTTATGGTGTAAAAAGAAATCATAAACACGATACGTTACTTCATGTTTCAACACTGAAAAACATTTATTTACTTTGATTTCATGTTTAGAATTTTATTCTCTCAATACATCAGAGTTCAAGTCTCAAATCTAAGTTCCAGAGGACATCTAGTTAAACTCTGCTTTCTCGTAAAGCTCTTTGCTATCTAGTAAGGCTCTCTATTTTCTCGTAAAGCTCTGTAATGAGAGATGGTATTTGAGTGGTAAAGCCACTTTCTTCATAATACAAAGGTGGTCATGTGAATGAACAATAGTGGCCATGTGAATGAACAATAGTGTTCATGTGAATGAACAATAGTGTTCTCGAAGTCTATAAATAGGCTCTCATTTGTGATCAAATATACACACCAAGAAGAGTATTAGAGAGTGTGTGAGAGTTTTCTTGAGAGTTACTACTTAGAGAGGAAAATTTGTTCCTTCTTTGTAAGTAATATTTTCCCGATTTTTGAGAGAGTTGTTTCTCCTATTACAATAGAGATTAGACAATCGTTATCTCATTGTAATCAGAGAGAAGGTGTTGTAATCCCTATTTTACAAATAGTGAAATCCTCTTACACTTGCCCGTGGTTTTTTACCCCAATTTGTTCGGGGTTTTTCCACATAAAATATTTGTGTCTAGTTTATCTTCATTTTTCTCATTTTGCTTTAGTTGTATGTTAGCTTCGACCCGGTAATTTTTCCTAACAGTGGTATCATAGCTATTGGTTGAGGGATGTGAAGCAGATCGTTGTGAACGAGATGTCAACTACAACAAAGTTTGATGTTGAGAAGTTTAACGAGAGTAATTTCTCGTTATGAAAAATGAAGATTAAGGCACAAAAACAAGGAAGACAGACAGGTAAGTTCGCAGCAAGCGAAAGCTTTGATGATGACGAGAGGAAGATCAACGGAACATGGCCCCAGTGGGAGTCAGAATCATGGTAGATCGAAATCAAAAAGTAAGAAGAATTTCAAGTGCTACAACTGTGGCAAGAAAGGGCATGTCAAGAAGGATTGTTGGTACACAAAGAAGAGTGGAGTCCCTGAGTCATCAAATGCTCAAGGGAATGTGGCAAGTGCCTTAGATGATGGTGAAGTTCTATACAGCGAGGCAACAACAGTAGTTGGAGGCAGAAAGCAATTCGCTGACGTCTGGTTACTAGACTCAGGAGCAACATGACACGTGACATCTCGGAGAGAATGGTTCCACAAATATGAACCAATCTCAGGAGGTTCTGTACACATGGGTGATGATCATGCTTTGGAGATCGCTGGTATTGGTACTATCAAGATAAAGATGTTTGATGGTACGGTTCGCACTATTCAGGAAGTACGACATGTAAATGGCCTGAGGAAGAATCTATTGTTTTTGGGGCAAATAGATAGTCTTGGATGCAAGACCCATGTCGAAAATAGGATCACGAAGATTGTCAGAGGTGCGCTTGTGGTTATGAAGGCAAAAAAAATTGCAGCAAATCTATTCATGCTTAAAGGAGAAACACTGCAGGAAACTAATGCGTGTGTCGCGTCAACCAGCAAGGGAGAAGAGTCGACAATGATGTGGCATCTCAAACTAGGCCATATATCGGAACGAGGTTTGAAGATTCTTTCCGACAGAAAGCTGCTTCCATGGCTCAAATCGGTAAATCTACCTTTTTGTGAGCATTGTGTTACGAGTAGGCAGCATAGATTGGAGTTTAGCGGATCTGATGCTAGGAGTAAATGCATTCTAGATTTGATTCATTCTGATGTATAGGAATCACTGGAAATGTCCCTAGGAGGAGCAAAGTACTTTGTGTCTTTTATTGATGATTACTCTAAGAGATATTGGGTGTATCCAATCAAGAAGAAGTCAGATGTGTTTCCGGTATTTAAAGACTTCAAAGCACGAGTGGAACTTGAATCTGGGAAAAAAATCAAGTGCTTGAGGACAGATAATGGAAGAGAGTACACAGACAGCGAGTTTCTTGCTCTTTGTAAGCGGGAAGGTGTCAAACGACAGTTCACAGTCACATACACGCCTCAGCAAAATTGAGTGGCAGAGCGGATGAATAGAACTCTTACAGAAAGGATGAGAGCTATATTGATGACTGTAGGTCAACCCAACTCTTTTTGGGCAGAAGTAGTCAAAATCGCCTGTTATGTGATAAATCGATCACCATCAACAGCAATTAATTTAAAGACGCCACTGGAGATGTGGACTAGTAAGTCAGCGGACTACTCTACTTTACGTTCTTTTGGATGTCCTGCGTATGTGATGTACAATGCCCAAGAAAGAATGAAGTTGAATCCGAAATATATGAGGTGTATATTCTTAGGGTATGCTGACGGGGTAAAGAGGTATCGCCTGTGGGATCCCACTACCCGCAAGGTTGTTGTCAGCAGGGATGTGATCTTTGCAGAAGATCAACTACTACAAAAAGATGGAGACAGTAGCACGTTGAAAAAGGTTTCGGAGGCTACAACAATATAGGTAGAAAATAATCCGGTACAAGAAACTCCAGTTTCTACTGAAGCAGCACCAGAGCACGAGGTACAAGAACCAGTTGAGTCCGAAGCTCCTGAAGCTCGCCGATCAACTCATGAGAAAAGGCCGCCAGCTTGGCATTCGGAGTTTGTCACTAAGAGCAATGTTGCATATTGTCTTCTAACGGAGGATGGAGAGCCCTCAACTTTCCAAGAAGCTACAAGTAGCTCAGATGTGTCTTTATGGATGGCAGCAATGCAGGAAGAAATTGAAGCTCTACACAAGAACAAGACTTAGGAACTGGTACTATTGCCACATAGGAGAAAAGTCATAGGTAACAAATGGGTCTACAAGATCAAGCGGGATAGCAATGATCAAGTTGAACGGTTTCATGCAAGACTGGTGGTAAAGGGATTCGCTCAGAAAGAATGTATTGATTTTAATGAGATATTTTCCCCGGTGGTTCGACTTACAACAATCAGAGTAGTCCTGACTATGTGTGCTACGTTTGACTTACATCTGGAGCAGTTGGATGTGAAAACTGCATTTCTTCATGGAGAACTTGAAGAAGAAATTTATATACTCCAACCAGAAGGTTTTGCTGAAACAGGAAAGGAGAACTTGGTTTGCAGGTTGAACAAATCTCTATATGGTCTCAAACAGTCGCCAAGATGTTGGTACAAGAGATTTGATTCCTTCGTTATTAACCTTGGATACAACAGATTCAGTTCAGACCATTGTACGTACTTCAAAAGGTTTGATGGTGATAATGATTTTATTATCTTATTGTTGTATGTGGATGACGTGTTGGTAGCAGGCCCCAACAGAGATCAAATCCAATAATTGAAGGCACAGTTGGCTAGGGAGTTTGATATGAAGGACTTGGGACCAGCAAACAAGATTCTAGGAATACATATTCACCGAGACAGAAATAACAGGAAGATTTGGCTTTCCCAGAAGAACTACTTCAACAAGATCTTGCGACGTTTCAATATGCAAGATAGTAAGCCAATTTCTACCCCACTTCCTATTAATTTCAAGTTATCCTCAAGTATGTGTCCTAGCAATGAAGGAGAGAGGATGGAGATGTCTCGAGTACTGTATGCATCAGCAGTGGGAAGTTTAATGTTTGCTATGATTTGTACAAGACCAGACATTGCACAAGCAGTGGGAGTGGTTAGTCGATTTATGGCGAATCCTGGTAGAGAGCATTGGAATACTATGAAGAGGGTTCTGAGATATATCAGAGGAACCTCAGATGCTGCATTATGTTACGGAGGATCAAATTTTACTGTCAGAGGCTATGTTGATTCAGATTTTGCAGGGGATCTCAATAAAAGCAAGTCTACTACAGGTTATGTGTTTACACTTGCAAGAAGAGCTATAAGCTGGGTTTCAAAACTGCAGACGGTTGTGGCTCTATCTACAACGGAAGCAGAATACATGGCAGCTACACAAGCTTGCAAGGAAGTAATTTGGATACAAAAGTTATTGGAAGAGCTCGGGCACAAGCAGGAGAAGATTGTTCTATTTTGTGACAGTCAGAGTGCCTTGCACATTGCAAGGAATCCAACTTTTCATTCATGGACAAAGCACATAAGGGTTCAGTATCACTTCATTCGAGAAGTAGTGGAAGAAGGTAGTGTGGATATGCAGAAGATTCACACCGACGAGAACCTAGCAGATGTTATGACCAAACCGATCAACACTGACAAGTTTAAATGGTGTAGATCCTCATATGGTCTAGCGAAAACGTAAGCAAGCATGGATTTGGCAAGTGAGGAAGGATGGAAGGATTACGAAAGTGACTTTAAGTGGGAGAATGTAATAAGAGATGGTATTTGAGTGGTAAAGCCACTTTCTCCATAAAACAAAGGTGGCCATGTGAATGAACAATTGTGTTCATGTGAATGAACGATAGTGTTCATGTGTTTGAACAATAGTGTTCATGTGAATGAACAATAGTGTTCTTAAAGCCTATAAATAGGCTCTCATTTGTAATCAAATATACACACCAAGAAGAATATTAGAGAGAGTGTGAGAGTTTTCTTGAGAGTTACTACTTAGAGAGGAAAATTTGTTTCTTCTTGTAAGTAATATTTTCCCGATTTTTGAGAGAGTTGTTTCTCCTATTACAATAGAAATTAGATAATTGTTATCTCATTGTAATCAGAGAGAAGGTGTTGTAATCCCTATTTTACAATAGTGAAATCCTCCTACACTTGCCCGTGGTTTTTTACCCCAATTTGTTCGGGGCTTTTCTACGTAAAATATTTGTGTCTAGTTTATCTTCATTTTTCTCGTTTCGCTTTAGTTGTGTGTTAGCTTCGACCCAGTAATTTTTCCTAACAAGCTCTTTGCTATCTAGTAAGGCTCTCTACTTTCTCAAAAAGCTTTCTAGGTTTAATCCTTTTGCTTTTCCCTGGTCGATTTTTCTCTTGAGTCACATTTCCTTCCTTTCCCCCTACTCTTTCTTCTAGTGGCTGCTATTTTTGAGTTTTGTGGACCATTTTCTAAGGGTATTTTCCATGCTTCTTCTCTAAAACCTAGTTTATCTCATGCCCCCCTCAAAATACCCTCATGGAGCATAGAGGGGCTCATTTCAAAAGCAAGTGCTCTCAAATGCAATGATGTTACCTTGGAGCTTAAAGAATCAAGTAAAGTTGAGGAAAACGCTTAGCTTGCTCCAGCAGGTAAAATCTAGGTTGAGGAAGTGGTAAAACTCGATGTTTCCTGATCTATCTTTGAAAAAAAAAGATTTTGTCCAAAACAAATCTTTTTTTTTTACTCACGTGACATAGGAGTATTTTGGTTAAAAAAATCCAAAGTGAAATCTTAACCGTTGATTTAAATTTTAAATGGTGCGATTTAATATCCTATCATTAACTACACCAAACTTCTTAAAAGGTGGACGACAGAAGATCCATTTTAATGTGGGTATTGACTGAGTGTGGCCGAATCATACCATTGGTCTCGTTAGTTTGGTCATTTGGTCAAATTGGTCCCCATAATTTTAATTTGATCAAATAAATCCCCATAAATTGGTAATTTGATCAAATAAGTCTCCAAAGATTGGTCATTTGGTCATATTGATCACAAGAGTTTCAATTTATTTAAATAAACCTCAGAGTTTTTATTTGGTCCAATTAAGTTTTACATTAACTCCATCTTAACTCCATAAATGCCCACCAAAACTGAATTGTTTAGTCACTCTGCTACAATAAAACGAAAATGCTCTCATTTATGCTTCACAAGAAAAACACTTCGAACAAATAAAGTTAATTTGCGAAATTTAATTGGATTAAATAAAAAATTTAGAGATTTATTTGATAAATTAAAATTTTAAAAATTTATTTAACTAAATTAAAACTTCATAAATCAATTTGATCACAAAATCAAACTATGAAAGTCAACGGGGACATTTAGCCATAAGGGTACACAAAACTTTATTGTTAACAAAGCTATACATAGAGAGTAATCGACTTTTACCCCAAAATAACCAATTAATTTTTTGACAGAATTTATCAGAAGATTTTTTAAGCCAACTTCTCTAAGCAAAAGCTCCTTACTGAAATTCTTTTTTTTAAAAAAAAAAAAATTAGAGGGCTATAACTCTATAAAACTATGAAGCAACGGTACGAATGTGTAGGAAAAGCAACTACCAAGCTAACATGCTAACATGTAACCCTCACACTTGACCTTAAAAAAACAAAGGAAAAGTAAAGTGTTTTGGGGTTTTAGCTTTTGGACTTTTTATCACGTCACGCGCGCCCCACATATGTTATATATTGTCGAGACATTACCCTTCTTTCGCTTTTTACTCACATTTTTTTTTATTATTCGCCAAAGAGGAAATAACAGTGATTTCATATATCAAGTTTAGTTAGAATTATCATGAAAATAAAAAAATTTATTAATAATAAAAAAAAATTAAGTAATAATTGATTAAAAAAATTTAAATATCAAAATTATTAATTAATTTTTTTATAATTATTAGTAAATTTTTTTAATTTTGTGATAACTTCTATATAATCATGTTCATAAAATCACAATCGAAAAATATTTCATATTGACATAACATAAAATCGTACCTCACACCTATTAATTGTAGTTAACCCCCTCCAAATTAATATTTATGAATCAAAATTTGAAGGTCAAAATGCTTAAACTTTTTTAACCAACCCCAAACCATAAATTTCATTATTGAGACAAAGTCATCTTTTCATGAAATGTAAAGTCTAAGTCACATATAAATGGACCCCAATCGACCCCATTAACATATTCTATAATAACCTAGAAGTATATGACAGTCTTGGAAGGGAAAAATGTGAAATCATTGTCAAAAACATTGAAATAGATTCAACCATGTGTCTTTAACTAACATCTTAAAGTCAACCTATGGAATGATTGATTTACTATCATCTTCAAGTCCAATATTAAATTTGAGAAACCTAGAAGCTTTGATTAAGTAAAAACAATCAAGACTAAAACACCAAAACTATAAAGTCTCAAGTATTAAATTTGAGAAATCTAGAAGCTTTGATTAAGTGGTAAAAATGATTGAGATTGAAGCATTGAAACTATAAAGTCTCAAGTTTAATTTTTACGAAATGTGAATTATTTGTCCGGTTTGTATATTGGTTATTTATCTTACTTTAAATGGGTTGTGATAGTATTATGAATTTCTATATGAGTAGTGTGATAGTTTGAGTTTGTATTGTAATCAAATCAATTATTGTACTACTTATATATAACATCGCTTCAATTAAAAAAAATAGTAAATCTTTTATTTGATAAATTGGATTGTAGTCAATAAGGTCTTGGCCTCAAGGTTGTGGCTCTGGGATTACAATGTCTCAAGTTTAATTCTGACACTCTGTAGGTTATTTATCCAGTTTATATATTAGTTATTTCTCCTGCTTTAGGTGAGTTATGATAGTATTGTGGTTTTTTTATAAATAATGAGATAATACGGACTTATATTGTAATCAAATCAATCATTATATTATTTGTATATATCATTGCTTTAATTAAAAAAATGAATTGTAATACAAGGATAATGCATAGCCCAATCGGTAACAAATCCACCACTCCTAATTATTTGAAGAAAAAAATCAAACTTATATTGTGTTTGGTAATATGAAATTGAACGAAAATAAAAGTCTTTTACTACAATTTAACTGTTGAGGAAGGTCATGATTCCAACCAAATCTAATTCTTTTTACTCTTAGGTCATGTTTGGTTGTCATTTAAGCTAACTTAAGTTGGACTAAATGACAACCAAACATGGCCTTACCTTTTAAATGTCAAACACTTTATTTTTTTATTGAAACGATGATATATATAAATAGTATAATGATTTATTTAATTACAATATAAACTCATATTATTTCATTGCTCATACAGAAACCCATAATTCTATCACAACTTAGCGCACAACCCACTTAAATCGAAAGAAATAACCGATATATAAATCGGACAATTCACTCACACACTATGAAACTTTGTAGTCTCAAGACATCAACTTTGACCACTAAATCAAAAATTCACATGCAACCTTGAACAATATAAACATCTAGCATCATTGCTATATCACTAGACCAATTAATGCTTCTGTTAGGATTTTGGCTCAAATCCTCACAATGAATAATTCAAATTGGTTTAAGAAAAGTTTAATTTTTTATTTTGTAATTACTTGTTCTAGTAGTAGTAGTTTATCATATTTTTGTTGTTCTTTTACTAGTAGTATTAGGAAAATCTTCTTTATATAAAGGGGGCGTAGAGAAAGTAGAGAGTACACTCATAATTTCAATATACATTGTAAATCAGAATGATTTACAACTAGATCGAGTTAGGTTGAAAGATTTAAGTGTAATAAGGATTTTAGGTTATAAGGTTGTCAAAGTAATAAATTTGTTTTTCTAAAATTGTAATTAATGATTAATAAAGTTGTGAGTTTGTTGATGACGTTGAAAAAAAAGTTGTCGAATCATGTTAAATTATTGTATTCTTGATACTTTTTTGTTTTGTCTAAAATAATTTGATTATATAGATTTTAGGGATAAAATCCCAATAGCTTCTACTCGATGCGTTCACATTTCTAACTTTTATTCTCAAATCTCATTCACTAACTAGTTAAGAATGTGAGAGGCACCATGATTTAATCACATGATTGACGCTAAAAAATTCTGTCCGATAACCTTCTTTCACACTTGGTTCTCATATACGTGCATTAGTTTGCTTTCTGGTTTTAAATTTCTCATCGCACGTTGCTAGCCAGTCTAGTGCATCCCCCTTCGTACGGATCAGAAAGTCAACAGAGAAATTGGTTTTGGCATGGTGATAAAGTTACTGAGAATCTATCATGAAAATGAAGGTAATGTAAAAAAAAAAAAAAAGGACATTAAACACTTTACATGACAAGCTATTAGACTCTAGCCATCTCCCACATGATCATGCACGATTTGCTCTTTGGAACTAATCTGTTCCTTTGATTGTGACAAATTGACAACGAAAGGGAATAGAATTCCAGCAGAGATAAGCAATAGCTAGCTAGTGTGAATTCCTTGAAATAGAGATGCAACGACCGATTTTTTTCACGTATCTTAGGTTTGGCTGACGTGAATCCGACGTCAAAAATAGACTCAAAGATAAACTCAAATTGATCGATTTAAACCTGACATACTTTTAGCATCAACACATTAAAAGAAAAACAATTGGTTTGTAATGGGAATTGAGAGACTGTTCTTTCAAGTTTTTTCAACTAATCCTCTAAAAAAATAAATTATTGGGTAGACCATATACAAAAAATTATTAACCGGTTTTAACGTTTGATTTTCCACTATAATCATAGCTTATGTCCATGACAAAGAATTTGTTAAAGAGATAAACTTTCTTTATTTGTATAGTTTTTTTTTAATAGTAACTAAGCCTCTAATTTCTAGAAAATAAGTGTAAACAATTGTCAAGTAAAAAGCCTGCTGGAGTCCTCTTGACTCTAGATTTTGGCCCAAATGATCAGTAGTCATGGCCTGCTTGACGGGTTGTTTGTTTAAAGGAACAGTTAATTAATAAAATAATTATGTTAATTTCATGCAAGTTTCCATCAACCTGACTTCTTTTCATGCAACTTTGGAACATACAATGTGACTCGCGATGTTTGGTTGATTTTAAAATCAATTTTAAGGTAAAGTTTATTTTTTAAATTTATTAAAAAAAATAATCAAATTATTGTTATTTAATGAAATTTAATAACATTTTATTCAATTTAATTAATTTTTTGATAAATTTTAATTTAAAATTGAATTTGAACTAAATCTAAACATCGCTACAAAATAAATATTTTCTGCGATAACATATTTCCGTCGTTGAAAGTGACAATCTGCAACTAGAAAATCATCGTTGATTAATTAACATATTAATAAACTAATTAAAAATTAAGCTTAATTGTTATTAATCAAAGTTCATAGTTTTTTTTTCAAGAAGGACTGCTACAAAATCTTTTGAAGTTCATAGTCAAAAACTAACAGAAAGCTATATGTTAATCTACCGATTAAGTTGACAAAGCAGCTAATAATACATGTGAAATTAACGATTTGATCAAGTAATGTGTGCTAAGAAGAAAAGAACAAAATTATCACGCAATATTCTAGCTTATTAGTTGTAATTAATCAACTTTATAATTATTTTCGCTGGACTTGGAAGACTAAATTCAACAAAAAGAGTCAACTAAAGCTGAGTCAAACTGCCACCTCATCATGTGTTTCATGCATGTTATTTTCCCGAAATTTATTTTATTTTATTCTTTAATTTAAGCCTTTTTTTCTATGCATGTGGGTGTTTCATGCCGATCAGACACTCAGAGCTCTGAAAAATATGCACCAACTATAGGAACTAGCATTTAAAATGAGAATAAAAAGATAAATCTGTCTTTCACCATTTATGACTACTGAATTCATTCATACATGAATTTCATACTTTTTTTTTTTCTTTCCAAACATAAAAACGTAGAGTTACAAATAAATTATATAAAATTTATAGACTTTATCTATGAGGAACATAGTTTTATAAGTAACAAAATATATATACTTTGGACCTAAAAAGTAAAAATGATGTTGAATCACTTGAAAAACTTCTTGATACATCATTTTAGCGACAAGCTTCAATAAAATTGGCTTCTATGGTTTCAGCAAGTTCAGCAGAAGAGCATTTCCTCTTGCTTTAAATGGATTCTAATGTGTTTTTTCAATAAGTTGCTTTATAAAAAGGGAGAAACATGAACCATTATCTTCCTTCTATATTGTTAAAAAAAATTATTAAAGCGGTGTTATATAAAGTAGTTCAATGATTCATTTGATTACGACATAAGCTAGTACTATCTCATTACTTATACAAAATTTAAAATATTATCACAACCCATCTAAAGTAGGAGAAACAGTTAATATATAAATCGAAAAAATAACTTACGCACCAAAAGAATTGAATCCAAGATTTTATAGTCTCAAAGTCTCAATCTTGATCATTAGACCAGGACATTATCTGTTCAAATTGTTAAAATTTGAATTGAATGGACAAAACGACCCATTAAACCCTTCGTATGTGTGGCCCAACGAAGTGTTTGCAATTCGATCTATTTAAGAATTGTTTGTAAAATGAAAATAGAAGTCTAAAATCTGACAAGTTGCAATTATTCATGGAGCAAATTTGGAAGTAAGAATGAGAGTAAGGCGATGTTTGGTTCCCATTTAAGTCAACTTTAAGTTGAGTTTATTTTTCAAAATTTATTAAAAATTTAATTAAATCAAATTATCTATTAATTGACGTTTTAATTATTATTTAATAAAATTTAATACGATTTCATTCAGTTTAACTAAGTTTTTGAATTTTTTTTTTAAAAAAATAAGCTCCAACTTAAAATTGACTTAAATGGAAACCAAACATCGTCTAAGAGAGTGAATACATGACTTCTTCAAAATTTTATAAAATGAAAACACATTGAAAGCATTTGTATTGTATTATTTATTTTAATATATTATTGTATGCACCACACATTTCTGTCGATACCCCAAGACTCTGAGCTTAATACCTAAGGTCATTCTCTTCGAAGAATGACGAATAAGTGAAGGCATGGATCGAAGAGAGTTGGCAAATAAAAAAAATCAGCGTTTGCTAGGACTAACACAAACTTTTATGAGTAGTAAGGAGGCTCACATAATTGGTGTGCTTTTAACTGTTAACTACTAATTGCATCACTGTTTATAACATTAGGCTTTACTGAGAGATATTTTTTGAGGAATGTATCATCCAAGCACAAAGAAAAGGATGATGTGTAAATTTGAGTCGTTATTTGACCTTAATGGGGCCAAATATCCCTTATCATTGATATGCAAGAGATTCAAGGTAATAGATTGGGGTACGAGAGAATAAAGATTTAAGGCTTCCTCTCTCACCTAAGTCGAAACTTATATCCCTTATGTTCTTATGAAAACATTTAATAATTAATAAAAATTAAATTTGCTACACATTAAACAAACATGCATACTCAATCACATTTATATCAAACAATTGTCATCCAACAATTATATCACTCAAACAATAAATTATCAATCATGCATGGAGATAATAAAAAAGTGAAAATACGTTATTTAAAAGCATAAAATAACATAATTCACTTGACAACAGAATAAAACACATTAAAGGAGAGAGGAATAAACATAAAAAAAAAACTAAAAACTAAAAAGGAATCAAAAACAAAATATGGAAAAATAGGATCAGGTTAGCTGATCGGGTCCAAACAGGACGCAGTTGATCACAGGATAGAGCCAACCGGCACCAATGAGGAGCCGGTTGGCTCCCTGATGCTATTAGGTAGATTCGAGCAGTTTCAAGTTTTTTGGTAAAAAAAAAAAACTATATTTTGGCATTTTTCGATGCAATTTTAATCAAATAAAAATCATGCAAATATATAATCATGCAAATAGTCTTAAAACTAACTTCAGATGACATAAGATTTTAATTTAGATGCAAAAAACCCTAAACTACATGACGCAAAAGTTGAATGCAAAACCTAAAGCATATCTCTATAAGACATATGAAACTAAATTAAAATCAATCTAAGAACATGCATCAACTAATTATTTCATGGAGGTTCATAATAAACAATCACCATGCTTGATAATTAAATTAAATATCTAAGAATAAGACACTTCCCTATTTGATGATCAATCTATTCGCGTTGGTGCGAAGGGACTAACTGTCTCAAATTAATCCAAATAAAAGAAAACTCTACCTTTGATATGGATTACCATAAGATCTTTGTTGTACATTGATGGATGAACGCATGTAGAACTTTGATTTAAACTTGAATTGACAATGTTGGTCTGAGTTTTGTGATTGTGTAGGAGAATTTAGGGTTTGTCTTTGTAGGGTTTTTTTTTTTTTGTGGTGGTTAGGGTTTATGGAGAAAAATAGGCTTGTGGAATGTGGTGTTTGGAGGAAAAAAAATTTATATGAATTTTGTTAGAGTTTGTGTAGATATTTTAGGTGTCTTCGTAGATTTTAAGTGTCAATTTTTTGTCTGTGTGGAAGGGGTTTTATATAGGAAGACTTAAGGTTGGGGTAGACTGTTAGGATGTGTCAGATTTAATCTAAAGATGGTAAGGATTTTATTGTAAAAGTGGAAAAGGGAGGTTTTCATGCCATTTTTAGGGTTTCTAGAACCAAAAAATTGGATTCCAAAAGGTTTCAACACGTAGGAGCGAAATTGAGGTGGTGCAGCGGGTCGATCTTGGACCAAATTGGTCGGTCCTATTGCTTAGCCAATCGATTAGGTCTTGTCCTCGAGTCTAATTTTTTTCCTTTGTTTAGCTCATTGCATTTTAGTTTAATTTGAACTGGTTTGGTTTGAGTGTCTTTGATCAATTTTTGTCCAAAATTAATTTTTCAACATATATTCATCAACTTTTAATTTTTCAGGACCAAAGTTTCATCATCAGGCCCCACACATGATTCATTCTAATATTTGGAATGAAATTGAGGAGGATTTCTTGGTTGGCTCGGGTCTAAATTAGACCCAAGCCAGCCATGAATTTTTGCAAAATTAAGTGTCTACAATTATATTATAATATTAGTAATTTATAGTATCGTTTATTAAATATATCAAAAATGTATAAGGTTGAATTTAATAAACTTCAATTTTTTATTAGAAATTTTATTTTATATAATTAAAATAATCTATGAATTCACATGTTAATTATTTAATAATATTAGAATGCAAAAGAACAAGTTTTCAACTTGTTGGTTCTTATATGAACAAGATGATAGAAATAAATAATAACAAAGCAAAAATTTATATTTGGGTAATTATGGTGATTGTATAAAAAATACCTTCATTTGGGAAGCAACCATAGTGATTGATTCATTGGTATATTATTCTTAAGAAAGTTGTCGTCGGAATATAATTAGATTAGTCAAAATTGTACTAAAAAAAATGGTTGAAGCACAATTAAAAAGAAAAAAAAAAAGGTTGAAGTACTTCTTCATCCTTGCACAACCTCCTCCCCCTCTTTCCCAAAAATTCCAAAACCCTCTCTTTTTTTTATTCTCCTACTAATATTTGCTCCAAAAGTAACAAATGATTTTTTTTTTCTTTCTAATTTTTCCTCTAATAGGAACAAAAGACCAAAAAAAGTCTTTTTAGATGTTGGATTTGAAGACCAAATGATGGTGTTATACCTTACTTGACGGTAAGGGTTTATTGACATGTTATGGAAACCATATTCCGTTTTCATATATTTTAGATAATTGACTTAACCATTGTTAAAAGAGGTAAAATAAATAACGAAGAAGAAAAAGAATAATAAAAAAAAAGTAGAAGTAGAAGAAGAAGGAAGATTAGTACGATGTAACAGAGCATCTAGGCATTAGACTACTATGTGACCTAAGGCAGGAATGAAAATGGGAAAGCGATTTTTTTTAAAACGTTGCACGTTTCGTTGGAAAAATAATATCACAGATCTGATTACATGAGAGTTATTATGAAATAAAAAAAAATTATTAATAGTTATAAAAAAAATTGAATAACAATTTTAATATTTAAATTTATTTTTTTTTAAATTTTTTGAAACAATTATACTCAATTTTTTCATGATTATTAATAAAAAAAATTTCTGATTTAGTGGTAACTCACGTGAAACCAATTCCATAGTATTTACCTCTCGTCTCTTTGTAGGTAGGGGTATTCACCTATGCTCACTTGGGTGGGGGTTCGATTCCTCCCATTTTCAAATTTGATATATTGTGTTTTTTTTCATATAGAAAATAAAATTTCTTTGAAAATATTATTGATAACAATGGTCTTTATTTTATTATTTTTTAAAATTTTCACATATTAAATAAATATATAAAAAACAATTTTTTGGGTAGGGTTTTGTTTTCTTTTTCTTTTTTTTTGGGCGAGGTTTTGTTATTTATTAATAAATAATAACCCATCTCCACAAATTGGGCTAAGTCAATCCTAATAAACCCAAGATTACTGATTGGGCTAAAATAGAAAATTCAGCCCAATATATAACCAACGGCCCAGAGCAAACAATGCCCGTTTTGCACAATAACGATAGCAAAAGGGTTATTCTCTTTTCATTCCCATTTCTCTCCACTCACCCACATATGCAACGCAGTATCTGAAGTCTCCATAGTTCTCTGTTTGGCTCCCGAGAAAGTAGAGAAAAATTTATCGAGAAAATGAGTGGAGCGGGAAAGAAAGTAGTAGATGTGGCATTCCAAGCATCCAAGAAGATAGATTGGGAGGGCATGGCTAAACTTCTCGTTTCCAATGAGGCTCGTAAAGAGTTCTCCAATCTTCGCCGAGCCTTCGATGAGGTTAACTCCCAGCTCCAGACCAAGTTCAGCCAGGTCTCTCTATCTCTCTTTCTCGATCGAATTTCTTTCTCTATATCTTTCTTATTTTTATTTTGATCTTTATTGTTTTTTTAATGTTAGATCTGTCATTTTTTAGCTAGGGTTTGCATTTTGTGGTGAAATTGGGATCCTTTTGTTGTTTAGTAGCGGATTAATCTTTGCTTTGCGGTTCTAGTTTGGTTGATCGGAACATAACGTTTTGCTTTTGTTTTAGAATTATTTTTGTTGCCAAAGAAAATGAAAGAAATATGTTTCTTGCATTGTGTTTTTTGGTTTTGTTTCGAAAATTTACTTACATTGTGGAAGAAATAATGGATTTGTTTAGCAAATCAATGGAGATTTTGAATCTTCTTAAGGAAGCTGTTGGGTGTGTGATAGAATCACCAAGATTGATGTCACTATTCAGCTTAGTTGAGTTAAAAAAAGGGGTAATTTATGAGAATTTGTTTATAAGAGAAAGGAAAAAAACACAAAGGCGATAAAATGGCTGCTTTGCTTTTGTTTTGGCTTAGTCCAAGGAAAAAATTTCTAGGCACGTTGATTTGCTAGTTAGGTTTCGCATATATTGATTAGGATATCAAATTATCCTTTAGAGTTTCATTATCTTTGTCTCAAAGAGAGAAAGAGAAAATGCCTTTTTCTCTTTGAAACAATTCCAGATAATGGCTTAAACTTTATCAGATTTTGCACATATCTTTGAGTGCAACCTTAGAATTGTGATATTGAAATTATAAAAAAGCTTATATGTATGGCTTCATATGAAAAAAGTAGCTTCTTGAAGGTTTTTAGCTGTTACAACCTACCTGCTACCTGACTTCAGTTTCTCTTAATTGTGAATCCGTGAGTATTGATTTATCTTTACTTCAAACAGGAACCTGAACCCATTGACTGGGAATATTATAGAAAAGGAATTGGCTATCGCCTGGTGGACATGTACAAAGAGGCTTATGATAGTAAGTTTGATGATTCATTGATGACCATATATGAGTAGCATATATCCTTTCTATATTATTTTCAATTCTCTTGTGCATGATGGCCATTACCTTGGTTTTATAGTTTTATGGAATCCTACTTGCATTTAGCATTCACATTCTGTCAAGGTAATTTGGTTTCTTTGATTAAAAAATTGTTGTGTTCCTCTTCCAATTGCCAGACAAGACTGATTACTAGGTTTGTGATCTCAGTCATGATATGTAGAACCACTTGATCAAAGAAAACGGTAGTCCTTCAGAATTTTCAATTCCTTTGGGTAGGGGCCAACAAGACAAGACTGATTTTTCGTTTTATAAAGGGGGAGCTATTGTCATGCAAAGAGCAGGAGAAGCAGCAAATTGCTTTTACCAGGTTCTTGAATCTCTAAGACAGAAGCTAGTTATTAAGGGAAGCCGTGACATGTTTAACCTACCTAACGGAATAACTAGTATCGATCTCATCCCTTTGTGGTTAGATATGAAGAAAAAAACTAGTTAGACCAACTTTTTATCGGAACATTATGGGTAGCACCTTTGCATATAGAATTTTGTCCAAGATCATAAAGGACTATACAAATGAGGTAGGGGAAGGAATTTAGAACTATAGTAGCATTCCCCCGAATCTAAATCATGGCTTTCTCCAAGAAAATAAAATTCTCCTCAGGCAATGTTTGGTTAACTGTGAGGGGATTGATACTAAGTTATGCGTTTGGTTAACAATGAGATGGAGTGATAATTATTTCTAATGCACACACGTGTACTGATTAAAATTCCTCATTAACCCATCATAGAAGAAAATACGCCATTAGATCACAGTGAAGGCTGTAGTCGTCACTTCTTGGCTGTCAATATACCCTACTTGATTTGTTCTAGAAATGCTATCCAAGTAACACACCAGGACATGCTTGAGGATAGGGGATACTTTGGAATTGAACTGGTGAAAGTGGGAGCTTCCAGATTTTCACAATTCTTTATGGAAGGATTGGGAACTGGGTGGCTCTAACTATTCTGTTCTCCTATCCCGATGTCCCAATTAGATGATAAATGAAATCTGAAAGCATACGAATTTCAGTTGGAATAAGAATGGAATCAAAAGGGAAGTAGTCTGTTTTGAAAGGCTTGATTACAAATTAGTTATGGATGTAAATTAGATTTTTGCAAACTAAGAAAAATATCTGTTGAAAGTCAAGGCGTACTAGTGTTTCAAAGTTCAACTGACTTTTTCTTTTGCAACATCTTGCAATTCTATTTTTATGTTAGATATGCTTTTCTTCCGTAGTATTGTAGGATTGAAAGGAATTGGATGATAAGCAATCAATGTGACACTTCATGAATTTAGGACTTATGTCAAATCACTTTCATGTTTTTCAAGATCATTGTTTGCTTAGTTCATTTGTTGTGCTATCCATTTTTATCTGCTGTTAGATGCTAGGCCCACTGTGTCATGTTGAAAGTTTTGATTTTTTGCACGTCAGTTCACCGGGACTATTGTTATTGCCTACCAAATACATCCTCCTTGTGTTTTTTTTCTCCAGATGCTAATCACCATCGAGGCCCAAGTCATCCGCTTCCTATACTTGATATGAGTGCATAACTAGGTTCTGAACCTAAATCAGCCCATTTTAACGGCAATTAATTAGTTTGAAGTCATTGATAGATTTCCCAGTCTACTTTCCTCTCTCTTATATACCAAACTAAGAAAAGGAGGGGGCTGATAAATGAAGGGGGAAAAGAGGATGTCTGTTAAAAGAGTTTACTTTTATGATCAATTTATCATATTGTCATGTTTACACATCTTTATGTTTCCTTTGCAGGTGTTGAGATCCCCAAGTATGTTGACAAAGTGACTCCTGAATACAAACCTAAATTTGATGCTTTGGTGAGAAACAATACAGCTTTTGGTTTTTTTTTTGAACATCTCTCTCTCTCTTTATATATATATATATATATATATATATGTCTGTCAGTTTCTCTTTATCTCTATCTATTTATATATCTATCTAACCAATATGCTATTTCTTCATGTGGGATATAGTTGGTGGAATTGAAAGAAGCTGAGCAGAAATCCCTAAAGGAGTCTGAGCGTTTGGAGAAAGAAATTGTTGAGGTTCAAGAGTTGAAGGTAAATAGAAAAATCTAGTCTTCGGTCTTCTTGAGTATACTTCAGTTTTTTTCTTTTTTATCATTGTGTATATGTGTGGTTTCTTCTTCTTTATTCTTTATTTCTTTTCTTTTTTGGTGTGTGAGGGTGGAGTTGAGTTTTAGCAGTGGGAAAATATTGTTCAGTTATGATTTACTGACGCATTGCTTATCTGAACAGAAAAAACTAAGCACCATGACAGCAGAAGAATACTTTGCGAAGCATCCCGAGCTGAAAAAGAAGTTTGATGATGAAATCCGTAATGACTATTGGGGATATTGATTACATTTTCCGACTGATTTCAGCACCAAAATTTCAAAGCAGTGTCAGAATTGCTGCATTTTTCAAGTTTTCTCTGATAGTTCTATAATAATAATAATACCAAACTGTTTGTGCAACTTGGTTGCTCTGGCTTTGAAGGATTTGAACTTCACCAGTTAAGAATTGAGTTTTCCATGTAGGGCAATAGATCTATTCCTTTTAACATAAGCAGAACTGGAGTTACAGGATGACCCCTGGTTTGAGTAAATATCAATCTTAAGTCAGTAGTTTTTGAGGAAATGACTCATATCGAAGATATTTATGATCCCCTTCAAATGTACTAAAAAATTATTTAGAAATAAATTAAAATGAAGTTATACATTTGGTTTTTTTTAAGTTAGATTGTTGAATTTAATTGAATTTTTATGTTTAAAATGTTTGAAATAAATAAAATAAAAAGATAGAAGAGGAAGAGGAAACTTGGGGAAGAAGAAAAAAAAAGTATTTCGATCAAATTAACTTTTAATATTTTATTTTTAAAATTTATAAATTTTAGTAGGATTTATAATAAATTAATTCAAAATTTATTTTAAAATGAATTTGCTGTTTTTTTAATGATTTTAACCATAATAAATATAAAATTATAAATAAATTTTATAAAATTTATAGAATTAATTTGATTCAGAATGACATGGAAAGAAAGTCTATCACAAGATTCTGCGCTCTGAACGAGTTAAAGGCCTTTTTTTTTTTTTTTTGGAGAATTATGTGTCCAAAGGTTGTTTCGCGTGCAAATAAAACAATCTTCATCTTCCTAGTTACACAAAAAAAACTTTTACAAACAATAATTTATATCTACCTGACTTCAATCAATAGTTGTGTAAAATCTTTTTTAACCTGACTGACTGGACTAAGAATTGTGGAAACTACTCCATTAACTTATCTAATTACATGGCATTATGTACAGAAAATTGATAAAGAAATATATAAATTTTGTTATCTTATAAATTTTTAAACTTCACAAATAAATTATATAAAATAAGTGTTTCTCTTTCTCTCTTTTCTTTATTTTTATTTTTTTGCTTTTTATCTTTTTCATAATCTTTTTATCTTCCTCCGTTCTCTTTTATTTGGAAGTTTGGATGGTAAAAAAAGTGAAGAGTTTTTAAAGGCCCACCAGTCTAGGTAGGGTGTTAAATTAGTAAGAGATTTACTTTCTTGATATGCACATCAGAAATTTACTTTCTTTATTGCCTCGAGTATGTAGACCAACTGCTTGAACTTCTTGCAGAATCAATAGATGCTGCTCTGCTATTTGCTGTCGGTTCATCCTTTGGAACTCGTTTTGTTATTGCTCTTCCCTATGCCATATGTGCAACCAAACATTTATTCTGTTTGTCTAACATTATTAATAAAACCAAAATTTTCAAACAATTACTATGATGTGTACACAAATCCTTATTTGGAGTAGTAACAGCAATCTGACTATTCAGTAGTAGTAATACAGAGTATTAATAATCTTTTAAGAAAAGAATAACACTTTCTGAAGTTTTATGTATAGAGCACAAAAGGGTTTTCTCTATGGAGATGGTGGGGAAAAATATACTGTTAAAATGTTATATGATTGAAAATCAATCATATTACCAAAAAAATAAACTTTTTTAATCAAGGAGGAAATTTAACCGCACATGAATGTACACATGTGAAAATTGTGTGCAAGATAGAAAAACATAACTAAAAATATTTGAACCTTGGCAGACAAATAAAATTGGAAAAAGAGAGGAAAAACCAAGGCTTTGACAGATATTACAATGTCTTAACCAAAAAAGGCAAGACTTGTCTACAGATGAAATTTGAGGCACATGCTGCTAGCAGTTTGAGAAAAAGCACAAACTTCCTGGCAGCATTCATTTGCTTTCACCAAAAAAAAAAAACAAAAACAAAAACTCAGGCTATCATAGATCATGCTTATCACTTTGAAATGTCTTGTACTTGTATCTACCCAGAATTAGGTAAGTCCTCATTTTTGTCCATAGCCTTCCTCGCAAGCTCATAGCCTGCAAAATTCATGGCACCTAGAGGAGCAATCCAGAAAAACCTGGGTACTGCTCCTTTGAATAAGCCAAGGGGTCCCTCATGGCGGAGTATGGAGAAGGCTACCATTGACATTGATACAGGTCGGCCCTGTGGAGCAGTCATCGTCCTAGTTTTCATCACATCAAAAGGTGTAGTGACAACAGCAGCTAGCCCTCCAGACAAAGCTCCAACAGCAATTGTTTCCCAGGGCTCCAGCTCCCTCCCCAGAAGTTGCTGGGCAATCTTAAAACAGCATACAGAACCCACATGGTAATTAATCAGTTTAGTGGTGTTGCAAATACATGCCTAAGTGATACATTTTTCATAGAAAATAAAATGATACTCCATGATAGATGAGCAGCTAACTTTTTAGAATAAAAATGGAATAAAACACAGTTCACAGCCCTTAAATGCATTTTTTAAGGATAAGAATAACAATTATTCTGACCAGCTTGAAATATTAACACATGGAGAGACAAGCACAACTAACCGATTCTCTAAATTCAATTTTCCACAAACTAGTCACTGTCTCTAGTAAAACCAAGTGTACTAATGGAAGCACACCACAGCCAAGCAAGTAAATCAGTGAAATGTCAAGATCTAAATCTCACAACCAAAGCAGTTCTCTGCACCTATACATGTTTTATGTTTGAACCAGATACAAGAAACTAACTTCAATCAATGAATCCGCACGACATATTCAGTAAATATTTCACTATATTTGAACCATATAACTGATTTCTATTAAGCGTATACAGGACAAATATTGAGTACATTGTTTTTTGGTGAAGCCAAAAGTTCACCAAAACGAATGCTGTACACACACAGCTATCAATAATCTTGAAGCCAATAAGAAAACTTTTGCTCGTTAGAGATTATAAAAGACATGAAGCACGCAAACAAATAAAGACAACTGATCTTCAGTTGACACATTGTATCCTTGGAAAAATATTTTTTTTCTCTTTTATATTGGGCCAGGGCAAAGGCATTAAACAAGCTCAATAAATATTTAGATTTTCTGATTATATGGAGAAATGAGGATCTATCTCAATAAATATTTAGTTATTTTTTCCTTTCTTTCAGCCATATAACTGATTTCTATTAAGCATATATGCAGGACAAATATTGAGTACATTGTTTTTTGGTGAAGCCAAAAGTTCACCAAAATGAATGCTGTACACACAGCTATCAATAATCTTGAAGCCAATAAGAAAACTTTTGCTGGTTAGAGATTATAAAAGACATGAAGCACACAACTCATAAAGGCAACTGATCTTCAGTTGACACATTGTATCCTTGGAAAATTATTTTTTTCTCATTTATATTAGGTCAGAGCAAAGGCATTAAACAAGCTCAACAAATATTTAGATTTTCTGATTATATGGAGAAATGAGTATCTATCTCAATAAATATTTAGTTATTTTTTCCTTTCTTTCAGCCATGTGTTGTCATTACTTTGTTCCACTATATGCCTCCCACACTTGCACACAATTCTAATGGATATGCATCAATGCACCCTAAAATGTTTGCATGCATAAGTGAGAGAGATCATGAAAACCACATTTTTTTATTACGATTAGAAAAAAGGGGTTAGTGTTCATGTAAAAAAATTTCACTACCTTCTTGGATTCAGCATAAAGCCCCATGCCAGCAACATAGAATGGAACCTCACGGCAAAGTGTGGCGCCAGTCCCACGGAAAAAACCTTTTAGGCCATCTTGATGCCAAGTGCCAATAATAGCCTCCCCAACATTCTCAAAAATGCCAGCTTGCAACCGCTGCTTGAGTACTTCACACGGGATCCGCACAGCCGTGCCCAAAAATGTGCTACAGAATGATGCTATAGATTGAACCTACATAAAATGCCCATGCAAATTTAGTTTCACAGTACTACAAGTCCATGTCAAAATATAATAAGCTTTAAAACCAAAAAGAAAGAAAGGGATCAATCACCATCATGGAAGTTAAACTACTTGTCTTTCAAAGGTGCATTAGACAACTGAGCAAGGAAAGTTCTTTCAAGTTAAAATCTTGTTCATCTCAATGTGCACATGCACATGCATGTAACAAACATGCACGTGCACACACAGATGTTGGAGTTTCTCTTAATATCCAACTTCAGTTAAAGTATTTTTTTCTTCTTTTCTGTGTTTCCCCCAAATGACTAGTCTAACCAGCTCCTTGTAACTATGATGATTCCTAAACCTAATATAACGGACTGGACAGCATAAAAATAGCCACACAAATGGGCATTCATACTATAAGCTTAGATAAAAATGTGCTCAAGAGTATAATGAAATGCAGCTGATTCTCATCAAAAAATATTTTATGCTAGTGCTTTGAGTTCTTGGCAACGAATCCACTGAAAGGAAAATTTAGTTACACGGGAATTTAGGACCTATGCTCTATGGAACAAATTATGCCAGCCTATGAAGGACACTTCAAAGAATACAATCAGGTTATGAATTAGAGGAAAGCCAAGACAACTGTATATATATATGAGATAAATAAGAAGCCAAACAACTAGGTGAAAGGCCATTGCTATTTAGATGGTTGCTTACATTGGAAGAAAAATAATTGTATTTGTGGAAATACTGTCAGTTGTTCTATGAATCTTGCATGTAGCTGGAAGACAGAAAGAAGAGAGATACAACTGAAAATCTCATGCTAAAGGCCTAAAACAGAAGCATTTGCCATTGTCATGATAGAACAAACTCAATTGATAATCCTAAAATTAGACATGGGCACGGTGGGTTATTTATAAAAAGTTTACTCCTTTATCAAGCACAAGATGAAAACTTCTTTGCATAAAAGTGAAATTCAATGAAAACCAAACGGTATACAACAGCAATTACCTGGATTTCTGGGAGTGTTGGAGCGAAATTTACTAACACAAGTTTACTTGCTTCAAATATTCCAGTTCGCAGACCATGGCTGCAATGTAAAAAGAAAACAGCCAGATAGATAAGAGAATGCCACAAAACAAAAGCAAGAAGGATTATAGGTAAACCAGTGGGAGAAGAGGGGAAGGACCTTGAAAATTGTCCAAGAATTGCTGGAATTGAACCCCTGTATAATCCCTGAGCTCCAATTTGTGGAAGCTTTGAAATGATCTCTGGGAACGTTAATGTTGATGCCTGCACTCGTGTCTGATAACCCAAAAAGAAAATAACATCACGAGAAGGCCTTCTTAGTAAACATTATGAAATACTAGTAAGTGTCATGAACATCAATTAACAGAGAACTGTGTGTGAACGAATATTATTATAGTCCTCAATAAAACAAAACATACACTACAAGAAGTTTGCACTTGTGTTCTTTAAGATTTAAGTTCTTGGCAAAGGAACACCAAGAAGCAGCATATTTTCAAATCAATTAAAATCTCCTTTTTGATGATCCAAATCTAGGTTAGCAGCTAGCCAAAAGGGAAGCTAACCCCCAGAAAAAAGATGTCTAATTTAAGTGAAAAAATGATCATGAATATCCCTTTACATGGCAGGAAGTATGTAAACAATGACATTTGTATATCTGTAAATATCACAAGACATGGCACAAAGAATGTAACAAGGACTGTTAGCATGACCTGGGAAAACACAACTTAAGGCCGCTTTTATGTTTTATTAAAAGGAAAAAATTAATAACTAGGAAACAGCATCATGATACAGAGTGCTTGCAGGTTGGCTTAATGAAACTATAATTGGAATTCATATGCAGGTAGTGGACACCATTCGTAGGCACAATCAAAGATAGCTAAAACTAAAGATGGATCTGATTATATCTGACAAAAACCATGTGATAAGACCCAATACAACAGTACAATGTTGTCACGCAAAGACACTGCTGCTCAGCATAGTTCATCCTCAACTAAAAACCTGCACAACAGAGCATACATCTACCAGAGAAAAGATATCATGGCAGGTTATACTATGCCACTCTTCATCTACGGGCAGTCTTAGCTAAAAATGAAAGTACACGACTATATAATAATGAAGCTAAGAATTTGCCTTTATTGTATCAACCGGGTACATTAAAGAAGTGGACAGAGCAGACGCAAGGCCTCCTGCTAATGCAGATCTTAGAACACTTCCAGCAGGTATTTCCACAGGTGGCGGGACAGCAACAACAGTTGCAGCTTCAAACCAGATACTCCTGTATGTTTTAAAAAAAGTAGTTACTATTGTTACACCCGAGAACTTTCATACACACGAGCATATAATATGACTATGTACGAGAATTACTTGCATAAGTAGTGTTTTTAGGGCTTGTTTGAATTATCATTGATAAAAAACGAACTATGACTAGTTTAGATTTGGCGATTAATTTGAATAAGCAAATGATCATAATTTAATGTGAAAAATGACCTCTAAGCCTAGAATTTCGTGTAGATTATGAATTTTTAATTAGAATCACATTTTGGAATCAGGAAGATCAAGTTGTCTTTGGAACTTGAATGGGCTTGAGTGATTTTGGGCATGGGCTTAGCCCATTAGGGGCTGATTTATGAATTGCTTGACATGTGTCAATCATGACAAAGATTTACAACCCTTTGGAGAGCTTCTTAAGTGGGCCCCACAGTCAGATTTGGATATATTATCAAATAAACCAAAAAACTAATGCAGAATGAGAAGAAAACAAAGGAAGGCAAAGGGGAGAGAGAGAGGGAGAACGCTGGAGCGTTGTATATTGAAGAAAATTATTGAAACATTCAAGAAAAATTCATGAGAATTCAGTTTGAAGAAGTTTTTTCACAATTGTTGCAAGGTTTTTGGTGTTCAACACTTTTATCGGTTCAATTTCAAGAGATTCTGGAATTTTGTGTTTAGGCGGGGTTTCTACTAGCAATCATGTCTTGTTATAGTTTGAAATCACATAGGTCAAAACTGGATCGAATAGAGATAGGTTTTGTTATAGGTCTGTATATTGTGCTTCCATTATGCAATGAACTTGATATTTTAGTATGTTATAGTTTTTTTTTTTATAAGTAAAATTTTTTATTAGAAAAGCACCAAGAAGGTGCAACAAGAAGCCAAAGGCTAACTACAATGAAGGAACTCCACAAAATCTATCAAATCCTGATTATATACAAAGAAATTCCTCTAAACCAAAAATTAAGGGTATTAAACTAACTATCTCTATTAACCCCCAAGGGTTTCTCCACACCATCAAACACCCTTCTCTTCCATTCTCTCCACATACACAATCCAAAAAACTGAATGTGGAATCATAAGTAATGCGTTCTTGACCACCTTGGAAGCTTTCAATCCACTCCAATCCCAAATCTCATCCAACACGGAACCCACAATCGCCCAAGAGATACCCACAATTCTATAACTCATCTCCCACAAACTTCTAGCTAGAGAGCACTTCACCAAGAGATGATAGACGGACTCAGCACACTGCTTGCAAATGAAACAACTATTTACAATCACTTTACTCCTCCTTTGTAAATTATCAATAGCAAGAATTTTTTCCCACAAAGCATCACACACAAAAAAAATTAATTATTTTCATCGGCGAGCTTGAGCACCAAATTGCTTTCGAGGGGTAATTAGGGATATCATTGAGAAAAGCTTTATCAAAAAGAATTTTACAAAAATCTTAAACCCTTGATTGGACTAGGCCTCCATCTCATCACATCCTCTATACTACTCTAAATTCTAGAATTATATAAATATTCCAAGAACATCACCATCTCCATTACTTCTCAATCATGAACATTACGGGTAAAAGTAACATTCCAAAAGACCCCATCATTAGTCACGGAGTAACAAGAATAAACACTTCTTTATCTCTCGCAATATTAAAGATGTTATGAAATACATCTTTGAGACGGGTGTTCCCATACCAAATGTCGTACCAAAGGTGAGTTCTAGCTCCATTACCCACCGATACCTCCACTAGAGGCCTCAAATCTTCCCACCCTTTCCAAATCCCCACAACATAGCCCCCCTCCCCCCCCCCCCCCAAAAACTTCTTTAGACATCCATCCATTAAGCTCCATCCCAAACTTTGCCTCCATCACTTTCCTCAACAAATGGTCTCTCTCAATAAGAAACCTGCAAAGCCATTTACCAAGAAGAGCCTTACAGAATCAAGCTAACGATTTAACACCAAGCCCCCCTCTTTCCCACAGTTGCTTAACCACAGCCAATTAACTAAGTGGTACTTAAATCCATCCGTCGTGTTGCCCCAAAGGAATCTTCTTTGAATACTCTCCAATCTATTAACCACCGAGCTAGGTATAGAGAAGAGAGACATGTAATATATGAGAAGGCTAGATGGAATGTTCTTTATAAGAGTAAGTGTACCTCCTTTGAAAGGTAATGATTCTTCCACCCTCATAAACGTTTCTCAAACTTCTCCACAATCAGGTTCTATATACTCTTATCTTTAAACTTTCCTCCCAAAGGAAGACCAAGATAATAAACAGGAAGATATCCTATTTTGCATCCCAACAAACTAGCAAGGAATCGACCATTATCAACTTCACCAAGAGAAATTAAGTCACTTTTACCAATATTGACTTTAAGACCTGATACCGCCTCAAAATAAAGAAGGATACATCTAAGGAGTAATATTTGAGTGGCCTCCGCCCCGCAAAAGACAATCGTATCATCGGCAAAAAGAAGATGTTAAATATTCACACACTCACCATTACTACTCACTTTGAAGTCACTCAACAATCCCCCCTCCACCACTTTAGCTAACATCTTGCTGAAGCCCTCCGTTACCAATGTAAATAAGAATGGAGATAAACGATCTCCTTGCCTAAGACCTCTCGATGTACTAAAAAATCTAGTGCGACAACCATTAACCAAAATGGAAAAGGAAATAGACGAAATACACATAAAAATCCACTTGCACCATTTATCCCCGAAACCCATTCTTTTTAGTAAGTAAATCACAAATCCCCAACAAACATGATCATATGCCTTTTCTATATCAAGTTTACAAATCACCCCTCTCCCTCTATTCTTAAGATGAGCATCCACCATTTCATTGGCTATCAAAACAGCATCCAAGATTTGCCTTCCTTCTACAAAGGCATTCTGATGACGCCTCACCACTTTTCGCATCGCCTCCTTCAATCTAAAAGGAATAAGCTTCGATAAGAGCTTATAAATGCACCCCACCAAACAAATAGGCCTAAAATCTTTAATATTATACGCTCCCACCTTCTTCGGAATAAGGTGACAAAAGTGACATTTAGACTACTCACAAACTCCCCCAAATAATGGAACTCCTCAAACAACAGAACAATGTCCCCTTAAGCACATCCCCATTTTGAGCTAGAAAAAACATAGTAAAACCATTGGACCTGGGGCTTTATCTCCATCACAAGCTCAAAGAGCAGAAACAATCTCTTCCCTAAGTGAAAGGACGCTCGTGCCAACCTAAATCTTCTTTATCGATTTTAGAAAAATAAATTCCATCCAAATTCAAACGGCTACCCCAAGTCTCCTTATAGAGATTCTCATAGAACCCACTAATTGCCCCTTTTATACTCTCTCTTCTCAAAAGCATTCCCGTCAACTTCAATGGAGTTAATAAAATTATATCTCCTATGAGTGTTGGCCATTCGATGGAAATACTTAGTATTTTTATCACCCTCCCGAAGCCACAATTCCCTTGATTTTTGCCTCTAAGAAGTTTCCTTCAAGCTTCGCCAACTCCTCCTTAGCTTCCACCCTTCTATCCATATCACTCCTCACAAGACCTTCTCTAACATCTTTATCATCAAACCCACTAATTTCCCCTGTTAGAACATCAATAGCGGAGTTGATATTACCAAAGACTTCTTTATTCCATCTTTTTACTTCTTCCTCGACTCTTTTTAGCTTTTTTGCCACCACAAAACTAGCAGCACCATTAACATAGTAACCCTCCCACCACTCTTTAACTAGCTCCCAAAATCCCTCTGCCCGTAGCCACATGTTTTCAAACCGAACTACCACCTTCAAGAGCAATGGGGTGATGATCTGATGTGGGTCGGGGAAGAAGCTTCCGAATCAAATATGTACATTGGATTTCCCAACAAAGAGTCTCCCTGAAGCGATCTATCCTTGAGAAAGGAGGAGTCTCCCTGAAATTTGACCAAGAAAAGGCACCACCAAAATGAGGAAGATCAAGGAGGTCATGGCCCCTTACAAAATCTAAAAACTGCCTCATCGACCTAGATTCATGAGACCCTTCGTACCTTTCACGAGGATATAACACCACATTGAAATCACCCCCCACCACCCAAGGAAACCTCCAACGATGCCTAATAGCCGACAACTCTTCCCAAAAAAGACCTCGGTCTCCTCTATCTCTAGGACCATAGACACCGGACATCACCCATTCCCATCATTTAAAATGCCCTTGAAAACACAAAAACCTGAGAATCGACCCCCTTGAGCATCAACTAACTCCAATATTTTTCTATCCCACATTATAATCACTCCCCATTAAGCACCTATCGACAATAGAGCTTTCCAACCACACAATCTTAAACCCCAAAGGTTCCAGATAATCGAATCATCCACTTCCCCCATTTTAGACTTCTAAAGACACATTAATGTACCCTTCCAATCTCTGAGATAATGCTTAACTAAATCCCTTTTTGCAAAATCATTAACTCCTCTTACATTCCACCATATTAACTTCCACTTCATTGGATTATTAACGAACTCCAAGAATCCACTATCAATCTCGCCCCCCTCTACAAGAACAACCATTATTTTTCTCATAATTAACATCAAATTCTAACCTTTTAAGTTCTCTACTGCCCATCCTAAACTCTTTCCTCCCCACTGATTGGCCACAGCAGCGGGATTTACATTCCTCAACCCGAATTCGCTCAATCTCTTCAAACAATCTAATAGCTTGATCCTCCACCCCAACAAGAGAAATTCCCATCATTTTGAAGTTTTTTAACCCCATTCAAAACCCAAGCTGACGCCTTATGATTCACAACATAATCATCACCCTCATCCATCCCTCCCCACTGATCCATAAACTCAATATTCTCTATCACAACCAAACATAAATCATTCACCCCACTGTCCTCACTACTCTTCCCAGATTCTACCGATATAGCTACCCCACACCCATCAGCATCCACCCCAGCCACCACTTAACCAACCCTCGAAGGACAGATCAAAGGTTCAGAAACAACAATTAGGTCATAGTTAACCTCATGAAAAGCACCACCGACAGCCAATAACTCCTCTTCCTTTGAAGAATGCCTGAAATCCTCTAATTCAAAACCAAACTCTATCGAATCCACTTCTATCATACCAGATGTTGCCGGAATATGGTCATCGGCAGGATCCGCACCTAACACAGTGGTCAACTCCGGCCTCAGCTCTGTGTAATCACTAGGACCCGCTATATCAGGGAGACTCGCTGTTGTTGATAACTGAAACGCAGCCGGGACCTGCACAGAATGGTCAAAAAAGGCTGAACATGGGTCACCCGCAACTATCGTACCTTTAGCCGTCTCACTCCCTGAGGGGAGGCACCACCAAAAATTGATTTAACTATGTCGAAACCTGCACTAGAAGGTCAAAGGACATTGGACCTGAATCGCCGGAATCAACTGCTCCCATCGCAAGCTCCGGCATCGGCACCAGACGAGGTATCGATGCTGGCCCAAAACGAGTGGCCACCCACCGTTTCCTTAGCATCAGGTTCCAAAAAGCCAAAGATTTGGGCTTGAATATTTTCTTTCTTGGCCCAAAGGACTTAAAAGCCCTATGCCTTTTAACTCTGCTTGGCCCAGTGTTGGATTTCAGCAAAACAGAGAACTGGGCCTTAGTACTGCCCAAAGCCCCACCCTTATCATTTCCTACAACCTACGACCCATTAGGAAGAAGCCCACCTTTTTCTTTCCCAGCCAAATTAATCACCTGGGCCTTATCCTAACCCAATAGAGAAACTCGGTCCACCCCAAGAGGCAAATTAAAATTTGAATTTGAATCCCCCAAGGCCAGCTGTTTCTGACCTGTCTCCAGACCTTCCCCTTACGTGCAACTTTTCCATAATCAACGTCTCCATTGCCTCCTTTAAGCACTGCAGTCCAAGAAACAAATTTCTCATAAGGTTGTAACTGAATCAACTTCCTAAACAGATTAACACCACAACTAGGGCAACACCCTGACAAAGGAGCACCACCCCCTTCCATCATCGTCCCAACAAAAGCCAGATTGCCACCGTTAAAGGAAGACTCCCACCGTTATAAGCCTCTCTTTCCCTTTACCAGGTCCAACAGGACAATCGAAACAAGCCCCAAAGACCTTGCTTACTTCAGTTAATGATGAAAACATCCTCCACCAAACACCACCAGTCGGATCTTCTGAGATTACAATAAAGCTTGATTTCCCACTACAAATTCCAGTCAGAGATGAATCTACCATTTTTACTTCTGTGCAACCCCAAAATAAAGGCCTATTCCATTCCCTTTTTTTGCAACACCAAATCTTTTCACCCCTATCAAAAAACAGTTCTTTTCAGCCATTCAGGAGCCACCAAAATTCTTGCAAATTCAACCAAAGAGAATTTTCTACCAGGAACAAACTCATAGATTCTCACCACATTCGCTGCAACTCCTTCAATAACTATCTCAAAACACTTCTTATCAACCACAAAAGACCTACCACAATCAGCATTAGCCACTTAGCGAGCTTCCAATCCAACAAAAACTAACCCCGAAAAGAAAACCTAAGACTCAAAAAAGGAGAAAAAGGGAAGAAGAATAGAAAATGGGTTCTTAGAAAAAGAAGAGATATGAGGGAAGGAGAGAAGAAGAGGAGGAATGATAAGGAGGAGGATAGTTAGGAATAGGAAAGAGACAAACAGGGATGGAGATAAAAAAGAGGATAGATAGGAAGAAAGCACCAAGAGAGCCATTGGTGATGAGCCATCATGAAACTAGATATTAATTTTAACTTCCACGTAAAATTCAGCTCAATTGAATGTCTAGAAGTTAGTCTATCACTAGACTTATTATTGTTGCGTTCTAGAAATCTTAATTTGGGCAGATTCTATAGTTCAACTTTAAGCTAATGTATCTCGGTCATTTCAAGACCAAATTAGATAATTATTGAATCTGTATTGAAGATTTAGAAGTCTAGTTTCTAAACTCTCTTAAATCACCCAGAAATATTATGTAATGAGTGAGATGATGGCATTTTAGTGGACAATGTTCAAGCATGATGGATTCATTTAGTTGTTTTTATCGATGAATGTACATGCGTATGTCCTTGTGCATGCTTGAGAATGAATGGTAGTTATCGACACTGAATGAAGAAGTATTGTTTAAGGGATGCATGTTAGGACACGTCCTAACAAGTTAACCTCCCTATTGAGTGTGTGTTATGCACAACACTACATTATTGATTGTTAGTGAATGATTAAGCATTGCTTGGACGTGATACTTGAATCCATCCTTACGTGATTGATTGGACACTATTGACTGCTCACGAGGTATTGTTTAAGGGATGCATGTTGGGACACGTCCTAACAAGTTAACCTCCCTATTGGGTGTGTGTCGTGCATGGCACTACACTATTGAATGTTAATGAATGATTGAGCATTGCTTGGACGTTATACTTGCATCTGTCCTTGTGATTGATTGGACACTATTGACTATTCAAGAGGTTCCAACTAGATCGATTTAGATCTTTGTTTGATCGGCTTAGGCCTTAATGGATTGGTTTGAACCAAAGTGAGGTAGAAGGTTTGGATGGATGGATTGATTGTTAGTGAATGATTGAACATTGCTGGGATGCGATACTTTAATCCATCCTTACAGTGATTGATTGAACGCAATTACAGTGCTCACGAGGTCTCTACTAGATCAATTGAGATTTTTTTTAGGCCTTGAAGGATCGTTTTGGACCAAAGTGAGGTAGGATGGAATTGATTGATATCGAGAGTATCCTTTCAAGTTTAGTTAGTAATGCATTGCATATGATTGCTTAGAGTAGTTGGATGTAACCACTGGCATGGGACAATGGATTACTCGCATCTACTCAACCTTTCATACATGGACATCACAACATTCATATCTCATTCATACATGTACATATTACGTACACTTGCACATATCCACGTAGTTGTGTAGCTAACCCATTCTTTGAATGGACTATCTTTAGATAATGAAGAGTGTACATAAGGAAGCCGACATAGCACAGTTAGGCGAATCTAAAATTCGGTTTCTAAGAGAGTTGGGTACCATGTACGTTGGTAAATAGCGTGAGGGAGTGGTTTGAACTAGTATGTATGCAAGAGTATTATGTGATGTAATAAGACTTTAACAGTTGTGTAGGTACAAAGTTAGTATTAGTGTAAAAATTCTTGATGTAATTCTTCTGCATATTGATGATTTCTAGTTTACTCTAATTACCTTTCAAGGTACTTGTACTGATTGATCGATCGGAGGATGAAATGTCCCACCTTGGGATGTTTCGGGTCCTCACAACTATCACCCACTAGTAGCCCAGTAATTTGTGTATAAGTCGTAACAAAGAAGAAAGACGAAAGATGGGGATAGGGCGGAGAAGAAAGCAACCAGATACTACCCAGTCTCACTGTCAAATTCCATTATCCACAGACTATGCATTTAACACAGAAAAATGGGCAACTGTTAGTCAATATCCTAGGACCAAACTACAGATTTGAACAACTATTAACATTTCCACTCGAAACAGAAGGAAACTCAACAGTAAATTATGTTCGCTGAACTTCTGTAAGAAGTTTGTTTGATGGAAAAATTCATCTTACCGAGGATCATCTCGCAGTCGTTCAGACGGTAGCAGAAGCATAAAGTCCCGGAAATGCCCATATGAAATAGATCCTTCAGTGTCTGCATTCAGAAATCGCATCATAGCAACAGCATTGTCTTCATTGGCTGGAAGTCCAGCATTCTTAAGTGATGCCAATATTTCACTCTTTTGCAGTGTCCCAGACTTGCTTAAACAGAGAGAGGTATAGGCACGAAGGATTGTTGGCTCCTTTTGTTCCATCAAGGACAAAAATTGTTTCCAACCAAATGATTTTGAAAGTAAGTGACTCTTAGTGCGATGCATAAAATCCCTAGCATATCTTCGTGGCAATTTTCTCTTCCTCATTGCAATTTCAAGATCTTCCAAAGTCACTTCGCCATCACCATCTCTATCTAGTTCTTCAAAGAACCTCCTTCCTGTAAGCATGGATGGGTTACATTAAGAATAATTGTTGTCGATTACATGAACAAATGAATACAATTTCCACCAAAAATCAAGAACAGATTTAACAAAATAATTCCTTTTTGTCCTTCTTTTCCATTTTTCTATCCTTGAAGCTCAAGAGAAAGGGGGAAGAGAAGAAATCCAATGACTTGACCATACTCATCTTGTCAAGCATTTAGACTATTGTTCATCAGACAAGACTACAACAAGTATTAAGAATCGCAACAAACAATAACACGCAATATATGATATTTGATGATTTAGTGATACAATCACAAGAAATCAAATAATAAGTATAACTTAGGATATAATTCTAAAAGGATAACCCAAATTTTAGCTACAAACAAATTAATTTGAAGACTGCAACTGCATCAGTTGTGGAAGGCTACCAAAGTTACATAAATTGCATATGGACTTCAATCACATGCTTGCTCACATCAACTTCCTGATGTGGCACATGGCTTGAGATACAAAGGGTTATGCAATTCGTAAATTCACAATTCATTCAGCTAAAAACATTTTGATATGATTGTTGAACGAACAATACTTTTGAAAGACCAAAGCTGGTTTAAAACTAAGTGACCAATTCGTGGAGTGTGTGAAAACGCCATTTTTAAAAAAATTTATATAATGAGAGTGCCTTAAGAGCGTGTATATTATATTATTATTATACTATATAATATATATAAAGATATATTTTACATAATTATATTTTAAAAGGATATATTTGTACATAAATATTATTATTAATAAGTGTAAAAAAGAAATTAAATCTAATTATTGGTGTACCAATGCAATTTGAACAATCTTTTTATTTTGATTTTCAACATAATAAAATGCTACATTTAATATATATTAAAACGGACCTATTCATTAAATATTTTAGAATACCATTAACTAACTACCATAATAATGATTTAGTTGACTATGACTACAAGCAAGTACGTGATGGAACAATGGTTGAGATGTCTAATTCTAGATTGGGAAAATGTGCTTCGAGCCTTCCCCATGCATTTTTGCCACTTAATTGCATGTTAAATGTAAGGTTACAGGGTTACACGGATTCTTGCACGAGAATCCACGAACTTATAGAGGTAAATCCGCCGATTGTCATAAAACCCCCTCCTAATCAGCCCATTTGGCGATTTTAACCCAATCTGCCACCTTAGACAGGCAGATTTGGGCAGTTAGGTTTAAAAGCAAGTGATTTGTCCACAAATTCATAACTCAGCCATGGAACTTCACTCACTTACCTACCTAGAACATTCTCCTCCATTTTAAAAGTTCAAACCAAGTCATTTTAACATAGGGTACACACAATCATGCAAAGAAAAATGTAGTCATAAATATCTAACTGTGAGAAATGCCTCTTCCTAAGTCCCAAACCCCAAACATTCAGGTGTCTATGAAAACACTATTCCTTCTCTCAAATCGAATGTTGACAAATTCATAATTACGATTGCCTATTCCAAAACTCCAATAAATCTTACAAGTACTATTAAATTCCAATGAAATTCAACATGCCCCACTCAAAAGTGTCTTCAATATTTATAAGAAAATTTTATTTATCAAAAACAATTCTTACCTTATCAGAAAAAATATTTATATGAAATTCTACCCGAATTCCTTTTTGAGGTGCCTCTTTCTCTAAGCTTCACCTAAATGAGATCCAAATCCCTCTCCCAACTAACTCTCTCCATCCTCAAACATTTAATAAAATAAAATGCAAAATCAAAGCTAACAGAAGAGGATAGCGTTCAGGTTTCTAAAACTGCTAATATACTAAACACAGGTGATCCAAATGTCAGCCTTGCAATCTAAACTTGAACTTGCATAACTAAAGAAGGGAAATATTCATGTAAGTTCATCTACTATGGTGTTTTGTGGGGGCGGAATTGGGTCAAATTCTCTACCTTACAAGCTTACTCCTTTGCTTTGAGGTGTCCGGGCTCAAGATTAATTTAAGTGCTTTGATTCCCACTGGGGCGGAAGTTAATGGAGAGTTATTTGCTAATATGTTGAGGTGTGAAATGGGTTCACTTCCTATTAATTATCTTGGCCTTCTGTTGGGCAAAATTTAAAGATAGACATATGTAGTATCCCGTTGTTGAGATATTTAAAAAAAGAGGTTAACCTGGTGGAAGAGGCAATATCTTTCTAAGAGGGTAGGATAACTCCTCTCAAAAGCACACTCTGTATTCTCCCGATACACTTTATGACTCTTTTCCCAATTCCTTGTGAGATTGCAAAGCGGTTGGAAGGGATTCAAAAAGATTTCTTTAGAGTAATATGAGAGAAGAATATAAGTACCATTTGGTTAAATGAGGTTAGATCAAGGGGATATTGGAACTAAATCTCTTGTGCACTTCGATAAAGCACTTCTTGGTATTGCTTTGGAGCTTCTTGGTGGAAAGAGAGAACTTGTTAAGGAAAGTCACTGCTGTCAAGTTCAGGGTGGAACATAATGGGTGGATTGCTAAAGACGGTAGAGGTGCTTTTGGTGTGGGGATTTGGAAATGAAGTAGGAAGTGATGGGGTTTCTTTTCATGTTTTTTGAATGCGGCAATGGTAAAATGTTTGCTTTTGGCATGATGTATGGCACGGTGATACTTCTTTGAAATATCAATTTCCAAAAGTTTTCTCTCTTACTAGTGATAAAGATGCTTTGATTAGCTTTTGTATGAATTCTCATGGAGACTTTTTGTGAAATATTCCTATGATCTGAAATGCTCATAATTACGAAATGATACACGTTGGAAACTTCTCAAAAAAATATACAAAGTGAAAGTCAATTTATTTGGTGAGGATAAGGTTAAATGAAAGTTCAAGACTGGAGGAAAGTTTAAGGTCAAGTGTTATACACTTCTTATGAGTGTGCCTTTGGAAAGGAGGACAAATGAGAAAGGCCCATTCTTTGATTTATCTCTCTATTTTTTGGGGTGGTTCAGATTGAAGGGAATAGAAGAACCTTTAATGTGGAAAGACTTGTAGACTCTATCGAGGGTTGGTGGTTTAATACTTTTGGGCATTGGTTTAATGGAAATTCTTTTGTAAACGAAGGGGATTTCATAGGCTTCATTGACATACTACCTTGGATATATTTTATAATATGCCTTCCTTTGTTTCAATTTATTTTATAAAAAGCAGTAATTTAAGTACTCATTTACCCAAACACTAAATGAGCTTGAAGCATCATCAATTAAAGTACTTGATTATAATTTTAAATTGAAAATACTAATCAAAATTTTAAATTGAAATAAGCAAAACCAAATAAATGCATAATATTTTAGTTTAAGAAGACTAAACCCACTCTTAGAAAAACATAACCATTAATAAGTATTTCAACTTATTCTTTTCGTCCTTGCACATTATACCAATTTTTGATAGTAAGAAACAAATGGACTTGTATACCGGATAGGGATCTTGGGCATAGTTACCAAGAACTCGGTACTCCTTGGTTCGCAGTACAGGCACGGAAACGTGGTACATTACTCATCCTGTACGTTGGGGGTACACTTAAATGATTTATATCATGTATAAAATTAAGATATTAGTACAATATTAATAGAACTGTGTGCATAATAATAGTATATTAGATTTTTGACAAAATAGTAAAGTTAACAAACATAATATTGGAAAACATAATTTCAAAATAAAGTATGAGCATGCACTTAAATCCTTTCTGGTGTCTAGAATTTTTTAAATTTTTTTTGGCTAAAGTCTTAATAAAAATTTGGATTGCCAATTTTAAGGATCCAATGCCCGAATGCACCACGAATCGGGACGTAAGATCCAGATCACGGTTCGAAGAGGGTATAGGGATCCCGATAACTATGATCTTGGGGCAATGAGAATACGTTCTTAATCGTGTTGCTCTTAGTGAAGATAGGGTCAAATAGAGATTAAATTTGGGGGGACATTTTGAGGTTAAGTTGCATCCTTGGCCGGCAAAGAAAATTTCCCTTGGAAGCCTATATTGAAAGCTTCAACTCGCTTGAAAGTTGCTTTTTTCGCTTGGGAGGCTTGTTGAAGAGGGATCCTTACTATTGACAACCTTCAAAGACGGGGGAAAATCTTGGTCGATAGATGTTACCTTTGCAAGGAGGCGGTCGAGACCGTGCACCATTTTTTTTGGGTTGTTCTTTCACTAGACATCTATGGGAGATGGCTCTAAGTGTGGTTGGAATCCATTATGTGGCCGCCGATTCTATTCAGGATGAATTGTGGGCTTCGAGCGGGTTAAAAGGCCCTACGCATGTGAAAAAGGCTTATAGCTTGATCCCCCTCTATTTGTTGGGTTATTTGGCATTAAAGAAATAGGAGAGCCCTTGATGGGACGGAAAGTACTTTGCCTTCCATCAAGAACAAATGGGTACATACATTAGGTTTTTGGTATAAGAGGAATTTTTTGTAAAAGATAAAGATTTACTAGACTTCATTGAGATACTATCTTGTAGATAGTTATTTGTAATTGGGTGGCACCACCTTTGTGCCCTTTTTAATATACAAAAAAAAGATAGTATTGACACTTTGATAGGATCGAAAGAACATCTAAAGTTGAAGACAAAGTGACAATGTCATAAAGTTTATAAAGAATTTGGGAGCTTTTGGAAATCAATATACCTCACAAACATTTGAAATGAAAAGCCAATTTCTAAGCCAAATGAGTATTTAAGTATATATATCCACAGAGAGAAAGAGGAGTACTACTTTAAGGCTCCACTCAATTCTGAGAAAAGACAAAAAAAAAAAGGGAAACCTCAAAAGTTGGCTTCATATCTTAAGTATTTTTAGATAGCATTCAGACTCTTTTTCTTAATTTTTTTGGATGGAGGGGTTTTTCTCAAGGAATTATTAAGCATTTCCTTCTCTACCAAACAAACAGTAGAAAATATCACAGTATTCTGTGCCTATTGATGCACATTGTCAATTTTGCAAATTTTTCCTCTTCCTGTGTGTATGAGTCTTTTCTTTTCCCAAGGAAATCTCTCCCCTTTATTCCCACTCCTATTGCATCAAAATTCATTTCCAACCCACCAGAAAAGAAAGCATATGAAAAATCATGGTATAAAAAAATTGAAGTATTTATAACAGCACAGAAATGTGTATCTATTTGATTCAAGAAGAATGGCACATTAAGGCACAATGACTCTGAAGCAAGCGATGAAAGATTTGTAATCACTTTAGGTTTTAATTAATCAACATCTTTAAAATTAGAGTTTAAATTTATCCACTGGAATAGGGAGCATGAACACTGCACCAACAGGCATGCAAAATGACTAAAGCTAAAAAATTTGAAGTCAAAATTATTTTTCAAATGCAGCATAAATTCATATGAGAACTAAATAGGAAAAAGCATAAAGTCATATGAGAACTAAATTGGAAAAAACATAAATGAAAAATTAAACCTCCAGGAAAATATGCCAGAACAGTTGTAAATAGCCACCATTAAGGTAGTGTGAGATGAAACTGCTGATTTTCCATATATCCTTAAAATGTAGAGTCATTAGCAAATTCTTACTTTCATTAGTCAATCATTCATATTGTAATGAAATATCCAATACGGCAACTAATTGTATCTAGACCTATATGATATGACCTTGTTCGCAACAATGTTGGATAAGACTATACACAAAATGAAGAAATATTGTAAATTACATGCCATGAACATATCTAGCAAATGAAGCAGTGCTCAAAAGCTGAAAATTCAACTCAAGGCTTTTTGGAATTGGGGAAAGAAGATCCCAGATATTATGTCCAAAAACCACCCAATTACTGTTGCTCTCGCAGCAGAAGAGCAAAGATAGACCCACTAACACTCGAGCAATGTCCAAAGAAAATTTTAAAAATGCCACACTTGTTCTACAACGCCACCTTCCATGGAAGTAGCTCAACATATCAGCTTGTCCTCACTCAGTTATAAGACTACAATATTGTGGTTCACTAATATTACAATTCCAACAATGAATGGCCTCCTATACAGCATAAAACATTTCTTTCACAAATTCTATTTTCCAATGAAACAAGTAGTAAGCGATATATTTTTACTTTGATAAGTAAACAGTAGTGACCAGTATATAAAGCAACATTTAATTGATTACTGAGCTACATGAGAAATCATACCTTCAGACTCCGTGTATCTAAAGAAATCCTGGACAGAAAATAGTTTCTTCTTGTCAGGATGATCTTTAGATGGTCGTCCCAACTGAGGCAAAAGCTCAATTAGTTCTGTCAATGAAACAGTAGATAATGTGGATCTCAAACGCTCCACATTTGATAAAGGAATACTAAATATCCCACTGGCCAGCTTCTGTGGAGAAGTAACCCCTGTTTCTTCCCTACTACCAGTACTAACACCATCATCACCATCTTCATTTACCGAAGAAGTTACTTCAACTATACTCGATGGTACACCTCCCACTCTTGCAAACTTTAAATTTCCCAAAAACCCATTTACATCGGCTTTTCGACCTTCCCAGATGCTAGTGACAGCCTTCAGATGATCAAATTGAGAGGAAGTTGGTGGTGGGGTTGAGCAATCACAACCCCTGTGATCTCTTTCCGACACAAACTGATCCAACTTTTGTAGATTCTGAGTCAACTGATCAAAAATAAAACCTATAAAAGATTCAAGTGTGACCTGTTTCCCTTCCTTAAGCTCTACTCCCTCATTCTTAGATGCATTAACAAACTGACCCCTTCCTTCCCTCTGCTTAAACTCACAACAAGGATTTGATTTCAACCCATATGCACACAAATGCATACACCCTTTATCATCATCCCCCATTTTTTGAATCCTCATCTTCCCCGTTTTAAAAGGGCTCGGGAAGGCTTGAACAAAACCATTAACCAACAAAGACCAAGTCACCGCAAACTGCAAGCAATTCATACAAGACCCATCATCTTTATCCAAATCCTTCTCTTTTGACCCTTTCTTCACCGCCTCAACTTTTCCATTCCCATTACCCATATTCAGGGAAAAGATTCCCAAGAAAGACTTAATTGGAACCTTAATAGACAACCCTTTCTTTCTCTCTTCATTAACCACACATTGCCCATTGTTACTGCTACTACTATTACTCTTCTTCTTTATACCACAGATCTGTAGCTTACTGTTCCTATCACCACCATTCAACTCTGCAATCAATTCAAGATTGTTTCCCTTGTTTTTTTTAACTCCCCAGCAACTTTCAAGATCTTTCGCCGCCTTCTTTATGCCTAATTCAAGTGGCGCAAGTGCTTCTTTAACTACTTGAATCGGATTGAAAACTGAATCAAAAGGGTCATTTGCGGAAACCATTACAGCAAGAAGAAAACCCAAAATAGCTGACTTCTTTGTCAATATATATACGTGACGGTCTCTTTCAATTAGATTTCAACAAAATATTTGCACCGATTCACAGAACCATGTCCCGAACCAACCAATACAAAACTAACCGTAAATAAAATTAACACAAATACAATAAATATGAAACTAAATTTACAGTGAGCGAACTGAACCAGACAGTGAGATCCGTTGAAGAGATACGAAGGCCACTAAATTGAATACGAAAACCCGAGAAGCCCTAATTCTACGGACAGATAATCGAATGGGCAGCTTCTGTGTCCATTCTATCGACAATAAAAAGAATCAACCCATTTTTTTTGCTCAAACAAAGCTTGGAAATGAGACCATTTCTTTTGGTTCCAGTGTATGAGACTTCGTATCAGAGAGAGTGAATTTTGGAGATTTTATGAAAATGAGAAAATATAAAATTTTCTTTTTTAAGGGAAAATGCTAAATTTAGTGAAGGTTTTGGACAGTTTCTTTTGTTTTTTTTGGTTTGAGACCGAAAGATACGGTGTCAAAGGAAGAAGAAGATTAAAAGTTAAAAACATTTGTTTGGATAGCATTTTCAAAAACACTTTCGGTTTTCAAAAAATAGTTACAACCTTTGGTTTGGTTTTTTTTGTTTATTTATTCTTTTTAACGTTTTTTTATTTTCATAGAAAATTTAAAAAGGCAATAAAATATAATTTTTGTTGTGTTTTGTTTGGATAATGAGAGGTGAATGGATAAAAGCTGACGTGCGGCCTTGTAGGACATTAGGACACTTATAGGCTTCAAAATGATAAATAAAAAAACAAAAAAAAAAATATTTATCCAATTAGGGGTTAAGTGATAAATTTTGTATAAATAAAAAGCTCAAATATAAATTTGATTTTTTTTTCTTTTTTGACTTTTTTTGGACAAAGGAATTATAAATGTGATATGATGTTTTGAAAGTTATCCTATCCTATTTTGATTTTTGATGTCATTACCTTGAGCAATTATTGCCTGGCTCCCAATAAAAAGATCATTATTTTTTTTTGGATTATTGATAGTAAAATCTCATTTAGTTTAGTAGTAAAAATAGTTTATACTTTATTTTATAATTTTTAAAACGATTTATTATAAAATAACAATAAAATATTAAACTATTTAGTGTTTGATAAAATAATAACTAAAAATAGCTTATGTGAAATAAATTTATTTTTTATAAACATAATTATTTCAAAATCCTTAGTTTCTTTTTGTAATAAATAGAAATAAAAATAAACTAAAATTGAGTTCACAAAAATAAGTACATATTAAGCTAGAGCAATAGCTTAAAGAAGGGCCATGAAAAGATTTAAAATTACAATCAATTCATTTCTCAAATCTTACTACAGTGTCACGAGTCTTTCTCTCGTGTCATAAAACAATTATTTCAATTAAATTGTTTTTTCTTTTCTTTTAGAGAGACAAAAGGTGGAAATATGATTAATAATATGCTGGTACTATATTTTTTAATGGAACGCCTTATGGACCCAGTCCAATTTCCTCACATGATTGCAAGCAAAGGAGCGGTTTAATGATTAATTATAATAATTGTTTTTCAATGGTTTTTGGAGATTGCAAGGGCTGGCAAATAGTGTAAACAACCACTATCAAATCATGTATAAGAAATTACTATCAAATTTTGTTATTTTCAATTAACGTTTTCTGTAAAATAATACTACTAACTTTTATATAAAAGTAATTATACCATCAATGGCTTTGTTTGAACATTTGTTTAAATGCAACTTAAATCGTTAAAATTTAAAAATTTTGAAATTGAAAACTTTAAAAACTTTTGAACATGTTTGGGTAACAGTTTTTTGTTTTCAGTTTTTTAAAACTGTTTTTGAAAATAAAAAACTGAAAACAGTTTTCTGAAAAAAAAACATGTTTGGATAACTGTAATGCGAAAATTGTTTCCAAAACAGAAAACAGTGAAATATTGTTTGGATAATTTTATTTTGAAAACTAATTTGAAAATAAAAAACTGTTTGGATACACTTTCTTGTAATTGTTTTCAGTTTTCAGTTTAAATTTAAAATCTATATTAATTTTATTTCTTATATTTACTAAATACGTTTTTTAACACACACTAAATACTTAAAAATAATTAATATTATTTTATTTTTAAAATTTTAATATTTTTTATATATCATTGATCAAACATAACCAAACTCTTCCCTCTCGCCATGTCATGTATGTTTGTTAAATAAATTCTAAAAAATTAAAATAAAAAATACAACACAATTTGATAAAATGTGAACAATCAACCCATAATTCTTCTTGCAAAATGGTTCAATATTTAAAATATGACATACTTTTCTTGTTCAAAATAAGAGAGAGCTCCACTTAAATTTAAGAAGAAAATTGAATTTGAAAAACCCTTTATCCCTTTTTAAAATTTTAATATTTTTTATATATCATTGATCAAACATAACCAAACTCTTTCATCTCGCCATGTCATGTATGTTTGTTAAATAAATTCTAAAAAATTAAAATAAGAAATACAACACAACTTTCACAATTTGATAAAATGTGAACAATCAACCCATAATTCTTCTTGCAAAATGGTTCAATATTTAAAATATGACATACTTTTCTTGTTCAAAATAAGAGAGAGCTCCACTTAAATTTAAGAAGAAAATTGAATTTGAAAAACCCTTTATCCCTACGGCATGCAAATAATAATATTGTTCGATAAAAATATGGTAAATATAATACAAATCTTTTAAGCACAAGAAATGTAACTACATTCACAAGCCAAAAGCATAGAACTTCCAATAGATTTAAACTCCTAGTTACACTACTTCATTAAACCACGAGTCAATCACAGAAGGGCACTATCCCAAACAACAATGACCAATCATCAAACGGACCTCACAAAAGCATACACAAATTTTTGGTTGAAAGCCAAATCAATCAAATGACTAAAGGCCATAGCCATTCTCACTTAAGCAAATGAAGAAGATAGCTGAGTAACAATGCCAATGACCTAATTAGAATCTTCTTGCTTTTTGGATGCTTTCTCATTAGCACCATTTTTCATCTTAGCTTCACGGCGCTTTCTCTTCACTGCTTTGGCTTTATTAGGTAGTGCCATATCCCCAACCTAAATTAGCGATAACAATTATTCAGTTACTATAATGCTTCAACAAATTATGATGATCGTAACAATTAGATGGACTTAAGAAAAGGACCAAGACCAAATTAGATACAAGAACATGAAAGTAGATTATATTTTTCAATGCAAATAATTTTCTTACCTTCTGATCTGGAATGTAGATCTTTCCAATCCCTCCTTGCATTGCATCTTGGCTAACATTTTTCACCTACGAGCAAACAAATAGGCTTTGCATTATTGACATGTCACAGAATCCTCATAGCAAAACAGAAACGAAATTTAAACAAGGAAGACAGACCGTCAACCTGAAATTTAAACTAAAAAGGACAAAAGATAGGGATAGTGATATAAATGAGCTTAATGCAAACTTGTTTCAGCCATTAGCATGATATTTATGGCATGCATACTCACTGCAAAATTAATTGATGCATGTGTACATATGTCTAAAGTAAGAGCCAGTCTTTATTTCCTCGTGTGATTTTTTTTTACATGTGCAAGGAGACGGGAAATGTTGGCATTCTTAGTATTTTTGGTTCAACACAAAGTAATTGGAAAATAGCCATTTGACAACCTGTTGCAGCACCTTTCAGACCCATGGCACAATACTATTGTCCAAACACTGAGCAATTAATAGCTCAATGCAAAGATGGAATTGAAGATTCTTGTTTTCCTTCTCTTTTGTAACCACTAGTTCTAAATGGGAATGGGGTTTTGAGTGAAGATTTGAGCATAAATGTCAATAGGTTTTGAGTGAAGTTTAAGCAACTATGTCAAACAAGAAACCTTTAATGTACAAGGAAACTAGAAGATTGGCATTTCTACTATTCTTGATCAATGAAGTTTCTTCTTTTATCAAAATAAAATTTGAGCATAGTACAGTAGAAATTGCTTAGAATTTGGAAAATGATATGTTATTTTAAATCATTCAATTGAAACTAAGACTACAAGTGAGATTACTTTCTTTTTCTAGAGAAGTAGTGTATAAGCTTGGGGTAACTGACTTGTTTACAGATACTATCCATGTTAACAAGTTTGTTTACAAAACAAAAGTATATATACAGATGATCTAGCTAGCAATCCTACATGAAGTATATTCTATACATACAGGAAACAAATGCACACTTAGCAACCAATACAATGTTTGGATACACCCAAGCATGCAAGCAACCAAGTCACACAGTGAAAAGCAAACAAAGTCCAAGAGAAAAGAACAAAAAATCCCTAACCAAAAGCCCAAGGATACATAGCATAGACTTGTCAAGAATTAAATCTACTTAGAGCCCTACTATATAAATATATTTTTATATATCTGTTAATTGCCCGCAGAATTAATATAGCTCTTAACATTAGCTATATATAAAAAATATTTCTCTAGCTTTCATTTATTAATACTAGTATGATTACACCAAAAACATTACAAGAACAAGAACATCATACGACAAATCCATTGGGAACTTCTTACAAACGTGTGATCTGCAACACTAAAATAACTCCTTTGATATACTCGCTCAACTAGCAGACCTTTAAAAATCTTACAATCAACAAATCCAACCTCATCGTAATCTGATTAAATGCAAGACACCATAGAATCAATTATATCTAGTACAAGTTTGCTTTCGTCAATACATCCATTAGATGCCAATTAAGAAGAATTTTGGACAGAAACTTCAATGGTTACAAAAGAAAGCCACTTTCACGGTATGAATCATCCCTTTTTACAAACATACTTCAATGGTTAACAAGGAGCAAATTTGAAGTTGTAAAATATCATTAGTTCAATGTCTAAATCTCAATTAGATAAACACAACTAAATTTTACAGTCCAAAATCCACCGGTACATACATATATGCATAAACAAATATAAATGTATAGTGAGAGAGATGTAGAGACGCATACGCATATATGGGTAATCTAAGCGAGCCAGGCAGTGGATAAATGGCCCAAGAAAAATGTTGATGTTTGCTGATTGCTACTAGAGCGGCAGAAGGAAGAAAAACCTATTAGACGGGTTGATTTCCCGTCGAGTTGCTACAGATCTAGTCTTCGTCCAGTGGGAGATGGAAACCTGTTCCTAGCTGCAGCCTGAGGTTACTGGGGAAACAAAGGTGGTTGAGTGACGCGAGCCAGCGTCAGGTCGTACCATAGAGGAGGATGAAGGAGTGGCGGCCGTGAGAGAGAGGGAAGAAGGGACGATTTAGGGAAGTGAAGGCGGTGGGTCGTACCAGAGAGGAAGACGAAGGATGACGGCCGTAAGAGAGAGAGAGATGGAAGAAGAACACGTGATCTTTGCGTGGATAAGGGGAAGAGTGAAAAGTGATTTTAGAGGTAATTTTAAAAATTTATATAACAAAACATTAAATTGAGGTTTTTAAAAAATGCTTTTTGAAAAAAGTTTTTTCTAAAGAATATTGAAAAATTATATCTGAAAATAGGTTTCCATCATGGTTTTTAAGGTTTTGAAAATTGAAAACGGTTTTGAAAATAGTTTTCAAATATGCCCTTAAATTTTAATGATTTAAATTTCATTTAAACAACTCTCAAACAAAATATATTTAAAATACAAGTTTTTCATATAACTAAAGGCCAAATAGTAGTTTCCTTGACCTTAAGGATATAATTGATAGAAAAAAAAAATGATATTTTTATTATTTGGTAGAAAAAAATGTGATGATTAATGTTTTCTTTCCAATTTAAATAAAATTCACAATGCTATTAAATTAGAATTATTAAGGAGTGAAAAATAAAATAATTTTTTTTTTCTACCTTTCCTTCTTTCTTATTATATTTTCATCATCTTTGCCAAACAAAAAATAAAATACACCAATCATTTTATTGTTTTCATGATCTTTTCTTTTTTTTTTCCTTTCATTTTCCTTCCTTACTCTTTTTCTCTTTGCTCATTAAAGCTTAAGAGTTTTTTTTTTATTTTCCATTCAACCAATGCAAAGGAAATAAACCTCTAAAATCTCATATTTATTTCAAAATTTTCATCCAATTATTTTAAATTCAGCTGCAGTTGGATTTTTTTTTTCAATCAATGAATCAACCTTCAAGTCCATTAAAAGATAATAGCTAAAAGTGTTGCTTGATATATGCTTTTAAGTGAAACTTATAGTAAAAAAACAAAACTTAACATTGACAATTGTTTTGCTCTAAGTTGCATTTAAAGCATGTACCAAGCACGGTCAAAATTGGATTGATCAGAGAATAGATTAAGATAGGAGCAGTGTTTTCAGAAGTGAAGGCGTTGGGTCAGGCATTTTGCCTTAGTGAAGGCGTTGGGTCAGGCATTTTGCCTTAATGAAGGCGTAAGTCCTGATGCGTTGGGGTGTTTCAAAATTTAATAAAATAATAAAAATAACGAAAATATAGTAATTAATTTTCAACAATTTTTTATACTTTTATTAACTCTCTAAAGAAAATAAATTTTAATTTTAATTTTAAAATATTAATATATATAGTTATAAGAAAATGTATTTGCATGGCATTCTTAAGTGAATATGCTTTATTGGTCATATGTTTGGGGTAGACATAAGCGCTTAAATCTCTTCTAAAGCAAAAATTACTTTAATTAGATTTAAGCAAATTTATTTAAGCTTGCTTAAATCTGACCGGCCCAAACATAGCCAATGAAATGGTATAAGAGGTCTTTTAACACTATGGATGGAAGGCCTATTACTGACATCAGTAAAATGCAAGGTGCCAATTGACTCAATTGAAAATGCAAGATTTTATTATAGGTTTATCTCAAATTTGAAGGAGTTTTGATATAAAAGCTCTTTTAAATAAAATGGTTTGTTTTGATGATCCATATTGGTGGCTTCAACATTATCCCTCAAAACACCAATAAAAAAGATGAATGGGATGAAAATCGAAATGACAATTTACAATTTAAAAATGTACGCTTGCCTTTTTTTCAATAGCGAAGTTTCTGGTGGTTTGTTTTGATAGTTTAAATTGGTGGTTCTAATATTATTGTTCAAAATCGTAATAACTTTTGTCTCAACAAAATGAACATCACCGCTCAAAACATGACATCTATAAAAAAAAATGATTTGAATGAGAATATAAATCATAATTTACATCGTAAAAATGGACATTTGTACTCTTCTTATTAATAGAGTTTTCGATTGTTTGTTTTGATGGTTCCAAAATTTTTACTTGAAATATTAGTGATTTTTGTCCCACCAAAATGAACATCATCACATAAAACATGACACCTATAAAGAAATTGATTTGAGCGGAGATAAAATTGATAATTTTACAACTTAAAAGCGAGTGTTTATCAGTTTTTTATTAGTTAAGTTATTGACGGTTTGTTTTAAACTTTTAATAGTACAAGTTGTTACTGATTGTATAATGAAAAAAAAATTGTTTAGTCCGAGTCTATAAAAAATATATGACACACTATATCACATTTGAATAAAAATAAAATATATATTTTTTATCTCTTTATATAATTTAATAATAAAATAGACTTTTGTATTTTATATCTTTTAAGAACTTATACTTAACAAAAACTTCTTGATTTAATGATTTGTTGCAAGAAGTTTTTCAATACTTGGACTGCGAGAGCATAAGTTTTTTTTGCGTCGTGGCTCCACCATATCACTAGTGTTGGGGAGTTTGTTCTAAAACATTTTTAAAAAAATAGCTATCTTCTCCGTTCCCAAAATTTCATGAACTTCGTTGTCGGTTCTGTAAACTAAAAACAAAAAACAACTTGCAATTGTGTTTTATTGTTTGGGGCCATTTCCTTGAAATAAAAACAAAAATTGAGACAAAAACATTACCAAACCTACTATGCTTTAAGCAGATCTGAAAACCTTCTCAGATACTTTTCCTTGGAAAGAGCATCAATCAAAGCTACTTTGCAAAAAAAAAAACAAAGGGATGAAATCTCGTGTACTGATTCGAGTTCTACTTTACAGACCAGTAAAGTTATTTTTATCACAGATTTTCGATTATCCATTCAAACATTTGAAATTAAGTTTTATTCTTTCATTCATGACAGTGATTTTATTATGGATAAATTAAAAAAAAAAACATAAATTACCAACAAAACTTCTTAACAATTACAAGAATACATTTCGGATTTCAAAAATGTGGTTGAAATCTGTGGTGGGTGCAGCACTGCTCCTTCATTGATTTCTGGGAAGAGTCAAAAATCATATTTTCATCACCGAACATTTGATGTTAAAATAAATAAAATGGTACACGAGCCACAGGTAGCTCTCACCTCTCTCAGATTGTTTTGGATAACAGGTGAGGTGCATGGCCGCATAGGTTTGAGATCCAAATATGTTCCTTCAAATCACAACTCCAGATGCAACCTATAAGAAGTTTCTTAGGATGGAAATTCAACAGCACTCAACTCTTGTTGCATCTAATCGAAAAAAATGAATAATTGCACAACCAGCATTAATGATAAATTAACAAGCAACCGCAGACAATACAAAAGTGCAGAAAGGCTGCAATCATATTCATTCACAGATACAAGGCAACGGCGACCTATAATTCAAATTCTGCAGTCTCAATCAAGAACAATGATCACCTATTTGGGAAGAGAATACAACGTCACTTTATCCCACCCTACACGAATCTGACCTTCGACACTCGGATAAATGTATGACACTTGGACACTTCAAATTAAAGGAAAAATTACAAGACATAGACGAGTACTCATGTCTCATACACATACCCGAGTCCAAGTAATATAGTGCACAAGGAGAAGAAAAAAATAATACAATTATGACATTTAAAGACAAATTGAGCAGGAATTCAACACGATACAGCATAGAGGAACGAAAGCCCAAAACTTGTTGCTGTAAACATTATCTTAAACCCTGCAGACACCACTGGGTTTATCACGAGTAGTTCATAATACTACTAGATTTACCAAGTAAGAAAGCAGTCATTCAACAACAAAGCCTAACATTAAGAAGTAAGGCAATGATCCACATACACTTGATAGCAAATTCAGCATTCCTAACAGTTCAGATACGACCTGAATCAAGATAAGTATGATGAAGAAGTAGTCATTTTACAACCAAATAAGATAAAACAAATTGTCTCAACAGGATAATGGCCCATATACATGTAAAGTAACTCCAGCAATATAATTTCCATTTTGTCTTCTTTTCTTTTCTGGGTTGGGGTGGGGGGAGATGATGAGAGGGAACGGATCTAGACATAAAATGCAATTGCAATTCACAATCACAATGAAATTGCGAAGATGAAACAAGCACCTAGAAGGGAAACTTTGTACCAGAAACATGTGTGAATTTTTAGCCAGTTACTCATTATAAGACAGAAATAAACATGAAAGTCCGAAGGAAAAAGACTTGAGAAAAAAATCGATTACCAGACACTATCTTGACAAAGGAAAAATATAATAATTTAAAAGAAGTAAGTTGTAATCTCTTCAAAGGGGTTATTAAAGAGGTTTCCAGCTGCTTGTTCGAAAAAAGAAAAAGTTTCCGACGTTACAAATATACCCATAAGAGAGCAATTTAACTCTGGCATGGCAACCTAAAGAAGATAATAATAGAGAACCTTGATACGAGAATGAAATAATAACAAACAAAAGGACCGATTAGAGTGTTAAAAGTTACAACATCTGGTTGTGGTCCCTCATCTATCAGTTTATTGAGCAGTCCTGTGGCTTCTCTCCATTTGCTTGAATGGCACAATCCATACACTAAAGAGTTTTAAGTGATGATGTCTGGTTCCATACCTCTTATCAATCATTAATTTTAAAAGATGATGCGCATCTGCAGTCCTTCCTTCTTTGCATAAAGCATCCACCATCCCGTTCCATATTATGGTATCAGGTCAGATACCACAATCAATCATTTTGTCTACGAAGTGTTCAGCTAATTGTCTCCATTCATCTGACTAGCATAAATTATGGAATTGTAAGTGACAACATCAGGCTTTGTGCCTCTCATAGTCATTGAATAAAATACAGCAATAACATCTTCGATCTTTTCTTCTTTGCAGAGAAAATCAATTAGAATATTGAAGATATACACACTTCCATGACCCCTCATGTCATTCAATAATCTGTTTGCTTCTACCAGTTGACCTGATGCCATAATTTGTGAATCAAAGAACTAAAAGTGACGACATTTGGAGCAACAGTTCTATGGATCATATCTTGGAAGAGCTCTAAGGCCTCATCTATGGCTCTCTCTTTGCAAAGGCTGTCATGACGATATTGTAAGTTACAGCACCAGGTTTGAACCTTCCTTTCTCATTCATCTAGTTGAGTAAGCCAGGTGCACTGCAGATATTTCCCATTTTGCAGAGCCCATTGATTATAATATTACAAGTGAATTCATCTTGTGGAAATCTTTTGCCCACAATTTTCCAGAAAATCCCCATGGCCTCAGTAATTTATCTTCTGCGCAAAGCCCATGAAGCAAAGTATTCAAAGTATGACAGCTGGGTTCAAGACAAAGGATAACTGCTAATACAAAGAAATCCAAGCCGACCCGTGGCAAAAGCAATTGATCAAAATAGACAATGTGTAAATATAAAGGAGTATTTGGAAACGACCCATCAACTCCTTGCACAAAGAAACAACAGTGGAATAGTGCTTAATCTTGGAGAGTGTCCCAAGCAAATGATTGAAAGCCGAAATAGAGGACATGGGTTATATTTGAATCATGTGATTGAAGAAACCCACTGCCTCTTCAAGCCCAAGGGATCCTGATTTACACTTCGAAATCGAATCCTCCAAATGGGTGGTTTTACTCGTACCCATTTTGACAATATTATCGTCAGTAATACTATTAGTAAAAGAACAACAAGGGTTCTCGAAAACCCAAAAGAGAAAAGGAGAGAAGAGTTATCAGTCAAAGCAAATGAAGAAGAAGGATCCCATGCGCTTATTTTTCTCGTCGACTTCACTCTGACACTCGGGTGGAATCAGTGGTTGAAACCAAGTCCTTTGCTTTCTAACATAGCTCTGAGGAAGTCAATTATCCGGCTCAACAAGTAGCAGAACACGAGGTCCAAGACAGATTGTGGTAATTGGATCCATTTGCAGCTGGCTGACGTATAACATGGTCTTTTGAACTGTGCAGGAAACTTCTGCTGCCATTTTGTTATTCTTCCTTTTTTTTCCTTTGAAAAATGACAAATAGTTAGCCATCAGCAACATGCACCCAATGACCCAAGTGGATCAGAGGGAGAAGGATGCTAAAGAAATATACATACTTATATTCATGAAGAAATGGGATTTTCGAGCAGTAAAGTAAATTGAATAAGCATAAAAATTTTGTTTCCATACATGTAAGTTGCAACATTTTAACTTGAAACAAAAGTCATACTTTTTCGAAGAAAAAAAAATGAGATGAAACACAAGGTCGGCTTCTAAAATGTTGTTGAGGACAATTTTGGAACTAAAACTGGATAAAATACTTCAATTCTCCATAAACTAAATTCATGAGAACAATAATGCAACCATTTTTGTTTCAAGAAGGGACACTCTTAACTTCCATACCAATGAAGTTCCTAGTAGCCATCATGCATCATTACCCTGAGCAACCTTCTGCAAGCTTTTAATTATTTGTTGTTTCATTGTAATTTTTACTTATTTGGTCAACTGATACAAAAGCTTACATCTAGACTGCTAATATAATCTCTCTTCTCTTTTGCACCAAAAAGAAAAAAATTAATTATAAAAAAATATACAAAGATGAAGGTGAAACTTCTAAAATGCAGATCCACTGCCCTTCGTCTTTCCAAGCATCACATCTTTCGCTTCGTTAATTTTAGAAGCGAGGTAATGGCTACCACCTGCATCAGGATGGTTTGCAACCATTACTTTCCTATGAGCTTCTTTGACCTTGTCTGCAGTTGCACTCTCCCTGTTAAATCATACGTTGATGTAAATAAAGAAACTTCAGATGGAAGAGGCAGGAAATAATGCAGTGCATCAGTGCATGCAACAATCTTGAATAAGCGCAGAGTGCGAGTTTGGTGCACTGGATTAAAAGAGGATATGATTAAGAGGAGGATATATAAGACAAATTTCATCCCATCTACCTTTAATAAAAAAATAAACATAAAAATGATCGTATCTCACTCATTTATAAAAATTATTTCATTATATCAGCTCTTACTATTATCCTCTTCTTAATCCGGTGTACCAAACAAGGACTACATGTTTGGAACTGATAAATCCTATGAACCAAAGAGCATTACCTCACAGAAAAATAAATAAATAAATCAATAAACAAAAGCTCTTCTTTTACGAAAGAAATAGTTTCCTGTACTACAGAGGTGCATATTTAAAGGAAACCCAACCAGATCAAGTTTCAATTGATAGGGCATTGCCTAGACATAGAACCATTACAATATTTTCTTTCCAGCATTAAAGATCATAGCCATAACTCTCCCTATCTCTATGTATGGATATTTTTCTACCTGTTTCAACTTTTTTGGTTACATATGTATAGCAAATGTCTTGAAGCCCAATAATTTCACATCCATTCCGACCTCCATTTTACTGAGTCCTCAACTTACCAATGAGGTCTTCAATGATTCATTTAAGAATTTAACTCTTCTAATTTCCTTAACCTCAACTTTAGTCAAAACTCTGTAACTTTCACCTTTAAGGCAGTTCATTACTTCATTTGATCAAAGCAACCACTTTTTCTCAGTCTGATTCTACAAATTAAAGATTTCCAACCCATCACCCGTTGGCCTGCAGTGAGGTAGTAACCGGAAAGCCAGAAAGGACTAAGACCTAGGTTGGAATCTTTTCAAGCCAAGAAAGAGAAAAAAAAAAAAAAGAGGGAGGGGGGAGAGGTGGTACAGATACCCAGGCCTTGAACTTAACTTTGCGATGAAATCAGATAATATTTATTTTGTGATCTGCAAATCAATGTGCTTAAGTTCATCAAGCACAGCTTAGCTAATAATTAATCCTACAACTCAAATAAAACCTTACATAAAACTCTGTTTATATTTCCTATAAACCAGGTAATCCTCGTGATTCAATCTGTAGTTGCAATAAACATCTACCAGAAAGCTGTAATTTCAATATTATTTTGCACTACTAATAAAAAAAGTAATGTGCAATAATATTATTGTTTATAATCTGTATTGAACAATGCAAGAAAGATGTAACAGTTACCTAATACCAAGAATAAGAGCGGCTTCCCTTCTTGTCATTGTAGGCTGGAAACCACCTTCATAGAATCTGCGTATTTTAGCTGTTGGTGGCCGTGCCTTGAATGCTTGCCAAGCCTGGATTCCATATCTACCGGCAAGAGCAGCAGCAGCAACTGCAAGCCCAGCCAAAAATGGTGTAGCCTGATGTACATCTAGGAATATATTAATTCAAGAATATTGCAAAAGACAACTAAATTTCAGAGTAAATGAAAAAAGTGTTACATAACTCCATTAACAAGTTAAGGTTCAATTCCTTGCAATTTCGCATGGCCAGTTCTTCCAATGATGGTCCTTCAAACATTGATGAAAGAGAATTATCACTATTTCGCAGGTATCATATGAACTGTAGAACCTCACCCGCTTTTCAATTAGAGCCCCACTATGTGCCAAACATAAAACAGTCATATAATAAGCAATGGAAACACTAACCATAGAGTTGTGTCCATAATTACTAATATTTGAGACAACTTTCTAAAGAACTGTATGGAGTCACATAATCAGAGGACACTACATCAATAAAGAAAGCACACTATCTTATTACAACCAGTTCCAATCATGCCACAGCATGCCGCCCATCATTATCATATCAGAGTCAAAAAGAGCATGAACTCCCTCTCTAGTGATTTGCAAAAGGCGCAAATGACTTAATGTGCCAACTGCCATGTCATTTGTCCTCAAGCAAACAACAAACAAGTAGAATTTCAGTTAAAGAGTACCTTACGGGTTGCTCCCACAGGGGTGAAGAAAAAAGAAATCCTCAAATTATTAGACCACAAATTTTCAAGACCAAATGTTAGTATAACTCTAAAACCTATACTTGTGAAGATCTTATACCTTCCAAGAAAGGTAGAACAAGCATCATTTCTTCCTCTACTAGTTTTATAAAGCAAGTGTGTTTGTTGACAGTGAAATATTAATTTATTTCCACAGACACAATCTCCAGAGATGTACAAGGCCTTGAGGATCACCATGGATAAAATTCAAGGAAATTTTTCAAATACTTTCCTCAAAGACACAATTATTCTAAGACTGACTCGAAGTTATATAGGGCTACAAGAACTTGAGCCAAGGGCCCTCTTGGTAAAACAGAGTGAATTGATTACATTTCAAACAAAGAACACCTTGTGCCTCAGCAGGAAAGACAAACCAACTCCCAGGATATGATTCTTATGTACTTAAGAATACAAGAAAGCTCGAACAATCCTTCCATATTTCCATGTGTTGCTCAAGTAGGTGAGAATGTATAGTGCCAGTGGTTGCTTATTAACCCTATATACAAGTATCAAGATAATAGTATTTCAACGTGAACATGATTTACAGCACAAAGAAATAGTTTATAATTTTTCCACAGCCCTTTATCCTTGGCATGATGCTACTTACACTAGTTTGTTACATCACTCATTATAAAGAGGTCTTCTTAGAATAGTTCTAATTCTAAAATTGATAAGTGTAACATCAGCAAGTCATCAGTCATAATTAGAAACGTAAACATTTTGAAAATACAGCAACTATGAAATCCAATTACAGGTATGAAACTCTCCCTAGTCACTTCTACACCTATGCCATATAAATTACAAATCGCACTTCAGTCAATAAAATCTTATTATCCTTCCAATATCTTCTAAAATCATATATAAAGAAAGGTGTCGTTTTTTGGATGAATAGAAAAATCAGTATCATCAAGCTATTCAAAGCAGCATGCTCTCATACATACATAAAACCATATATCACATTAACAACAAGAATAACTGTCAAAAGAAATAACAGCATAAAACAAATCCATAGATTTTAGTAACTGAAAATCAACAAATTGAATTCGGATTTATACCGGCTTCCCAAGTGCAACTATTCCGTCTAAGGCTATGATTGGTAGGGGAAAAGTGGGAGGAAAGAAAATGGAGAGGAAAGAAAAGGAAGAGGAAAGCAATTTTGCGCCGAGAGAAATGTAGGAGGAAAGAAAATGGGAGGATTCACCCTTTCTTTCAGCTTTTTCTATCCTAGTTGTAAGTGTCAATCCTCTATATATTAAGAGGATTGGAGAGTGAAGGGTAAAATAAGCTAAATATTTTGTCTTTTTCTTCTTTCTTTCTACTTTCCCATCCTCTCTACCAAACACATCAATATTTTCTTTCCTTTTCATTTACCTTCCATTCTCTTCTTTCCTCCCACATATCTCAAATACCATTAAGGCAGTTCTGATGGTAACTGTACATGGAATATATTTATATTAAATTAAAAAAATTTAGAACTAATAATCTTTCATTTACAGTAGAATTGGAATTTGTGGATCCGAAATATAGAATTAAATCAGATTCAAAATTCAAATGTAACCAAACATTGAAAGTGGAATTGCAGGGCCCAATTTCATGCCAAAACTAAAAAATTAACCAATTTTATAATTCAAACACGCATAAATCGCAAGAAATGGTTCTTTAAAAAACTGCCCTCAAACAGTAAGCAAATACTATCAATTTGACACAAACACAAACAAAGTGAAATAGCATTAGACAGAGCTCTTAAACGGGAAAAAAGAGATTCTAATTATAAAAGAAGATAAAAAATTATAAATCCTATTCATCAAAAGTAAATTAACTCAAAATTTAAAAACAAAATAAAAATATCAATTGAAGCCTATATATATATATATATATATATATATATATATATATATATAACACGGCAGATGAAAGAAAGGATATATATGCATTACCATTTATGTAGAATCACGGGCCTTCAGGTGGAGATTTCGTGGTTTCATTCAAATTTCAGTTGAAGCTTTGCTTTTGCTTCTATTCGCTTTGCGCAAGATTGGGTTTCGCACTTCGGCTTTATTTGGCTCTATTTGGCTCAAGTGTATGCTTGGTTCTCTTTTAAAAAAAATTGAAAAAAATCCCAACTGTGCCCAGTTTTATTTATATTTGGTTCTCATTAAAGAAAATAAATAAATAAATTCCAACTATATGCTCAGTTTTAATTATAAATATAAGTATATCTCAGGTTTTTAAAAAATACAATCACATCAAACCGTTTAAAATTATTAGTAAAAATTATAGGAATTACTCTTCCATCAATGTTTTAAATTTAGCCTCTTATAACATTTTGGTTTAATTATTTAAATAAAATATTTTGGTTTCGTTTCAGATTTAATCGTCATAACTGTCAAATTTTATATATTTAAAAAAATATATAATTATAAATATAATTCATAAAAAAACCAAATATATAAATTAATTATGCCCAAAATTTTGTTTTTAAATCAATTATAAACATTTTTTTGATATAAATCCAAATTGAAACTTTGCTTTACTATCAAATTACATAATAATAATAAAACAATTATCATTCAAACATCAATCCACAGTTGAAAAGAAACAGTGAAAATTCTCAAATTAATTTTTACATTGTTTAAAAATACAAAAAAAATAGTATTTTAATATTTTGATCGAAATATGATGTTGCAGTTGAAATGGATTGAAACAAACCAAAACAGACCAAAACAGAAGGCGAAACGAAGTATAGGGTTCGTTTCGGTTTAGTGTTAAAATTGAAGCGTTTCAGTCGAAACTAAATAAAATTAATATCCTTGTCTTCAGCACGTAGTAACCTCGCGTATGAAGTATTTCTTAAATTAAAGCAAAAAACACGTGAAATCACATCATTTTAAACTTGATTTAATTAGATTTCTTAACACTTGTATGCACTATGAGATGCATAAGTGATTTTATATGAAAATTTGTGGGGAATGATATGTTTTAAAATTTTATATTGTAAATATATTTATATCCAATTATGAAGGATGTAGTTATAATTTACTAAAAAATAAAGAAAAAGAGAAATAAACCCTAAGGTTTAACACATGTCCATTTTGTCTAACAGTTTTTAATTTGTATATATTTAATTTGTGGAGATTGATTTCGTCAAATTGAGTCATTTTATCAATGTAATCCTTACTCAACCATCTACTTGTCAATTTAAAACTTAATTTTGTTCAAATTAGCGAAAATCATAAAAGAATTTTGACGAAGATGATCCAGTGGGAGGAAATAAGGTTTTGTGAAGTCATATATATATATATGTGTTATATATTTTACCGTGGTTTATTTTGACGTGGCACCATATATAATTCAATTTTCAGTTTTTTAATTTTTTTTCAATTTTATGTTCTTAATCAATTTTATTTTAATTTAATTCTTTTTTATCGACATAACTCAAATCATTATATGTTTCTTTTAATGATTCCTTTTTCTTTGATGGAGATTATTCGCCCATAATACCAATAGATTCTTTTTTATATATAAAGTTTAAAATGTGTTGTTGTATAATAAAAATAGATTACAAAAGAAAAATCCCCAAAAATGAAAAGGAAAGTCCAGAACTTATTGAAGAAGACAGAAGAAATAAATAAGAAGAGAAGCAATCTCCATAAAACAAATTATCAATGTTAATGGAAACAAATATAACCCCAAAACAATTTTACAACATAACAAAATTACTATCAGGAGCAGTTTCTGAAGAGAATTAAAAGATGCTGATAGTTACCACAAAAGTCGACGACAACAACAGAAACTGTAACCCAATTTTATTGACTCTTCTTCCATTGCACCTCTTACAAAGATGGTGAAAGATCAAAGTCCTAATCCATCTTTTTATTCTTTCTTTTTCATCTGCACTTTCATCTAATAGTCATATTTCTTTCTTTCTTGTCACCTGTGCTACCTGCTCCCACCATTGTTGATTTTCTCTTCTGTGGGCATAATGCTGATGTCGTTAACGGAACTACTATCCACCTTAGGAGGACCTGAGTGCCTCCTTGCCCCTGCTGGGGTAGCTGGGGATGCAGGGAATGAGAGCCGCTTCTTTGCAGATCCCGCCCATCCCTTCTCTGGTGTCCCATTATTCTCAAACCCCAATGGGCTCGGCAAACGGGACCTAGCCTTTGCCGACTGTGTGGGTGCCATATAACTAGGAACTGAAGGCGAGCTCGTAAGGCTCTCATCATCTCTAACTGATGACCCTCCAATGCTATGCCTCCGGTAGCGCTCAGACTGGGCACTGAACAAGCTCCTTGAGTCATCATCACCACCCCAATGACTCCCTTTCGGGCTTGGTGGCTTTGTTTTCCCAGTTACTACTGATGATGTGGATGGTGCCTTCGAAAGGGGAGTCGAAGGAGACTGGCGACTGGGAGGTCGGCTTGATTTTTGGGCCGAAGTTGGTGAAGGCTTCTTATCATGGTTGAGATCACGGTGAGAATATGCTCTGCTAATTTCCCCAAGAGACATATGGCTTACTGCACTCTTTAGAGAACCGCAGTCAGTGTTATCTATCGTGCTTCGGTTCTCCCATGGCCGGGCTGCCATCCATCGCTCTAACCAACTCCAACCCCAGTGGGGATTGTTGGGATCCATAAATGTTGGATTCTTAGATTTTGAAGAGTTCTTCCATGTTTGCTGTTAGAAAAGGTATCATCTCCCAAGTTAGTTCTTGAATGAAGTCTGATTCCCAAATTAAGAATTAGAAATTCTTAAGACTCCTAAAAAGATAGCAGCAGTAACACTTCAAAATGTTAAATCATTAAATAAAACGAGATCACTGGGTAAAGATCCTAATACTTTCTTCTAGATCTAAGAAAGATAGATCAGGGTATAAGAAATGGGAGAATCTTGTACCTGATGAGATAACGCATAAGCCAATGCCCTTTCTCTTCTCATTGCAGCTTCTTGCTTATTCAATTGGCTTGCTTCGATTTGCTCCTTAGACCATGTGCTAACGTCCCAGTCTTCTCCTACCTGTTACAAAAAGTTTTTCAATAGATTAACACCACATATTTTAATGCCTCCAAGACCTTAAAAAAAAAGTTGGCAGCATGCTTGTATCATGTCAATTTTTTTATGAAAAGGATACAAAGGTATGATAGTGGTAGTTACCCTCTGAATTTCACGCAAAGAAAACTAAAGCTTAATACAGAAAACTTTTTTTTTTTATCATAAACAAAGTGATCAAACTAAACAAAAAGAAAGAAAACATGCTAAAATATCAATCGAATCATTGAATAGTCTTTTGCAGAACATTTAGTAGTTAGCATGGGATCTTAGGTTAAAAAAACTCAAAAGGCAATGAACAAAACTGCTTCTCCAGGAACTTGGCTGCTTGTGTCCTTGTGAAAATCTGAAGAAAACATGATATGAATTTGACTCCTAATTACACTAGTTACACAAGTTTCAGAAAGAAGGCAGGGAGAAGAAGAAGAAGCCCAAAGAAAGTTGGCAAAGTCAATGTGTCCTTGTGAAAATCTGAAGAAAACATGATACAAATTTGTAAAATTGTTCTGTTAAACTTGACCAGAATTCAGCAACTGATATTGATTCCGATGCAACCCGAGAAAGAAGAAAAGAAGGACGATTTAAAAACCACATAATGAAATGAAACAGAGGCAAAGAAATAAAAAGTGAGAATACAGATTCCAGTGCACAAACCACAAAAAATTGATATTCGAGTTTGACCTAGCACACGTCATCCGCATCTTTGGGCATGGACAGAAACACAAAACCTTAAGTCATGATGGTAAAAAGCATATGATGAGAGCACTTACAGAAGCTCTCATCTTCTCGAGCTCTTTCTCATGTTTCTGTTGGAGCTGCTGCTGAAGAGCCTGGTTCTCCTCTGACATTCTAATCCTCCTTGCCCGAATCTGAGACTGCACACGAGCAAGAGTCTGCATGCATCGTAATGTAGTAGTCGCTTGGCGTTTGACAGATTGCCCTTGAATCAATGATTTCAACCTCACCAAACCTCTCAAAGCCCGCAATCCCCTCCTTGCCTGGAAACCCCAATAGCAATCATTCATTTCATAAATACAGCTCCTTGATCATGAGTTGGTTAATTCAGGGACATTAATATCATAAATTGAGCAGGTATTGCTTTCCTAAATTGACCAATTCACCTTTTCTACATGCTTTGTACATTTCAGTAACATTGTAGAAGCCATCCATGCAATTTTTCAGCTAAAGTTGATCTCACATTAATGAAGGTAATCAATGCAAGAAAGTCTACAAAGGATTTTCAAAAGAAGGAAACCAATTCAAGAGATGCCCATTATCATTAAATGCGAGAGGTGGAATGTTAATTCGAGTTGAATGAAGAGCTGATATTCAATCAATTTCTAAGGGCTCGTAATTCCATCACAATATAAGCGACTCTAAAGGCTCTCACTTTAGGTTGTAAGCCCCTTGTTTTGAACAACCCCAATGACAAAACAAACTTAGATAATCCATGAATATTAATTTAAACACAAACAACTCTTAAAACACGTCTAACTTTTCCTCTCCACAAAGGACAGAAAATTTCATTAAACTACAATAGCCCTCAAATACGTGGCAGTTCTTAACATAGAAAGTTTGATATAAGTTAATGACTCAAAGCATCTTATAGATTAAAAAGAATAGAACTAATAAGAAAATAGAAATTCTTGAAGTAGGAAGGGTAAAAATTCATACCAAGTATCCTCTAAATGCCGTCTGAATCCTGATAGCCGCTATCTCCTCCCTCGATTTTCCAGAGTAACGTGGAGCGATAGTGAGACGAACAACCTCAGCAGCGGCTTGTGCAGCTGCAACAGCCGCTTCTGCAGCCACAGCTGTTGCAAGAGCCACCGAGTAAGCATGTTTACTCTGCTCATTCTCGGTTTCGGTTAATTTCACATCTTCAACAGGAGGAAGAGGGGGAGGAGGCGGTACAACCAATGCAGTTTCTTCAGAAGAAACAGGATCCAAATTCTTTTGTTTCCCAAACCATTTTCTCTTTGATTTATGGGATTTCTGGTGGAAGGGGGAAAAAAAGAAAGGAAGGTAACAATTTTCAATCATAAACCTATCAATAAAAGCCAAAAACACATTAAATTATAGTAAATGAGATAATGAGGGCATAGATCAAAATGTTCAAACCTGATCCCTTTTTTCCTTGGATTCATGGCTGAGAACTTTCTTCACAGCAGCAAACCAACTCCCCTTTTTCCCCATCTCCTAATTATTCATCCAGGAAAAAACAAAGGCAGACCTTGAAATTTTAAGACCAAAATGACAAAAGGTTAGAACTTTTAAGAGAAAAATCAAATTTTGGAAATGGATCTGCCATCACCACCACATACAAGCAGAATTAAGGCACTAAAATATTTTGCAAGAAGTCTTAAAATGTGGAAATAAAAACTTCAACAGACAAAATATAAAAACTTTTGGATCAATAAACTAGTCAATCTAACCATTGAATGAATGTGAATGACCCAGATGACAAAATTGCAAGATCTTCACCCAATTAACACAAAACCCAGATCAAATTACCCACCCAATATAAAGAACTTTTAAAGATAGCCACACAAAGGAAAAAATGTACAGTAAATAAGACATAAATATACACATGTATCAAAACCAGAGGCCAAAGCCAACAACCAATACCTGTGCATAAATATTACCCAGATCTCTGTTGAAGTAAGGAACTTTATCTCATTCTACCCAAAAAAATGTCCAATAGGAGAAAAACAAATGCGCGTCTCCTTCAATGAACACAGAGAGCAGATTTTGCCAAAGAAAAGCTTTCAACGATCCGATAAATGAAACAATAACAGCTTGGCTTAGTTCTGTCTGTCTTCAGATATGATCCACTTTTGTGGGACCTACTTGATTATGAATTTATGATACCCCAAATTTAACAACAGACGACAAGAACGGCAACGGCAACGGCTAATTGTAGCTTTGCTGTGCTGACCTTCTTTCAGTTTTATCCAATCCAAAACCAGTTTCAAGTTCACTGTTACAATTACAATTGAAAGGAAAAAAATCTTCTGTTGTGCAGTTAAACGAGGACTTTAATGCTCCTCCAATTATATTTATCCACGTTATCATCTTAATTTTTTTCTCCTTTCTATCTGGTTAACTAGGTTTTAGGGATTGATTAATATGCTCTAAAAGTTGGGTTGTAAAATATATAATATCTTGTTATTACATATAGGTTTAAATTAGTTAAATTTAAATATTTAATAAATATTATTTTATAATCAAAATTTATATGTATTGCATATTTTATAGTATAATTTATACTGTAAAGGAGCTAATCTTATTGTTTAATTTTATTGAAATATCAAAAGTTCAAGTTTCAAGAGTTTGTTATAACTTAATATGCACTTAAAATTCATGAGATCATTAGTATATTAATGGGAAATTAGATATTAAGATTTTTTTTCTTCAAATTACTTGCTACAAAGTTGAATTCATAAGAAATTCACTCGTAACGGGTATATTTGAAACAAATATATTGTATAACTTTTATGAAATTCATTTACAATTCTATTAGTTATTATTTGAAAAGATAAAAAAAAAACTATTAAAATTAAATTGTAAATAAATTCATTATAGAATTGAGTTTGTTTAATTTGCAAATGAAGAAAAAAATTATATAGACCAAATCTCGATAATGTTTTCCAACGAAAAAGTTTAAATTCTAAAAATTAAATTCAAGTTAATTTATTTTAAACATTCAAAAGATGAGAATTTAATTGATTTTATATAAAAAAATCCAAATATTTCAATTTATTTAAAAATAAATTATTTTTTCTATTCATTTTAAAATAATAAAAAAAACCATTTCCATTTTATTCCAAATGGAGTATAAGATTTGAAGTGAAAATTTTAAATGTTAAATCTAATATGTGTTTTGTTAATGGAAAAATGAAACTGATAGGTTGTAGGAAGTCTTTTTCAATTCGAGAACAGAGGATCATTATTCTTTTCTTTGTCTTTCCCAAAAGGAAACGGTCACTTAGGTAAATAATAACAAAACCGACAAAACCATAAAGAAATAAATGTCTTGTTCACTTCACTAGTAGTTGTAGTAGCTTTTACTTAAATTAATTTGAGAGATCCCTTTAGAACAAGTCATCATAGTTACTTCCCCTCTTACAAGGTAATCTTACAAAGTAAGTTACTACTACCAGCAATCAAGCAAATCGCGTGAACACCACGCAATATATGTGATTTGTAAAATGGAAGTGTTTCCTCTACACTCACTAAAGCACGCGTGTAAAAGGTCGCCATCTAAAATGCAACAACCGACGATATCTTTATGAGATCACGACAGGTATAATATTTTAAGTAGCAGTTATAGGTAAGGAGAGAGAAACAGTAAGAAAGACATCAGTTCATGCATATTAGACCAGATCAATAAAATCACGTCAAATAAAAATAAATTAAGAATTTTATTTTGAATTTCTAAAGAATTATTAATAAAATTTTATGGTAAAAAAATATATGTTTTGTTGTTTATATATCTAACGTACATGTATCAACGATCCTCAGAAAAACAATCTAAAATCACATTTTCTTTTTAAAATTCGAATGATAATTTTGCGTAAATCAAGTGATAATATTAGAGGTTTAAAATAAATTATAATTTTGCATTTGCATAATGTATTTTTATCGGTCGATGGCAGAAATCTATATTTGAGTTGTACATTCATTATCTATACGGGGTCTCGATCAGATGTTGTTAAGAAGTTACTTAAATGTAACTTAAATTAAGAAATTTTAAAAAAAAATAAAGACATTTTTGGAATTTAAACATAAAGCTCATAATTGCCCTCTCTTCTTTACAAAACTTAAAAAATGATAGGGGTGGGTTTTATTTTAAAATTTAAAAATATTTTATTTTTTAAAATTTTATTGATTTAAATTATATTTAAACAACTGTTAAACAATACCTTAATCTATTTTGTGGTTACAATTATTTTAGGGTAATCTAAGCGATGCTACATCATCACACCATTAAACTCTATAGCAATTGCAAAAATATCATTATTTTTTCTCATAATATTTTTTATTTCTTTTCCTCCAAAAGAGTAGCTTGAAATCCTAAAATAAATAGAGAAACATTTTTTAATTGGAAAAAGGAAAAAAATTATTATTATACCTTTTTGAGACCAAAACTTCTTATAACATCTTTTATATATATATATAAAAGATAAAAAAAAAATTAGCATATGTTGCTTTTCATGCGAAAAATATGAATATCTTGTTCGTCTTGAAAGTAAAAAAATGAAAACTCAATCATATAAAAAAACTAGTTTGTTATAGGAATTAATAAAATGGAAAAAACAATTATAAGTTATTTTCATAATACTAATTTATAAGGTTGACATATTACTTATTTACATATTTCATATTTACTTAATAAAGTATACGTTGTATTTCTTAAGGACAAAAGCGTAAAATCCACAAAACAAATTTTTTTTTTCTTTTTGATAATACCAACCAACAATACAGTTTATTTACCAAATTGTTTATGCATCTAACATATGTATGCGCTTGAGAGGTGCTTACCTCTCCAACCGGCAACTCTTGGCACAAAACACAGCATGACAGAACTCCGAAACTCAACATATGACGCTACTTGAAAGGATCAGAAGGGACGCACTCCCAGCTTTGAATAATGAAAAGAACTTCGATACTCTAATAAATACAATATATGTATCAATCATCAAATTAAATATTGTACACCTCAACAAATCAGTTAATTTTCCTGTTGTGGTGACTAATCATCATAAACAAACCAGTTAATACACCAGGGTATTTCCAGCTGCTACAAGTTACAGGGATGAAGCCAAAGATTGTTTAAGCATATGAATGATGTCTATGGCGATCCTTCTCCCTTGAGGAGTAAGAGGAACCGTGGTAATCACGATCTGAAAAGCAGAAAGAAGTTTCAGATGATGTACAACATAATTTCCCAAAAACCATATTAATTATAAATTCTGAATCAAACGGAATATATACCGCGTGATGAGTGATGTCTTGATCTCTCTGAATGCCCTCCTGCATTCAAAATAGGGAGCAATTGAAATTTTAAGAAAAACATTTGGAGATGAGTTGAAAGCAGAAGCATCATTGTCAACTAGGTCACAAAAAAAAAGAAAAAAAAAAACTCATAAACTAACCTGAATCCTTCAATCTATCCTTAGAACGATGACCTCGATCCTTGACTTTTTCTCTGTCCCTTTCAGTCTCCTCTCGCTCTCGTTCTCTGTCAGAATCTCTTCCCCTATCACGATCCCAAGCTTTTATTCTGTCCCTTTCCCTTTCTCTGTCCCTCTCCCTGTCCCTATCTCGGTCCCTGTCTTTCTCCTTGCTCTTTTCCCCAGTTGCCTCGGTTCTGTGCTCAGACTTAGATCTTTGCATGGATTCTCCTCTTGCCTCTCCTTCAGCAGACATGCTCTTGGAATCATCATCACTCTTCTTAGACTCCTTCAGCTTGTCAAGTGCTGTCTTTACCAGTGTATCCTTCGATGCACCAGAGTCGAGACTAACAGCTGCAGGAGCTACCTTGACATCATTATTGGCAGAAGGGCTACTCTGCAGAACTTCCTATAAAACAGCAATAAAAGATGAATAAAATTTGTGGTTCCCTCTCTTAAACAGGTAATGTTTCCAAAAAATTTGTGACACCATATAATATCCAAAATCCTTTGCATCCTTTCTATACTAAAACACAGATTGATGCTATTACAAACCCAAAAAGCAGGTGAACAAAATGCCTGCATTGTTTCTTCTACAGAAGGCAGCAGCACTAGTTGTATTGATATGCAATATGCTATAGTTGTCGACAAAATGATGATTACACAAGCTGAAGAAATAGTGTTGTAAAGGTGACATGCTTCCAAAAAAATAGCTTTAAATAAAGTTTTTAAAAATATTACTCACCTTTGGAACTGCCTGAGACTGTGAATCCCTGGACTTACTGGAAAACGTAAATGGATTTCCATCCTTGCAGACTGGTATGTACCGCGCCTTAGGAACGCTGTACAGGTGAGCAAGAACCCTACAAACTTCATCAATCCCAGATTTATCTGCATCAAATGCTTTCCACCATGGTGGATTCTCAGGAAGGGGTACTTGGAACCTACGGGCAGCAGCATAGACAACTCCACAAGCCACAACTTCGCTCCTGAACCTAACACACAGTGTTGTACGCAAACTACACCAAAGATAGTTGATGAGTAATTGAACCATAAAAACAGCATACTAACAAGTCTGAAGTTTAAAGACAGAGAGGATATAACTAGCCACAATTAATAAAATTCTGGAACAACACTATCATTGGCAACATGCATTATGAGTAGAAGTTCCACATATACTTGAACTATGTTATTATGTGGCTCTGTCTCACATGATATTACCGTCACACCAGCAACAAATTCATAAGTTCCTATCAGAAAGGTAATGTTGGGTCAGTGTTTTCGTAGGCGAGAGCGTTGGGCGAGGCATTTTGCCTCAATGAGGCGAGGTGTAAGCCCCGAGCCGTTGGGACGTAAGCCTTTTGAAACGTTGAGGCGTTTTGAATAAAATAATATTAAATTATAAAAATACTAAAAATTGAAATAATATAAATAAATAAATTATCAATAAACTTTACTAACTTGAGAGTTAAGACCTATAAATGAATATTTATCAAAATATTTTTGCACAAATATCAAACAATTTGATGAAATTTTTTACACAAATATCAACCGATAGTCAATAGACTCAATACCAATGCTCAAAATTAAATTGGGTTACAAGCTTGATATTCCAAAAGTCTTCAGTTAATTAAGGAAACATTGCCAATCAATCCAAAATTCCAAATGGGCTGTAAAACAGCTGATCCTCCCTCACCTCACTTTGCTTTCTCACTCCCATGTGAGCACCGACAATTGCCAGGCCAGCTGCATTCAATTTAGCCACGTCTCTTCCCATACGTTCACCCTCTTCTCCCTTCTACTCCAACCATCAACCTACATCCAATAAGGAAATGCCACATCAGGAATAATGGATATGAATTTACTAAATACCAAAATCCTCCCTCTCCAAATGACCATCACACCCTGATTTAGCACACCAACCGTGTCACCCATAGGAAACATCCAACACATTCATTTTCGTCTTTTTTTTCCTTTTCCTTTTTCGTCTACTTTACTCATTTCTCACTCACTCCACTTTATTATCTCTGCTTTAGCTTTACATTTTTTGCTCTTCAAATTCAATCGCACAAACAACAAAGAGATGGCCAAAGTTTTGTTGCTGATAGGCTCTGCATACTCCTTGCGCTGGTTAACGCAGTCTGCCCCGCCAAGAACCCTTTCTTGGTGCAAGGTCGCGTCTACTGTGATACATGTCATGCTGGTTGCGAGACCTCCGTTACCACCTACGTTCCTGGTAACCATTTAATCTCATATATCTGTTTCTGTTTTTGTTCATTTTTTTTCAAGAAAAATCGTACGTTTCTTTTCCATTTTTATACTGCTAGATCTGAGATTTTCTCACAAGTATATTATATGAAATAACAGATATCCAAAACGACGTCGTTTTGGGGTTGCAGGAGCCAAAAACAATTGCATTAGGCGTACGCCCAGACCCGAAAAACGAACGCCCCGTGATACTTTCGCCCCAGGATTCACGCCCTGGGGCGTTTTAGCTCGAAAACGCCTCTAGTCGCTCCTCGAATTCGCCTTTCAGTTCGCCCAGACCCGAAAAACGAACGCCCTGTGATACTTTCACCCCAGGATTCTCGCCCTGAGGCATTTTAGCCCCAAAACACCTCTGGGCGCGCCTCGGATTCGCCTTTCATAACACTATGTTGGGTTGTACTTAGCACATTAAAAAAAACATTTTGTGATAGATGCAAGTGATAAGAACAAAAGAAACTTTTCAAAAGAAAAGAAAATTCCATCAGAGAGAAAGTACATATTCATACATTATGGACTATTTTTTTTTATAAGAAATAGAAAAATTAAAAACACACACCTCGAACCCTATCCACTTAGTGGGTTCATACATTATTCAACACTAAACAAATCTTTAATTCAACTTTGTTGGTTAGTGACAATAACTCTAATCATATATCCATCTTTCTATCAGTCATTGCAGTTTTGGCCATAAACCCTTGTCTTTGCCGACTGCTTGAAGGGGGAAGCACTTTCAAGTTTCAACTAGAACATATTGTTTCCTATCAATAGCATCTATAAAACCGATAGAACATTTCAAAAACATGTTCTTGTCTAACACAAAGCCTTTTGTATCTTCATACCCATCTCATTCATCTTCTTATATACATCAACGTTTCTCTCCTGGGACGTTATCACAGGAACTTTTTACAATAAGAAGAACCATATGGATGAACTTCTCAACTAAGGCATATGCAGTGTTAGTTTCTCATTAAAAAAATATTTCACAGCCAAAACGAGCAAAATAAAACTAGTATTATGTTCTAAAACTTCCTTTCATCTCGTCTTTCCATTGGCAGAAGTCAATGAAATATGCATTATCTCCCATACCATTCATATGTAGGCATGAAAAAACTTTTACTCAATCCAATACGAAATTTTCTCAACCAACAAAGAATGACATCAACTAGCTATATCCCAAGCTTCCATGGAACTGCCAATCAGTTCCAATATTTTTATCTTTACTACAACTAGGTCCACTTCAATTTTAAAAACAGGATGATAGTTTCCAATACAACTTCCAACCTCTAGGTTTATCTTCACAAGACTACAAAGAATTATCATATAGATACCTATCTTTCTGCTTTATGGCAATTTCACTTCATTTTATATTGAGATCAACCAGCTTAATCAATTGATACCACAACATGATATGTTGATGAACAATTTTAGCAAACAACAATTCAAATTTTAGAAACATTTTGATATTTCAAATACAATATCTACAACTTCCAACCTCTTGGTTTATCTTCACAAGACTATAATAAATTACCAATAGATACCTAATATCCTGCTTTCTAGCAATTTCACTTCAATTTATATTGAGATCAACCAGCACTATCAATTGAGACCCCAACATGACATATTGATGAACAATGTACAATTCCAGAATTTTTCTCTTTGCATCTGAATGTGTGCTTAGGCCTCCAAAACCATACTACTGCCTTTGTAGAGAACAGTTCCAGGCGGATTTCTTTAATCCAAAGCCAAGAGAAAGGTACAATAACTTTTGTTCAAAAAAAAAAGGTTGGTGAAGCCTAGAGCATGTTCAGATTTGGAAGATCATCCTTAAAAATGGAGAATTTTTCAAATCTAACGCGCCCCTAGTTTTCCAACTTCTACACTTAATCATGAGATATCACTAGCAGTTTAGAACTTTAATAAAAAAAAATATATTCTGTCTTAGATTTGTTATGATGAAAATTGATTTCTGCATTATTCCGGTCAATAGGTCTGTTAAGGAAAAAAAGAAGCATTCAGAATACTAAAACATTCTGCGAAAGAATTCACTAAACAACAATCCTGAATTTAACTCCAGTAATCATTTTCAGATACTAGGTCATAACCAAATCATTTTTATTAACTTTCAAAAGCCACTCATCTTTATAACTCACTCAAATAATTCCAACAACAGTAAAATAATATCTAGAATTAACATTACCATGGAAAAACAAATAAACCAAGTCATCAAAAGAGACGTATACATTCAAAAATCAAAGTAACACGAGAAGTACCTATCATTTGCTAGGTTCCAGGCTTCTTGCCTCAATTCTGGAGGTGTTTCAAGGGTTGCAAGGTAGTTTGATATAAACTTGTGAGGATGTTCAACATGACAAACGAAACCCATCTCTTTCAATATATGTCTTTCTGTTCTGCTCAACTCCACCTTGAGGACTGCAAATTTCTTAAGGAAAGAAATACAAAAAATTTAACATTGAATCCATGAGCATGACTATTTAAAAAGGAGAAAAGGAAGACTGAGCGAACATTTTTGCAGGACTACAGCTAACTAGCAGAGAAAGAAAAGAACTTCTATTATTGCTAGAAAGGAAAAACAGAGGTGTATAATGGAAAATTCAAGGCATTGAGGCTAAAGGAATAAAAAGATAAACAAAAACATAATAGAATGTATACGCATATGCATTTCTAACCTTTGAATATAGGTCCAAATGATCCAAGGGCAAGTTCTCCCTCCTACATTCCATTCTGTGGAAAACAATGATGACTTGCCTCGCTTTTCTAGGGCTTTCCTCCAGTTTTGATGCAAGCCACACACAGCTGGCAGCAACTATCTACAAGAAATTATCAAACCACAAGAAAAAATAAATAAATGGAGGAATAAGAGAATGACATTTTACACCATTTCAAGTCAACTTAGGAAAAAGAAAGATAGTCTTCATTCCTTTCTAAGGAAAGCTGAAACGTGAAGCCATTGAAACTTAAAGCTTTTATATAAGATGGATCTAATAATTTACAAAAACGAGCACGTTAACTCATCTGAACATGACACAACTATGAGGCACAGTTGAGGTTCAGTGAGCATCTTTCAAAAACCAAAACAAAATCATAGACACAGTTCAATAACTCTTCCAATTTCCATATTTTTTTTCACAGTTTTAGGCAACCAGGGAGAGGGTAAATATTAAATAGAGCAAGAAAGTAGAACCTTCACATCAAAGCGAGCAAAAGACTTCTTGCAATAGAAACGGTGGAATAGAACCTGTCCAGTAGCCATTACAGCTTGAGGTCTGAAAAAAGAAGGTTAAGGAAACAAACTGAACCAGCACATTGCACGAAAATAACCTGTATACCATCTAATACCTTACGTAAAGTAAAATGGAAACAGGATACAATTTGAGCAAAATGCCGCTTTCTTGGATGAGATCACATCCATAGATTCTAAGGGTAGTTTCAGTTGCTTCATCTATGCCATCTTTACTCGAAGGTGAGTTCTTTAGTTCCTCTTCTGTTAAGTAGAAATTATCAATCGCTGTATAAATCATTCTCACCCGACAAGCTTCAACCAAACTGTCACAGTTTGAAAAACCAAATCAGACTTTCAAACGTTCTATATCAACAAGCACAATCCAAACAATGAAAGAGATTGGAAGAGATAAAACCACAAACTTTTTTTTTGCCTAAATATAGAACAAATTAAAACCAGAAAATTTGACATTTACAAATGAAACAATATTAATGGTTACTTCGTTATATTGTCAATTCTTTGAAAACTGCTTTAGCTTAGTTCTGTTGTATAGCTTCTCATAAATAATAATAATAATTAAAAAAACACGGAAAGATAAAGTCCAGCATGTAAAATGAGAAATCAGCATCACAAATTGCTTTCTCGAATTTACTGAAGAAAATACTAACCTAAATAGCATGTGAAAAAACCCTAGCTTTTGTCAATTCAATTCGACAACAAAGTGTGAAAAAGTAAAATGTAATTACAATGAAGATCTGTTTGCTTGTTGAGAGAAATTGCATCTAGAAAGGTAGATGTAATATATCTAGGAGCATCTGCTGTGCATTTTTGACCCCACCTCGATTGACATAAAATAACTTCAATCAAATAGTCTCAGAATGAACTTTATGTGGGTTACATCTTCTAGTTGAATCTATAGAGATGGGAATTCATATTACTTCAACTCAATTAAAATTAGGCTCTGATTGGTCATTACTCCGGAAGTAGCCTCTTCTCTCATGTAGTTCATCAATCTTCTTTTGGACAGCAAAGAAGATCAATTTATTAATCTGATAATAATAGACCAAAAGGGCTGCCAATCTGAAGCACCCCATGGATATAAATAGATACATAACAATACCAAGGGAGACAAAACATGTTACACCTGGTGTGCATACCCTAACCTCAACAAAAATCATAACTAGAAAGAACAACAATATGTAGCACAGGAAATTTTTACGAGTACATAGAGACACCAGCAATAAAGTAAAGTAGTTTTTTATTTTCCTGGAAACCGGAACCTACCCAGTTAATCATCAGAAGCAGACATTCATAGCAATGATCAACACCCAAAATTAACAGAGCACAATCCACAAAAAATCAGAACTACAACCAAGCATTTAAACCCGAATCCCTCTGCAGTCCAAACTTGGCTAGAGAATCAGCCATGCTGTTGGCTTCTCTGTGAATTGATTGAAACAAATACTACTTGTTTTTAAAAATCTCAAAATCAGCAAGAGTAGAAGAGAGAGAACACTCACCAGAGACTGGCACAATATTTCTTGGCCGGCGACGTCGGTGGAGCGGCTCCGGTACAGAGAGAACGACAAAAACCAGAGAGAGGAGGAGGTCTGCTGCAACAGAAAACAGTCGCTAAAGAGGGAGAAGGAGAGACCGATGAATCGTTTTGGAAGATTTAATGAACGGTTTTAACGAGGGTATTTTGGTCGAAGCAAACTAAAAGTCCTCGCTATGTAAAAGCTCATAAATTGGTAGAATTTGCTACAAAACTTCACATTATTAGGAATATGTTTTTATGATGGGTAAATTGCATAAAAGGTCATTAAACTATTATTTACTTACACTTAAATCCTTGAATTATGAACTTGGTATCAAAATCTTCAAATTTTTAATTAATTATAATGTTATCATTTTTATTAATACACATGTTTATTTTTTCCATTTTCAGATAATCGGATACATTAGATAAGGATTCCAATAAACTCTATAAGTTATTTGGAGATCATCTAACATTTGCTTTTAGGATTTTTCACTTTTATTATATTATTTTTTTAAAGAAATTAATTATTGAAAATAAGAAACATTTTTAGTGTAATTTTTTTTCAAAAAATAAATATTTTTATGGCAGATCACATTTGTTTACATGCATACAAAAATTATAATCAAATTCCTTGTATTTTAAAGTATTTAAGACAATTGTATTTACGAATAATGTTTGAAATGATTATATTACAACTAATTGAAAATCTGAAGACCTTTACTACCAAAATTCATATTTTTAAGTCTTAAATGCTAGAAGTTCAAAGACCACTAATGCAATTATCTCTATTATGATTTTCAAACAAAAATATTATTTTTTATGATAAAAAAAATAAGTAAGCAGATAGGTTACATACCCATCAACTAGCACTAGACCCATCACATAAAATGAATTTAAAATAGTCCTCACCGCATTTACATCGGAACTGAAACTAAGGAATACTTCGCACATTATGCCATAAAAGCTTAGGTTTGTATGTTTTTGCTATATAAAAAAAAAGTTTTTATTTTTAGTGTTAATTTTTTGTTTTGTATAACTAAAAGGCAAAAATATTCTTAGTATATAACATTTACCTTTCTAATCAACCGGAAACATTTCATTAATTTGTTAAAATCATTTGTTTTAAATACTTTCTTTAATTTTTATTATTTTTTTAAATAGTACTTAAAGAGAGGGAGAAATTATACCTTTTGTTTTTATGAAAATTGCTACATTTTAGGGACGACTAACCACGAAATATAATTGTCCGCTTATGAGAAAAACATCAAATTTCAATCTTGTTGGAGTAGAAATTAAAAATGATCATTGGCCCGTGACTCGTTAGACCCGTTTGGTTCGACTTCTAATTGTTCCAGGTTTGGACAAAAATATTGACTAATGAGTCGACCTAAACAAAGAATTAGACCCGTTTTAAAAATGAGCCGATGACCTAAAAATTGAAAAAACAAATTAACCAAGCCCATCTCAACCCGGTTACGCATATATTATATTATATTATTTATAAATTGTACCTTTAATTGAGCTCTTAAGAAGAAAAAAAAATTAGCATACTCTTATCTTTAACTTCCCATATTATTTTGATTTCTTGGATTAAAACGGAAGATAAGAGTTAGCATGTGCTTAGTGAATATACAATAGCAACAAACCAACTAACAAATTTTAACTTTTTTTTTTATCAAACACCACGTTACTAACTTACTATATCAGATCAATGTACGGATGTAAAATTGAATGTTCATTGTTTATTATTTATAATATTTCTTTTATCATTTAAAAATCATTTAATAAAACAAAAAGCATTTATTTATTTCTTATTTGGCGTCATGGACTCGTGATCGTGGCTCCCATATTTTGACAAATGTTAATTAGTTTTTTAGTTGATTCATCGTTTAGGTATTGTTTGGAAATTGATTAAAGTATGCTTAAATCAGTAAATTTAAACAATTTTTACCTTGAACTTATTGATTTAAACATGTTTTAATCAGTTCCCAAATATTCTCTTAATCATCTTCTCCGCTCATTTTGCATTTTTATTTTTCATATTAATAAATTCGGTAGGGGTCTTTGTCAAACCTCCCTTGACCACAAGAAGGCTATTTTTAAAAAAACAAATATTATTTTTTGTACATAATATTGTTTTAGCGGTAAACTTTAAGTAGTGAAAAAAATGAAGAATTCGAACGTGATGGATGGGAAAAAATAATTGATACATAAATCAAACAAATACTCTACACATAGTGAGAATCGAACATAGAACCTTATAGTTCTAGGGCTTCAATTTTGATCATTATACCAAAACCTCATAAGTTGTTTTTATCCTTTTTATTTATACTTGTAACATAAAAATAATATTATTACAACTCTATTGTAATGACATAAAAATAATATTATTATAGTTAAACATAAAATTATTACAGTTAATTTATTATATAATGATAAAAAAATATAACAAATTTTTAATGAAGCCATCATCTCTATCGACCCCTTTTTTCAAAGAAATTGTTCGGTCCCTCACTGTTACTCATAAATAAATATGTTGGGATAAGAATTGCAATATTTCTTTGAAAGAAGCAATGCCTATGGTGTTGCAAGCATGCAACTACAACTATAATGATGAAAGCTCATCCAAAATTTTTTTGAAGAACACAAAGAAATCGAGAGAGAGAGAGAGAGAGAGAGAGAGAGAGAGAGAGAGAGAGAGAGAGAGAGAGAGAGAGAGAGAGAAAGCAAAAAATAAGCAAATTTGGTCAACAAATACCCAACAAATCAAACAAGAAATCCACAAAAATACGTACAACACAAATAGATTTTCGATCAAATTTGAAAAGAGAGAAGATTTCAGCCTAGAAAACATGAGAAAGAGCAAATCAATGAGAAAAATTGCTCAAATCACAAAGCATAAGGGAGAGAGAGCTAGAGAGGGGCAAAAAGAATGCTTGTTTTATGAAAAAAAAAAATGAAAAACAAACTTACCTCTGAAGTTTCACCATTTTGTCAATTTGGCCCTCGGGTTTGAGAGAGTATAAATTTGACCATAAAAGTAATATTTTAGACCAATTAAGTCTTTTGTCCAAATCGAGTGTGAGAAGGCGTAATCTTTTAACAGAAAAGGCACGTTAAAGGCATGTCATGTGAGTAGTTTTGTCATTTCGTCTATGAAAAACTGATTTCATCCGAACCTATTTTATTTCCCCTATTAACGCGAACTAATTTCATCTGAACCTATTTCCCCCTCAAATTCTTCATCTTTCATTTCTCTCCTCAATTTCTTCTCAAAACATTTGCATTATTGCAGTTTTTTTGTTCAAATCTTTTAAGAATCAATGTCAAATCTTCAAAAACCGCATTTTGTATTCTACGCAAGGCATCTAAAGGTATGATTTCTACTCATATGTCTAATCTTTCTCTCTTAATCTACATTTATTGTTTGTTTGATCACTATTAAGGTTTAGATTGATATTTTCTGCCATCCACAGAGTTTGCACACCCACATTAAGGTTTCGATATTTATGTTCTCTATTTTTCTATTACTTTATTTATTTAATCTTTTGTTTGTTTAGTGTTAATCACTATGATTTATGTGTATTTTTTTCTTTTTTGATGTGATTTATGAATAGTTACAGACACATATTGCCTTTTTTTAACACTAGCAGTGGAGTTACGATCATGTGATTCTTGAATGAATATTGTATTGATTGTTGTTAATGTATGTTGGTACATTTTTGTGCATTATTATTTAATTGTGTGGTAAAGTAATGTTTTTTCATTCACTATTGCTAATTTTTTTCTTTATGTTTTTTTTCTGTGTGACCCATTATTTTGTAAAGTAACGAACTCTATCATTAACTATTGCTGGACTTTTACAATGATGTCTACTAGGAGGTTAAACTTGTCCACCACCGAGGTTATTTTGTGTACACACCAGAGAGAAAGTATGCGTTTAGGATATATCATATTTCAATAACTGTGACCCAAACAAGTTTTCATGTCTTGAGATTGAAGGAACACTTTTGGATATTGGTATTAAGCTTCAATTCCTTGGTATGTTTTATTATATGTTTAGTGGGGAGGATCTGGAAAGGGATCTGAAACTGTGAGATGATGGTAAATCTTGTATAAATGTGTACAACAAGTTGAGTACTAGTGATGTTAACGAAATTCATGTTTATATTGAGCATGACTGGGATATTGTTGAGGCTACTGAGAGGATGAGTAATGCACCATAAGCTTTTTCCTTTCAAGATGTACCTGTGAAGAAGGAAGAAGATGCAGAGAAAGGGGGAAGTTTGGGAGCAAATAATACACATAATGAGAGAGGTTTAGACCAAAGAAGGAACGTGTATGTTGATAGTGATTACGAAGAGGAGCCAGTGGTGGTGTAGGCACCCAAAACAAAAGGGTTTGATGAATGGTTTGCCCAACAAAGTGTGGATCCAAATGGCATAAATGTGGAGGATGATAATACTTCTTCTAATGAGTTGGCATTCCCAAGTGTTTCTGATGATGAACAAGATGGTGCACCAGAGCATCGTACATACAACTGTACTTAGTACTTGGAGGAGGTGGAATTTCATATTGGAGATGTTTTCCGTAATATTGATAGTGTAATTGAGGCAGTGATGGAATACCATATTCATAATGGTTATGATTTGTACTTTACCAAGAAAGATTCAACTAGAGGTAGCGTAGCTTGTATTGATGGTTACCCATTCATCACATATACTTTTAAGGTCAGAGGTGAGCATTCTGTTGTAGTGAAAACCTTTTTCTCAAGAAATTAATATGCCAAAGTCACTAAAAGTAGAATAATTGGCACAAAGTTCCTCTCTTAAAAATATGTTGAAAGCATTAGAAAGGCTTCATAGATACAACTTGGTGACTTCTAAAACACTATAAGAGAGGATATTGCCTTTAATATTTCTAAAAATACTGCTTACAGAAGTAAGGTAAAAGCATTTGCTAATTTAAAATATATATACAAAGAGCAGTATAAGAGACTCTATGGGATTATATAGAGGAGTTAAAGAAAGCAAATCCTAAGAGCATAGTGAGGATTCAAGTAAGGAGGCTTTCACTTGAAATACAAACAACATTCAAGTCTTAGTTTGTATGTATGAAACCAAGCAGAGATGCATTCTTCAATTATTGTAGGCCCATTATTAACTTAGATGCATTTCCTTTAAGGGTGCATGTCAAGGGAAATTCATAGCAGCAGTTGGGATTGATCCCAATAATAATTTGTACTCACTGACTTATGCAGTGGTTGAAGCTAAAAATAAGGAGTTTTGGATGTAGTTTCTAGAATTATTGTTGTCTGACATTGGAGAAGATTCTGAAAGAGATTGGACTTCTATATCTGACCAACAAAAGGTTAATTATTAATTAATATGAAGTTCATATATAATTTAATGCACTTTCATGTCATGACTTATTTTGCTAATTTGATTTGTTTTTGGGTTTGGTCCCCACTTTTGAAGCACTTATCCCAAATGTTGAGAATAGGTTTTATCTCATGCATCTGTATGGGAATCTAAAGAAATTATACAAAGGTCAAGCAATAAAGGATTATTTATGGTAGGTAGCAACTGCAACTACATTTGATCAATGGGAGCATTAGATGAGGGAGATTAAGAAAATTGGGGATAGAGCTTACACTTGGCTAATGGAGAAAACAATACAACACTGAGCTAGGCATGCATTTAGCCCAAGAGTAAGTGTGACTTGCTGTTGAATAATTTGAGTGAGTCATTCAATATTTTTATACTAGAAGCTAGGGATAAACCCATTTTAACACTCCTATAAATGGTTAGGAGTAATTTGATGGTGAGGATAATTGATAACAAAGAGATGATGATAAAGTATGGTGGACCAATTTGTTTAAAGATGTGAATCAATTTAGAGAAGAACAAATTATGGTTTAGATACTGTACCCCCTCCCCATTTGGTATAACAGGATTCAAGTTGCAATTAAAGGGGAACAATGTGTTTGACCTAGACAATCATGCATATACCTGTTATAGATGAGATTTGACTGGTATACCAAGCGAATATGTTGTCAGCGCTATTTATTTAATGAGAAAGAACCCTAAAGACTTTGTGCACCAATGTTACAGAACAATTACTTATATTAATTGCTACTCATTCATTATTAAGCCAACTAATGGGCCTAATTTGCGGCCTAGTGATGGCTTAGATAAGCCATTGCCTCCCTTACTTAGGAGACCACTTGGTAGACCTAGAAAAAATAAAAGAAAGAACCTTAATGAGCCTAAGAACCTATATAAGCTAAAGAGAAGTAGTGAAGTTACATGTAGTAAATGTGGAAATATAGGCCATAATAACATAACCTAAAAGTGTGAAGTTGGTGGAAACAATAAAAGTTCTTAGACTTCAAAGTAGGCAAAAAAATTTATGTATAAATCTTATTTTGTTTGGTTTATTTGCACTGAAGTTAACTGGCACTGGTTTCAATTTAGGCCAACAAAAAAACATGTGAATTTTGGTATGATATTATTTCAGTGGAACCACAAGCTAGTTTTTTGTTACAAGTAACGTGTTTATTGTTATATTTGTTGAAGTTTATTTAACGTTTTTTTTTACATTTCTTGGGGAAATAGCATTATAGGACTCGTTGCAAATGGGCCTGCAGCACCAAGAAGGAAAAAAGCCCCAAACCCAACAATACCAACAATGCATGTATCCCCAAGGTCACTATCCAAAAAGCCTGCAGCCCGAAAGCCTGTAACTTTAAGCTCACCAACACCAGAAATACCTGCAGCCCCAAGGTCACCAGCATAAAAAAATACATGTAACCCCAAGTCCTATTGTCCCATGACCATCAACCCCAAGGACACCAGCTCTAAGGCCTGTATCCTCAAGGTCACTAGCCTCAAGGCTTGTATCCCTAAAGCTAAGAGAAACTTGGGCAACACTAGCTACTCGCCCTACAGAAAATAGTTATGCACCACCAACAAGACAACCACCACCAACAAAGCCTTTGTCAATGTTCCATTTTCTTTTGCCACAAAATGGTGGTCATTCAATCATCAATGCAGAAAGTATGCTTACTACAAGTAATAATAAGAGGTATAATCAGATGTTGAGTAACACCAATCATGCTTCTTAAAGAAATTCAAAAGCTGATGAGAAAAGTAAGAAATCATAATGACATGTGTTGGGATGTGTTAGAAATAGGTGGATGTTTTTGGGCAATAAGAGGATGTTTTGTGGAAATAGGTTGGTATTTTTGGGGAATTTTGATTTAAGGTTTGAATAATTATGCTTATTTATTTTAACCATTAAGCTTTGATTAGCTTTGGTTGATTCTAATGGTTTAGAAACATGATTGAAATGTTGTTTGTAATGGTGTTTTAATGTTAATGGGAATTGGCTGCTTTTATAACCTTCAAGTGATTTTGTTGTTTTGGTTACACAGTTTGGATTGATTTTGTTGGATCGTCTTGAAAGCATAGAAAAACTAGCTTTGTTGGTTTGCTTCTAAAACATGGCATGATTTTGCATGTATTTAATGATGTTTTTAGTCATATGCATTACGATTTAGCTAAACAAGGCATGATTTCGCATGTGCTCACAATTAAAATTGACTTGAAAGACATGACAATATGTACTCGATGAATAATATTCAAAATTAAATTAAGAATATTTTCATATATAATTGTAGTACATCATTAAAAAACAATAAAAATGACTGCAATCTCTCATTCTCACTAAAAAAAAACCTACCCTCCATTCTAATTACCTTAAAAAATTATAACTCAACCTTCCAGTACAATATGAACCGCAAAATTGCAATAACCATCCATGATGAACCCAACAATAACCACAACAGCCTCTCTCTTGCAATGAAGATTTAACAACTCTTGCGGTTTCATTGCTTTAGCGTACAATTTAGACAACATCTTCTTCCCATTATCGTAAATAGGTGGATCAAACCAATTGAAAAATCCACAATCATCATTGCACTGTAAAAACAAAAAAATGCAACCACGTTAGCAAACCAATTGTGATATAGCCAATAAGAGGAAGATTAATGAAATAATAAAAGCAAACCTCGTAATTTGAGCATGCATCGAAATGACTCCCTAGACTCTCCACTATGCTCAATGTCCTCAATCGACTTGACTTCCCACAATAGCATAGCCCCCAATTCTAGTAAAAAACTCTCATTTGTTTTTCTTTTCTCATCTCCCTCTGTTATTTTATCTCTATTTTTCTTCTCTCTCAGTTGTTTTGTTCTGACCTAGGGAAATAAGTCTATGTTCATTCTTAAGCATAGAGGGAGGGAAGGGTTAATAAAGCAAAAAAGGCTTAATGGCAAGTGGACAGTCAGATTTTGGATACGTGAATGGCTAAGATTCAGGCAGGAAAATGGTAAGGATAGGAAGGAATTACATGGGTGAACTTGGATTGTCGGTTTTGCCCTTGTTTGGGAGGTTGACATACCTTTCACGTGCCCTCCTCACGCTCGATTTAGACAGATGACTTAATTGGTCTAAAATATAACTTTCAAGATCAAATTGACATTCTCTTAAACCTAATGGTCAAATTGACAAAATGGTGAAACCTCGTGGTAAATTTGTTTTTTCCCAAAAAACAAGGGAAAACATTTTAACTTCTAGCGTGAGCGTGACTCAAACCCGAGTTTTCTTTGTGTTAAGCAGACAGACCACTGAAAAGCCGCATTTTCATTGCTTCCCGTGTTTTGCTTGAATATGGTGAAAGCAATTTTTTTTTGTTTTCTAAATTGCACCTATTTTCTATCTAATTTTCTGATAAGTGTTTTCTGTTTTTTTTCCACCAAACTTGTTTTGGTCATCATTTTTTAATTTATTTATGAAAATGCAACAAATGTCTTGTTTTCTAAAACCAAACACACCTTAAATTTTGAGATTGATGAAAATTGAAAACAACTATTAAACCCAAAGGTGGATCAAGTCAGAATTTTAACTCAAATGGGCAAGATTATTACATAAATAAAATAGATTAACTCGACAAGTATCACAAAGTTAAATGACAAATTTTAGTTACTAAACTGACAAACTAAAAATACCCAATGTTAAAAAAAATTATATATATATAAAAAAAATTCTAGTTATTGCTCCTACCAAACTAACATTCTTCTTAAACCATCATGGTTAAAATGATATAATATTTTTTTCAAATTTACTAAAGTAAACTTGTAATTAGTCGGTTACCACAATCTTTTTTGTAAGTATGACCTTCTAATCTGATCTCAATTATTGAAATGAAAAAAAAAAACCTTTAATCAGAGGTCTACTAAAACATTAACAGTATCCATCCATGCGGAAACTCGTAATTTTATAGTCAAATTAAAATATTAACCAATAGATGCATTATCAAATACGTCATTATAATCTCATGAGGAAAAAAAACAAAATCTATCGTTATAATTGAGGCTAATCATACCGTCAGTCACCGTAGTTTGCTCATTTGGTCAAATTAATGTTTAAACTTTCAATTGCATCAAATAAATCATAAAATATCAATTTGATCAAATTAAGTCTCTTCCGATTAAATCTCTCTTAACTCGTTAGTTTGTATCACTAGAATGTATGTTTTCTAAGTGACTTCAATGACACGAACATAATCTTCATTGGCTATTTTTGGGATCCAGTTTAAAATCAACTTTAAATTGAAGCTTATTTGTTAAAAAAATACTCAAAAGAACTCAACCAAATTGAATTTTATTAAATTTTATTAAATAACAATTAAACATAAATTAATGAGAGATTTGATTTAATTTGATTAAATTTTTGATAACTTTTAAAAAACAAGCACTTGCTTAAAGCTAGCTCAAACATCACAATTGACAAACTGTACCAATTGCATTCGAAAAGTTCTTAACCCATCTTACATTTAGTATTCCACAACTTACCTCATAAACATAAACCCTTCCTTCAACCAATTGAGCATCGATATTTCATAATAATTAAGATTAATCTCCTGAAAATACTTGTATGGCACTGTCTCATATCAAATATCACATGATTTTGGGCTCTATAAGTACTACAGAGTGTGACTTTCGAACGTGATCTCGGTTATTAGGATGGAAAAAAATATCTTTATACTAAAACATTAGCAACATTAACCCTTACGTGAATTGTTTAGAATTTTTGTAGTGTCCCATTTTTATAATCAAATTAAAATAAAATAGTAATCAATAAATGCTCACACTTAATATTTGTAAGGTCCCATTTCAGTGCTGGAGATTATTATATTTCAATGCAAATGAAAGAGCATTAAAATATAATTTCAAGGAATAATATTTTCTTTTTTTGAGCTTATTGGAGTGTTGTGTCATGAAAGAGTGGGAACTTACATGTGATGCACTGTCTTTTTCTATGAAAATTGTGGGCATCCCCAAGCTAATGCATCTGGTAGCCTCACACCGTCAGATTAACTATGGTTTTGTAGCTTCACGGTTAATGATAACAAGGTGTCTTTAAAGAGAGATATGCTTTAATATAAGGTTTGCCTTTTTAATTAAAATATTAAAAAAATGACATAACATTTGATACGGTAAAAATCAAAAATATTTAAACCAGACTTCATGATACAACGGTAGTCTAGTTTATGTGCACTCGTAAACCAGACTTTAAACTCGTTAAAAATACAAGTCCAAGCAAGATGACAAATTAGCAAAAGATAGGAAGAAAAAACAAACATAATTTTTCTGTTGCTTACAAACTACAAAATCTAGTGGTTTTTATAGGTGAGCAAGAAAAGAATTTATGCTAGATGAGAAATGTTGGAATTAGTGTTTTACCATTTGGAAGAATATGAGAAATGAACATTTATTCTTCAAATCAATGCAAATTACAGGAGAATATTTATACCCCGCTTGGTTGGAGTAATCAAGGTTATAATGGAATGCTTATTCTTCCCGTGATAGTCATTACATTGTTTGGTTCGTTTAAAATAATTATAATGGGTATTGCATTATAAAGCCTATTACACCAAAATGTTATAATAGACATTATACTTTTGAAGGGGTGTAATGACCATTACGTTACAATCTTGATTCATTTTGGTTCAAAATATAATTAAATATTAATATAAAACTATACTAAATATCATAAAAAAATATTAATATAATATAATATATTAGTAATAATTAATAAATGCCAATATATTATTAAAAATAAAAAATATAAATAAACTAATAAATATTTGAAAATATAATTAAATATTAATATAATATTGTATAAAATTGTAACGACCCATCCCAGGTTGGCCACCCCTGGACGGTGTCATCACATTTTGAAAATCCAAGCACGACACATATATGCAACAATAAATATAATACTACCAGATTTTTATTTTTTTTATTTTTTTTTACAGGAGAGGTAAACATGTCTGATATTCACTTAAACATAAAATACATAAATGCATGAATATTTACAATAAAATTTTTACAAGTCTTTAACTCGATTGTCTGAGGATATTAACACGTACTTGGCTTACAGAAAAAAGATCTCGACTGATTCTCAACCCACCAGACTATTTATCTTGACTGCTTCCTGAAATTATTGAACAGTGAGGAGTGAGCTTCACAAGCTCAGCGAATTAAATTTACTAAAAGTATTCCAAATTCCATCAATAATCCTTTAATATTAAAAATTATTTATCGCATAACCTGATGACAACTTTCTACTATCAATCTCTTCTACTCAATCATTGGTTCACCTTAAGACTATAAATTTTTTTTTTCTTCCTAATTTCCTCGTAATGAGGTTCATATCAAAAAGTCCATCATTTAGATAATTCTTATCACTGTCTTTTTATATGAAACTCAACCTTCTATAATTAAATTCACAAAAAGTATCACATCTCAACATCTCGAAAATCTCATCATTATAGCTGTCTCTTTTTATGAGACCCAACCATCTATAATTTAATTCACAATTAATATACCACAACTCAGCATCTCAAATAATGCAATGATAATTAAAACAGATGCAGATGCATGAATGATTATGATGGGAACGTCTTCCCACCTGTCGACAGGTTATTATTATCTTAGACCAGCTGCCCTCCCGGTTCTTTTATTCTCATCAGACCGGCTGCCTTCCCGGTTAATTCCAGCATATACCGGCTGTCACGGTTTTCACTTTTCATCCCAGCATATACCGGCTGTCACGGTTTTTATTTTTTCATCCCAGCATATACCGGCTGTCACGGTTATTTCATTAGACCGGCTGCCTTCCCGGTTCTTTCGGTTATATTATTTAATGCATATGTACATGACCAATTATATGAAACAGTAATATAAAATTTTTATTCAAATTATAAAAATTCCACAGGATTCTTCTCTACCCAAATCACATCAAATAATTCATTAAAGTCTGTCCAGATCCACTAAATTTCATCTCAACTTGTCCATCAGAATTTGTCGAAATCCACTAAAATTCATCTTAAATCATCCATAAAAATTTAACAAGATCCACTAAAATTCATCTCGTCATAATTCGTATTAAAGCATCTATAGATCTCATCAATAATTTATTTATTGCTTTTATCCTCAAATAAACTTATGATTTTCAAAAATATCATTTCTCACCAAAATATTTCTACCTGGTCAAATTTCCTATCATACCCATAAATCAATTTTTCATCTATCACCCTAGCATACTTTAATAATTAATTTTAATAATATCACCAAATAATTGATTTTTATTTAGACTACTAAGAGTAAATCCAACTCACCACGTAGTACTTTAAAGCTACTCGTGGGCCACCTCTTTGCCTTTCCCGATCTTCCTCGAATTTTCTCCTGATTGTTGACTACCAACACCTGACATAGTATTAGAATTTAAATTTCTTATTATTTCTTCTTTTCTCCATAAACTACACAGTTTGAAAATTTTCTATTTTAACCTCCGAAACTTTCATAAATGATAAAATAACATTACCTTATTACCTTCTGCTATTTTGATAGCTTCCAAAAATATTTTTGAAAATACTCTCAAAATCTTGTTCCTTCCACCTTTCTATAAATTTCCAAGTGTTTTAAGAACACAGATGAAATATTTGGAACTAATCAAAAATTCTTTCGGGTTCCCTTCATAAACCTCTCGTACTCAATATATAAGAGAGCTTGGCTGCAAAATTTCAGCAGCTCCCTCCTTCAATAGTCTCCATGATTTGGAGATAATGGCATAATAATTACAAAAACATCATGATGGCTAAAGAAAACATCATGATTAGAAAACATAATCATTATATTGTTTTTCTTTTTCTTTTTCTTTATTCTCCACTTCCACACTAAACAACAAACACTTAGATAAAATAATTCCACCCAAAAATTGCTTTCTTGGTGGCTGCCCCGAGTACTGTTCAAAGTTGACTTTTTTTTTTTTTTTTTTTTTTTTGCTTTTCAACCTTGGTCTCCAGAAATCTTCATTCAGCCATTCAGGGATTTAACTCTTTGTCATATTGATAAAAATATACACTTACCCAACTTTTTAAAATACGGATATTACAATTCTACCCACCTTAAAAAAATTTCGTCCCCGAAATTTCCTTGTTGAAATCAAGTAAAGAGTTGGGGATAATCCTTCCTCATTATTGCTTCATGTTCCCACGTGATTTCTTTAACATCTTTATTGCGCCATAATACTTGAATCAAAGGAATAACTTTATTGCGTAAGACTTGCTCTTTTCTGTCTAGGATTCTGACTGGGGCTAGCATAATAGTCAAGTCATTCTGAATTTCTATCGCTTGATTCGTGATATCATTGGACTCATCGTGCAAGTACTTCCTCAGTAGTGACACATGAAAAACATTATGTAATTGCCTTAATTCCATAGGCAAATTCAAACGATATGCTACGGGTCCAATTCTTTCGATCACCTCATAGGGCCCCATAAATCTTGGGCTCAACTTTCCCTTCTTCTTAAATCTCAACACTCCCTTCCACGGAGATATCTTCAAGAATACCCAATGACCAACTTGGAATTCAAGAGGTCGTCTTCTTTTGTCAGCATATCCTTTCTGTCTGCTCTGAGTTGCTCTGAGATTCTCCCTAACCAGTTTGATTCTTTCAGTAGTCAAGTCTATCATTTCTGGGCCATATATCTTTCTCTCTCCAACTTCTTCCCAGCATACTGGAGTTCTACACCTCCTTCCATACAAAGCTTCGAAGGGTGCCATCCCAATACTAGTTTGATACTGATTATTGTATGCAAACTCTATCAAAGGCAAGTAAGCATCCCAGCTTACTGAGAAGCTCAATACACTTGCCCTCAGCATATCTTCTAGTATTCTGATGATTCTCTCTGTCTGTCCATCTGTTTGTGGGTGAAAAGCTGTACTAAACTGTAATTGCGTACCCATAGCTTCTTGAAAACCCCTCCAAAATCTAAAAGTAAATCTAGAATCTCTATCAGACACAATAGTCAATGGCACTCCATGTAATTTCACTATCTCTGCCACATACAACTCAGCCAACTTTTCTGGACTCCAGGTAGTTTTAATAGGAAGAAAATGTGAGGATTTAGAAAGTCTATCCACTATAACCCACACAGCATCATACCCTCTCTGGGTACGGGGAAAACCAGAGACAAAATCCATACTTACATTTTCCCATGGCCACTCAGGTATCGGAAGAGGTTGTAATAAACCTGCTGGATGCCTATTCTCAGATTTTACCTGTTGACAAGTCAAACATTTAGCAATGTATTCTGCTACATCCCTCTTCATCCCTGACCACCAATAATTCTGTTTTAGCCCCCTGTACATCTTATTATTTCCCGGGTGCATGGAATATATCGAATCATGAGCCTCCTTTAGTATTTCTTTTCTCATCTCTTCATCATTGGGAACACAAATTCTTTGTCCCGATACTACCATACCATCATCTCTGATTCTAAACTCGGTCGGCTTCCCGCTCAACACTTCCTGCCTGATTTTCTCTATTCCCTCATCTTTACTCTGTAGCTGTAATAAACGATCAATAATAGGAGATTGAACTACCATATTTGCCATCAATGCTCCTTTATCATTGACACTCAATTGCATCCTCATTTCTCTTAATTCTATCATCAAGCTAGTATCATGACTCTCAAAAGCAGCTAATCTCCCTGTAGCTTTTCTACTCAATGCATCTGCTACTACATTAGCCTTTCCTGGATGATAATGAATTGTACAATCATAATCACAAATTAATTCCATCCACCTCCTCTGCCTTAAATTCAACTCCTTCTGGGTTGGTAAATGCGTCAAACTTTTATGATCAGTAAAAATTTCACACTTGGCTCCATATAAATGGTGTCTCCAAATCTTCAAAGCAAAGACTATTGCAGCCAATTCTAAATCATGGGTCGGGTAATTTCTCTCATGATTCTTCAGTTGCCTAGATGCATAAGCTATAACTTTCCCATGTTGCATCAACACACATCCCAACCCCTGATGCGACGCATCACTATAGACCACAAATCCTTCATCACCAGATGGAAGCACTAATACTGGGGCAGTAGTCAGTTTTTCTTTCAACAGTTGAAAACTTCTCTCACACTCCTCTGACCACTTAAACTTTTCATCTTTCCTGGTCAATGTAGTCAAAGGTCTAGCAATCATAGAAAAATTTTGAATAAATCTCCTATAATAGCCAGCCAATCCCAAAAAGCTTCTAATTTCAGTTACATTCGTGGGTCTCTCCCAAGTCAACACTGCTTCTACTTTTTGTGGGTCAACTGCTATTCCATCTCCCGACACAATATGGCCCAAGAAGGATATTTCATTCAACCAAAACTCACATTTAGGAAATTTCGCATATAATTTCTCATTCCTTAGGATCTCCAACACTATCTCCAAATGTCGCATATGCTCCTCTTCATTCTTAGAATATACTAAAATATCATCAATAAACACAATTACAAATCTGTCCAAGAATGGTTTAAACACCCGGTTCATAAGGTCCATAAATGCCGCAGGAGCATTGGTCAACCCAAAAGGCATCACTAAGAACTCATAATGACCATAACGTGTCCTAAAAGCAATTTTAGGTACGTCCCCCTCTTTTATCCTTAATTGATGATATCCCGACCTCAAGTCTATCTTAGAGAACACTCTAGCTCCTTGTAATTGCTCGAATAGGTCATCTATCCTGGGTAAAGGATATCTATTTTTGATTGTGATCTTATTTAATTGTCTATAATCAACACACAACCTTAATGTCCCATCCTTCTTCTTGACAAATAACACAGGGGCTCCCCAGGGTGATGTACTAGGTTGGATAAACTGTTTATTTAGCAACTCCTGAAGCTGAACTTTCAACTCTCTCAATTCAGCTGGTGCCATTCTATAGGGTGCTATGGATATAGGTGCTGATCCTGGAATCACTTCAATAGAAAATTCGATCTCCCTATTGGAAGGCAATCCAGACAACTCCTCAGGGAATACATCAGAAAAATCTTTTACCACAGAGATTTCTTCTAACTGTCTACCTTCTTTGCTAGAATCCACCACATATGCTAAATACCCCTCACAACCCTTCCTCAACCATTTACTAGCAGTTAAGGCAGAAATCAGACAATTAACAAGTATTTTACGTTCTCCCTGAAAATTAAACTCCTCCTGCCCGGGTATCCTGAACACCACATTTTTCTTAAAACAATCTACCCATGCATGACATGCAGATAGCCAATTCATCCCTAGAATTACATCAAAATCTGTCATATCTAAAGGCAATAAATCAACCTCAAATTCTCGGTCAGCAATATTAATCACACAACTTTGATAAATTGTTCTGATAATAACCCTATCTCCAGTAGGAACCTCAACAATAATGGCATGCATCAAAGGACTAGCACTGACATCAATAGACTTCATATAATTACTAGACGCAAAAGAATGGGTTGCACCAGGATCAATCAATAATCTAGCAGCCCTACCAAGGATAGATATCATACCCATAACAACATCAGGAGTGGCTTGTGCATCCTGCTGGGTCAATGCATAGACTCTGCCATCTCTGGAATAAATCTGACTGCCACGTCCTCGCTCTGCTACAGATCCTCGACCTCTGCCCCGAACACTTCCCGATCCGCTGCCTCTCTCCATCGGTCTTCTCCCGACACTTCCAATGCTTGCTTCAATTGACTTCCCCGCTGGACAATCTGCAGCAACATGTCCTCCCTCACCACATACAAAGCATATCTGTGTAGGGCAGTTCCGAGATAAATGCCCCATCTGATTACATTTAAAGCAAACCCTTGACTCCCGATCATAAATCAGATTTTCACTTCCCCTTGGCAGCATATTCATTCCTCTACCATAACTCCTAATCCCCATAGCCTGTCTCCCAAATCGAGGGGTCCCATTGGTATTACTCTGAGCTACTGAAGTAACAGATCTTGCTTGCCTCTGAGTCTGCCCTACCGTTCCTTGTGACAAAGAACGCCCCCTCTGGGGTGGTCTCCCACCCTGTACAGCCATACTGCTACCACCTCTAGATCCCTCAAATCTAGTTCTCTTCAACCAATCCCTCCTACCTTTAAACTCTATTAAATCTCTCTCAATCTGCAATGCTTTATCTACCAGTACAGCATAATTTCCTATGCCCATGTAAGAGAGTTTAAAACGAATTTCATAGTGTAATCCGTCTAAAAATCTCTTGCATTTTCTTTCCTCCGTATTCACGAACTCGGGTACAAATCTTGACAGGGCTACAAATTTACTATCATATTCAACCACCGACAAATTTCCCTGTTTTAGGTGGATAAATTCTCTTTCTTGTTGTGCCCGAAAAGAATCTGGAAAATACTTCGCAAAGAATTCATCCTTAAATTTATTCCAAGTCAAAGGTTGATCTATTCGTGTACTCATTCTGGGCAAAATATCCTTCCACCATTGAGAAGCCTCGCCCTTCAGCATAAACGAAGCAAAGGCAACCTTCTGTTTATCAGACACTGGTAACACCTCAAAATATTTTTCCACATGCTCAATCCACTGTTCAGCTTCCACCGGATTTACAGATCCTTTAAATGACTGAGGTTTAAACTTAAGAAACCTCACGAAACAATCCCCTTGCATTTCATTTACAAATACCCCTCCATCAGGAACCTCTTGCCTCACTACCTCTGGTTCTCTTCCATTCCTTTCCTCTAATATTCTTTGCAAATTAGCAGCCCGTTCTTCGGCTGCATTTATTCTCTCTAAAGCACGGTTAAGAGCGTATTGCAATTCATCATTTCTACTTTTAGATACTTCCCCAGCTCTACTCGTACCAGTTGCACTATCACCATGTTCCCTTGCGGGAACCACCGACTCGACTTCTTCATCTACTTCAGTCCTCCTAAAAATTGGGGGTCTACCACGTCCCCTCTGATTTTGAACTCTACCTCTAGTTCTCGCACGACCACGTGTCATCCTCAGACTCTGCATTTAAGAATATTATTTATTTAGATCTTCCACTTTTTAGGTTCTCATGCAGTCTACAGAATCTTAAAACCTAATGCTCTGATACCAAAATTGTAACGACCCATCCCAGGTTGGCCACCCCTGGACGGTGTCATCACATTTTGAAAATCCAAGCACGACACATATATGCAACAATAAATATAATACTACCAGATTTTTTTTTTTTTTTTTTACAGGAGAGGTAAACATGTCTGATATTCACTTAAACATAAAATACATAAATGCATGAATATTTACAATAAAATTTTTACAAGTCTTTAACTCGATTGTCTGAGGATATTAACACGTACTTGGCTTACAGAAAAAAGATCTAGACTGATTCTCAACCCACCAGACTATTTATCTTGACTGCTTCCTGAAATTATTGAACAGTGAGGAGTGAGCTTCACAAGCTCAGCGAATTAAATTTACTAAAAGTATTCCAAATTCCATCAATAATCCTTTAATATTAAAAATTATTTATCGCATAACCTGATGACAACTTTCTACTATCAATCTCTTCTTCTCAATCATTGGTTCACCTTAAGACTATAAATTTTTTTTTTTCCTAATTTCCTCGTAATGAGGTTCATATCAAAAAGTCCATCATTTAGATAATTCTTATCACTGTCTTTTTATATGAAACTCAACCTTCTATAATTAAATTCACAAAAAGTATGACATCTCAACATCTCGAAAATCTCATCATTATAGCTGTCTCTTTTTATGAGACCCAACCATCTATAATTTAATTCACAATTAATATACCACAACTCAGCATCTCAAATAATGCAATGATAATTAAAACAGATGCAGATGCATGAATGATTATGATGGGAACGTCTTCCCACCTGTCGACAGGTTATTATTATCTTAGACCGGCTGCCCTCCCGGTTCTTTTATTCTCATCAGACCGGCTGCCTTCCCGGTTAATTCCAGCATATACCGGCTGTCACGGTTTTCACTTTTCATCCCAGCATATACCGGCTGTCACGGTTTTTATTTTTTCATCCCAGCATATACCGGCTGTCACGGTTATTTCATTAGACCGGCTGCCTTCCCGGTTCTTTCGGTTATATTATTTAATGCATATGTACATGACCAATGATATGAAACAGTAATATAAAATTTTTATTCAAATTATAAAAATTCCACAGGATTCTTCTCTACCCAAATCACATCAAATAATTCATTAAAGTCTGTTCAGATCCACTAAATTTAATCTCAACTTGTCCATCAGAATTTGTCGAAATCCACTAAAATTCATCTCGTCATAATTCGTATTAAAACATCTATAGATCTCATCAATAATTTATTTATTGCTTTTATCCTCAAATAAACTTATGATTTTCAAAAATATCATTTCTCACCAAAATATTTCTACCTGGTCAAATTTCCTATCATACCCATAAATCAATTTTTCATCTATCACCCTAGCATACTTTAATAATTAATTTTAATAATATCACCAAATAATTGATTTTTATTTAGACTACTAAGAGTAAATCCAACTCACCACGTAGTACTTTAAAGCTACTCGTGGGCCACCTCTTTGCCTTTCCCGATCTTCCTCGAATTTTCTCCTGATTGTTGACTACCAACACCTGACATAATATTGGAATTTAAATTTCTTATTATTTCTTCTTTTCTCCATAAACTACGCAGTTTGAAAATTTTCTATTTTAACCTCCGAAACTTTCATAAATGATAAAATAACATTACCTTATTACCTTCTGCTATTTTGATAGCTTCCAAAAATATTTTTGAAAATACTCTCAAAATCTTGTTCCTTCCACCTTTCTATAAATTTCCAAGTGTTTTAAGAACACATATGAAATATTTGGAACTAATCAAAAATTCTTTCGCGTTCCCTTCATAAACCTCTCGTACTCAATATATAAGAGAGCTTGGCTGCAAAATTTCAGCAGCTCCCTCCTTCAATAGTCTCCATGATTTGGAGATAATGGCATAATAATTACAAAAACATCATGATGGCTAAAGAAAACATCATGATTAGAAAACATAATCATTATATTGTTTTTCTTTTTCTTTTTCTTTATTCTCCACTTCCACACTAAACAACAAACACTTAGATAAAATAATTCCACCCAAAAATTGCTTTCTTGGTGGCTGCCCCGAGTACTGTTCAAAGTTGACTTTTTTTTTTTTTTTTTTTTTCAACCTTGGTCTCCAGAAATCTTCATTCAGCCATTCAGGGATTTAACTCTTTGTCATATTGATAAAAATATACACTTACCCAACTTTTTAAAATACGGATATTACAAAAATATAATAAAACAATAAGATAATATTATTATAGTAACTAATATAATTTAATAAAAAAATATAATAACATTAGATTAGTAATAAATTAATAAATATAAAATATATGATTAAAAATTAAATAAATTAATAAATATTTTAAAATATAATACTTTACAGAAATCATAAAATAATATATTATATTATTTTATAATTTATAATATAGTATATTAATATATATAGTAATATATGACTACTAATTTATAAAAATCATTATAATACTAAATATTAGAAAATAATAAAATAAATATTAATACAATAATATAATTACATAAGGTATTTAAATAATAAATAAAATGATATATATATATATAATAAAATGATAATAATATTAAATATCATGAAATAATATATGAATAATAACAAAATATTATTATAGTAAAAATTTAATGTATTAATAAAAATAAGATAATAAATAAATAATAGTACTAATATAAGATAATTATATAACAAAATTATAAATTATTTGCAATTAATAAAAAATAATATAATAATTAATATGATTAATTTTGTATACACTTTATCCTTAAACACATTTTATTCGATTTGATTTCATTTTAATGGTATGAATATGTTAACCAAACAACCTCAATTCCATTACAGTTTTGATTACATTACAACTTCGATTACATCACCGCAACCAAGAGGAGCATTAATGACTAACAAACATTTTAACCATAAGTTACAAAGGAATTAAGAGATTTCCTTTTACTTTAATGATAATTGATTTCAAATAAATATTGATTTATTAAAAATATAATTGTCGTGGAGCAAAAATAAGAGTAATGGGAATTTTTTAGAGATTTTTTCATAAACTTTTTAAAGCAATTTTACAACATAGGTATGTAAATAAAATCCATAATTTATTTTAAATATCTGACCTACCATGCATGCATTTGGTTACAAGTATATAAGAGTCAAGAAGAGCATTGACAATATAACTTGGTTTGTACCAATCGCATTTAAAGAATTCTTAACCCTTCTCATTTTTAGTCCACAACTTACCTCACATACACGAATCACTCTTTCGGACAGTTGGATGCAGTTCTTAACGTTGAAGGAAAAAGGTTTATTTGTCATTAATGTAAATTAATATAAATCTGAACATCTTTTGTTTGGTATGTAAAATACATAATTTGGGCAAGTGTATCTGACTTACCATGCATGCATTTAATTATAAGACTCCAGCTGAACATTACTAAATATGACATCCAAAAGACTTTTCTCTTAAGCTTGCTCTTTGCCAATTGATTTTTTTTCATATATATATATATATATATATATATATATATATATAATATAAGTTGGGAAACAAGTGACCCTCACGGAAAAGTTACGGTTATCAATTTGGTTGTGTGAAATTGAGATCGAAGGTAAACAAGTTGTGCAAACAGTTTAGACATGGTGGGTAGTTTACTTTAAATTAAATTAACTTATCTTTGTTTTCTATTAATTTTCACTTGAAATGCAATATTTGATGTGAAATTAGATTTTGAAAATGAATTGTTTATTATTTGAATCATCAGGTGAAGAACAGGAAATGGGAGACCTTAGTGCTTGCATACAAGACGCTAGGAGTGGTAATGGGGTCACTAGCCACATCTCCACTATATGTATACCCATCGATGAAGTTGAAATATATATTTTTATTATAAATAGAACGTGCAAATTTTGAAATTGTGTTGATATTCATCTAGAAAACGAAATTTTTGGACAAAATTGCTGCCTTTGTGGTCATCAAACTTGTGTGAACCCACAAAGGGACAACAACATCAATATGAGTAAAATCTAATAATTATCCCTATATATGATGTTTTTTTATTTTGTTACAACGCAAAAGAGGAGGATTAAACTCATATCTCCTAAATAGAAGACCTAATGGTGATCGTTAGTCCTTATATATGGTTGATTCTTGTTTTAAAATGTCATTGCATGAACAAAAATATTTTTTTTGTCATGTATTTTGATGACCTTTTAGGTTGTAATAGAAACTTATGTTATCAAGACTCGGATATGAGTGTCAATACGTGTCGCTACTCATTTATTCTTCATAATTTTTTTTAATTTAAAATGTCTCTTTTTAACTGGTACAGTATGCACGGAATGCAAATTGCGCACGGAATGCAAATTGCGCACGAAATGCAAACTGCGCACGTAATGCGCAGAGAGTACGCAAACTGTGCACACACTGCGCACATTGAGGGCCTTTTGGCAGGCACATTGCGTACACACTACACAATCTGCCAAGTGTCATACCCTTGTTCTACTGTCGAGTGTCCGACACGGTACGTATATATATATGTATGTATATATATATATATATATATGAAATTGCATTGAGCAGCAGGTTTGAGTGTTCTAAAATTGAAAATTTGTCCTCGAAGTTCAACTAGAATGCATAAATTGTCATTTTTCAGCACTCTTAATTCTTCAAAAATAACATATATATATGCATTTGATTGATTGCAGGCGGAACGTTTGCCTTGTATTCATTGCTTTGTAGGAATATGAATGTTCAATTTCTTTCTTCTAAACGCAATGATTCAAACTGTATTTCGCTTGAGAGAACTGAAAAAACCAGGCTTGGAAATTTTTTTGAAGGAAGTATTGTTGCCAGAAGACTACTGCTTTTCATTGCTATATTGGGCATGTGCATGCTAATTGGTGACAGTGTACTTACTCCTGCAATTTCAGGTTCCTTGCTTCTTCTTTTTTATTTTTATTTTTGCCCCTAATATTGTTTGATGCAATACTTAATTGGATTCATATTATAATTTGTTGAGTATATATGTTGACAGTGATGTCAGCAATTGAAGGATTAAGAGCACCTTTTCCTTCTGTGAGTAAATGTAAGTATTGATGCAGATTGTTTTAACTTGAAGATTTATGAGATTTTCCCAAAGCTTTAAAATCAGTGGTGACTTAGAACTTAGTTACAGCTTTAGAGTTGTTTTATTTTGACAAATATATACTCCACTGGATTATTCCTGCAATCAATACTCTTTTGGAAGGCATTTGTTGTTTTTATGATAGAATTATGTTTTACAAAGCACTTGAATGAAGTGGGTAGCTTTATCATGAGGAATGGCAACAATTACTGAAATTGCATTGAAGTCTGTTTTGGGCAAACATTAGGAGAAACAGACTTTAATTATATTGGAATTCTGGTAACATAATTTTCGTGAGAGGAAGTGACTTTCTGTTTTTTTTGAAATTAAATTCAGTTTCCAAGTTTAACTTTTTGGTTCAAATTTTAATTTTTTTTTTCAGGTATGGTGGAGGCTCTTTCTGCCATAGTTCTAGTTGTTCTTTTCTTGCTGCAGAGATTTGGGACGTCTCGAGTGAGCTTTCTGTTTTCCCCTATCGTCGTTTTATGGACTTGTGTACTCCTCTTGTAGGAATATATAGCATTATAGTCCATTACCCAGGTATTTTCAAGGCTTTCTCCCCTCACTACAGCGTCCAATTTTTTTTGAGAAATGGGAAGGAAGCCTGGTTGTTGCTTGGTGGCACAGTCCTCTGTATAACAGGTACGGTTTAATGTTCAAATTTTAATGCTGCAAATTTGATGAAGAAGAGCCTCTTGATCAAGTTATTTTTTTGCTTGTATATTATTCCTGTTAAAGCTTCTGCTTGTTCTGTAAAAATATCTTTTTTTTCCCTTGACATACTCTTGAATTTTTGGTTTACATATGCACCTGAAAATGAAAATGAATTCCGAAAACTAGAATGCAAGATTCTTTTAGCAAAGAATATCAGAAAGTGATTACATATGAACATCCAATGAGCACTTTTCATTGTTTTCTTTCATGCTTCCCCATTGGAAAAATGTGATAGGATTGTTATCCTAATTCGTGATTCGACTAGTTTATATCAAATGGCAACAGACAATTTGATAGTATAAAAATAGAAGAAGAAAAGCAGATTGGAGGAATATATTATTAATTAGATTAGTCTTTCTGTTGGGTAATCAAGGATCTGCTTGCATCTCTTATTTATCCCAAATTTGATTAATTTGTGAATTTCGACAGATTGAGTTGCATTAAGGTATATGTCTCTTATTCATGTGGTGATTATTTCTCACTATACAGGTTCGGAAGCATTGTTTGCAGATCTTGGCCATTTTAATAGAAGTTCCATTCAGGTAATTAAACTATAATTTCATCTGATTATTATTGTCCTTTGTCTATGAACAAAATGAGTTCCTCTGACACCTTTCTTCCTGTCAAACAGATAGCTTTTTTGTTTACAATATATCCATCACTGGTTCTCACATATGGGGGGCAAACGGCTTACTTGATCAAAAACCCCAATGATCATGATGATGGATTCTATAAGTTTATACCAAAACCAGTTTACTGGCCTATCTTTGTCATAGCAACATTGGCTGCGATTGTTGCTAGCCAATCACTGATATCGGCTACCATTTCTGTTATCAAGCAAGCTGTTGTACTGGACTATTTTCCCCGCGTCAAGGTGGTGCACACGTCTTCTAGCAAAGAGGGCGAGGTGTACTCTCCTGAAGTCAATTACATCTGTATGATCATTTGTGTTGCTGTGGTAGTTATTTTCGGAGATGGAAAAGAGATCAGAAATGCTTATGGTATGCAAAATTAATTAATACCCTACCATTAATTTTGCATTAGCTTAGATTCAACAACCATATATGATTCTATAGGTTCTTAGGCTACGATTGGTATGAGAGAAATGTGAGAAGAAAGAAAAGAGAGAGGAAAGGAAAAGAGAATTAAATCTTTCCTCTTTGTTTGGTATAGATGATGGAAAAGAAGAAAGAAAGAAGAAAAAAAAAAACAAAAAAGAGGGGGGAAAGAAAATGAGAAGAAAAGAAAAAGATTGATCTTTCCTCTATGCATTTAGTAGAGAAGGGAAAAAAATAGCTCATTTTACTCCACTTTTCATTCCGCCCAATTTGGGAGGATTAGTAGTTATGACTTGGAAAGCAATAGCTGGATGAAAAAGTGAATCATCCTATTTTCTTTTCCCCATATTTCTCTTACCAATCAGTTGAAAAGTGCTTTCCTCTTCATTTTCTTTCCCCTTCCTCCTGCTCATTTTTCCTTTCTATTAGTCATAGCTTTAGAGTATCTCTAATAGTCTTAGCACCAACGAATTGCAAATTAAATGGAATATTATTAGTGCCATGTACTGTTATTTCATAATTATATTTACTACCATTGGTGATTTTGACTATACAGAATTTTCTTCTGGATGAAATATTTATCTATCTATGCCTCTATAAACTTCTTTTACAAGAAATTGCATTATATGTTATTTTCTCCAGTACTAATTATCTGCACTTAATTTCATTTTTCTCTTAAATGGTTCTTTCAGCATGTACAATCTATTAACTAAATTAAACCTTCCTTTCTTTTCAGGTGTTGTTGTTTGCCTAGTCATGGTGATCACAACTATATTACTGACTCTAGTCATGATCATAGTGTGGCGAACTCCATTTCTGGTTGCAATTTACTTCCTCGTATATTTGATGTTTGAAGGTCTTTATGTGACTGCGATTTGCACTAAGTTTACTCAGGGAGGATGGATTCCTTTTGTGATATCTTTTATGCTTGCCTTCATTATGTTTGGCTGGTTCTACGGGAGGCAAAAGAAAATGGAATACGAGTTAACTCACAAGATAGATATGGCGAGACTTGGAATGCTATTAGCTGATGATCAGATTATCCAAAGGGTACCTGGATTTTGCTTCTTTTACACCAACATTCAAGAGGGTTTCACTCCTGTTCTTGGGCATTATATTAAAAACATGAAATCTCTACCCAAAATCACTATCTTCACTACACTTGAATACTTGTTGGTTCCTAAGGTTGATCCATACAAGAGGCTTGTCATCAGCAAACTAGATCTTAAAGGAATTTACTCGTGTGTGATTCGATATGGGTATGCAGATTCCTTAGACTTTGAAGCAGAGGACTTTGTAAGTCAAGTAATTAATAGCTTGCTGGCACGCATGCAAAATTCACCAACAGATGATATTCAACAAGAGTATTCTGATTTGCTAGATTCAAAACTGGCTGGTGTCATTCATGTTCAAGGGAAGACAAGGTTTCATATAGGCAAGAATTGTAGCTGGTTTGACAAAATTATGGTTGCCTTCTATGAAGTTATGCACAATAATTGTAGGTCTGCATTGCCTTCACTTGAGGTGCCAGTACAACAGCGTATTGAGGTTGGAATGCTTTATGAGGCTTAAAATTGTCACACTTGTTTAAGACTTTAATTTTTATCCTATCTGTTTGTAACAGGTTATATGCCTTCTTAAAAGAAAAAAAAAGGAATATCATTAAATGAATTGAAATGAACTTTAAGACTGTTTGAGTAAGTAGTTAGAAGCCTAATTCATGGAAATTCTCACCACTTGCAGCTTTTAAATTTTTATTTTTCCATTTTGATGGGAGCTGTTGATAGAGTGTTAGGTCCACGTAAACCCTTCGGTGGCTTAAGAGATAACAAGGGTTTAGATTCTCCATGTTGAACAATGAGCGAATGGTAACACCGTATAAAGTCAGGAACACTTAATAATTTTTCCAACAAAGAGAACATTCAGAGTCTCAAACAACTCTTCATGATCTACAACTCCTGAATGTATGCAAAACACATTAATGACTATAAATGTGCAATTTACAAGAAAGAAATAGAAAGACATAATATCAGTATAAAGAACTAAGAATTGATGCTCCTTAAATTCGTAAAGGCATGTCTGGACAGGCGAAAAAAGCACTATCCCAGGCCAAGCTCTTGCGCAAATCACACTTCGACTCTGATTGCCAACATTTCTCTTCAATTTGTCATAGTATGTATACTACAGTCTCCATATACTGAGGATTCGCAGTCTCGGTCAGTTGGAAACCATCAAGCTTCTTTCTGTTCTTTGAAAACCCTGTCAAAATGAGTCCATTCAAAATTGTATTTCAGCAACTATAGAAAGTAATTAGAAAACTAGCTCTTGCACTCGATTCTGAAATCTTAAAATTTAAAAACCAAAAGCCAAGGTCTTCTGGTACCAATCTCACACGTCAAGAAAACCAGGAATGTTGATATACTAAACTTCAAAATCCTCACTCAATGCGATTACAAGACACACCAAAACAGAGAGATGAAGTTGATCCATTACATGTGTTATGTAAGTAGGTGTATGGGTGTGGGTATCAATGACCATGTAATGAATGCCCAACACGGAGTATTTAGAATTTTTTTTTAACTAAATGGTAAGGAGTGACAATTTTGCAAATCAATTGTATACATCTTTTTTGTATGCCGTATAATTTTATACATGGTTCTATTTATACGACAACTAGGGACCACGATAATTCTATATTACAAGAAACATGACTATAAACATAGATGGAAACATGGCTATAAACAAAGATGTTGTTTTGGACCAAAGGAATAAAGTAGCTAAAAACATGGAACCATGTTTCTAGCTACCTTAGACCCACAATTTATTATGTTCGCAAGGAGTATATGATAGATTAGATTCAGATAAATATAATCATGTGTTTCAAGAGGAAACAACTAGATTGTGAATGCCAAACCTTTCACAAGATGTTCACAGACACCATATACCAATGAACTAATGAAACACGGTGAACTAACTTTCCAATTTAAAATTGAGTAATACAGTAACTTGAGTTACAATTCGAAGCATTGATGCCGAAAAATGGTTAAGATCTAATTTCTTCAAGTCTTGATGTCAATTCAAGTCTAAGTGTTGAGAGATGATGCGAAGTCCTTATTAGATCCACATTAGTTTAGTATAAGAATACGTGAAAAAAGAATTCACTCGGAGGTTTTATTTTTCAGGAGAACTCTATGATGCTTAAGTGAACAAATGACTAAAGATGACTTGAAATCAAAGAGAGAGAATAATTTGAGAAATGTGTAAAAAATGAGGTAACTGGAATAATGAGCCATTTTATAGGGTAAAAAATCTTACCCTAATGGGAAAGGTAGTGGGCCCCTGGATGAAGTTAACATTTCGCTCTTTGAATAAGACGGTGCTTTTGCAAGCCATGTGTCTCTCCTGCATTGGTGGTTACACCTAAGATGTAAATTTAGCATTTTGTCCTTGAGGGTTCGCCACACGTCTGACTCTTATTAGGTGGTGTATTTTTACCCACATCATATACCCTCCACTCTCTTAAGCGCAAAGTTTACCTTGAGGGAGTAGCTTTTAAATTTGCCAAGTGTTTGGAGTTGGCATTCACACGTTTACTATAAGGCTTCCAGTTGGCGTGCTAACATCGACCTTGAAGCTTCTGACCGGTATGCTCATGTCGATCTTGAAGCTTTTGGTCGGCGTTCTCAAGTCGGCCTTAAGACTTCTAGTCAACGTTCTTATGTTGACCTTAAAGCTTCTAGTCGGCATGCTCACGTGAGTACAGTCTTAAGGCTTCTGGTTAGCGCACTTACGTCGACATTAGAGCATGACATCGATGCACTCATGTCGGCATTAGGGACTTACATCAGTTCACTAATTTTGGCATTAGGGACTCACATCGATGCACTTACATCGCCTTTAGAGTTTGACATCAATGCACTCACATCGATCTTAGGGCCTGACATTGATGCACTCATGTCGGCATTATGGCTTGACATCAGTGCACTCACGTCAGCTTTAGGGACTGATATTAGTGCATTCATGTCGACACTAAAGCTTGACATCGATGCACTCACGTCGGGTTTAGGACCTGACATCGATGCACTCACATCGGTCTTAAAGTTAGACATTGGTGCACTCATGTCAGCCTTAGGCCTGACATCAGTGCACTCAGGTTGGCATTAAAGTTTGACAATTGTGCACTCATGTCGGCCTTGGGCTTCAGTGAGCTCCATGAGTGACTCTAATTGATGCACTCAAGTTGATCTTAAGGCTTCAGTAGGTCCCAATGAGTGACTCTAATTGGTGCACTCATGTCGATCTTAGGGCTTTAGTAAGCCCCAATAAGTGACTTTATTTGGTGCACTTATGTCGGTCTTAGGGCTTCAGTGAGCCCCAATGAATGACTCTACTTGATCCACTAACGTTGGTTTAACACTTGACATCAGTGCACTCATGTTGGTATTAAGGCTTAACATTGGTGCACTCATGTCAGCCTTAGGGTTTTAGTGAGTCCTTATGAGTGACTCTAATTCATGCACTTATATTGGTCTTAGAGCTTCAGTGAGCCCCAATGAGTGACTCTAAACAATGCATTAATGTCAATATTAGGGCTTCAGTGGGCCTCAATATGTGACTTTAATCAGTGCACTCATGTCGATACACTTATGTCAGTCTTAGGGCTTTAGTGAGCCCCAATAAGTGACTCTAATCGGTAAACTCATGTTGATATTAGTGTTTCAGTGGGCCCTAATGAGTGACTTTATTTGGTGTATTCATGTCGGTCTTAGGGCTTTAGTGGACCTCAACGAGTGACTCTAATCAATGCATTCATGTTAGTCTTAGGATTTCAGTGGCTCCAATATGTAACTTTAATAGGTGCACTCGTTTAGGTCTTAGGGTTTCAGTGGGGCCCAATCAGGCATTCTTTGGTGCACTTTTGTCGATCTTAGGGCTTCAAAAGCCCCAATAACTGATTCTAATAAGTGCACTCATGTCGGTCTTAGAGTTTTAGTGAGCCCCAATAAGTGACTCTAATTGGTACACTCATGTCGATCTTGGGGCTTCAATGAGCCCTCATGACTAACTCTAATCGGTACACTCATGTTATTCTTGGGATTGGTGCACCCATGTCAGTCTTAGAGGTTCATTGGGCCCCAATGAGTGAGTCTAATCGGTGCACTCACGTCAGTTTTAAGGCTTGACATCAGTGTACTCATATCGGCATTAAGGCTTGACATTGGTACACTCATATCAGCATTAAGGCTTGACATCGGTGCACTTATGTCGACCTTGGGGCTTTAGTGAGTCCATATGAGTGACTCTAATCAATTAACTTATGTTGGTCTTAGGGCTTCATTGATCCCCAATGAGTAACTCTAGTCAATGCACTCATGTCGGTCTTAGGGTTTTCATTAGGCCCCATTGAGTGACTCTAATTGATGTATTCACGTTGATCTTAAGGTTTGACATCGGTGCACTTATGTCTGCATTAAGGCTAGGCATCGGTGCATTTATTTCGGCATTAAGACTAGACAACGAAGCATTCATGTCAGTCTTGAGGCTTGAATGAGTCCTTATGTGTGACTCTAATTGACGCACTTATGTCGGTCTTAGGGCTTCAGTGGGCCCTAATGAGTGAATCTAATCGGTGCACTCAGGTTGATCTTAGGGCTTTAGTGGGCCCCAATGAGTGATGTTGGAGTTTGTCTAAGATTTAAACGGAAAAAGGAAGGAAGAAAAATCAGCACGTTCAGCAAGGGGTGCACACCAGTGTGCACCGCGGCCCAGCCTTGTCCAAGCCGCAGCGCCCAACAAGGAGGAGTGCTGGAGGAAGGGGCAAGCCGCGTCACTGCCTCCCCAAGGCCATAGCGCCCAGAATGGATGCAAGTGGAGGTGCTTTAGCCCTATTCAAGGCCGCAGCACACCCTGTTTCAGGCCGCGACGCTAGGCACACTAATGCACACATATTTCAGCCTTTAGTTGAGTTCGTGAGACATGCTCAAAACACATAGGATCACTAAGGATTAATGGAGGGCCATAGTTAATTGGTCATCAAGATCTAAGGGTGGAGATTAACCCTCAAGATTGAACAAGAAGTTGGTGCACTATATAAAGAGTCACCTAGCTTCATTCTCATCAATTAATTGAGAGATTACATGAGCCACATTGTGACATACAAGTGATCATTACACAAGAGAGAATTATGTGAGAGTGCAAAGACACAAAACACAAGAGGGACTCATTGTAGAAAGACTGGTTGTAAAAAGAGAAGTAGTATAGATTGTGGGTAGAGTGCTTTTGTAATAGTTTTATCACTTTCTTTCTTCTCTTCTTGGTTCTTCAAGAACTTAGGTTTCTTAGAGAGAGTTGCTGTATTTTATAAAGAACTCCATTGATAAGATAGTGTAGAGAGCTTAGAGGAGCTCACGGGGATGTAGGCACATTGCCGAACCTCGATAATAAATTGCTTGTGTTCTTTTCTTTCTTGCTTTCGTTTACTGTTTCATTTCATTACAAGTCATTCTAAACTTGGGTGTTTGGGAATCATCACCTGGGCATTCTTGTGAGGTAATTTCCAACAAGTGACTTTATTTCGTGCACTCATGTTGGTTTCAAGGCTTCAATGGGCTCTAATGAGTGATTCTAATCGATGCACTTAAGTCGGTCATAGAATTTTAGTGGACCCCAATGAATGGCTCTAATTGATGCACTCATATCGGTCTTAAGGCTTTAATGGGCCCTAATGAGTGTCTTTATTTGGTGCACTCATGTTAGTCTTAAGGCTTCAGGGCCCCCCAATGAGTAAGTCTAATAGGAGCACTCATGTTGGTCTTAGAGGCTCAGTAGGCCCCAATAAGTGACTTTAATCGGTATACTCATGTCGATCTTAAGGCTTCAGTGAGCCCTCATGAGTAGCTCTAATCAATGCACTCACGTAGGTCTTAGGGCTTCAGTGGGCCTCAATGAGTGACTCTAATCAGTCCATTCATGTCATTCTTAGGGCTTCTTTGGGCCCCAATAAGTGACTTTATTTGGTGCACACATATCAGTTTTGTGGTTTTAGTAGGCCTCAATGAGTAACTCTAATCGGTGCACTCATGTCAGTTTAAGGGCTTCAATCGACCCCAATGAATAACTCTAATTGGTGCACTCGATGTCAGTCTTAGGGCTTTAGTGGGTCCCAATGAGTGACTTTATTTGGCGCACTCATGTCAGTCTTAGGACTTTAGTGGGGCCTAATGAGTGGCTCTAATTAGTGTACTCGTGACGGTATTAGGGCTTCAATGGGCCCGAGGTGAAGCTCTTATTTTTTAGTGAGACGTTTGGGTTCCCCAAGGTACATTTTAAATTGTCAGAGTGATTTGATAGTTAAGGTGTCATTAAAGCTTAATTTTTACTTTTTAAATCCTATACAAGAGGGTATGAGATTTCATTTTCACTCACACTTCCTCATTTTCTTAAGTTGATAGCTTTTTTCTCGCTTCAAAACGTCATATCGAATTTTCTCTTAAGACTTTCATTTTAGTTGTTAGGTTCATCAAAAAAGCATTAGTAAGCACTCGTGTTTTTCTTTTATTTTTCATTATGTCTTCTTCTCGCACAAGTAGTGATAGAATAATAGACTTAGAAGAAGAAGAGAGTGCTAGAGAAACTTCAAACACTAAGGCTACGTTCAGTTACTCGGTAAGGGTCATTCCCTAGTCACGATAACTAGGGTCGTAACTAGTGGTTCGATGATAGAGGAGGTTCGAGCTGAGATGCATTTAGATTATGAGATGGTGAATTATCAAGTTAAAGAGAAAGCATGCACCCTGTCAGCTCGAGACCTTGAGGATTTCAAGGTTAGATATTGCATTATGGACCATTTTTCTCTTCATCCCCTAGTGAGAGAGCATGCAAATAGGTGAGGATTGGGCCTCTGTACGAGCTCGTCTGTTATTTGGATTATCTGAAAGCGGGGCTCAAGTTTTGCTTAGATTCAAATGTTGTGAGGTTAAATAACCACGTCAACATAAGTCTAGCCTAACTGTCGCCGAATGCAATGTTTCATCTTGGCCCTCAAGATTCAAGTTGGGTATACTCGAGGTGACGACCGAAGTGAATCCAACATGTTAAAGAGTTTGTATGTGATAAAAAAACATAAAAAATTCATTTGGTTCAACTTTTTTTCCAAGAAGGAAAAGAATTAAAACTCTCCTCGTGCTTCCTACCTCGACCAGAAATTGGAAGAACAAGTATTTCTTTGTCGAAGGGCCAATGACGCTCATGATCATAAGGAAATGGGAGGAGAGCCAGAAGAAGCTCCTGCTCTTACGACCGAGAAGGAAAGGGCGGTTAAAGCCATCTTGAATGCCAAAGTGAAGCTGATGGAGAAAGAATTGTTCTAACACGTGGAAATGTCCCATTTCACTTTTACTCGCTTTGGAGAGCCTTTTCCGTTTGCTTAAGTCTAAAAGAAACTTTAACAACATGAGAGCCTGACATATGGGGCATGTTTGATAACAGTTTTCAGTGTTCGAAAAGAGTTTTCAGTTTTCAGTGTTCGAAAAGAGTTTCTGAAAACAGTTTTCTGAAGAAAACATGTTTGGATAACTGTAACTCGAAAACTGTTTCCAAAACAGTTTTCAGTGAAATGTTGTTTGGATAATTAGTGTTCGAAAACTGTTTTGAAAATAGAAAACTGTTTGGATTACACCTTCTTGTAATTTTTTTTAGTTTTCAGTGTTCAGTTTAAATTTAATATCTAAAATTAATTTTATTTCTCATATTTACTAAATATAATTTTTTAAGCACACGCCAAATACTTGGAAATAATTAATATTATTTTATTTTTAAAATGTTAGTATTTTTTATATATCATCGATCAAACATGACAACACTCATTTTCAGATAACTTATTTTATTTTCTAAAAGATAACATTTTTTTCTTCTTAAAAATAAGATAGGTGAGGACAACTTTAAAATACAATATTCATTGATCAAATATAACTTTGATAAATTGATAAAATGAAAATAAAAGACCCAAAATTCTTCATTCAAAAGGGTTTGCCTCAACTGCCCAATTTGGTTAAAATAAAGAGTTGGGAAGTCAAATTCCATTGTCAAACTAGGAAGAAATAATCAATTATTCAAGCTTTTGTACAACATGGCTATTCCTCATGTTAAATCTTTCCACTGTAAGTACTTTTTTTTATAAATATTGTGTTTAGGTATTACAACTGCTATGTAATAAAATGATCTCACTAAATGATCACTACAATCAAAGTGAACGATACAAATTACACTAATCAATTTCATTCTTGAATAATATCATTCTATAAGCACCTCTTTCAAGTTACACCATATAAAAATCTGTACATGTGGAGGAAAAACAAAAGTAAATGTCCGATGTGTCAATTTTACACCATTATCATGCTACATCATCAGCCAGTCTTTTAGTAATCGTGCATACAAGCCATCTTTAAGCAGAAGCTCTCTGTGACTGCACATTTGTGTGTTAGAGCACAAGTTTCTTCATATTTACTTGTTGAATTTGTTTAGCCATGTCATTTTCAGATAAGTTATTCCTATTTTGATCTGTAACATGAAAGACTGCAGAAAGAAGAAAAAAAGAAGAGAGGATTAAAAACAATACAACTAGTGACAACTGTCCCTCATCCCTTTCAAGCGCAGACAAAAGAAAATTGAGTTGCCACTAAAGTATGGGCCAAAATTTTTGTTACATACAAAATCCTATAGAGATACACAAAAGGTGCAAAAAAGAATGCCAAGAACATCTAACATTATTGAAATGATGATCGTGTATATGCCAGCACATAATTTATTGGGAAAAAACTAGTATAATTATTTTCTTGGAGAGCCATTATCACAACAACTGTCTATATAGTGGCAACAAAGGAAGACTTTATCAAGAAGAAACATTCAATGTAAGTGATTAGAGGAATGATTTCAAACTTGGATTGAACTTCATTGAAATAAGATAGAAACAGAGTCTAATGCCAAATTAGAGGAACAAAACTACCGCTAATTAGAGAACCAAGAAAATATTAAAGCAACCATAAGACTAACAATCAAACACTTTTGAATTATATCTTTCCGTTGGTATGTATCCATTTCTCTTACCATAAGTATCTCTCAATTTTTATATACTTCCAAAATATTTTCTAGTAAATTCATTATTATGATCAAAGAGACCATAATTTGTCACCTCTTTGATCATAATTATGGTCTCTTTGATCATAATAACGGAAATTCTGATCAAAGAGACCAAAGCCACAACACAGCCAGTCAATGGAAAGCATTGGAGCTTTTTTACCTCAGTCGCATTGCAAAGTCACGAAGATTCTGAAACCCAAAATCGAAGAGAATACTAGCAAGCAATATCTAGGAAGGGGATCATGGAAAAGTAATAATGCATGAAAAAAATATTGCCACACAGACAAAAGTAAGATTTAAAGAGTCATCTTACTTCGTTAATGTCAGCTCAGACTATCAAGTTCATAACCTTGTCAATCCTAATCCCCTAAGGCCCTTTTTTGGGAAGGGGACTACAAAAGACACGGGAAAAGAGTATGGCACCAGGCACTACAGAAGACCAGTGCTTACAATGTAGGATCGTTGCCACATCCAGGTTAAGTGGTTCTCTCACACTCAGATAATACTCATAACATGGCCTTTAAATAAATCTAGTTTCATGGAAGGAAATAAAAATTTCAATGAGATAAAACAGGAAATGGGGTACAAGACTTTTTGAGGATAAAAACATACTGCGATGGGACGAGTGGAGTATAAACTATATTTGGCTCCACAATCTCACCAAGAACCAATATATGTCCACCGACATTATCTCCCCTCAGGCAGTGGGAGAATGCTCTGGGAGTTAATCCCTGGGAAGCTAGTTGTGAGATTACGGACATACTCTGCTGGCCAAACCCAAATATCCCATCAACTGCTCTATCAGACTTGGTCAAGTCCTCAGTTTGTAAGTTGCTACACCTGTTTATATTCCACCATCTTAAGGCAATGAATTCCAAGTACTAACCAAGGAACACATATGAAGATGATTACTAACTTAACCTTAAGAAATTCATGTTAGCTCACCCAAAGAAAATGGGAGCTGAAGAATTTGTCGTCGAAGAACTACCAAGAATCGTGTCAAAGTGCAACAAATCTGATACATAATAGCCTGAAGTACCGCTGCCATCACCATACTAGAACGTGCAACTAACCCACAAAACATCATTTCCAGTATCAATCTGCACATAAATTCTCTTGGAGGATTGCCTGTTTGCACTGTTGTATAATAAAGCCTATAAACAAACCAAGTATTCAGTAATTATAGTCAAAACAAGGAATTAAACAAACAAAACTATAGAAATGCTATATCAATTAATTGCAATGAGAGAAGGGAATATTGTCAAATAAAACATAAAGGTAAAATCAAAGAAGTAAAGAAAACAGCACATAAAGCTCAACAGTACACTTACCATAACGAACGAAGAAAACAAAAGCATAAAAAATGTATGAATGAATACTTGTGAACTTTGGAAGCGAAAAAAGAAAATGAGAGGAAAAAAACTTGTCAACAATCCAAAATTAAAAAACTCCTGATCCAAAAATCAAACCCAAAACAGAAAAAAAAAAAAAATACCCAGCACTCGAAATTTAACGAAGAGCACAGAGAATTTTGATAGAATTTACCCAACAAGAAATGGATCAAAGGTTCCCTTAACAGGAAAATCGACGACTCCACCTGAAAACTGCAACAACCTTCCATGCCTGACTCTGTCCCGAGCTCTGAGTTGGCTCAGCTTGAGCTTGTGACTCGCTGGAATCGCCCTCTCTAGCTTCAAAGTCACCGAAAATTCGTACACCGCTACTGCAAGCGGTAACAGAACGGCGACGATAACTGCTTCGGCGGGAAATACCGCCCCTACTTCTGGGTTTTAGTTGTATGGGTGGTGGAGAGGAAGAAGTCACGATCTGTGAGAGAAGAGGAAGAATGAAAACACAGAGAAGAGAAAAGAGGAAATAGGGAGAGAGAAAAGGGCGGAAGGAGTTACAAAGAGAGAGGGGGAAGATGGCGAGAAAACTTTGGAGAAGAAGGGGTTGGGATGCTACCTTGCTTCTGAGACCAACTCGATCGAAAGAAGAGAGAAGAGAGCAGATAGTAGGAGCAGAGGTTTTAGGGCTGAAAAATGAAAATGAAAAGGGAAAACTGAGCGCATGTTTGGGGAGGGTTTTCAAAAACCCTTTTCAGTGTTCAAACACTGGTTTTGTTGTTTGGTAAACAATGTTTCAAAATAGTTTTCAAACATCGTTTTGCAGAAATATCTTTTCAAACACTGAATTTAGAAAACTCCAAAAAGGAGTTTTCAGTGTTCATTTTCATTTTTGAAACCGTAAAACACGACTCAGAGTTCCTACTTTCTGCTCTCTGCTCTCTTTTTTTTTCTCTCGATTTTCATTCATCATCTACCTCCGAGCCTTCTCATCTCACTCTCAGTTTTCGGTTTTCATTTTCACTTTTTAGCCCAAGACTCTCTGCTCTTTTCTCTCTTCTCTCTTCTCTCGATCGAGTTCTCTTCTCTTTGCCCCTCTCCCCCTAGTGTAACCTCCATCATCAATCCAACGGCCACATCGAGATACGCGGTTGGTCCTGTAAGGGTAGAACGAGAAAGTTGTGGGTATCGATTTGGGGACCACAAACTCGGCGGTGGCTGCCATTGAGGGCGGGAAGCCTACGATAGTGACGAACACAGAGGGGCAGAAAACGACGCCATCTGTGGTGGCCTACATGAAGAGCGGGGATCGGTTGGTAGGCCAGATTGCCAAGCGCCAGGACGTGGTAAACCCAGAGAACACCTTCTTTTCGATCAAGAGATTTATCGTCAAGAAGATGTCTGAGGTTGATGAGGAGTCCAAGCAGGTATCGTACATGGTTATCAGAGATGAGAACGAAAATGTCAAGCTTGACTGGCCTTCAATTAGCAAACAGTTTGCTGCTGAGGAGATTTCAGCTCAGGTATTACCGCATTTTCTCTATTTTAAAGGTTTTTTGGCCTTATTTTTCTCATTTCTATCCTATGTTTTGTTACTGATTGAGAAATGGTAGAAATTGATTGGAAATGGATTTTGGTGGTTTGTCAGGCTATTAGTTAACTTTGATGAGGGTTTGTTGAATGTTTGGTGCTGGGTTGTTGACAAATGATGGAGGCAGGATCTAAATTCAAAATGCTAATAAAAAGAAAATTGAAGTTTTGGGTTTGATGTCTATAAGTTAGTGTCCACCCTCTCATCGATCAAAATGTTGTTATGGCTGTGCTTTTTTTTTTTATGCCTATATAGTCCTACATCTTTTCTACCACTAAGATATAAGAATGTTGTTATAGTTGTGCATGTTTTGCGTCAAACTATGAATGACCAGACGACTTATCTTTTTCTGTTGCTTTTTATCTACTAGTAAGCTGTCTAAAAAGCTTATTTGTCTTTTCTTCTTCTTTTCCTTGTTTTGGAAATTAGACTGTTTTTCAGTTTTTTCTATTTGGTTTGCGTGATATCTATATGATGAAGAGAATTTTGACTATGGATTAAGGTCTAGTGAAGCCTCCTTTAGTCATAGTTACACTGATAGAGTATCATGTACTACAACTTACTTTTTTTTAAAATAAAAATTATTTAAATACTTATGGTTTCTTAGTTGGTGGAGTGTAGTAGACTATAGCAGGGTCGTTTACATGTGCTTTGCATGTTTCAGAAGTTAATTATAATTCCTCTTTGGAAGTGGCACTTTTTAGTGCTATTTTGGAGAAATATTTGCAGTCAACTTTCTAGACACTCAAGAGTCTGAGTTTGTCCCTGTATGATGAATATTTTTGTAAACCTATGGACTAATGTCATTTACTCTGTTAATCCTTTATTTTGTTTTTTACACTGTATGTTTTTTGATAATGCGTTGTCTCATTCATGTATTTATGGATGTCTGGGTGGAATGACTAGTTTTTCGATTTTGTCTATAGATGTCATGCATATAGCCTTAATAGTATGGAGTATATCTTAATGTTTTGATCGTTTAAATAAAACCTTTTATTTCTTCCTTCTTCTCGATCTTATGATAATGCATTATTTGTGCCAAGAATACCGCCTTTAGGATATGAGAAGATTTTAAATGAGTACTGGTTGATAGATTGAAAGAACGACAACTTTACTGAGGTGATCAATACCTCATTGTGTTTCCTCCTTTATATGTTTCCTATACTAAAATTGGCTTTGTTTTTGAGTGTTTGAGATCCATTTCTTTATTGTTGGCCCACAATCACATTGTTACAAGTTTGCTGGTAGAAATATGCTAAGCTGCGCTTGTTATATGTTATTGCATGACTTCAGTAACTTTTTTGGCTCGATGAGAGGATGAATAGAGAAGGATTTTGGTGACTGCATTGATCTTTTTGGGTAGACGATAAGAGGGAAAGAGGTTAGATTTTTGTAGCTTATGTTGATCAGTGAAATATGTTATTTCCAATTATTGCTGGTTGTTGACAAATGATGGGGGCAGTTGCTGGTTTATTTGTCTGATAGATAACAACAATTGTTTTTTTCAACAAAACGATCATTAGGTTGATTATATGCTGTTAGAACATTTTATTGCTGTTGACAGTTTATTTCTACTTGTTTTTAGTAGCTGTATTTCGTAGGGAAGTGGATATATGTTAATCAATTGCAACACTCAAGTAAAAATTAGATAAATATCTATGCTATTTTACTGATAGATAACAACAATCATTTTTGTCTTTTCTTATTGCTTCAACAAAATGATTATTGTCAGCTTGTGTGTCGATAGGTGATTGATATGGAAACCAGGTTCTGCACTGAACATCCTAATTGTAGTGTCGATCAATGGTTCAATGCTTTTAATTTCTTCCACCATGTAGTGTTTGATAATCAAACCGTAATAAATGAGAAGGGTTGTGATAGGTTGATGGCCATTTTAAATTATAGTCACATCTTTATGAGCATGAATCATACACTGACCCCAACTAGCTTGTGATTAAAGCTGACTATAGTATACTATATTATGCAGTGTTTGATAATCGAAACTGCTGTGTCACTTTTTTGCAGGATGGCACCTGAGGTTATGGAGCAGTTACACGGTTATGACTTCAAGTCAGTGTATTGTTTTCTCACTAGAACATCTCTACTTTATACTGATTAAATAATATTGTCTTGATGTTTTGTTTCACACCTCCAAGCAGGGCTGATATCTGGTCTTTTGGTATTACTGCATTAGAGCTTGCCCATGGGCATGCTCCTTTCTCAAAATATCCTCCAATGAAGGTCAATAGATTATATAATGTGCATGCTATTATCAACATCTTTTTGTTAAATATCCTTTCTCAAAATATCCTCCAATTGGTACTATATGCTAACAAGTGGTATCATTTCAAAACATAGAGAAAAGAAGAAGACATGCTTGCACAAAAGAAAATGCCAAATGGACAGAAGGAGGAAATATCACAGGTTTGAATTTTATTTTTATTTAGTGAAAAGGATAAGATTTGAATTTTCCTACTTGCTGATGAAAGTTCATTCCTACCTGTTTTTTGTATAGGTGTTGAGGAAGCTTGTGGATGATGCTTCAAAGTTTTTGAATGATAAAGTGACTAAAGCTGTTGTCACTATGCCTGCATACTTCAATGATTCCCAGAGGACAACAACTAAGGATGCTGGTCGTATTGCTGGCTTAGAAGTTCTTTGAATCATCAATGAACATTTTGTTTTTGTTGCATGTCTCATCTATCTGCCTATTTATATTTGTTAATGTAAATTAAACATTGATTTCCATTCTTGACTTCTAGTTAATGTAGCTCTATCACCATAAACTAATACACCCTGGCTTGTTTCTAAGTTGAGAATTTATAAAGAACTTCAGTTTTAAGATCAAATTGTGAAAGTTGTCATCAACTATTTTATTTTTAAGAAGAAAAGTATGTCATCTTTTAGATATTGAACAAATTTGAATATTGTGTTTGATGAGTTGGTTGTTCATATTTTATCAAATTGTGAAAATTGTATTGTATTTTTTATTTTAATTTTGAAGAATTTATTTAACAAACTAACATGATATGACCAGGGGAAGAGTGTTGTTATGTTTGATCAATGATATATAAAAAATACTAACATTTTAAAAATAAAATAATATTAATTATTTCCAAGTATTTGGTGTATGCTTAAAAAATTATATTTAGTAAATATGAGAAATAAAATTAATTTTAGATATTAAAATTTAAACTGAACACTAAAAACTGAAAACAATTACAAGAAGGTGTAATCCAAACAGTTTTCTATTTTCAAAACAGTTTTCGAACACTGATTATCCAAACAACATTTCACTGAAAACTGTTTTGGAAACAGTTTTCGAGTTACAGTTATCCAAACATGTTTTCATCAGAAAACTGTTTTCAGAAACTCTTTTCGAACACTGAAAACTGAAAACTCTTTGCAAACACTGAAAACTAAAAACTGTTACCAAACATGCCCTGAGTTTTGTAAATTCAGTGTTTGAAAACTGAAACAATGAAAATTGTTTTTAAAAATTGCTGGTCAAACATCAAAATTGAGATTTGAAAATTGTTTCGAGGTTTTGAAAACTGAAAAGGGTTTGCCAAACATAGCCATGATTATCCCAAACCTAATAGATTATTTGCTCACATTTTGTGCACTCTAGACAAAAAGTTAGTTTGTATAAGGTCTCGTCCTATAATTCTAAGCTCTACAAGAATAAAGAAGCATTGTTGCATGGTCTAAGGCTACAATTAATGGGTGTCAATTTCGACCTCCGATTTGATTTTGTTAGAAAAATTTTAAATTTCTCACATGTAATTTTTCATGGCATTTATATTGAATTTTCAATAACTATTATTTGATTATTTTAATATAATCAATAAATTAAAAGTTACATATTTTGCGATTATTTTTAAATTTTTTTTTTAAATTCTGAATTAAATTCTTAAACTCATTTATGCATATAAATACCAAATTTTTTCAAGAGCTTAATATACACAAAGAAAAATTCAAATTCCTCTTCTTACTCTTTCTATACTATGTGAGTGTTGTTATATTACTTATATGTGTGTTTGAGATTTTGGACAACTTTAATCTGGTTCGTTCATCCTTATTTCTTAGTAGACATATACGCTGTAGAAGACAAAACTGTGAACACTTAGGTTTTATCTTGATGGTTTATAAAACATATCTCTCTGTTTCCTAGTGAACTTCAACACATCAATCACTTTTCAAATCATTTATAGTTAATAAAACTTGGTGGTTTATTCAACTAATAAATTTAATAATAAGATAACTCAAATTAGTATATTACTCATTAATTTATTTTGATTTTTTATTGGGTACTTATCTTTAATTTTATTTTACACTTTACCAATAATTTATAAAAAAATATTTAACTTTATTATTATTATTATTCAATATGCTCGCATCTTATTTAAAAGAAGACATTTTTGTGCTCTTGTTCTCGCTTCTATTCCATAAATCACTCCAAGATTTGGTCACCTAGGTGTAGGATTGTGCATGGATTGAATTGGGTCGGATTAGATGCCAACCTTAACTCAATCCATGACATTATATTTCCACTCGGTTTAACACATAACAAGTTATAAAAATCATAATCCTAACCCAATTCTTAAAAATATCTGATTGGGTTGTGTTGAAATCGGGTTGACTTGTTAAATCAAAATCATATTCAATGAGTTGAGCTAGACCAAATTTGTGTGGTTGGCTCGGGTCAGATTTGATTATTTAATTATACTTTTTTCATTTCAAATTATATAACATTACAAATAAAATTTCAAAAGTATTATATTAGTATATTCAAATTCAAATTCAAATATCTTCTAATATCCAAATTTCAAACGATAAAAAACTTTACATTAATTTAAATCACTAGCTAACTATAGTAATATTGAATTACTAATAACTAAATCAAAATAATAAAACAAAGATGTTACTTGAATTAAGAATTTATATATAAATATAAATATATATATATTATATAATAATATTAGGATCAACAAATTACCAAACGTTCGCTAGGATCTAAACATTAATCCAACATAAATTTAATTTAGATTGCAATTTTACAACTTTAACCCGATCCTCCAAAGCTCCAATTGAGGTGTAGCTTGCCTATCTAGCACTAGTTATAGAAACAGAGGAGCCGGAGCCGAAATAAACCAAGAAAAGGGGAGGGTATTTTGGGAAAGAAAAAAAAGAACCTAAAACCTTAGCGAACCCTCTGTTCTCTCAGCTCTCCGCGCCATCTTCCTCCTTCTCCAACCAAACACCGCCTCTCCCTCTCCATCTCCATCTGCCTCTCCCTCTCCCTCTCCATCTCCATCTGCCTCTCCCTCTCCCTCTCCCTCTCCCATCAAGGTAAGCATACTCTATTGGGTTAATCCAAATTCATTTTCTTTGAGTTGAGAAGGCAGAATTTATCCTGGTCTGACACCTCTAACACGGACTTTTGGCTATTGGAATTATTATCATATCATTCTTTGGTTTATAAATGCCTTTTTTTTTTATAATATTATTTGTTTGTTAGGGTTTTTAAGTCTGTAACCAAATGGGGAAGCTGGGAAAGAAAGCGAGGAAGTTTGCAAAGAAGAATCTCCAATCTGTGCTGAAGAGAAAACGGCAGTTGAAGTCTGTTTTCAAAAGAAAAGCTGCTAAAAGTAAGAATTTTATTTGAGTATTTCTTATAATTATAATTTGTTATTTGACATTTAGATCAATATTTTTAGCCATTGCCGTTAACATCTTATTCATTTGTTCGTTGCAGTTTCTTGCTTTACAGTGTGTGATATGCTTAACTTTTACGTGGAATGTTGAAAAATCACCTTAAGAATCCTAGGCTATGACCTTCAAACACCCAAATCTAGAATGATTTGGACCAAGACAAGAATCAAACCATAAAAGAGAAAATACAAGCACTTGTTATTGAGATTTGACAAATTGTCTAGGTACCTGTGAACTCCTCTGAATTCTCTACACTAAATCAATGGAGTTTTTACAATTACAGCAACACCTCTTCAAGATTCAAGAACTATGTGTTCTTGATGAATGAGAGAAAAGAAAAGAAAGAGATAAGAATTAAGTATTTCCTTGGAATTTTTCCCCAAGAAAATCCCAATTACAAAGCCCTAAAACCCCAATCTTTCTTACACTCTCTCACTAGAAAAACCTCTGAAGATTTGAGAGATTTTCTCTCTAAACACCAACTAGTCTTGGAATGAGAAGAACACTTGTGCATTTGATCTTCCTTCTTCTTGTTGTTAGTCATTGCTCCTAGATAACCCTTTATATAGAGCAATAACTATCATAACCAACTTGAAATCAATCTCAACCCTTAGATCTTGAGAACCAAACAATCATGGCCCTCTAAGTGGTCTAAGTGAACCTGTGCGTTTTAACCAAAAACAACACACCAGCTGAAAGAGCCCAAAATCTGGTGTCAGTTAGACTTTGCGCCTAGGCGCGCTCTATAAGGGTGAACTTCCACACATGCGGGCAGGCGCGGCGCAGCTGGTGGTGCCTAGGCACAGAGGTCCGTGCCTAGGCACGCAAAGCTTGCACCTAGGCGCCAAATGCTGCTGAAGTTGAAATCTTCAATCTTTAATTCTTAGACAAAAACCCAACAAACTCTACTTTTGTCTAAGCAATTAAACCCGAACCAATTGTGCAGAGAACTCAGGATCCAAACTCAACATAAGTCACCACATCATCCGATTCTAATTCTAAGAAGTTCAAGGCAATGATTGAACTTGCTTAGAGTTAGAACTTTAGTGCCTAAATCTGCAGGATTTTCTTCCGTTGTCACTTTGTCCACATGAATGTTTCCTTCTATAACCTTTTATCGAATGAAATGATACTGAACATCCATATGCTTAGTCCTCTCATGAAACATCGGATTCTTACCCAAACGCAATGCACTTTGGCTATCCGAATATACCACCACCTGCTCTTTTAGGACCTTCAACTCTTCCAACAACCTTTTACACCACATAGCCTCCTTAATAGCTTCCGTTGCTGCTATATACTCTGCTTCGGTTGTTGAGAGTGCTACCACCGGCTGCAACTGAGCCTTTCAACTTATACAACATCCGTTTAAGTTGAAGAAGTATAAGGTAATTGATCTTCTCTTATCCCGGTCTGCTCCATAGTCTGAATCCGCATAACTTTCTAACTAGATGGACTTACCCCTCTTCTCGTAAGCAAGCCCCACATCTGAGCTTCCCTTCAAATACCTCAGCAACCACTTCATCCCAAGCCAATGCTTATTTCCAGGATTACTCATAAACCTGCTGAGAACACTAATGGCATGAGAAATGTCGGGTTTAGTGCTTACCATGGTGAACATGATTGATCTAACCGCACTAGCGTAAGGGACCTTTTCCATTTTCTTCTTCTCCTCATCCAAACTAGGACATTGATCGCTGGAGAACTTGAAATGACCAGCAAGGGGAATTTTTACTGGTTTACTATCTTCCATAGAGAATTTAGATATCATCTTTCTATGTAAGAAGTCTGAGAAACCTTCAACCTGTTTCTCTCCATTTCTCGGATTATACTCATCCCAAGGATCTTTTGAGCATGACCAAGATCCTTCATCTCAAACTCTGAACTGAGTTGAGACTTCAACCTTTCTATCCTCTCCTTGCTGCTACCAACCAATAGCATATCATCAACATAGATGAGGATAATCACCATTTCCTCCATCTTGTGACTTTTGTAGTACAAGCACGAATCATAGTAGCTCCTCATGAAACCCAAGTTAGTTACAAATGTATCGAACTTCTTATTCCACTGCCGAGGTGATTGCTTCAGGTCATAGAGAGATTTCTTCAATTTGCACACCAAATCCCCCTGATCTCCTTCCTCATAGCCTTCGGGTTGTCTCATGTAGATGGTCTTATCAAGCTTTCCATGTAAGAAAGCTGTTTTCACATTCATTTGCTCAATCTCTCAATTAAATTGGACCACCATAGCTAACACTATACTTATCGTCTTGTATTTCACAACCGGTGAGAAAATTTCTGTGATATGCCTTCTCTTTGTGTGAACCCCTTCGCCACTAGCCTCGCCTTATACCAGACTTTGTCCCCTGGAGTGTTTCCTTCTTTGATCTTGTAAATCCAAAACTCTCTGTTTTTCTGGTTTAGACACCAATTCCCAAGAGTTATTCTTTCTCAAAGAATGCATTTCTTCCTCCATAGCTAGCTTCCATCTTGACAAATCCTTATTTCTCTTGGCATCACAGTAAGTTTCTGGTTCATCGTTGATTATTCCTTCTTCTGAATAAAGAGATGCTGTAATAACATCCGCAAAACCATATCTCAAAGGTGGTCTGATCTGCCTCCTTTCCCGGTCTCTTGTGAGCTGATAATCATTTTGATTTGCTGCATCATCTTCTTCTAGTTCAGCCTCCTCTTGAATGTCTTAAGCTTGGCCTTCATCAATGGGCTCTACCTGATCTGAACCCTCTTGTCTTCCTTGCTCTACCTGAACCAAATTTTATTTGATGCTATGCTCCACATAAACCGGGCTGGTTTGCTCACTTTCCCCTGCAGGGTTAGTTTTCTACAAATAGGGAAATAATAGCTCATTAAATATGACATCCCTACTTATTATGAGTTTAGTTCCTTTTGGCTCTAAGGACCACAACCTAAACCCCTTAACCCCTTCACCATATCCTAGAAGCACACTTTCTAGACCTTGGGCTAAGTTTATTATTCTTTTGATGTGCAAACGCAGCACATCCAAAAGTCCTAAGGTTGCTTAACTCATGGGGTTTTCCACTCCACATCTCCTCAGGAGTCTTAAGGTCCAAAGCTCTAGAGGGTGATCTATTAACCAAATACGTAGCAGTAGACACAGCTTCCCCCCAAAAACACTTAGGTAAACCAGAGCCAATAATCATGCACCTAACCTTGTCCAAAAGGGTCCTATTCATCCTTTCAGCAACTCTATTTTGCTGAGGGGTTTTCACAACCGTTCTATATCTTAGAATCCCATTTAACCCACAAAATTTGTCAAAATCCTGATTGTAAAATTCTAAGCCATTATCGGTTCTCAAAACCTTAATTACCTTGCCCGTTTGAGTTTCTAGCAACTTTTTCCATACCACAAACTTATTCAAAGCATCCGATTTATTTTTAAACAAATAAGCCCAAATCTTTCTAGAATAGTCATCAATCAAAGAAAGAAAGGAAAGATTATCTCCTTGTGTTAGTGTTCTTGCTGGTCCCCAAAGATCGACATGAATGTAGTTAAGAATACCCTTTGATTTGTGCACTCCGGTGTTGAAGCTAACCCGATGTTGCTTCCCAAGAACACAACTCTCACAGAAATCAAGTTTTTCTACCTTGTCACCATCAAGTAAACCATCATTGCTGAGAACTTGCAGTCTCTTTTTGCTCATATGTCCCAAGCGATTATGCCAAAGAACCGCCTTATCAATCTCAGCCATCAAACTTGCTGCTTGATCCTTGATGTCCATCTCTCCAATCATCTCATAGAGACCATCCTTTATCGCTGCTTTGATCACCACAAAGGCTCCCTTGGTTATCTTGATCTTTCCTCCCTATACCCCATGGAATCTAGCTGCCCCAATGAGATCAAATTTCTTCTCAAATCCGGAAGATATCTCACATTCCGCAGCAGCCTTGTAACTCCATCAAACATCCTCAATTGGATGTCTCCTATGCCTTTCACTTGGCAAGAAGTATTGTTCCCCCAAAAAACCTTTCCCCCATTGGTTTCCTTGAAATTCTTGAACCAATCACGGTGACGACACATATGATAAGTGCATCCGGAATCCAAGATCCATTTCTCGCAGCTTTGTCTTTCGCTCACATTTGAGCACACAACAAGAACATCGTCATCTTGCTGTTCTCCCTTGGCAATCGAAGCCTCTCCATTTTTGGTATGGCGTCTTCTTTTCTCATCCCTTATCATCTTCTTGCAATCTCTCTTGAAATGACCCTCCTTATTGTAGTAGTAGCATCGCTTTCCTCCAAACTTCGGTTTAGAATGCGATCTTCCATGGTTTTGTCTTCTACCCTTTGGTTTGTCCCGGTAGTTTCCATAATTGTTGCTGCCATTCCGAGTTGCAGGCCTTCCTCTAACGAACAGACCTTCTCCACTTGATCCTTCCCTCATCTTGGCTTTGAAATCATGAGCCTTTATAGCATTAATCACAATTTCTTTGGTTAGTGTATCTCTTCTATATTCAATAGCATTAATCAAGCTTTCAAAACAATTGGGAAGAGAATTCAACAATATAACAGCCAATTGTTCATCCGGGAATTTTATACTACAACTAACCAAATCTTGAACTAGTTTATTAAACACATCAAGATTATCTTGCAACTCTTTAGTAAGATCCATTTTAAAAGCAAAGATACATTTTAGAAGACATATTTTATTAAGGAGAGTTTTGGTAAGAAACAACTCATCTAGTTTCTTCCAAATGACAGCTGGATCTTTCGAATCTCCACATCCCCTTGTCACACTATCCTACACGTGCAGAAAGATAGTGCTATACGCCATCTTCTTCATCTCATTTCGCTGGAGCTCCGTGATACTTGCTGGAAAGTCATCTTCTTCTCCAATCGGCAAGTTCACATTTTGTTGCATAAGAACCACCTTGATTTTCCGCTTCCAAAGGGCAAAGTCTCCCCTTCCATCAAACTTCTTAACAATGAATTTTGAACCCATCTTGCAGGAAAAAATCCCAAGATTTATGCAGCACCCATAACTGCTTTCCAAACCTCTTCTCTCCAAATTCTAAACCTCAAGAACTCGATCAAATCTTGATACCAACACCGTTCTTGAATCCCTCAAGAACCTGATCAAATTTTGATCCCAATACCGTTCTTGAATCACCTCAAGAAGTTTTCTTTGATTCTTGGAACCTTGCTCTGATACCACTATTGAAACCTTGCTCTGATACCACTGTTGAAAAATCACCTAAGAATCCCAGGTTGTGACCTTCAAACACCCAAATCTAGAATGATTTGGACCAAGACAAGAATCAAACCACAAAAGAGAAAACACAAGCAATTGTTATCGAGGTTCGGCAAATTGTCTACGTCCCCGTGAGCTCTTTTGAGCTCTCTGCACTAAATCAATGGAGTTCTTACAATTACAGCAACACCTCTTCAAGAACCATGTGTTCTTGATGAATGAGAGAAGAGAAAAGAAAGAGATAAGAACTAAGTGTTTCCATGGAATTTCCCCCCAATAAAATCCCAATTACAAAGCCCTAAAACCCCAATCTTTCTTACACTCTCTCACTAGAAAAACCTCTGAAGATTTGACAGCCTTTCTCTCTAAACACCAGCCAATCTTGGAATGAGAAGAACATTTGTGCATTTGATCTTCCTTCTTCTTCTTGTTAGTTATTGCTCCTAGATAACCCTTTATATAGAGCAATAACTACCATAACCAACTTGAAACCAATCTCAACCTTTAGATCTTGAGAACCAAACAATCATGGCCCTCTAAGTGGTCTAAGTGAACCTGTGCATTTTAACCAAAAACAACACACCAGCTGAAAGAGCCCAAAATCTGGTTTTAGGTAGACTTTGCGCCTAGGCACAAAGGTCCGCGCCTAGGCGCGCTCCATAAGGGTGAACTTCCGCACATACGGGCAGGTGTGGTGCAGCTGGTCGTGCCTAGGCACAGAGGTCCGCGCCTAGGCACGCAAAACTTGCGCCTAGGCACAGAGGTCCGCGCCTAGGCACACAAAGCTTGCACCTAGGCACCAAATGCTGTTGAAGCTGAAATCTTCAATCTTTAATTCTTAGACAAAAACCCAACATGGAATGGTAATTTAGGATTACTTTTTTGTGTTGTGGATTTGATTAGGCCTGTGCTTTATCAAAGACGTTGCTTATTACAGAGTTATATCGAAGTCATAAAATACTAAGATATTAGAAGATAGACTGAGTATTTTCTTTATTATAAGGTCATTTGGTTTGATTTTCTTTGAAGTTCTTCGTATAATGGGTGGAAGCATTGACATCTTTCGGAATTAATTTGTGGGCTTCCCTTGCAAGTTCATGTGCCAACAGCTTATCACTATAGTATTCTAGCACATAATCAGCTGGTTAGTTGGCTAGACTGTAAATTTCCTTGAACTTTTGTACAATATTGAGCCTTACTTCCCGTTGCTAGTTGTTCTTCGCAAATCCAGCCCATATATATGACAGCATTAATCTGCATGTGTCTGTTTGATGCTTATCAATATGCATGTGGTATATTAGTCATTCCCCTTTACCTGTGCCTTGCATGCCCTTTTAACCACACAGAGTACATCTTTTTGCATGCAGAGAGTACATGCATTTGCTAGTGATTTTTCCTTTTTGAACAAGGAGACTGTCAGAATAATAGTAAAAGACATCTTTTTGGTTTGGGTGGGGATACTTTGATGATCTGATACTTTCATTCCATTAGTTCTTTTATACCTTTTTTGAGTGACCTTATATATTGATGATTATAGTTGTTTCTAAGCTTAAACTAATTGAACTGCCAATAACCATGCTGTTAATTCCACTGCGTTAGGAGATGGGAAGGGCGCAGTTGAAGACCAAGAAGAGAAGCAAACAGAGCAGCCTAATGAAAGGTAAAAGGGTGAAAGTGGTGCAACTCTGTCAATGAATCAGTTACTTAGACAGGAAAAAGAATTCTTCACCCTCATAAAAAAATTCTTTCTGCACTCGTATATTCTTGAATAGTTATCTCAACTTGCGTCTCCCCCCTCCTCCCCCCCCCCCCCCACCCCCTCTTTTCTTTTTAATCTCCGTTTGAATGGTATTATATAAGCAAAATGTATACAAGTCTATCTGAATTTGTAGAACTATTGTGTTAAGTATTGCATTGGCAATTTAAACACTTATGAAAAAATTATTGCATTGGCATTGATCTTCAGCTAGTTCTTGAAAACTTCCATTATTTTTTCAGAAGCCCTGAAGGTGAACATGTCGAAGAATTTTCACTTGATGCAATTTTTGGTGAGGATGACAGTGATATCATCGATGATGATTCAGACAGTGATGGATATCTATCGGAGGTTTTGTAATATCTTACTTCTAGACTTTTTATTTTGGTTTCTCCAATAGGATTTTTAACATTGATGGTATAATTTGCAGGACTCTGGCTGTAGAGATGTGGTTGAAAGTGAAAGAGAGAGTTATCTAGAAGGTGACGACATTATCATCAGTTGTTCTATGCTTTCAAGTATCATTCTTTGTTTTTCATCTTCCTTTCCTTCTTGCTTTATATATGTTTTGAGTGATATATGTGCAGACAACAATGGTGGTAGTGATATGTTGATGCAGAATAGGGAAATTCAGTTAGAACTTGCAAAGAAAAAGCAGAAACTAGAGAGGTTGAAAGAAAAGGTAACACTATCATAGATTTGTCATACTGATGGTTTCTGGAGTAGTTATATGCTTATTGCCTCATGTATGTATATTTTTTCTGTATAATGGTTAGACATTTGATAAGTGGTGGTTCTACGATCAAGTAGGATCTACAAATACATTCAAGCGACCATATGAGCAGCCTCTGCTGTTTAGTTTGGACCATAAATGGCCCTTCTTTTCCATTTAGAGTAATGGTAATTAACTTAATTAAAATTAAATTAAATTGACACTTGTTAATTTCTCTTTCACTTTCTTTTGCCCATCCTTCTTTTTAATTCTTTTTGTAACTAGAAATGCTATATAGGGCAGCAAGGGGCCAATCTGTCTTTTTACTAATTCCCATCCCTTGAATTAGTAGGAATTCTCTATAAACCGTAATGATTTTCATCTTTTCTTGATGAAAATGGTTTAGATTTCATTTCCAAAAGGCATCTTGGCTTGGCTTGATATTTCACCATGTTTGTTAATGATGTGATGCTGAGATTTGGTTCAATATATGTGATAATAAACTACAAATGCATATTGCAAAATTTCATTGATCCTGGATGGCTCAAAAAGTAATGCATGTAACTGTCAACTTGGCAATATATATATGTAATGGATGAATATCATTCAACCAAACTCATGGATGAATATCATTCAATCAAATTTCGGTGTCACCTCTCAAGAATTTGATTCCATGAGAAGCTTAATTTTCAAGAAACAGAAAACAAACATTTTGATGAGAAAAAGTGGGAGGGGATATATCATCAGATAGAGAGAGATAAGGGAGTTTCTTGAATTGGTTTCTCTCTCTTTAGTCTTTAGTGGTGGAGAACTTTTCCTTTTAAATTAATTCCAAAAAAATCCCTGTTTGGTATGGAAGGAGAGGGCATTTGTGGTCCAGTCCAACAAAACTGGAGGCTGTGCTAACCAAAAAATTCCATTTGTAGAAGATCACATTGATAGTTGAAATGCATCTTCAGGTTTTCTTTTGGTTTTCCAAAGAACTAGAAATGTTTCAGATCTAACGATCTAATGAGAATCCAAAATTTGAAAACCATGCATTTCTTTAAACTGTGGTGGAACTTTCTGTCCAGAAGCCCTTATTAACTGAGTGAATTACCCACATAACCCATTTTTTTTGTCCCCTGATAGCAAGGGTTCCTTATGCAAAAGGTTGCATGTTATTGTACCCACATGGATGCAAGTTAGGATCTTTAGGATCAGGGAACTTGCAATTTTCATTTTCAGTAGTAGACGCTGAAATATTTGGATTGTGATTGGTTGGCATTTAAAAAGAAGATGGGTTATATATATATATATATATATATATATATATATATCCTATTATAGAGATTTTGTTATGTCATGTATTGATCTTTTTGCTCAAACAGTATACATATTTGTAAACTAAGTTGAAGTAAGTTTGCTGTCATTCGTGGTAGATGAAAAAGTTGTATGGGTAGACAAGATCATAACATTGAGTTTAAATGTTTTAGAAATATAATTAATTTAGTTGTTGTATATAAATAAACCTTATTATGTTTTAATAATTTGGAGGATGCTGTTCTCATGCATACTGCACTTGGACTTTGAGGGCTTCATCTTGGCTTAGATGATGAATTAAGGGAATACAATACTTGGCAACTTTTTTCGTTAAAAATAATGTATCAAAGAGTACCAAAGAAAAGGACATAACTCTTGTACACAGGAACTTTGAGCTGCTTTTGTTGTTTGCAATTGGATCCTGGACTCATTTTGGAAAACACCTTGCTGGAGCACAATTGTACAAACTGCATATTTCGTTTTCTATTGTTGGGCTTCTACCTTCCAGAAATCTGATTAATAATATTAACCTAACTCTTGTGCACTCTTACTAATAAGAATAGTGTAACACGTACTCCAAATGAGGCTTTAAGGGGGAAAAGGATGCTTTTCTTGGTTTCAACAGAATTGTGAGGAGCATGCTTTTAGTTTTTCCCCCATTAATGCGCAGATTAATTATTTTTGGTTAGTGACTTAAATCTAATCATATATTTGGTGTCAAATTCCTATCAGGTTCTAAGTTTATCTGGACATTTGTGAAGTCCATTATCTTTGCTCATATCTGTGTGCAGAATGCATGTTTCATTGGCATTATCCTGAAATAAAAAATTGTGAATATGTGATATAAATTTCTATTTTTTGTTTGGTTCCACATGCTTCATTTTTTTTTCTCGTGTTCAACCTGGCTGTTAAATTTCTTTGTTATCCATTTATCACATCAGAATGCTACTATCCATTTATTCAATGAATCATTTTTATTTTGCAAATTTCAGGATCCCATATTTTCTGAGTTTTTGGAAAGCTATTATAAGGGCCTTGGACCATTCAGAAATGAGGGTAGTGTAAGTTCTTTATTGGAGATATATATTTTATTTTGATTGTTGGTAACAAGAGGAAACAGATTTCTAGAGTTTGGGTTATCGTTTGGTGTTATTGGTTTAAATATGTTATATGTTATCATTGGGTGTTATTGGTTTAAATACTGAAGGCCCATCATAATATCCCCTTTGGCTTTGCAATTATTAACTGAATCTATATCCAGTTTTTTCCCATGTGATGGAGTGAACACATTGTAGAAACAAACAAGAATTCTTTTTAAAATATATGTGGAAGATACAATTATTGGAATATTATTCTTCCACTTATTTGTGTATACATGTCAGTGGATGTGAAAAGTAGTCTTTCTTGTCCTACCATTCTTGTAGATGAATCAAGTTCTATTTGCAGCAGAAAAGAAATCTAGCAGTTATATTTTTTTTAAAGTAAAAGTTGTATGTATAAAGCAAGAAGAAGGTGCAACCCAACAAAAAGGCAAAATGCTATCTACAAGAAAGGAGATCCACAAAATCCATGATGAGGTCTTCCTCATTCACAAAAAAAAAAAAGCCTTGAACCAAAAACTAAGGTTATTGAACCATCCGTCTTAACGGACTTGATATAACCTCTCAACACTATCAAACGCACTCCTATTTTCTTCCTTGCTAAATGATCCTAGAAATAGAGAGAGGAATAAAAAAATAGGTTCTCTTCTCTTTAACACTTCTAAGTCTAGCGGTTATATTGCTTAGACACTTGGTTGCTTTTCATCATAAGTCTGGGAATTGTCTTCTGTTGCTATTTCTTGAGAACTAGTTGTATGAATCCTTCTGTTAAATCTTAAATATGTCTATTGGCTGGTTATGCCAGTTATGAACTTTTAATATATTTTCCTGTAATACAGTATTCTGATGAAGATGAGACGAGTAATGATGGCATGCAGTCAGTGAACGAAAATGGCTCAAATTCAATCAAGGACAAATTGTTGACCAGCTTTGCCTTTAATTCTTTGAGTCAACTTGTTATGGAACAGCATTCTGTGCCTGCACTTATTAATTTATTAAATGGGTATCGGGCTGCATGTCACTATGGAAGTGAATCATTCGGGGCTCATGATGCTGGCTCATGCAAAGGAATTCAAGACAGTGAGACCTTTTGCAAGGTTTTGATGTTCATGCTTCATAAGGCTGATAGTATATTTCGGGGGATGTTGGGAGTATCATGCTCCAGTTGCAGAAAGGAGACAATTTTGGAGTTAAAGAAAAGTTCAAAATGGAAAACTATGAAACCACTGGTCAAGTCTTATCTAAGGAGTACCCTGTTTCTCCTAAATCAGGTTACTGATTCAGAGATATTGGCTCTCTCCTTAACTCGACTCAGAGCTTCAATAATATTTTTTGCTTTGTTTCCTCATTTGCTGCGCAGACTCATCAAGGTACTTTTACATGGAAATTCTGTTACTTGAATTGTGTTTGTCATTGAGCTGATTGAGACGTGAAATGTGATCGATATAAGAATATAATTCAAGGATGTTGATTTTGATTATTATCATAATATGGGTTCCTTGTATTATTGTCTGTATATTACAAGGCTGCATGATTATTTGACTATCTATATCTTGGAATTAGTGATTTTGTGAGTCTTTGAGGAATTTTAAATCTTTAGCTATCTCCATGTGTCTAATTACTACTCATAAATGAGTTGGATGTCATGTGTAAATATCTTGCTACATAAAGCTCATGCCTTACACTTTGAATTGAGTGCAGATTGCAGTTCATTTGTGGGCAACAGGTGAAGGGACTCTATCATCGCATTCTTTTCTTGTCATAAAAGATGTGGCTACCATATTTAGCTCAGATTACTTTGACATCTGCTTGATTAAAACATATAAAGCCTTCATTGGTCACTGCAAATTCGTGGAGCCAACTTTATCTAAACATGTACAGTTCCTAAGAAATTCCCTTGTCGAGCTATGCTCTCAAGATGTGGAGAAATCATATAGCAAGGCAGCAGTTTCTATCCAGCAACTTGCTAACATACTGAAACTGGGTATAGGGACAAAGAAGGTACACAATGAGCATGTTTTATCTTTGCTGCCTTGTTTTATTGAATTCAGAGTTCAGACATTATTTTATTCCTCCTTAAATTTGATGCCCATATGTATGCAATGTTTATTTTGAGTTTTATTTCAAAATGTGGGATGACTTTTGTCCTTCTCTGTTTCTTATTGATTTTCTCATCATTCTTTTTATCCTTTATAATTGCTTATAAGCAGGAAGCAGTCAAGCAGATATGCAGTTGGCAGTACACCAACTGCATTGATCTCTGGGTTACATTTATATCACTGAACGTGCGAGATAATGATCTTCAGCCACTGCTTTACATGATCATTCAGATTATAAATGGAGTGGCTCGCCTGTTTCCTGGACCAAGATATTTGCCTTTAAGACTTAAATGCATTCAGTGGCTAAATCATCTCTCTGGTTCTAGTGGGACCTTTATCCCTGTAGCATCATTGGTGTTGGATGTCTTGGAGTATAAAATTGGCAAGGAAGGTGGTAAGCCTGCGAAGGTTCTTGAAGTTTCATCGGCTGTGAAGGTTAGTAGGAGTTTGTGATGTTGCTGTTGTACATTTCAAATGTTTGTTCTTCTGCCTGGTTTGCTAATATGGTTTACAGGGCATCAATTTCCAACTTAATACTTGTTTCATATTTGAAATCCAGTAAATAGCATACAATCTACTGTACATCTGGTATAATTAGCATTGCATATTTACGGTACAGTTTCCAAAGCATTGGTTGAAATCTCGAAACTTCCAAGAAGCGTGTGTCTTTTCTGCCATCGAACTGCTTGCCGTGCACTTTGCCCAATGGAGCTACCACATATCTTTTCCTGAGCTTGCAACTATTCCAATCATCCAACTGAGGAAGTTTCATGAGATAACCACTACTGAGAGTTTCCGGCGTCTGGTGAAGCGTTTCATTGAGCAGGTACAAGTTATATAAAAAGTTAATGCCCTCTTTTTATTCATCACCTCAAAAAGGAATCTTATTTTTCTAAATTTATGGACATTTTAAACACAGCCATGCACCTGTTAGCTCTCTTCCAAATGATGGTGACTGAAACGGTTCATGTAAAGCACTTCAGAAAGGAGAGACAAAAATACTCATATTTTTTAGCAGTAAAAAAATTATCATATATTGGCGCCGTTTCGATCCCACTTTAAGAAGGATCCCAAACAACCCCATTATAGGGGTAATAGTTTGTTGTTCTACCTAAAAACACCTATATAAAGCACCAGCCCTAAAAGTGGGCTATTAATGGAAGCCTGAGCCTTGGTCAGAATTTATGCTTCCAATTTGGAGCCTGGGCCAGCATGAAAAATAGCTTCAACCTATGTATATCATCTAACAAGCAAGTTCTGTCATTTCATGAGACTTTGAATGCATCTTCCAAGAATGGAGCTGATACAGATAGCAGGCACCAGAAAGAACCAGATTTTTAAATATATAGGTCCTTGGCATGGAAAATCAACGTAAAAGATCAGACCCGATCCATCCATGTGGACTTCTGAAGGGATTGGAATCCTGGTTTAGTTGGACAACCTGATCATTTAGATGGACTATGCCAGAATTCCTGCCCTACTTTGTTGGGTTTTAGTCATGTGGATGCAACGGAATTTTATGTTCAAGAACATGCTGCACTGGCTACAAATAATTTGAATGGTTTCTGTATGGACAAAAAGAAAAATACAATTTCATTTGACCTTTTTTTTCTGGCGCTGTAGGTGGAGCAGAACATCGAGTTTGTGCAAAAGAAAGGAGATGATGCAGCTTTTTCACCAAAAGATCAGCAGCCTGCTGAATCATTTCTTGAGGTCTGCTTTCTTTGTGTTAGTGGTGTTTTTATGCGATTGGATGAAAGAAACTTTCTCTGAATTGATAAATGGTTGACATGCAGCTTGAAAAGTGCAGTAGCACTGCTCCATTTACACAATATTACAAGAGCATCATAGAAAAGGCTGCTTCTAGGCATCTGATTATGAATGAAAAGATGAGGTGTGACTTATCTTCACCATTTCTCAACTTTTATTTTACTGTGTTTGATGATCTGCAGCTGAAACTTGGTGGATTTGTTGTAAATCTGTCCAAGCTATGAACTATATACTGATGACAAACCTTGCAAATGTTCTGACATAGGCATGAGATTAAAGGGAAGTGTATGTTATTATTGGGTTTGTGCTAATATAATTACTTAGGCTTAAATAGGGAACCTAAACTTGGAAGAGTGTGGATTTTTTGAATTTTTGATGTTAAACTGTAAATGAGTAAAGAGACCTGGTAGGTTTTCATTGTACTTGGTTGGCCTAGTGGTTAGCACCTAATGTCAGCCAAGATTTATAGAGCCAGATACTGGCAAATAAAGTCCATTTGGTCTTCTCTTTCTCTAGTTGGAATCACATAACACATCCTGAACATGCTCACGTGGTATTTTTGTGTGGAGATTGTACGTTGTGGCATACCTTCCAATGAAAGACTTTTTTTTTCTTTTTTTTTTTTTGGGGGGGGGGGGGTGATGTTCATATCTTGCTGCATTTTAAGGTAGCTAAGCAGTTTTATCTGCTGCAGTTCCATGGATCAGAAGAAATCAATAGGGAAAAGGAAAAGGAAGCAAATTTCAAACAATGTGATAGATGTCCCTGTTAATGGTGGAATTCCAGAGAAAAGAACGGTAGATTTGTCCGTTAAAAAAGAAAGAAATGGAAATAGGAGAAAGGAAAGTAAACTTGAAGAGTAATGATTTCTTGCCTCCAGGTTCTGAATGCGACTGACAAAACTGAGATTTTCTTTATTATGCCTTACAACAACTATTTGATATATTTTTTTATAAGAACTATTTGATATATTTTATTTAGCCTTTTCGAAGTTTTGATTGCAAAGCAGAAATGGAATTGTAAATGTAAGCTTAGGGAAGCAAAAACCATGTCTGAGGATCCTGTCAAACAAGTTTTGTTTGTGTTTTAATTAAGGAAATTTAATTTTATACCAATCTAGATTGCTGGGCTTAAGTTGGTCTATTCAAATTACGCTGCAGCCTATGCAAATTTTGGGTTGAAACTTTTAATGTAATATGCTCATTGGCAGGTCTATGTGCTTTTGGTTCTAATATGTAGTAACAGTAGTTTCCCTAGGAAATAAGTGAAACATAACATTCCTTAAACAATAATGTATAAGAAATTTGCCGGCTTTCATTCAGGAATATTGAAGTGGCCGTCCAGTCGAAGTTAAGTTATATTCAATTTGTGCTTGATATTGAGCAATTGACATGTAAAGGACTAATTTGCTGCCATGTTTTTATGCTTCATGATTTGATTCTAGGTCTTTTAGAATCACATGGTAGGTGGTATGATAGGGCATCATCATTAGAAGATGCATTTTGACCTTCTCATAACTATGATCATAGGAAATAAGATCTTAAAAGCATAAAAAATTTCACATAATAACTTATTAATTTCCTCCTAAAGAGTAAACAAATAGATGTCAACAATAGTTTCCCCGACATTAGATATCTTCCCCACTTTCTTCATGACTACCATGTTAAACCTTAGGAAACTCAGTCAATGCTAGTATCTCACATCATTCACATATCATACAAAATTGTTATTTCATATTAGACATCCATAAATCATAGCATACTCTCTCAGGCGTCTGGAATGCTGCAAACAAGGCCTAACCACAGCACTTGGTCTAGCTAAAAATAAAAGACCAGGAAGGTAGTTGGTCTAGCTAAAAATAAAAAAAACCAAGAAGGCAGCCGGTCTAGCTAAAAATAAAATACCGGGAAAATAGTCGGTCTAGTTGAAAATAAAATATCAGGAAAGGAGTGTGTCTAGCGAAAAAGACCAGGAAAGCAATTGGTTTGGCTGAAACATGTCGACATGTGGCAAGACATTCCCAAATTATAATACGAAATGATCTGATGAGAAAGAAAGAATGAAAATTTAAATTCATGCATTATATTTGTTTTAAATATTGATTTTTATTGATTGAGATATTAAAGTATCAGTCCTGATTGTGAAATTATTGATAGACAAATGAGTCTCACAAAGACACAAATATGATGAGAAAGAAATATGAAAGTATGATATGATATGATAAAAATTATTTGATTAATTAATTATATGTTGTGAGTCCTCATAACGAGATAAATAACGATGTTGAATTGAAAATCTCAAGATGATTAAATATATGAGAATAAAAAACTAATATGTTTGATGATTAATTTAAGAAAAGATTGATTATGATATAATAGATTAATGAATATTGGAAGATTATTTGAAAGATTGAATTGTTATATGTGAAGAATAAATGATTAACATTGGTGAATTAGAAACGAATGAATTATAAGATGTGATTAGAAGTATACAAATCGAATACAACTAGTAAATTTAATTCACTGAGCTTGTTAAGCATACTCTTCATTGTTAAATAATTTCAGGTAGTGGACATGACAAATAGATTGGTGAGCTGAGATTCAGACTGAGTTATTATCTGTAAGTCTCGTTGTCCACATCCTTAGACTAATGAAAAAATATAATTTGTAAATATTCATGCATAATATGTTGTATATATGATTTCCATTGGGATGTTAATGATGTAACTGTCATATTAAGGGTTGAGGATTTATGTATGTATATAATTTCAATTGATGTTTTTATATTGTTGCATATATCTGTCGTGCTGGGATTTCAAAACGTGACGACACCGTCTCGGGGGTGGCCAACCCGGGATTGGTCGTTACAGCAACATAATATAAAATAATTTTGATGAATGATTTGGTGTTGTTTTAGACCTAAATCGCTCTTGCACTGTACACCAATCGATGTGATTGATGATTTATTTATTATCAAAGATTCTAACTATTTTTCCGAATATAACAATATTTAGTTATTAAAATAATGCCTATTTGGTATTTTCCTAATATTTAAAATAAAATTTAGTTAATTTTAAGGTATATAAATGTAAGTATGCCAATTTAGAACAACTTTTTTAGATAATATTATAAATTAATTTGATTAAGTTTAATATTTAAAATTAAAATTAAAAAAATTATCACTATAATTTTAAGAGATAGTTGCACAAATTGAAACAGATGGTAAGACTTTTAAGAGATAATTACTAAAATTGATATCATTATAGAAATATATTTATAAAGTAAATATTTTTAAAGATAGAAATATTTACGACATATTTTAAATTTATTAAAATAACATTTATTTATTTTTTATTTTTTGCTAATGAAACATCCATTAAATAAATATAATAATCTCATATTTTATCAATATATATTAAAAAAATTATTGTTATTATATTTAAATTTTGTGTATTGAAATATTTAAACTTAATTTATTTCATTTTAAAAGTCTTGCATTTTTTTATTGTCTTTATCTATATTTATTATCTTTTTTCTCCTTATTATATTCAAAGCATTTTTTATCTCATAATTTTTCAACTACTCATTATATCCAATTTTTTATGGGAATATTTTTTTTTATCTATTAGCATTTTCATTCCCTCAGTATATTTAAATTTGGTATCTACTCATTATACTAAAATTTTGCATATTTCAATATTTAGTCTATCTTATTTCATCTTAATATTCCTACATTTTTATCTATTAGTTTTTTTATTCAAAATTAGTACCTAAATATAAAAATTATCATATTTCATCTTTAAAATATTTTATTTATATCAATATCTGTTAATTCTTGAGACCCCATACAAATAGAGAAAGGGAAATGAAAATGGTCTCCTCTGCATCCTCATGATAGCCTTTGTTGCCTTCATGATAGCTTTTTTCTATACAATTGCAAAATAATAAAAAAGAGAATACCATAAAAATTCATATAGGATAAAAAAAAGTTTGTCTTTCCTATCCCCTACCCCTAAAATAAAAAGAAAGATAAACAAAAAAAATCAATTCACTTCAAAGAATTTCATAATGCTAAAATACATTAATACACTAAGTAGTAAAAGTAATTTCAGCAACTAAAATGGTCGTTTGACATTAAATACAACATAAATCATTATTCATCAATAAATATTTATTTAAGTTTTAGATACTCAAGTTGTTACAAATATTCAGACAACAATCTCACAGTAACATATATTAGTAAGAGAGAAAACAAAACAAAATCAAGAACACTTACCAGAGAGAAAATAAAAGCTGATCTCAACTGTAACAGCTCTTATTTATTCACATTCACATCAAAAACCACTTAAATCTACGTATTAACCCAAACTCATTATTAATAAACAAATAAATCAAAATAAAAAAAAACACTTTTCAATCAATCCATCCAAACAAAGAATAACCATACCAAAAAGAATTAAAATATTCTACATTCACAATTCAGCCATTAAAGAAAATCCTATCACCCGAAAAAAAAAAACTCTAAAAACAAAAGCTGATAGTGTCTTCACTTATACTGATCCACGAAATAGAGAGAAGATGAGGGGAAAAAGAGAATTTACTTCCTTATTCCAGTGGCTAGAGTGGTTGGAGAAGTCACAGTGGTTGAAGAGGGGAAAAACAGCTGTTAATTTGCGTTTTAGAGAAAGACGTTTGGATAACTGTTTTTATTAGATTTGATCAATTTTTGTTTCACTTACCTCTAATTTGTATAGTCTCAATCTTTATTACAGATAGAAATATTGATTAATTATGAGATATAAACAATTTATTATAGATAATTATAATTAATAAAACAGACTTTTATCTATAAGTAATATGAAATTTTATTTAGATAATTAATCAATTATTGATAGACTAGTATTCAAGTTGAATCCAAATAAGTGAAACATATCATTCCTTAAACAATAATGTATAAGAAATTTGCTGGCTTTCATTCCGAAATATTGAAGTGGCTCCAATCGAAGTCTAAGTTATATTCAATTCGTGCTTGATATTGAGAAATTGACATGTAAAGGACTTATTTGCTGCCATGTTTTTATGCTTCATGATTTGATTCTAGGTCTTTTAGAATCACTTGGTAGGTGGTATGATAGGGCATCATCATTAGAAGATGCATTTTGACCTTCTCATAACTATGATGATCATAGGAAATAAGATCTTAAAAGCAAAAAAAAAAAAAAATTCACATAATAAGTTATTAATTTCCTCCGTAAGAGTAAACAAATAGATGTCAACAATAGTTTCCCCGACATTACATATCTTCCCCACTTTCCTCATGACTACCATGTTAAACCCTAGGAAACTCAGTCAATGCTAGTATCTCACATCATTCACATATCATACAAAATTGTTATTTCTTATTAGACATCCATAAATCATAGCATACTCTCTCAGGCGTCTGGAATGCAGCAAACAAGGCCTAACCACAGCACTTGCATGTTGTGTACTCTTAAATCCTAAGCAACCCCCACAACCCTTTCCCTCTCCTCCTCCTAGTCTTAGCAATTTCAACCCCATTATCCTTTGATCGAAACATTCGGCTTTGCCTCGTCTTCATATCCTTCAGCTCCATCTCCATAGGAATCCTTCCCACTGATCCAAATGCAAACAAATACCATCTTGACTTCACAGGGGTTGCCATTATGGATACTTTCTTTACTGAAAAATCGAATTTCTCGCTACATTTTGCATGATTCTCTGACACTGGCATTGACAAAGACTTCTTGTAACTCTTGATTTCTTGTTGTGGTTTAGATGAAAGAGACCTTCTTGATTTGTTGAATGAGTGAGACTTCCATGGAAAGATGCAACTCTTCCAGGGTTTTTCTTGTTTTGTAGGGGTTTCTGTATTATGGTTATAATTTTGAGCGATGGTAGTTGGTTCTCTGTATGGGATGAGTTTTCCACAAAAGATGATGTTATCTGTTGGATAGGTAGAGGCGGTGAAGTCTTCGCTGAAGAACTCGAAGAAATCTTGATCAGACGATGAGCGTTGTTCTTGTTTCGAGAAGTTATTCCAATAATCGGCGTTGTTGATATCTACTGCAAGATCGCAAAGAGAAAGTGTTTCCTCTTGTTCATCATCAAAATCTTGCAATTTTGTGTTTTCTTGCACTGGCTTTAAGCAACTAAACTCTTTGGCCACCATTGTGAGTTTTTGAGGAAGAAAGGGGATGAACAGCCGTCTTAAAAGAAGGAAATTATTGTGATTCAGTATATGAGGAGGACCAAGAAGTTCATTTATATATATTTATGCTAAGGCTCCTTAGAGAGAGACTCTCTGGCATGTTGCTTAGGTGTTTGGTTGATTACGATGGCTTCTAGAGCAGAAGGAACGAAAAGGAAAATAATAAAGAAAGTCATGAGAGAGTCTGATAGTAAATCTTTCTTGTGGGGGTTGGCCTTCTAGATGAGCAGGCGGTTTTCTAGATGGAGGTCTTTATTATATTCATGGGGTGATCTTACAAGATGAATTTAGGGCTTTTTGTTTATTTGAGTTCAGGATATTTATTTTTGTCAGCTTGTTGCGTGAGGGCTACAGTGTTTGTCCCAAGTTGTCTGATTTTGAGTCTGCTTTACATAGGGTCGGAGGTTTAAATGAGCTTTTCCAACATGTTTATTTTCATAAATCACTTTCTTAATTGATCTAATTTTTGTTTATAATTCTAAACGATACTTAGTATTTTTAAACCCAACTTGTTTCTAGAGAAAATAGACAATAATTTACTTTTAAATGTTTAAAAGTTAATTAGTCAAGGTTTACAATCCATTCCGCGTGGAAAAAAAAATCAGAGAAATATGTTTAACAAGTCTAATCGGTTTTTACAAGTTGGTCAGTTTGCTTACCGTGCAGACCAAGATATTACTTACCTGAAGGGAAAGATAGAAAAAGGGTTCGTTTCGTCATATTGACTTGTAATCTTTTATCAGTGATCTAAACTTACAGTATATGCACTTCTTTGTAACGAGTTCACTATATGTAAAACTGGAAATAGGGAAAAATAAATATTTTTAATTAACTAAGTTTTTTTTTTTTAAAAAAAAACTGTTTTAAAAATATTGTTTTGATTTTCTAAAGTAACTTGAGGTAGCTCCAAGCTATTTCACCCTCAACTCAGTTTCTTCGTCAATTTTGGAGAGGTAGTATCAATTACTTCGCCCTCAACTCAGTTTCTTTATCAGCTCTGAGAAGGTAGTCCTGACTTACTTCGACCTCAGATCAGTTTCTCCATTGACTCCGAGGAGGTAACCTCAAGCAACTCCGACCTCAGTCTAGTTTCTTCATCGACTCCAAAGAGGTAGCCTCGAGTTACTCTGACCTCAGTCTAGTTTCTCCATCGACTCTAAGGAGGTAACCCTAAGCTACTCCGACTTCGGTCCAATTTCTCCATCAAACTTCGACCAGTTTGACTCCATATCTTTCTCCTCAGACTTCTCCATCAAACTCCGAGCATCTTGACTCCATGTCTTTTTTCATCCCATCAAATAACGATAATAGATTCAAATTCGAGTGGAGATTTCATGGACCTAATTTCATGAATTATTACGAAATCAGAAAAATTCACTAATAATCACAGAAAAATTGAATAGAAATTATTTTTAAAATTTTAAATATAAAAATTACTAATCAATTTCTTTTAATTACAAAAAGATTTTTCAATTCCATTATAGTTTTTCCGAAACCAAATCCATCTTATCATTACTGTTAAAATTCTAGATACTAAGTAATACAAGTGATTCTTTCTTTATTTTGAGGTCGTTTTAATTGATTTTGATTAATGAATAATGTCAAACTAATCATGAAAGCTAGACACATGCCACGTGGCTCGTTGGAGAATTTATAAATCTTTATTTGCAATTCTCTGCCGTCTCCTTCAACCAAGAAAAAAGAAGAAAAATGTATGCCGTCTCCTGTATTTCAGACCCTATTAATTATAACTAACGAAGTCCATCAATCAACAGCTGCTTTCAATAATTCATTCTTTCTAGTCATTTCAAAAGGTATAGTCGCATTTACTTCACAAGTCCAATTCTGGAAAAGGGTGCTAAGAAAGGTCATCCTTCTCGAACATTTCAAACAAAATATTTAGATGTTTGCACTTTGCACCATAACTTTCGACAGTTTGTGTTTGTTAGCGGAAAAAGAGAGACAATTACAAGTCTTGTAGTTTTGACCCAATGTTCAATAACTCAATTTTTAGATTCAAATACCTAATATACTCAGAATTGAGATTATCGATTCATACTCGCTAAAATGTGAATATGAGTTTAAATTTTGAAACTCGTTAGAAATTAATTCATGTTCAATTTGATCCGCGAAAATTCAAATCGAGCCGAATCTGCCTACGGATTAATGGATCTACTTGTTTAATAAAAAAATTATAGATTTAATACAAAAAAATTAACTTTTACTCAAACCTAATATTTGAAATAAGCAAAAGCCAAATCATTAATTGAAAATGTTTCTAAACATTTAATAATGATGTGATGAATCATTTGATGGAGATCCATGCATGATTCCGGAAGTAGCAAGAAGACTACTGGTTGGGACCCTTCCATCTCGAACCAGTGATTGGTTATCATTGCCATCTATTGTCAAAGGACCAATTTGAAAAAAAAAACTATACTTCCAGTTCCTGTCCATTTAAGATTGGCCAATGCTGAATTAAGCCGGTTCCTGTGCATTCAATACGTTTTAACTTCAAATATTATTATTTGTTTAAAAATAATTCAAAAGTTGAGTCATTAACAAAACATTAATAAGATAAAAGTTAATTTATGTTTACCAAGTTTAAAGATGAGAACCAGTAAGATAGTTGTCAAGAAAAATGCACTTTTTGAGAAGAAATCTGACACTATAAGATAAACCATATGTTTACCAACAGTAGCTTATTATATATTATACTAGCTTTGAATCCATGTAAATACACAGAAATATTTTATTCATGAAAACAAAATGTGAGAACAAAAATACTAAATAAAAAATAATTTATTTTATTATAATAAACATTTAAATTAAATAAAAAAATATTTTTAAAAGAGGAAGGGAGATATTTATACATTTCTAATTTAAAGCCTTGTTTTTTTATTGTCTAAATATCCATATAATAGTACTTGCTGTAAAAATAGTACCAATTTCCTCCCCTTATGTAACATTATATTGATCGTAATTGTAATACCTGTATTATTAAAATAAGGGTAAAAAAATAATTTGATAGATATTACATGATATTAAAATAATATATACATGAAAGATTTGTTATTGAATAAAATAATTATTTTGAAAAAAAAAAACTAGAAATGCCTAGGGACGTTTGTTGTGACAAAGGAGAAAAAAAAATAGGAGGGGGGGGGGGGGGGGGAACAACACCTGGACGTCCAGGTGTTTCCCACACTTACATGCAAAATTATATGTAAGACAACTCAAATATGAGAACGGTGGCGGTGGGATAAATGGTATTAATATAAAAAAAAAAAATTTATTAATTCTTACTAAATCCCGTTTGGTTTTCTTTCTTCTTCAATTCAAATTTCTTAGCAAAAAGTTATAAAGAAAATTTCTCTAATATTAGAGATAGTACAGTCATTCAATTACAATAGCAAGACTTTATCATAATTAAGGTGTTGGTGATCAACAATATCAAGAAATTGTTGAAAAGAGCAGGAAAGGCAAGAAAGCGATCCACATGTAGCTTTAAGTGCTACGTGGTGAGTTAAATTTACTTTCAGTAATCGAGACCAATAAAAATATGAATTTATGATATTTGAATAAATTGGTGAACTATAATGATTTAATTATGTATCTTCTATTATATATGGAAATTGATTAATTTATTGATTAGGAATTAGAAAGTATGTTGAATATTAATTATATAAGAATTTATATTTTAAAAAGGATTTATGAATGAAAAATATGTTGAGAAGTTTTATGAAGTTTATGAAAATATGATTGAAAAGTAGATATGATATATGAGGAGATAATTTAATGAATATAATAAAAATAATAATTTTGAGAAAGAGATTGATAGCTAAATTGAATGCTTGAATGTATGTTTGTTTTCATATTATTGCCCATATGCATAAAATAAAAGACTGTGAATGCAGTTGGTCTACTTGTTTTCATATTATTGCTTATATGCATAAAATAAAAAACCGGGAAGGCAGCTGGTCTAGCTAGAAATAAAAGACCGGAAAGGCAGCTGGTCTAGTTGAAAATAAAAGACCGAGAAGGCAACCGGTCTAGCTAAAAATAAAAGGCCGGGAAGGCAGTCGGTCTAGCTAAAAATAAAAGGCCAAGAAGGCAGTCGGTCTAGCTAAAAATAAAAAATCGGGAAGGCAACCGGTCTAGCCGAAAAGACCATGAAGGCAGCTGGCCTGGCTGAAACATATCAATATGTGAAAAGACGTTCCTAAATGATAATATGAAATGATCTAATGGGAAAGAAAGAAATATAATTTAAATTCATGCATTACGTTTGTTTTAAATATTGATTTTTATTGATTGAGATATTAAAGTATCAGTATTGATTGTGAAATTATTGATAAACAAATTAGTCTCACAGAGAGACAGATATGATGAGAAAGAAATATGCAAGTATGATATGATAAAAATTATTTGATTGATTAATTATATGTTGTGAACCTCATAACGACGTAACTAATGATGTTAAATTGAAAATCTCAAGATGATTAAATATATGAGAATAAAAAATTGATATGTTTAATGATTAATTTAAGAAGAGATTGATAAATTGTTTGAATCATGATATGAGTAGTGATAATAGAATGTTATTGTTGACCAGGAAGGTAGCTGGTCTTCTTGTTTTCGTATTATTGCTCATATGCATATAATAAAAGACCGAGAAGGCAGTCGGTCTAGCTAAAAATAAAAGATGGGGAAAGTAACCGGTCTAACTGAAAATAAAAGACTGAGAAGACAGCCGATCTAGCTGAAAATAAAAGACCGGGAAGGCAGCCGGTTTAGCTGAAAATAAAAGACCGAGAAGACAGCCAGTCTAGCTGAAAATAAAAGACTGGGAAGGCAGCTGGTCTAACCGAAAAGACTAAGAAGGCAGTTGGTCTGGCTGAAACATGTCAACATGTGGGAAGACATTCCCAAATGATAATATGAAATGATCTGATTAGAAAGAAAGAAATATAATTTAAATTCATGCATTACATTTATTTTAAATATTGATTTTTATTGATTGAGATATTAAAGAATCAGCCTTGATTGTGAAATTATTGATAGACAAACAAGTCTTACAGAGAGACATATATGATGAGAAAGAAATATGAAAGTGTGATATGATAAAAATTATTTGAATGATTGATTATATACTGTGAACCTCATAACGAGGTAAATAATTATGTTGAATTGAAAATCTCAAGATTAAATATATTAAAAGAAAAAACTAATATGTTTGATGATTAATTTAAGAAGAGATTGATAAATTGTTGGAATCATGATATGAGTAGTGATAATAGAATGTTATTGTTTAATTATATGAGATAATAGATGAATGAATATTGGAAGATTATTTGAGAGATTGAATTGTTATATGTGAAGAAATATATGATTAATATTGGTGAATTAGAAACGATTGAATTATAAGATATGACTGGAAGTATACAAATCGAATACTACTAGTAAATTTAATTCACTGAGCTCGTGAAGCTCATTTCTCATTGTTAAATAATTTCAGGTAGCAGGCATGACAGATAGATTGATGAGCTGAGATTCAGACTGAGTTATTATATGTAAGCCTCGTGGTCCACATCTTCAAACTAATGGAAAAAATAATAATTTTTAAATATTCATGCATAATATATTGTATATATGGTTTCAATTAGGATTTTAATGATGTAACTTCCTTATTGAGGGTTGAGGATTTATGTATGTATATAATTTCATTTGATGTTTTTATATTATTGCATATATTTGTCGTGCTAGGAATTCAAAATGTGATGACACCATCTCGAGGTTGGCCAACTCGGGATGGGTCGTTACAATTTTGGTATTAGAGCATTATGTTTTATGATTCTGTAGACTGCATAAAAAAGAAAGTGAAAGATTAAAATAAATTATAATTTAATGCATAGTCTGAAGATGTTGCGTGGACATGATAGACCTAGAGTTAGAGTTGCTGACTAGAGAGGGCGTGGTAGGCCCTCAATTGTTAGACGAGCTGAGGTTGAGATGGAGGCTGAGTTTGAGTAAGTTTTCTTAACAAAAAGAATTGAAAAGAATTATGTATTATTGATTTTCTGAATACAATTCAACATTCATATATATATAGACTTATGACTATCAAACCTAATAGGACTAAGAGATATAATTAGATAAGATAGATATAAAATAGATAAGATTTAGGAAACCTATTATGACACATAATAGGAGACCTAATTAGAACTTTCAACAATCTAATTAGGACTCTCAATATAAACCTAATTAGGACTCTCAACAGTCCCCCTCAAGCTGGTGAATATGCATCCTTCATTCCCAGCTTACATATAAGTCATTAGAATGTTTCACTGTTCAGTCTTTTTGTAAGTACATCAGCAAGTTGATTGTTTGTTGGGATGTACGATGTGCATATTAATCCGCTGTCCAACTTCTCTTTTATGAAATGTCTATCTACCTTAATATGCTTTGTCCAGTCATGCTAAACGAGATTATAAGCGATGTTGATAGCCGACTTGTTGTCACAAAATAGCCTCATAGGTCCATCCCACTTAATCTTTAAGTCTTCTAGAATTATTTTGAGCCACAGTAATTCACAAACTCCTTGCGCCATCACCTTAAACTCTGCTTCAGCACTTGATCTTGCCACTACATTCTGCTTCTTACTCCTCCATGTTACAAGATTGCCTCATAGGAAAGTGCAATAGTCTGTCATGGACTTTCTATCAACCGGTGAACCTACATAGTCAGCATCTGTATACGCCTCAAGGATTAACCCCGTGTTTCTTCTAAATAGAATCCCTTATCCTAGATTAGCCTTTAAGTAATGGAGTATGTGATGGATAGTTTGTAGATGAACTTTTCTCGGGCTGTGCATAAATTGGCTGACAACACTCACAGTATAAGAAATATCTGGCCGTGTGTGGGCAAGGTATATGAGCTTCCCAACCAGACTCTGGTACCTCTCCTTGTCCACGGCTGGATCATCTTTTGCTTCTCAAAGTCTATAATTTTGTTCAATCGGTGTGGAAATTGGTTTACATACCGACTTTTCTGTTTCCTTAAGGAGATCAGTAACATATTTCTATTGTGAGATAAAGATTCATTCTCTAGAATGAGCTACTTCAATTCTTATAAAGTATTTCAACCTCCCAAGTTCTTTTATCTCAAATTCACTGACAAGACATCTTCGTAGAGCTTCATTATCCTTCTCATCGTTTCCTGTGACTATTATGTCATCGACGTACACTAAAAGGGTCATTACTTCCCTTGAATCCGAGTGTTTTATGAAGAGTGTATGATCTCCCTGACTTTGCTTATATCCGGTGGCTAGCATCACTTTGGTGAATCTTCCGAACGAAGCTCATGGAGATTGTTTTAAGCCGTAGAACGCCTTCCTTAACTTGCAGACTTTGTTTCCTCTCAGTTGCTGCTTATATCCTGGAGGAATGTCCATGTATATCTCCTCTTCTAATTCGCGGTGGAAGACATTTTTTACATCAAATTGCTCTAAATACTAGTTAAAATTAGCAGCCAGTGACAACAAAACTCTAACCGTGTTCATCTCAGCTATTGGAGCAAATGTCTCTTGATAGTCCGCGTGTACCCTTTCGCCACGACTCTAGTTTTGTATCTTTTAAGAGGGCCATTTGACTTGTATTTTACGGTAAACAACCACTTGCAGCCCATAGCCTTCTTTTCAGGTGGTAAGTCAACTATATCCCACGTCCAGTTCTTCTCTAGTGCCTGCGTTTCTTCACTCATGGCATTTCTCTAATTCTCATTAGACAATGCCTCAGATAAAGTATTAGGAATATGAATAGAGTTTAGACTGACTAGAAATGTCCTATGTGAGGGTGAGAATTTCTCAAAAGAGACAAATTTTGCGAAAGGATTCAATGAGTGTTTTGTGCATTCTCTTGTGCCTTTCTTGATAGAAATTGGGAGATCATGGTCTGGTGTTAATTGAGATTGGTCAGAAATTGTATTTACCTCATTCTCAAGATTAGAAGTTAAAGCTTAGACTTGCATGAGATTAGGATCCGAGTCTCTTCTCTTTGAATAAGCCTACACAAATCACATAGAGTCATTATGCTTTGTCATGGGTCCAGTGTGGGCGGGTGTGGGTGTTGACACCGGCTGGAATGGTTTGACCGATACAGGTGGGTCAGCTGAAGCTAATTTGACTAGAATTAGATCAGATAGGGCTGATCTGGTGGATACAACTGACTCACGAGTAGGTATATCGAGCAGAAACAGATCTCTATCCTTATCTTCACTAAATGAAGTCTCCTTCTGAAGATAAGGCTGGTTAAAGTATGGTTTTATTTCCTAAAATGGAGACAAAGAATTTATGTGTAGGTGGATGGTAGCATTTGTATCCTTTCTGGGTGGACGAATAACCTATAAACATACACTTAAGAGCCCTTGGATATAATTTTCCTCTGTTTCGACTATGAATATGGACAAAGGCAGTGCAACCGAAGATTTTTGGAGTGAGGTTATTTGTTGTACGAATGTTGGGATAGAATTGGGACATTGTTTCCATTTGTGACTTAAACCCTAGCACCCGAGAAGGTAGACGATTAATCATATAAGCAGCTATGAGTACGCCTTCCCCTTAATAGTGTTTTGGAACATTATGGTGAAAGAGAAGGGCTCGGGTTGTGGCTAGCAAGTGACCATTTTTCCTCTCTACCACTCTGTTTTGTTGTGGAGTATCAACGCAAGGAGATTCATGGATGATTCCCTCTTTTTGAAAATATGGAGATATAACTTGATTAAAATAATCCCTTGCATTGTCTGATGGGGACTTACTATCCATTTACCAGTCGACTGGGTTGTCTTCCAACCCAGTTTTTCTGCTTTAATTAACGATCGGTTTAGAAAAACTTTTTGTGTTCGAGCCATTGAACAAGCTATTACAATGTATAAGTGAGACTTACATTGGTTCTAAAACCTTAGACCTATACTAGTTCTTCAGTCTTCACTTGATACTTTGATTCGGTTTGAGTTCTTGCACCTTGATCCTTGGTTGAATGCTTTTGTTGCTTACTACACTTAGTTAGTATAATAACAGTTGTGTTTTATCATCATTAAAATACGGGTGAGGGTCAACAATCTCCCTCTTTTTGATGATAACAAAACTAATAATGTGAAAACAGATAAAAAAGCTAAGTGTTTGGATTTTACGAAAAATCGGACAGAATCTCCTCTGTTTTTCGAATAAAACCACCCTGTAATCAAACAAACTCAGTTTATAAAAATTCCAACCAACCACAATCAACTCAACCAATCAATGAATAAGTTTTGGAGCAGTGCTCCCCCTAAATCTATGCATTGGTTTCTTTTTACTTAGTTTTTCTCGTTTTTCTCATTTTTTCGCCCTCGTTTTGACAACAGCAACCAAAGGGGCTAGAAATCGAAAAATAAGCTATTTAGTAACCACAGTCGTCTAAAGTATGCTAAAACAAACTTGTACGCGAAAATTTGGCTTCATTCGAAGTTCAAAAGCCTTCCCGAGAAGAACCAGAAGTTTTCATACAAGCATAATCATTTTTAGAGCATTTTCGTGAATAAAAGTAATTGGAAACTATGCAAACATATCACAAATAATGTAAATAGATGTATGAAATATGACTAAAGTAAAAGCAACATCATATATAAAAAGTCAATACATGAACGGGCTTCATAGAGCCATAAAGAATACAACAGTAATACAAAATATGTCCGTGCTATGTGGTAAGAGCTGGAAAACGCTAATAATATGGAAAATGACTCAAGGAGCGAGAGAATCCGAGATATCACGAAGAAGATCCCTAATCTCTACTAGGGAGCCCTCGGTGTGCTCTCGATGTAACTCGAAGTCGTCCCGTAGGTGGTCCATGGAGGAGCTCAATCTCTGGTACTTTGTCTGCATGGACTGGAATCCGGACTGCATTATCATCTGAGGGCTCGAGATCGCCTGAAGTATATCGCCGTATCTAGTCTGACTAGTACTCGAGTCACCAATCGGAAGTGCTCGGGTATCCGTGTCCATATCAGCAGCAGCATCTACAGCAACCTCTTCATCCTCATCATCATCATCATCGCTCTCATCCTCTCGAATCCGTAGGCACTTCCCAGCCTTCGGATAGAGGAAGCCGTTACAAACCGCGCATCCCATCTTTTTCAGTGATGAGACATTGATGATTTCCGTTGGTCCAATATCCTGAGCCTCAGAGCCAGGCAGAGGCACCCGGAAGTGCTGGAGTATGAGCGTAATGAGCATCCCGTAAGATAGACACCCAGAGTCGCTCGCTTCGCCATTTATCATGTTGGCGAGCAGCAGAGGATATATATTGAAGTGGTGCCCTATTTTAAGGCACCAAATCAATACCGTATCTATCTTAGATAGATACCCTCGACTCTCGAGTCTTGAGTGGATGGTCCAACTTACTATCAGCTGAAAAATCTTCGAGTCTAGGGACATATCACTACATGTATGGAATGTAGTGGGTTTGTACACATAGTTAGGGTCTCCCCTGACTATCTGACAGGCCGCCTCGACATCGAAGCTGTCTGGCCATCCATCAGACTCCATTGAATCCCCCTTACAAGGATTCTCATAATGCTCATGAGGAGGTCAGTGTTGACCTCAAACTCCACACCACTAACTCTGGTCATGAATCTCAGAGCCAGAGGACTGGGTTTCACCAAGTTCGCGTAGAACTGGTGAATCAGTCTCAGGTAGAATTTTTAATGCACTTTGACCAGTAGGGTCAAGTGAATCGCCTCAAAGGCTGGCAAGATATCAAAATTGCCATGACGAATAGAGTCGAAGTCGACAACTCTACCCGTCATGATCTTCTTATGGCGAATGATTGAGTTATACCTTACCTTTACCATAAGACTGGAAAACAGAGACTCATCAAGCTCTGCTCTAGGCGTCTTGCTTGATGAGCCCGCTACACCCTTTCCCCGTGACTTCGATGCCGAGGGTTTTGTAGACCTTGGCCTTTTAGGCGCATTTGGTCCACTAGTTGTGAATTTAACACGGATTTTATCGGCCATTTTTGGAAAAATGGGGTTTTGGGAAAAAGAGATTTTAGTGAAAAATAAGAGATTTTAACAGTAAAGAGTTAAAAATCTCATTATGGATGAGTAGATCGGTGTGTTTAGATGAAGCTTGGATGGTTTTTGGATCAAAAGGATGAATTTTTCTAGAGAGAGAAAGCAAGGGTGCTCGAAAATGGAGTAAAAAATCAGAAAAATGAACAGTCCATTTTATAGAGTCGCAATACCAGTCGACTGGGTCGAGTTACCAATCGACTGGGTCCCTTTGAAAAGATGAACAGTTTTCATACCAATCGACTGGGTTCATATACCAGTCAACTGGGGGAACTGGCAGTAAAAGACCAGTCGACTGGGCAGTCTGTTCCAGTCAACTGAATGATAACTGATTTTTTTAAAAAATAGCTCCAAACAGGATCTAGCTGTACCAGTTGATTGGATAGGACTTCCAGTCGACTGGACAATTTGGAAGAGACTTACCAGTCGACTGGGTCATATTTACCAGTCGACTGGATAAAAGGGCAGTGACATATCAGTCGACTGGGATAGAGATACCAGTCGACTGGACCCTTAAGAAAATTTTCAGTTTTGAATTTGTAGCACGAAATTTGTTTATCTATGACATCTTGAGTGAGGGAGATAATTAAACAAGAATTAATACTCTTTCACTATATGTCAAATTATGCAGATGATGAATTATGAAGCAATCAGATATTCAGTTTATCATAATCCAGCAATCCCATCAACATTCTAATTTTACAAAAACTAGCTTCATCTAGAGGTTTTGTAAGAATGTCAGCTATTTGATCTTCTGAAGGTATGAATTCTAGTCTTATGTCACCTTTTTTAGCATGGTCTCTTAAGAAATGATGTCTTATTTTTATGTGCTTTGTTCTAGAGTGCTAAATAGGGTTCTTGGTTTGGTTGATAGCACTAGTATTATCACAAAATATTGGGATGTTTTTGAGGTTCATGTCATAGTCTTCTAGTTGTTGTTTCATCCATAATACTTGGGCACAACAACTTCCGGCTACAACATATTCCGCCTCGGCAGTTGATAGTGCAACGGAATTTTGTTTCTTGAAAAACCAAGAGGTTAACATAGCTCCTAAGAATTGGCATGTACCACTTGTGCTTTTTCTAGCTAACCTACATCCAGCAAAATCAGCATCTGAATATTCTACAAGCTCAAAAGATGAATCTCTATAGTACCATAATCCTATGGTTTGGGTTCCTTGTAGATATCTAAGGATTCTTTTTACTGCAACTACATGTGATTCCTTAGGATTAGACTGAAATCTAGCACACATGCATACACTGAACATTATATCAGGTCTACTTGCAGTCAAATAAAGTAAAGCACCTATCATGCTTCTGTAATATTTATAATCTACAGTTTTACCTCCTTCATCAAGATCAAGTTTAGTAGTTGTGCTCATAGGCGTTCCAAGTGGCTTTGAGCTTTCTATCCCGAACCTCTTTAGTATGTCCTTAATGTACTTCTGTTGATTGATGAAGATGCCTCCTTTTAGTTGCTTGATTTGAAGTCCAAGGAAGTAGGTAAGTTCTCCCATCATGCGCATTTAAAATTCACCTTGCATGCACTTTGCAAACTCTTGACACATGGATTCATTAGTAGCACCAAATATAATATCATCAACATATATTTGGACTATAAGAGTGTCATTTTTGTGAGTTTTTGTGAAGAGATCTGTGTCTATTCTACCTCTTACAAAATCATTGTCAATCAAAAACTTACTTAATCTTTCATACCATGCTCTTGGAGCTTGCTTCAATCTATATAGAGTTTTAGAAAGCTTGTAGACATGATTTTGAAGACTAGGATTTTCAAATCCAAGAGGTTGCTCAACATAAACCTCTTCTTCTATAAAGCCATTTAAAAATGCACTTTTCACATCCATTTGAAATAGCTTGAATTTATTAAAGCATGCAAAGGCTAATAACATTCGAATAGCTTCTAATCTAGCTACGGGAGCATAAGTTTCATCAAAGTCTATTCCTTCTTCTTGATTATATCCCTTAGCAACTAGTCTAGCCTTGTTTCTAGTTATTATTCCATTTTCATCCATCTTATTTCTATATACCCATTTAGTTCCAATTATCGAATGATTCTTAGGTCTTGGAACTAATTTCCAAACATTGTTTCTCTCAAATTGATTTATTTCTTCTTGCATTGCAATTATCCAATCATTATCTTTTTCAGCTTCTATAAATGTCGTAGGTTCTACTTAAGGCAAATAAGCTACATAATTACAAATATTTCTAATAGAAGAGCGAGTTCTTACCCCTTGTGAAGGATCACCAATCACTTGATCAATCGGGTGATAATTTACATACCTCCAATCTTTAGGTAGATTTTCCTCTTGTTGGCTTGAGGATGGTTGGTCCAAATTGAGAGTTTCTATCTCTTCATTTGCATGAGGTGGACTCTCCTTTGGGTCAACAATGGGAGTAGGAGTTTCCATTCTTGGAATAAAATCTGCATCATCTTTAAAGGAAACTTCTCTACTACTAATTGGGTTAGATTCATCAATAGTTACATGTACAGATTCTTCTACCACTAGAGTTCTCTTATTAAAAACTCTATAAGCCTTACTAGATGTTGAATATCCTAAAAATATTCCTTCATCGGTTTTAGAATCAAATTTACCCAAGTTAGTTTTATTGTTATTTAAGATGAAGCATTTACAACCAAAAGCACGAAAATATGAGATATTAGGCTTTCTTCCTTTCCATAGTTCATATGGAGTTTTATCAAGCAGAGGCCTAATTAAAATTCTATTTAAGATATAACAAGAAGTGTTCACGGCTTCAGCCCAAAAGTATTTTGGTAAATTATTTTCACAAAGCATAGTTCTTGAAAATTCTTCTAGAACTCTGTTTTTCCTTTCAACAACTCCATTTTGTTAAGGAGTTCTAGGAGCTGAAAAGTTGTGATTAATTTCATTTTCATCACAAAATCTTGAAAAGCTTTGATTTTCAAATTCTTTACCATGATCACTTCTTATGCTTGAAATACAAATTCCTTTTTCATTTTGTACCTTTTTGCAAAACTTTTCAAATCCTTTGAAAGCTTCATCCTTGTAAGCAATAAAAATAACAAAGGTATATCTTGAATAGTCATCAACAATAACAATAGCATATTGATGGCCACCTAGACTAATGGTACTAATTGGACCAAATAAGTCCATATACAAAAGTTCCAAAGGTCTAGTAGTTGAGACTACATTTTTTGCTTTAAAAGAAATTCTAGTTTGTTTTCCCATTTGACAAGCATCACATATTTTGTCTTTTTCAAAATTGATTTTAGGAAGTCCAATGACTAAATCTTTTCTTGAAATGATTTTTAGCAAGTTCATGTTTACATGACCAAGCCTTTTATGCCATAGCCATGGATTTTCACTAAAAGCAGGAAAACATTTTTCATTTTCAGAATGCAAGGATTTCAAATCAACTATGTAGATATTTTCATGTCTATGGCCAATAAATTTGATCTTGTTGCTCTTGATGTCTATAACTAGACAATGAGATGTCTCAAATGTGACTTTGTATCCTTTGTCACATAGCTGACTAATGCTAAGTAAATTTGGCTTAAGGCCTTGTACTAGCAATACATTATCTAAGGTTGAGAAATCATTACCGACTTTTCCATACCTGATGATCTTTATTTTTGTATTGTCTCCAATGGTGACATATCCACCATCTCTTAAAGTTAGCTCATTGAATACATTTTTATCACCAGTCATGTGCTTTGAGCATCCACTATCAAGGTACCAACAGTTACCTTTCTCCTTGGTGTGGAGACATATCTACATCACACAAAGATATACGATAGCACTTTTAGGTACCTAAAATTTCTTGGGTCCTTTGGGGTTAGTCCTAGAAAACACGGTTCCTTTTGGAACCCATACTTTTTTAACAGTATATGGTGATCTATGGACATATTGATGATGCACAATCCTAGCATGGTAGTTCTTGAAATTTCTAGGAAATCTTAGATGTGCATGCCTATAATCCTTAGGATAATAGTTCCTAGGATACATGTTTCTACGGTGAGGAATATGAAAATGCATGTCATTTCCAAAAAATGTATGATGATGCATTCTAGGATACATGCTAGCATTATTATTTGTATGCAAATTATTTCTAGGATAACCATGATGGTAATTCCTAGGATGAGCATGAGCAGAGTGCATATGTTGATTATACATATTGTTCCTAGAATGTGCATGTTGGTTATTTTTAGGATGTGTATAAGCATTTCTAGAGTGTGCATACATATAAGCATGTGTATTTCTAGGATGCTTCATTTTTGTATGAACATTTGAATTCCCAGAATTTCTAGCATTTAATGAGGGAGTGCTTTTAATCTTGCTAGGGTTTTTTGAAGTAGAGGCTTCATTCATACATGAGGCTTTCATGAATAAGCTTTCTTTTGATTTTTGTTTTCCCAAAGGAGAGTATCCTACACCAGATTTTCCTCCACTTAATCTTTGGGAAGAAAGCACTTCATCAAGCTTTTCTTTTCCAATCATAAGTCTTGATATAGTGCTATTCAATTTTGAAATTTTATTTTTTAAATTCTCATTTTCATCTTTGAGAAAATCTTGAGAAGAATCATACAGTAAAGACGATAATTTTTCTTTTTCTTCTCTAAGACTTATCATCTCTTTAGAGAGAGATGATACCTCCTTTTTAATAATTGAATTTCTAGAATCAAATTTCTTCAATTCATCATGCATTTCATTTATTACTTCTAGCAGTTCTTCAGTACTACTCACAATATTATTCTTAGAAGAAGGAGAAGATGTTACCTCACTTTCATCGTCGATTGCCATCAAACAAAGGTTGGCAATTTCCTCGTGTCCGATTTCTTTGTCCGATGACTCATCTTCTTCTTCGTCATCGCTCCAGGTAGTTGCTATCATAGCTTTCTTTTTGAAGCTCTTGTATGGTTTGTTTGAAGCCGTACAATCAGCCTTAATGTCACCAGGCTTCTTGCAGCCATAACACATAAGCGGTTCCCTTTTTGAAGTGGGATCCTTTGTGTAAGGTTTCTTGCTTTTCTTCAAGAACCAGTGAAATCGTTTGGTGATTAAAGCCATTTCACCATCTTCCTCGCTGCTCTCTGCTTCTTTTTCCGTTTCCATTTCTTTGCTACTAGTAGAAGCTTTGAGAGCAATTTGCTTTTTCTTCTTCTCATCATTATTGACGATGGGAGACATTTCTTCTATGTCGTATGTCAACAATGACCCAAGCAATGTCTCAACATCTAGTTTGTCAAGATCTTTGGCCTCCTGTATGGCTGTCTTCTTTGGTTTCCATGAGCGTGGTAGAGATCTCAAGATTTTTCTGGTTAGTTCAAACTCCTCAATATTCCTACCAAGCAGTTTTAAACCATTTATAATAGTGGTGAACCGTGAGTGCATTTCAGAAATAGTTTCGTCATGAGACATTTTAAAGGATTCATACTCAGAAACTAGCATATAAATTTTTTACTTTTTTACCTCACTAGTTCCTTCATATGTGACTTGTAATTTGTCTCATATCTTTTTAGTCGAAACACATGCAGATATTTTATTATATTCAGAAATATCTAATGCACAATGTAACATACTTGTTGCTCTGCTATTGAGAGACATCATTCTACAATCCTCGTTAGTGTACTTAGTTTTAAGTTTAGGCATTGTATGATGGGTCTCTCCAATAGTTATTTCTTTTGAAGGAATTCTAGGTCCTTCTTCAATGACTCTCCACAGATTGTAATCTTGTCATTCGACAAATATTTTCATTCTATTTTTCCAATAGTTATAATTGGAGCCATTGAACAAAGGTGGTCTAGTATAAGAGTGTCCCTCAGAGTAGCTATTTGCTGCCACTGGATCAACTCAAGGATTTTAAGCCTAAATATGAAAATGAGGCTCTGATACCAATTGTAGATCGAGGTTTCAACCCAAGAGGGGGGGTAAATTGGGTTTTTAAAAATTTTTGCGGAATTAATACAAGTTTATAAAAACGAATAAGCAGTAAACAATTAAGACAAGTAATGTACTGTAAATAAAGAGTTTAAAGAGAAGAGGATGCAAACTCAGATTATAGTGGTTCAGCAATATCGGATTCGTTCCGATCCTACGTCCACTCTCTTCAAGGAACTCTTTGAAGTAATCCACTAAGTAACTTAGTCGTACAACTTTCCCGGTGTTGCACAAACCTTACAATCCCTTCCTTTCGGAAGCTATCCCCTTCCTCTCGGAAGTAATCCCCTTCCTTTCGGAAGTAATCTCTTTACAAAAGATGCTGTAAAGTAAATGGTAGAGAAACAGCTAATGGAAGCTTATACAACTGAATAATGTCTCTCTTTCAAAGTAAAGTTTGAAGAATGACTCAACAAGAATATTTCAAAACTTTTTGTGTTTCAAAGAGTATAACAACTTGATTGTGTAATATCAACTCTTTTTGAATGTGTGCAGCACTCTATTGAATGCTTAATAGAATGGGTTTATATAGCCATCAAATAATATGGCCGTTGAGACTTTAATTTGAAAATAGATTTACTTTAAAACATCCAGATTTGGTGTCCAACGGTTATATTTTTGAATTACTAGTCGACTGGGTTCACTTGAAAAAATCTCATTTTCAGACCTTTTAGGTTACTAGTCGATTGGTATTTTTCATCCAGTCGACTGGGGACTTACTGTCCATTTACCAGTTGACTGGTATGACTGACCCAATCGAATGGAGACATACTGTCTCATATACCAGTCGACTGGTATATGTACCCAGTCGACAGGGTTGAAAGTTTTTCTGTTTTAATTGAAAATGTTTGTTTAAAAACGATCGGTTTAGAAAAACCTTTTGTGTTTGAGCCATTGAACAAGCTATTACAATGTATAAGTGAGACTTAAATTGGTTCTAAAACCTTAGACCTATACTAGTTCTTCAGTCTTCACTTGATACTTTGATTCGGTTTGAGTTCTTGCATCTTGATCCTTGGTTGAAAGCTTTTGTTGCTTACTACACTTGGTTAGTATAATAACAGTTGTGTTTTGTCATCATTAAAATACGGGTGAGGGTCAACAGGACCCTTAGATTTTTATCCCATCTTCAACAACTAGTGCCATGTGTCAACTCCCCAAAGGGTAATCAACGCCCAGTCAGTATTACATCAGTATGTGACGTCATTACCACTTAGGCGTGACGTCATCACCACTTAGGCGTCACGTCATCATCACCTAGGTACCATGTCATCGCAATGTCAACGCCATGTCAAATGACTTAAACCAACTGGTTCAAAAAAGATTTGACCAACTGGTTCACCACTTTGACCATCCGATTTATGTATTTTTAATCCGGTTTCAGATCCAACCACCCCGGTTCCTAAGGTTTTATAATGCACTCGTTTCAAATCTGGGCTCAAAATTCCAAAATTCTGCTTGCACATACGAGTTTCTTCACAAACCACCAATTTTGACTCATATTTGACTAGTAGGTTCACCAAACTCAAGCTTGGTTTCAAACTTCTACAAACCGGTTTCTACGGTTTTTCAGCCTTCTTTTTCCAGAACCGACCTCCGAATTTTGAAATTCGACTTTCTCAAGTAAGTTTCTTGCAAATAGTCAAAGAAAATATGGTTATTTCTTTATCAAAATGCTTAAAACCCATACCAAAAATTGAACCAACAGAGCTCAAACGATCAAACATCATGTTCGTTCACAATCAACCGATGATGCATCTAAAGCCATCACCCAGTGATGCATCTAAAGCCGTCACCCAATGATGCATCTAAAGTCGTCACCCAATGATGCATCTAAAACCGTCAGCCAGTGACGCAGGCTAGTGACGCATTCAAAGCCGTCAGTCAATGACACACCAAAGCTCTCCAACTCTGAGGAGGTAACCCCAAGCTACCTCGAACTCAGCTTAGTTTCTTCATTAGCTCGGTTTCTTCATCAGCTCGGTTTAACATCAACTCAGTTTTTCCATCAACTCAGTTTCTCCATCAGCTCAGTTTCTCCACCAGCTCGGTTTCTCCACCAGCTCGGTTTCTCCACCAGGTTTGTTTCTCCATCAGCCTCGTTTCTCCATCAGCTTTGTTTTGCCTCCAGCTCAGTTTCTCCATCAGCTCCGAAAAATAGCCCCGAGCTACTTCGTCTCCAATTTAGTTTCTCCATCAGCTTTAAAGAGGTAACCCCAAGCTACTTCACCCTCAGCTTAGTTTCTCCATTAGTTCCAAGGAGGTAGCACCAGCTACTTCGCCCTCAACTCAGTTTCTCCATCAACTCGGAGGAGCTAGCCCCGACCTACTTCTGCCTCAGATCAGTTTCTCTATTAGCTTCGAGGTGGTAGCCCCGAGCTACTTCGCCTCTAGCTCAACTTCTCTATCGACTCCGAAGAGGTAGCCCCGAGCTACTCCGACCTCGGTCCAGTTTCTCCATTAACTATGAGGAGGCAACCCCGAGCTACTCCGACCTCGGTCCAGTTTCTTCATTGACTCTGAGGAGGTAGCCCCGAGCTACTCCGACCTTGGTCCAGTTTCTCTATCGACTTTGAGGAGGTAGCCCTAAGTTACTCTGACCTCAGTCCAATTTTTCCATCAACTTTGAGGAGGTAGCTCCAAGCTACTCCGACCTCGGTCTAGTTTCTCCATCAAACTCTGAGCAATTTGACTCCACGTCTTTCTCCTCGGACTTTTCCATCAATTCTAGGACTTCTACATTAAACTCCGAGCAGTTTTACTCCATGTTTTTCTCCTCGGACTTCTACATCAAAATCCAAGCAGCTTGACTCCATGTTTTTCTCTTCGAATTTCTCCATCAAACTCCAAGCAGTTTGACTACATATATTTCTCCTTGGACGTTTACATCAAACTCCGAGTAGTTTGACTCCATGTCTTTCTCCTTGGACTTTTGCATCAAATTCCAAGCAGTTTGACTTTATGTTTTTCTCCTCGGACCTCTCCATCAAACTACGAGCAGTTTGACTCCATGTCTTTTTCCTCAGACTTCTCCATCAATCTTCAAGCAATTTGACTCCATGTTTTTCTCCTCGGACTTCTCCATCAAGCTTCGAGTTGTTTTGACTGAACATCAACTCCTCAGACTTAATCGCCAAACTCCAAGTCATTGTGACCAAACATCAACTCCTCAGACTCAATCGCCAAACTCCGAGTCGTTGTGACTAAACGTCAACTCTTCGGACTCCATCACCAAATTCCAAGTTGTTTAGACTGAATGTCAACTCTTTAGACTCTATCACCAAAATCCGAGTCATCTTGATTGAACGACAACTCTTCATACTCATTCACCAAACTCTGAGGGTTTACCAGCCTAACAGGTCTGCTCGGAGTCTCCATCTCCATCCAAATGGGTTCAAACCTCCATGGTACCAAATTACACACAACCTGAGTCACACAGTGAACTCTATACAACCTACTTCCTCAAGTGCATAAATGCACTTAAGGAAGTGCGGGCATCTGATGTAGGGAAAAAATCTCTCTCAAAAAATATTATGACACGTGGCAACCTTCAAGGGAAAAAAGTAATTCCACAATCTAGACAGGTTAACCAATCAAATCTCCATAGTTGGCAATAAACATTACGATAATTTTACATTGAAATAGGTAATCTCATATCCATGTCCCAGTACTACTACGACACTCCAATTTATGAATAAACTGCTATTCAAATCCAGCCTGTGGATAACTCCAGTCTTATCTAAGAGGAATGTTATTCCTATCACAATACTAAAATCACTCTCCTAATTGGACTCTGCTCTACAACACTATATAAGGGGGCTCTCACCATCAAAGGTATATATTCAAAATTTACACCAAATATTATCCAGTTTATCTCCTTAAGCCCTATACTAATTTAGGCATCGGAGAGTCCTTTGGGGCACAACCCCCCGGGGCCTTCTAGTTTACGTGTCTCTCGTGTGTGCAAGGATTCGAGAGGTATATAATTAGCTTGTGACATATCAGCAACTTTGCCATAATTTTTATATTAAATATAAAATTGAGTGAAATCAATTTATTAATTTTTGAAAACTGAGTTCAATTTTTCAGATCAACAACTCTTCTATAGATTAAAAAATTTATTATGTGAGTGAATATTAATCAAGAATTATTATGGTTATTATTAATTGAGAGATTAAATAATTTTGTTAGTTAAAAATAAAATAAGTAAATATTTGAATTTGAAAGTATGTCTTTTATTTGAAAAAAGTAATTTGATAATTAAGTGGTATGTACATGTCAGTATCCACGTCATTGTTTAAGTAGTGCGCTAGAACTACTCTGCTTATATATATATAATTTTAATTTACCTCCTTATACTTTTGAGTCTTATTCATTTTACCTCTTTATCATACCTCCTCCTTTTTCTTTCCCCTCATTAAGAGAACTTTTTAAACAAAAAAACATGTATCCCTTGCTCTTCTTTTCCTCCATTTCCCTAAATCAAAACGATCATTTTGCTTGGGCATTAGGAGATACGATATACTGTGCTGCCTATGATTGATTCTTCCCCAACATGATACATGTTGAGCAGATGATGAGATGTGATTGAGAGTTATACGAAATGGCACTTATGTTATACGTTTTTGTGAATTATATGTAAAACTAGTTTTTAAACAACCCGTGAAGTATTTTTCTTAAATTAAATTGATGATGTCGAAAATTAAGAGAATGCTACACAGAAATAATAATCTACTAAATGTTACAGTACCAATTAATGAGTTACACCTCTAAAAGAAGGAATTAAAGGCTTAAAGTAGAACTCTTTTTTTTTTTTTCCTCTTTTTTAACTTTTGAGAGCTAACATTCTCTCTGACATATGGCATTTGCTCAGAGTTCTTGTTAAATTTATTGACTATATAAACAGTTAACAAAATAATGAATTGACATTCGAAATAAACTAATCAAGCAATCATCATCATATAAAAGGAAAAGAAAAAGACACCACAATTATGAATTGAGCCTTTGATCCTATTCTTTTCCCATTGTACTTATAACCAATAACAATGTCCTCTGAATCGTTAAACTATGAAGAACGAATCTAGACAGAAGTGTTTGCATGGGAAAATCAAATGATGTAATGGATTTCTAGTAAGCATTAGTAGTTAGTAAACTGTAACTAAGTTAACCAAATGAAAGCCCTTTACTCATACTAAAGGGGATTCTGCATCTTTTTACTTTCTCTTGTCTAATCAAGCTTCTATATTCTGCATATTTATTCATACTAAAAGAGACCCTGCATGTCAGATCAGAAACCAAATCTTATTTATTCTCAAAAAAAGATTTGTGTGCTGATATAAAGATGAATATAATCAATCAACTATTATTAACTCATTGAGTTAACCCTTTAGCCAGTTAGGCATCTTCATTGGATTTTATACTAAGAGATCACTTTCCCTAAAGAATATAATTCACAATCAAGTTAAGGCATATCCCTAACTTTCTTTTTCTTTAACTTTTTTTTTTTTATGAATACCTATGACTCCTACCTTTCTTCAAAGAAATTTTGTCAATGCAAGAAATAAAAGACAGAAGCTATACATGAAATTAAATCAAGAATCATCAAGTAGCTTGCAGATCATATCGAAAATTGCTAAATGTAAATCAATAACATCATGTTACAGAAAACTGTTTAATACCTTAATATTGAGCCTTTGAACAATGCAGCCAGCATTACCCAGCATCAACTAGATCGCAGAATACTTGGCTCCTTTTGCAAGACGGAATTTTTATAATATTCAAGCGGAAAATAGTTCCCAACGATACATTGACAGTAAGACAGCAATTACCCCATTTAAATACAGGAAATTTTATTGCCTGACTGGTAATTGCAAAACATACATAACTGCATTCCGAAGTAAAAAACAGAGAGTACAATTCTATTGTCTTTTATGTAATCGAAATAATTAAATTCCCAGTGGTGACACAGAAGTTGAAACCACCATCGGCCTACTCTTCTATCCACCTCTGCGGCCGATTCATTCATTAGACTGAATTAACTGGTAAAAGATAAATGACGTGTGGTGATACGAAGATTTTTTTTTCCTTTAAATTACTCAAATCACGTCATGATGATAAGACTTGCTAAGATTCATCTGTCCAGAAAAGGCTCTCAGATTCTTGAAGATTAAGTTTGAAAGTAAAGGAAAATTACTAAATGGATTCCTTTATGAAACATTCCCTCTCGTTTCTATTTTTTCTCTAATAAATTGGTCAAATGAATAAAAAAAGATAAGAGAAAAGTATCAGATCTTACTGTGTAGGGGAAGAAACAAAGAAGAATACCCTAGAATGTTGACTGATAATCATAGAACTATGTGCTAGGATTATCATCAATACAGAACATGAACTCTTTCCATATAGTTTAATAATCTTAACAAAAATGTCTCAGATCTTTTTCCCTCTTACAGTCTTTACTTTGAATGTAGGAAAAAGAATTTCTGTAATCAAAACTCCAATTAACTAATATTTCCATTTAGTTTAATAATAGAAACAAAAAATGTCTAAGATCTTCTTCCCTCTTACAATCTTTACTTTCAATAAAAAGAATGCAAGAAAAAGAAATTGTCTGTAATCAAAACTCCAATTTACTAATCTTTTAACACAATTTATTATGTATCCTCTGCAGTGGCCACTCCAAAACCAGGCCCAATAAATTCTTTATGATCTAACACAATAAACAAATTGAACCAAAAAGAATACATCGAATTTAATCGACTGCTGCAATCAAAATCATTCATATAGTCAATAAATCAAAATTAGGAATTACCCAAAACCAATTAAAAGAGAAGAATGAGTAAAGATGAATTTAGAGAGAGATTACAAGGAGAAAGTTGAATTAATGTCATATGAACTTCTTGGATTCCTGGAATTGGCAATAAATTCGATTAGAAGTGAGAGAAGGAGAGGGGGCGGCAGTGACAAAAGAGACCACATTATAGTGAAATTGACAATAATGAAGAAAAAAATATGAGAAGTCTTCATATTTAATTCAATGTAAATGTTACCTTGAGAGGAGGAGTCTTTGGAAGAGAATTAAGGGGAGAGAAAATCAAAGCATCGCAAAGATCAAGCGCCAGATTAAGATAATGCTGACAGAAGAGATCTCGAGCTGTTCAACTAATCAATTCGCAGCATGTAAGAACCATTTCAGTTCTACCACAGCCTAGAGCATATGAAATCCTTGTTAAACAGGACTGATTAAAGAGATTAATATCAATTGAACAATAATATAAATGAGGAGAAGTCAGGAAGAATTGCAGAAACTTTAGGGCTTCATATTCTCCCTTAAGTGTTCAGCCAGAGAAAAAATAGAATACAGAAAAAAGAAAAAACATATAGAAGGAAAATTACCTCCTGATTATTGTGTGGCTATCGCTCCATCGAAATTGTAGACAAACAATTGAGAGTACGGAGACGCAGAATGAGAGAGGGAGAGAAAGAGAAACAATAGACTTAAAAGATTAAAGAAGTAAAATACAACGAATTTTCAAGGAATCTGAGCAAATAAGGGAGGCCAACCATTTGGTAGAAGAAACGGTGGAGAAGAGAAAACGCAATGTCAGTGAGAGAGAAAGCAAAACGAAAACAAAGCCAACGTAATTGTACAGGCGCGTGAATATGACGGACGCCTAAGAGTAGCTTTTTTTCTTCAATTATATATAGATATGCCATAAAATGAGCAATCCGACCATAAGAAATCAAGTTACTTTTGGGATCTTTGGCCTTCAAATATGTATCAAGAATTTTTTTTTATTTTTTATTTTACTGTCAATTTGAGAGGTCATTATAAACTATATTCGTGCAAATCATATATTTTCACCTTCACCATAAGAAATTAAGTTACTTTTGTTATCAATGGCCTTCAAAATCTTTTTTATTTTACTGTCAATTTGAGAGGGCCATTATAAACTATCTTCCTGTAAATTATGGTGTTCTTACAAGGAGTGAGTATAAATTGTACAGATAAGTTTTGAACCAATGATTCCGATTCGTTTATGACCTAAATATCATGACAAACTTGTAATCAACTCAAATACTATAATAATACACATTCGTATGTCAATAAATATAAATTAACTTGATATCATTTATAATACTATGAACTCATCACTTAAAAGTATTAATTCAAATTATTTTTAAAACTATTATATCTCAAATAAAGATATTTTCAATTACTGTACCAATATGAATGTAAGTGATCATACTTCTAGTCATAACTAAACTTGCAATTAAAATATTAAGTTAATAATACTTTGTATCTGTTATTATTTGTAATCATGAGAAATAAATAAATAAAAAAAATTGTATTTGTGATTGATTGTAAAATGAATTATAAACAACTAAAAAACAAAGGGCAAGAGCCATTATTAGGAAAAAATTGTTATCCCTGTGTCATGAAAAGATATATAGTCTTTTTTTTGCCTGAAACTTTGGTTTTGGAAGAGTCAAACTTGAATCCGACTCCAAGGCTTCTTTTAACAAAATCTTAGAAGACACTCAGATATTGTATCCAAACTTTGGTCTCATCAAGATTTGTAAGGAGCCATCGAGAAGCTAACCGATACGCAGACTGGTTTGCAAACCAAGGACAGAACATAGAAACAAACCTTCACATTTGGAATCAATTGTCTCCTCATGCTGTGAGCTTGCTTAGAGATGACGTTGTTAGTGTTTCATAAACCAAGAGGATCATTGTCTAGTGGGTTTGCCCACTCTGTCACACCAAAAAAAAAAGATTCCTCAAACAAATTAACTGTAGAACAAGTTATTACTAAAATATTTTTCAAAGCAACATAATGTATGTATGTGTATTATCAACCTTATATAATATGTACATTAGCATTATTATAATTTAAATTTAACTAATATAATTATTAGCTACTGACCGTCTTTAATTTTCCTTGTAGGGACTAGTGCCTGTAGTATAGTATATGGCTCATAAAGCAGACCATATATATTGTGTAAGGCATTTGTATGCAAACTCTAAGAAGAACCACAAGGGACAGACTGAAATTTCTTATGTTGGATGCAGCAGGGCTACTAAATATAACCAATGGGATGACTGCATGAAGACTGTAAAGGAGAAGGATGTTGAGGCATATAACTGGTTATCTGCAATTCCTTCTAAACATTTGGCCTAGACATGCATTTAGGTCACATACTAAGTCTAATAGGTTACTAAATAACCTAGACGAGACATTCAATAATTTCATACTATAGGCTATGGATAAGCTTGTGTTGACCGTGCTAGGGACAATAAGGAGGTTGATGATGACAAGGCTATCTTGGAAAAAGTGAGCAAATGGATAAATATAATGGGACAATATATCCTAAAGTGCATAGGAAGCTTGAGATAATTAAGTATTACTCTAGGTTTTGTAAGCCTCGATTGTTTGGAGAGATGATGTACTGTGCTTGCTACAAATGGCATTTGGGTGGAATCCATTGCAAGCATGCATGCTTTACAATTGCTAATAAAAGGGAGGCACCAGAAATATATGTCCAATTGTACTATCAAATTGGTACATATCTTCATAGCTATGCACCCATAATAGAACCTGTGAATGGGCCTTCATTGTGGCAGAAGATAAACCAACCTAGCATTGAACCACCTCCATTTAGGGCACCACTATGTAGGCTTAGGAAAAAGAGAATCAAAGACCCAGATGAGCTTGGTCATATTAAAGGGAATAGACAACAAGAATTGTGGGGTTGCATATGAGATAAACTAAGTAAGAAATTGCGTTTTCTCTTTTGAGTAAATTTTCAATCATATGTACAAGCAATGTGGTTTATGTTTCTCTGTTGAGAGTATTGAATGGTTGTATGCACGAATCTTATCATGGAAACCAAGGACCTCAACCCTCAACTAATACTGGATCTACTAGGATTTCACAATCAAGTAGGTCAAGATGCTGAAGGAATAAGTCTCAAAGCCACTCCCAGGTCAGATATTAGTTTGTATTTTTAATGAAAATGTGTTCATAATGGTGGTTTTTGAGTAAGAATATTTAAACGGTGAGTAATGAATGGTTGTATATTGCAGGGAAATAGGTATAGGTCAAAAGCTCAAGTGAGGTTAACACTTGCCATAAGGACACCAAGAACTGCCATGAGGCCACTAGAAGTTGCATTGAGGTTAAAAGGAGTTCAAGTGAGGCCACAAGAACCTTAAAGGTTAATTATATATTAGTGGAGGTTAGAACCTGCCATTAGATCACCGCGAGCTGCCATGGGGCAACCGCGAGCTGCCATGGGGCAACCACGAGCCGCCATGAAGCCACCATAAACTACCATGAGGCCACTAGGAGCTGTAATGAGGTCACCACCAACTTCAAAGGTTACCATAAGACAGATTGGCTCAGTCATCATCTCATAGGTCTTCATCAATTGGTGCAACATTTGACCAAGATAATGGGTGTAACAACCCATCCTGGGTTGGCTACCCCCGAGATGGTGTCATCACATTTTGAAAATTCCAGCACGACACATATATGCAACAATAAAAATAACACCAATAGAAATTTTTACATCAATCCTCAACCCTCAACAGGGGAGATACATCATTCTGATCTTGACTTAAACATTATATACAACATAAAATGCATGAATATTTACAAATAAATTTTTTATTTTATTTTCTCATTAGTCTGAGGATGTGGACACGTACGTGGCTTACAGATAATGATTTCGTCTGAACCTCAGCTCACCAAACTATTTTTCATGCCTGCTACTTGAAATCATTGTATAATGAGGGGTGAGCTTCATAAGCTCAGTGAATTAAATTTATTAGAAGTACTCAATTTGTATAAATGGTCTTTCAATATTTAATCATTTATATCTCATACAACTTGATACTAGCATTCTACTATCACTACACATATCATAAGCCTTATTCTCTATCAATCTCTTCTTCTTATTTATTAGTTTACCTTATGACTATCAATTATCTCATAATTACCTCGTAATGAGGTTCACAGCATAAAGTCTACTATTTAGATGATTCTTATCATATCATACTTACATATTTCTTTCTCACCATAAAGTCTGTGAGACTCATTCACCTATAAATAAAATTTACAATAACAAACAACACTTCAACATTTTAGTAATGTAATCAATATTTAAAATAGATGCAATGCATGAATTATTATTAAGGAACGTCTTCCTACATGTCGACGTGTTTTTATCTTGGACCGACCCCCTCCTGATTCTTTTATTCCAGCATATACAAGTTGTCACGGTTTTTCAATTAGATAGGTCATCTCTCTGTTCTTTTATTTAATGCATATGCATATGAACAATGATATAAAATATTCATATGAACAATAACATAAAAACAAACATGAATTCAAATATTTAAATTAGCTATCCTGATTCTCAATTTATTATTTTAAAAAATCCACTAAATTCCTCTCATCATAAATCACATTAAATTATCAATCATTGCTTGTCAAGATCCACTAAATTTCATCTCCTCATAAATCGTATCAAAACATCAATCATAGCTCATCAAGAATTTTACTTATCACTTTTATTATTAAATCAACTTATTATTTCAAAAATATTATTCTCACATAATAATTTTCTACATTCCAAAAATTCCTATCATACTTATCAATCAATTTTTCATCTACCACCAAAGTATAAACTAATTATTTATTTTAATATTATCACTGGATATTTCAATTTTTATCTAGATTACTTAAAGTAACTGTAACTCACCACGTAGCACTTAGAGCTACCCGTGGATCACCTCCTTGCCTTTCTTGCTCCTCTCAGCAATTTCCTTCAGTTGTTGATCGTCAACACCTAACATAATATTTATATTAAAAATTCTAATTATTTCTTCAATTCTTCCATAATTTACACCCTTTGAGAATTCCCACTTTGAATTCCGGGAAATTTTATATATGCTAAATTTCAAAAATAAATTTCACGTTATTACCTTCTGTTTTTCTTAGAGCTCCCCATAGTTCTCTATAAAATTTTCCCGTAAACTCCTTCAAAATTTTGCTCTTTAAACCTTTCTTTCGGTCCCCAAGTGTTTAAAGAAATAGAGTAATTTGTATTGTGAAAGGAAGAAAACCAATTAGGATTTGGTAAGTATTAAAATAAAAGAAAGAAAAACTTAAAGTATTTATATGAAAAAAAAAAAAACAAACTGGCAGCTCTCTCCCCCAACTCTCAAGCTGCCACGGAACTGCCAAGCGTAAGACATGCACACCTCTCTCTTAATTTGGCAGCAAGTGGCAACACCTGCTGCCATGTTTTTGGTTTTTTTTTTAAAGAAAAAAAACATAACTTTTTTTTTATTTTCTTTTCTCCTTCTCACACTGGACTTGTCCAATTTTTTTTTTCCATTTTCTTTGTAATTACGCCCTCATGCGTCCATTTTTTTTTCAAAAGAATTATTTTATTCAACACTAAATCTTTCGCGTATATATATTATTTTAATTTCATGTCATTTTTATTAAATTACTTCTTTACCCTTACTTTACGAATATGGGTATTACTACCTCTGAGACGGTGTCGTCACTTTTTGAAATCTCAACACGATACATATATGTAACAATAAAAATAATACAATTACAATTGTTTACATCAATCATCAACCCTTAATAGGGGAGATATATCATTCAGATCTTGACTTAAGCATTATATACAACGTAATATGCATGAATATTTACAAATATTTTTTTCTATTAATTTGAGAATGTGAACCACGTGGCTTACAAATAATGACTTCGTCTGAATCTTAACTCACCGAACTATCTGTCCTGTCTGCTACCTGAAATCATTGTACAATGAGGAGTGAGCTTCACAAGCTCAGTGAATTAAACTTACTAGAAGTATTCAAATTGTATAAGTAGTCTTCCCATATTCATTCATCTATATCTTATATATTTTGATAATAACATTCTATTATCACTACTCATATCAAATCTCCATCATTTATAAATCTCTTCTTTTCATATAGTTAATCATCATCTTGAGATTATCAATTCTACCTCATAATTACCTCATTATGAGATTCATAGCATATAATCAGTCACCAGATAATTCTCATCATTTCATATTTTCGTATTTCTTCTCAGCATAAATGTATCTCTGTGTGATTCATTTATCTATCAATAAATTTACAATCATGAATAGCACTTTAGCATCTCAAGTAATAACAATCAATATTTAAGTAAATGTACTGCATGAATTTAAATGTTATTATTATTGAGAACGTCTTCCCACATATCAATATGTTTTAGCTTAGACCGGCTATCCTCCCAGTTATTTTATTTTATTTAGACCGACCGTCTTCCCGGTTCTTTTATTTCCAGCATATACCGATTGTCACGGTTTTCATTTATTTCCAACATATGCTAGCTGTCACGGTTTTCATATATTTCCAATATATATCGGCCGTCACGGTTTTCATTTAGACTGGCTGCCCTCCCGGTTCTTTTATTTCATGTATATGCGTATAAACAATGATATGAAGTATGCATATGTACAATAACATAAAAACACACATGTATTCAGATATTCAAATTTGTTATCTTGTTTCTTCTCAAATTATTATTTGATTAATTTCACTAATTTCTTCTCCTCATATATCATATCAAATCATCATCCATAGCTCGTCAAGAATTTCACTTATCACCTTTATTATTAAATCGACTCATTATTCCAATAATATTATTTCTCATAAAATAATTCTCTACACATCAATTATTCCTATCATTCCTATTAACAAACTTTCATTTATCACCAAATCATAAGTTAATAATTTATTCAAATATTATCACTATATATTTCATATTTATCTTGATTACCTAAAGTAAATCTAACTCACTATGTAACACTTAGAGCTACTCATGGATCACCTCTTTGCATTTCATGCTCCTTTCAGCAATTTCTCCCGATTGCTGATCGTCAACACCTGATATAATATTTATATTAAAATTTCTAATTTATTTTTCAATTCTTCCATAATTCACACCCTTTAAAAATTCCCACATTGAATTATGAGAAATTTCATGTATACTAAATTTCAAAAATAAAATTCATATTATTATCTTTTGTTTTTCTTTGAGCTTTTCGTGACTCTCTATAAAATGCTTTCATAAACTCCTTCAAAATTTTACTTTTTCAACTTTTCTTTCAGCCCCCAAGCGTTTAAAGAAATATAGTAGTTTCTATTAAAGAATGAAGAAAACCAAATATAATTTGGTAAGTAATAAATAAAATAAACTAAAACTATATATATATATATATATATATATATATATATAAAATCGCCACACCACCTGCCACCAATTCTTGCACTTTTATGTTGTAAGCCATGCAGAGATTTTAAAGTCTCTTGACAACACCTGGACTCCAGGCGTTGTCACGGTTTTTTTTTCTTTACTTTTCTTTTTCTCCATGCTGGATCCTTCCTTATTTATTTAAATTTTTTTGTTTTCCATTTTCTTCGTAACTACGCCCCCACTCGTCCATTTTTTTTTTCAAAATGATTATTTTGTTCAATACTAAATCCTTCACATATGTGTGTGTGTGTGTGTATATATATATATATAATTTTAATTTCATATCATATTTGTCAAATTACTTCTTTACCCATACTTTAAGAACACGGGTATTACAGTGGGGTTCCTACTTAAGGATCAACAAATTGTTGAGGGACTTTAATGGTGTTTTTTGTGCTTGTAATAACCTGTTTTGTGGAAATTAACTTAGGATGATGGTGGGGAGATTCTAGTTTTTTGGATTTAAGTAAACTTTATTTGTAGGTATACTAGTTCTAAACAGGAAAATGGGATAATATTGTTGGTTTTTTGTGAATTGTTATGTGCTTACAATATATATGAAGCTTGTAAAACACAAAAAATGAGATAAAATTGTTGGTATTTGTGCGCTGTTTTGTGCTAAAAATATGTATGAAGTGCCTTATGTTTTATTATCAAATTGCTTGTTGCCCAGTTGGTTGGTGGGCCATTTCTATTTGCTTCTATTTTATCATTATTTGAGTATAAGTTTGATAAATAAACAATTAATTGTTGCAAATTGAAAAAGGGTAGAAACATCATTACATTCATTGATACCATATTACAACTCCTTCAAAGGTTACAAATTGAACACAAACATTTGGGTTAACACACAACCTATAAATGTTAGAGCACAACCTAGCCTCCTTCAAAGTTATCACATTTCATTTCTTGATAACATACAACTTCTTCAAGGCTAGAAACAACCCAAAAATTTCAAAGACCCTAGAAATTCCAAACAATCGAGAAATTAGAAACCCATAAATTTGAAGCAAACCAAAGCAATACAAACAAGAAGACCCAATCAAACCAAAAAACCTAGAAACTTATGACAAATAGACTTTTATTCATTCTTCCGTTTCTTGTTGTTACACTCAGTCTCCAACCTTGAAATCTTACGCAGCAAACCAGGAATGATTTGTTGGGATCTTGTGCACATAGGAGGATCAAACCATGCAAAATGGTTGCAACCACCCATTTGCCCAAAAATTTTGCACCCAAAAATCCTTCATCTTGAGTTTTCGTTTGTCCACGAGGTTTGGAATCGAGTTAGGAACACATGTTTAATTTTTTTCAAATGATCTCACATTAGAACACGTGCTCGCTCCTCCTCGCAGGATCTCTTCAACAACAAGATTAAATGTGTGCGATAGTGAGGGAAAGAAGCTCATCACGACATAAGTGTTTTTCTGTCGCAGAAAGTGAAGGAAAAGATGAAAATGGTGTTAGCTTTTTAGGTCATATGAGCCCTCACACATGCCTTTGAGGTCTTGTGTACAAGAAGCAATAAGGGAGTGACATTTGTCCCCTACGTGAGCAGTATGTGATTGGCAAGTTAACAGAGTTTGATGGTCTCTAACAGAAGGGTGACATTGCATCATTTTCACAATAGAGGTACTTATTTGTCCAAATTGAAACATGAGACTAAATTGACACGTGAGCCATAGTAAAGGGACAAAAATGTAATTGACCCTTTATTAAAGTCCTTGTCAAAATCATTTCACTATTTTCACGACATTCTCGGATCATCCGATGAATCTCCAAACCCGTACGTACATCGAATGCTACAACTACCCACTTTCTCTTATAACGCGTGTAAAACAAACCTATCAAACAACTAAGGGAGCCCTACAAAATGCGCAGTCAAGCGAGTGGAAATTGCGTCACCGTCAATTATGCAACAGAAGGATATCCCAGGCATTCTAATTGACATCAAGGACATTTTGGGAAATAAAATTACCAAGCAGTGATATAAAATTCTAAGAATGGCTCACTTGAAACCCTATCGGATACCCTTTGGCCTCTCCTATTCTCTCTTTGCGGCTAGGGTTTTGGCGAAGAGCTCTCTCTCTTTCTTCAGGTGCGGTTTTAATATCATTAATTCTTTTTTTTACTTCGCTGATCTGGCTAATATTTCCTTGTTTAATGACTTTATTATTTTAATTTGATGATATCTTTTCGTATCCGCTGTTTGGTTAGCGACTGTTGAATATCTAAGAGATGTTTTGTTTTTTGGATCTGAGATTTTATTTTAATCTGTTTAATTTCTTTTTAATTTTGCAGTTTTCAATGTCTACTAGACGTTTAAAAGGATCTGTAGAATCATTAAGAGAACTGTGTATAGATGTTGTTGATGTGTATTTTTTGGTTGATTATGTGTAGATCTTAGTTATGTCCACCTGAGAAATGGTTGTGTTTTATTGTTTTTTTTTGGGATGTTGATAACGGTAGTCTATCTGGTTATTTGATTAAATCGTCGCGGTCTTTTGAAATATTCTTTTATTGTTTTGATCCATCTAAAATAAAAATGGCTTTGCCTTGTTATGTTTAATCAATTTGGCTATCTGATTATCTGATTAAACCGTCGTGGTCTTTTGAAAAAAACTTTTATTGTTGTGATCCATCTAAAATAAAAATAGCTTTGGCTTGTTATGTTTAATCGTTGATAAGTAGATTTTGCTTAGATGAGGTTTACTGTACCTGATTTGAGTTATGATTTTTAATCTTGGGCTAATTTTAAATTTTCATTCTGATGTGTGCGCTTCAGAGATGGCTTTCTGTTTGGTTATCGTTTGATTATTGATTGTTTGTTTACTTAGTCCATTGGCATTGCTTCTCTTTTTGATTAGAAGGTGCTTTAGTTTATAATTGGCTTTTTGGCTATTGGATAACATATCTATGTAGATCTGAACTGCTGATATTTATAATTTAGTGTTTCAGGTTCTTTGGTGTTTGAATTTTTCGGCGTTAAAATTTGGTTATTGCTTTTTCCAGAGAAGTTGTTTGTTATTATTGATGTGATAAATTTGTTAGGTGGTGTTCTATATTCATGTCTGTATTAATTGCAGAATAGCTTTCATTAAATTTTGTTTACAGTTTCTTATTATTATGGTTTGATGATAATAGCATTATTAATTTTTGTAGGAGTAATATAATTCTCTTTAGCAGTTACAGGAAGTTTTAACTCCATTTCATTTTTTGTTGATAACAGCTCCAAGCTAAGAGCTCATCATGGGTAAGGAAAAGGTTCACATCAACATTGTGGTCATTGGCCACGTCGACTCAGGGAAGTCCACCACTACTGGCCACTTGATCTACAAGCTTGGAGGTATTGACAAGCGTGTTATCGAGAGGTTTGAGAAGGAGGCTGCTGAGATGAACAAGAGGTCATTCAAGTATGCCTGGGTGCTTGACAAGCTCAAGGCTGAGCGGGAGCGTGGTATTACCATTGATATTGCATTGTGGAAATTTGAGACCACTAAGTACTACTGCACTGTCATTGATGCCCCTGGGCATCGTGACTTTATCAAGAACATGATTACTGGTACCTCACAGGCTGACTGTGCTGTCCTTATCATTGACTCCACCACTGGAGGTTTCGAAGCTGGTATCTCCAAGGATGGTCAGACCCGTGAGCATGCTCTACTTGCCTTCACTCTCGGTGTAAGGCAAATGATTTGCTGCTGCAACAAGGTTTGATTTACAGCAAAATCTTGATTCTTTTAACTGTGTTAATAACATGAATGATGTTAGTTTTTGCTAGTGATTTAGCATATGATCTGCCTTTGAATTTTATCTAACAGATGGATGCCACAACGCCCAAGTATTCAAAGGCAAGATATGATGAAATTGTGAAGGAAGTCTCTTCCTACCTAAAGAAGGTCGGGTACAACCCTGATAAGATTCCTTTTGTCCCCATTTCTGGATTTGAGGGTGACAACATGATTGAGAGGTCAACCAACCTTGAGTGGTACAAGGGCCCAACCCTTCTTGAGGCTCTTGACCAGATCCAGGAGCCCAAGAGGCCCTCAGATAAACCCCTTCGTCTCCCACTTCAGGACGTGTATAAGATTGGTGGTATCGGAACTGTACCAGTTGGTCGTGTTGAAACTGGTGTCCTCAAGCCAGGTATGGTTGTCACTTTTGGTCCTACTGGATTGACCACTGAAGTTAAGTCTGTTGAGATGCACCATGAGGCTCTTGTAGAGGCTCTTCCTGGTGACAATGTTGGGTTCAATGTGAAGAATGTTGCTGTCAAGGATCTCAAGCGTGGTTTTGTTGCATCAAACTCCAAGGATGATCCTGCCAAGGAGGCAGCCAACTTCACCGCCCAAGTTATCATCATGAACCACCCTGGCCAGATCGGAAATGGATATGCCCCAGTTCTTGATTGCCACACCTCCCACATTGCTGTGAAATTTGCTGAGATCCTCACCAAGATTGATAGGCGGTCTGGTAAAGAGCTTGAGAAGGAACCCAAGTTCTTGAAGAATGGAGATGCTGGCTTAATTAAGATGGTTCCTACAAAGCCCATGGTTGTGGAGACCTTTGCTACCTACCCTCCTCTTGGGCGTTTTGCTGTGAGGGACATGCGTCAGACTGTGGCAGTTGGTGTCATCAAGAATGTGGAGAAGAAGGATCCAAGTGGTGCCAAGGTCACAAAATCTGCTGCCAAGAAGGGTGGCAAGTGAACCGTGCAGGTTGGATGTTCAGCAATTGAATCTCATCAGTATAATAAAGACTGGTTTCTTGCTAGGAGGAATCTAACGTCTGGATGTTTATGTGTCTATTTTGATGATTATAGTTTTAAGTCATCACCGTCGTGTCGTGATTGCTGTTCACAGAATTGGGTTCTTGATAGGCGGTGGCGAGGGTCAGTTTATGACTATGTGTCTGTCTTATTTGAACTTGTGACCTTTTGAAGGTTTTTATTTTGTACTGTGATACACAGTTTGGGTGTTTTAGCCTCTGACTCCTCGGATACTTTTTACGTACTGTACTATTTTACATTCTCTACTATTGATGCCTATATTTCGTGTTTTAAATTGTGTCTACTTTTCTACTAAAAAAATTGTGCACTTTTAGGGCTATCAATTCATGAGTAGGCTTGGATGAGGTTGCCTTGATAAACAGGTTGGGTGATTAGCTTATAACATAATATTTTTTTTAACGCAAACGAATGCATGTGATGACTGACGGGCTACTTGAATCGGGTTGCTATCAATTCATTTTACGATTGACGATTACATGTTTTTTGTTATATAGAACTTGTTTTAGACTTTAGATTGCGCCCATCCAATCTTTCATCAGGTCAGATTTGGTTTATATTTTTGTTATCAACATGGGGGCAGATCCAAATTTGTTTATTAGGGACGAGAAAGTTATTAAAAAATATTTATTTATAATTTGAAAAAATTATTAAAAACAATTTGAGGGGTACTTTTTCACTGTAATGAGTGAGGTAAATTAAAAGTGTTAATGGGAGCATTTTAAGCCAAAAAACAATTCTAAGGTCACTGGGTTTCTTGCGCCCACTGGTCACAATATGGAGTCGTCCATGTTATCTGCAATGTACTACACGTAAGCAACTATGGATATCAACAGACCCATCTTAAACATTAAAGAGATTTGTGTGCATGCCGAAACTTAAGAAGGCTGATTCTGAAAATAGCCTGATAACGATGTTTTCCGACCCCTAACCATCAAGCTATTGCTATTGTGCATCCTCCTACTAAAAAGTAAGAACAAACTTTAAGTTGAAAATAACTAGGTGATAGCTTGAGATGCCCACGCAACGAAAATGGAGGTCTCTGTCTGTATATGAACCTCATTATCTCCTCTACCGAGGTGGTCCAGTGCAGAAGATGCATATAATATAAAGACACCATAGCTAGATGAGAAAATGTAAAGTGAGGCAATCAATTCAATCAAATCTTGCAAACAAAACCGCTGTTATTACAAAACATAACCTAGTTGACAAGAATCTCCAAGGCAAAATAAGCTTCATATGCTATATAAAAATTTTTCTATCAGGAAATGAGGAAACCAAAATGATGAGGCCACAAAAGCTCAAATTTCTAGGACTTCAAACTACAAATTCTTAAAAGCCGACTCATGAGCTGCTTTTTTAGGGGTCAATCTTGCCAACAACGCCTTGTTATGGCAGTGATCTGCATCCACAAAATAGAAACTACCATTTGCTTTGAACGTCACAAAAGGCCTGTTGGTCTCAGGTGGTCGAATATCAGCAAACTTAATAGTCCGAGGAAGGTGCGTTGCCAGCCATGACAACATCTCAACCTCAAAGCTGTCTGAACCAGGCTGCCACCTTAGCTTGTGAATATAAGGGCTAACAAACCAGTGAAGGGCAGCTGTAGTTGAAGCACTTATGAATATTACAGATGATGCTACTGCACCCTTCAGGATCACATTCATATCAGGAGATGTCATAAAGGTTATGACGGGCCCCAAAGATACAGAGAGACAGCAAGTTGAAAGAGAAAGCAGTTTTACTTTCTTGATGGTGGATGAAATTGGACCATAGTAAACAACCCCCGTGTCTTTTTCATCTTCCCCAGCCTCTCTCCCTCTACGTGGTCCGAGGCTGATCTTGTTGTCATCTTCTGTTGCAGTGGCTTGAGATGCCCATCTTTTTGGGGCAATAGTAAGCTGGGATAAAGAGTTGAAGTTGGGTTTGATATTTGGGATGTGTGACCATGTCCCAGTCCTACAAGGTGAATAACCTAAAATGAAGAGAATTAATATCAAGCAAAAACATATCTTTATATGGCCAGCACTCAGCAGTTCAGAAAATAATACAGAACAAAGGTCAGTAAACAACAATGAACTGCAGGTCCAGATAAAATCTCATTAGTAAAGTTATGCATTTGTACTTGTACTGAAAACAAAAGCCAATTTTTAAGAGCTCAGCAGTGGCGCATTCTCTCCAGAAGATTAAGATAATGACTTGATACAATTGCCCCAGTCAGACTAAACAGAATAAAATACATAAAAACTAAGAGCTTTTGACTGATGCATTATCAAGAAAGCTTTGTTCATTACTTCAGGAAATCCCTTTGAACATCGCGCAAGTGGTTCACAGGAGATAATTTGTTTCTAAGGTTTCTACAAGTAGCATGGGACCACAATACGCATCACATAACAATAAACACTACAGTTAGAATCTGATGACCATTAACAATACATCAAAATGTCATAATAAGTTTCTAAAGATCGTTCAAAGGGCAACTTAGAAGAAGATTTGTGTTCAGTTTCTATTAAAGCAATCTAAGGTTTATGACAATACATAATTTACCTGCACAAAAATAAATGACAATAGAGATTATCACAGTAAATTCACCCTAGGTTAGGGTCCCTAAAAAGCATTAAAATTACGTCACATAGCCACTAATAAATCAATACTGTTGTCATTCCAACAATGACCTTGCATAATTGATTAGCTATTACGTGAAAGTTACAAAACTGGCAGCGGCAATAGCATCCAAAGAGTGAGATCGGGTAATGGTGGCAAATACAAGGTCAAAACACAATTAAATCCTAGAAAGTGATCACATAGATTAAATTAGCCAGAAGAGGTAGTGAAGTATCAGAATGACTAGATCCACAAACCTAGAAGCATTAAGCAATCAGGCTTTGCTTAAATGTGAACAGTAACCATACCAAACCACTCTACCGTACAAAGAAGAAAAATTTACATAAAAATTTCCTCAGACTATGCATTAATGACAGTATTGACAACGGATCACATACTGGTAGTTTGGTACAACAACAAGAATAATCCAACAATTTTTAATTCTGTAATTAGATTTCTTCTCTGTTGCTGGGTCTCAAGTCTCATTAGATAGGTCAGTCAAAGGTAGAATAGACGAGGCATAGCCAGCCACTCCAAGATACTTTCACGAACAATTTCTACCAAAAACGATAAGACCGTATGTAATCTAAACTGGCATGACATTAATAACGTTTAACCAAGATAAAAATCACGGCCCAAATCACATAAAGGATGAAATGCCAACCCTAAACTATATATCAAAGATAAGCCACCGAAACTGAGCTATGAGCTAAACCATCGACACCAGCCAAGGCCTACTGTGCATTAAACACATTGAAGACGACCATCAAATTTTGCAAGGAAAAAACATCACTTTGTAGCTACCGTATGCATATATCTATATTGCCCATATCCCCTTGTTTGCCTATCCTTTAAAAACCATTGCAGGAAACCCAATTCCTCAATAACCCTTTTGTTTATTTTCTTTATCTCCCCTCCTTTTGAGCAATAATGATCTAAATTGATGTAGTTAAGAATAATTTAATAAATTCATCACTGTTTTATGTCTAGATGTCGAAATTTAGTTCACCTAAACAATTATTCTTAGTTTATTTCTCATAAAGCAATCCTTCACAGAGAAGAAAAAACATAACTATGAAATGATTACCAAAACAAAACTCATAAGACTGAAAGCGTAGAGTTCTAATTAAAAAATAATAATAATAATAATCAAAACCCTAATAGAGAGAGAAGTAGAGAACCTGTGTGGAAGTTTCTAGGAGAGAGTTGTTTGGATTGGGATCTGAGCAAGTGAAGGAGAGCTGCTCTTGCCATTTTCTCTTTCAGCTTTTTAGAGATTCAGAGCTGAGTTTGAGTGAAAATGGGAAATTTGGAAGGGTTTTGCTCACTCTTAAATCGCGGCTGTAGTTTTTTTATTGATGACTTTATAAACTAGTACACCGGTAACAATAAATGGGCATTTGGTTTAGTGGTGTGATTTTTGCTTAGGGTGCGAAAGGTTCTGAGTTCACTTCTCGGAATGCTCCAATTTATTTATGTTTTCTTTTAACAAAACCATGCTTTACTCCCAAACAATAGATTCCAGCTTTGATTTTCTTTAATTGCTTAAAAAGAATAAAAATAAAAATAGTTAAACAATTTAGAAGATTACAGTTATGTCCTTCATCATAGACTGCCAACCTCACCACAAAACTCATCGGTTCGTCCATTCTTTGAGATTAGAATATAAAATCTAAAAACTTGATCAGTCCACCGGTTTCCTATTTTCACGTTTTAATCAGTTGCCTTGAAAGAGTTTGCTCTGCTAATTAAGGTTAAAGAACCCTAGATAATTCTTCTTCGTTCATCATTTTCACGACCACTCGAATTTTAACTCTTCTTATTACCACGTTACTTTTAATTTCATGACTATAGTATGTTTGGGATGTTTATGAAACAGTTAAAACTGATTAATCGATCGTTTCGAATCGATTCGATTAAAATGGTTTGATTAATCGATAAAATCTATATAAAATCGGTTCAAATTATATATAACAGTTAATCATTTGGTCAGTGGTTAAATTTTTTTAACCATTTCGATTGATTAAAAATTTAATTAATATTAATATTAATAATATGTTAAATATAAATATAATATATATAAAATACAATAAATTAAAAAAATCTTAAATATAATACATAAAAAATTTAATTATATACATAGTGTCGGTTAATCGATTAATCGATCGTACCGACCAAAATTAATTTGATTGATTAATGTCGAAATACTTAAATTAATTCGGTTGAAACAGTTAAAAAAATTTAATCGAAAAAAATCGATTAAAATTTTTAACCAATCGAACCGATCGTTTGCATACCCATAACATACTTGATCAAACAAATTCAAGTTGATTTCATGATCATTAAGATTCAATGGAAGTTTTCCACCACTCAGAAAATTACATTGGCTCTTTTCACATACATAACACAACTTCTCATTGTTGAGGTTTTATTTTGAATTTTTAACTGTTGCTCCATTCCCACACTGGCATCGCTGGTTTCGGAACAAGTTTTCATTTCAGAACTTACTCTAGTGCATGATATTGACATGATCCAATTCCCCAAATACTTGAAATTGGGAAGAGGCATTTCATTAAACATATGGTTGTATTAGAAATTAGTCACCAAGACAACATATATGTATCTTAAAATCAGCAAGAAAAAATTAAATAAATAGATTAAAAAGTCTCTTTCTTGCCTAGTACAATTTTTTGGAATTATTTGAGAATGCATGCTTTAATTCTTATTACGAAATAATGAATTTTACTAAGAATTAAACACAAAGATTAAGAAAGCTAGGAACAAGTAAGCTTAACTATAAAAGCATGCAGAAGCATTGTTCTTAAAGGTAGATTTCATGTTTTTAAAGTTATTGACCGTATGGTATCAATGCGTATAGATTTCATATTTCCGAAGTTCTTGACTGTATGATCTCAACACGTCTACTCTTTTAAGATTCAATTATAGTACTTATTTTTATGAACACACATCTATTACAAAAGTAAGAGAATTGCTTAAAAAAATTCTTTGCTACTTGAAACTAGCTCACATGACTTACAAAATTAACAAGAAATGATTCTTACAAGGAGGAAAATAAAAGATAAGAGATTGTTGTGTTTTGAAAATGGACGAGAAGAGAAGTTTATATAATGGTATTTCCAACTAGTAGTTTGACTGATAACGAACTATAACGACTAGTTTTACTCCGACGACTAGTTTAGTTTGATCAAGATCATAAATGTTTTGGAACACAAAATATAAAGGTAAAGGTAATAAGAAGTTCTCCCTCTATGCTTGTTTTATGACCTAGTTTAGATGCATTTTACTGTGCTTTATATGGGAAGAGGTGGTGCTGTCAATGATTAAAAATCCTCATGCTGTGAAACAACCAAATTTCTCAAAAATCGCCGCAACCACCACCATCACCAATCTCATTTTCTGGTCAATTTTGTCGAGGACCGTTACACCATTGTCGGATTTTGCACTAGTTCAAGCTCTTGATATTCTCATTTTTAGCGTTGCATGGTGGAACCAACACCAACATCGAAACTGAAATCCAAAACCCGACCTTCCCTTGAATTTTCAGAGCTGATCTACATCGAATGGAGGCGCACATGCGCCACATGCCATTGGGTCCGATCTGGGTCACCCATTTACCCGACTCGACCCATTAAGTTATTGATCCTTTATCCCTGAGTTGAGCCGCATACTAAATGTTGACCGAGCTACGTTGACCAAAGTTTGACCACACAAAAATCTTTGGCAAATTTCCAAGTATCCTTTTCTCTTTTATTTATGATTTTGTGTACAAAAAAAGGAAAAAAAACAACAAGAAAATATGAGAGAAAAAAAATCAAAAATGAAAAAAAAAAATTGGTTCTTCTTTTGCTTGCTATTAATGATTATTTGTTGTTTTAGTTTGCATTTTTCTGTATTTATTGAAAAATGAGGGAAAAAACAAACAAACAAAAAGAGTTTATGTTTGGGTACTTTTAGTTTTAGTTCTTACTATGTCTACTCATATTTCGAAAAGAATTCAAGTAGTCCAAAATCAACTGTCCATTTACTACTCACATTTAGATGAGTTGAAATTCAAATGGATCAAGTATGGTTGGTGTTATCTTCCTTGGAGTATGAACAAAGAATATGAGGAACTTAAATATTGGATTTCTCGTGATGAAAGACAACTTGAACTGAACAACCAATATCAGCATTAGTGTAGTTCTCGAGATGCCCATGTTTTGAATGGTTATGATGATGAAGGGGGCGCTCATGAAAATTATTATTATGCTCATTGAGATGCTTACGATGGTTGTGTTAGGTATGATCATGCCTATGGAGGTTATGATGGGTATGGTACATATGATGAGCTTATGATAAAACAAAAGCCTAGCCCAATAGCTTTATTCAAAGATCTAGAGAAGATGATTAAGTTGGTGAAAGAATGCAAAGAAATTTGGAAAAATTACATTCACATCATTGAGGTATAGCGTATTCTACACTCGTATTACTGTGTTTTTAAAACATACACATACACCACTTGTTTTATTCATAGTTTGGTTTTTAGTTACAAAACACCACTGCCATTAACTTCCAGTCAATCAACGTTATCTTTTCGGTCAAAAAGCGTAACATGTCATCAATTTCATTTTTAAAACCCAAAAATATCCCTAACTTCAAAATCAAAATCTCAAAACACCCAATAATTCTCTGTTTGGTTGCCTAGAAAATGTGAAAAAAAATTTACTTTTCTTTTTGCCAAAATTAAGACCTAGGAAACCCAAAATAATCATAAAAACAAAAAAATTCCTCGATTTTCATTCCCGCTGTCATGCAGTCAAGCTCGACGTCGGTTATAAAGCCGTCGACATGATGGTACTTTTCGTCTTTCTAACAACATTGGACGCAAATGCCCACCTTCAGGGGAAGCATACTCAACCTTCTCTTCTTCAACCCGTTAGATATCGGAGGTATAGGATAGGGTGTCATTTCGGAGGAAAAAGGAAGTGAAGTCTAATTGTTGGAGGCGGTAGGACTTTGGTCGGAATAGTCGCACGTGGCGTTGGCAGAAAGGATTATAGTGTCGTAGTTCTCTACATTTATAGGTGTCCGTAGTGAACCCATGGCATCGATTTGGGATAATTCGAGTGAGTTTTTCCTCCCATGACGAGGCTAAGATCATAAGAATGACATGAGGAACAGATCTGAGAAACGATGCAATGGCATGGCCTTTCACCTCCATAGATAGACGAACATTGTACTTACCGACATCACCCCTATCATGCCTGCATTGAAACACAACCTTAAGCACAACAAATCGGTAATGGGGAAAAACCTAAAGACTTTGATTTTGTACTGGAACAATCAAGATCGGATGAAGGCGTTGAATCCACTATTCAATCTGGTGATCGTCGCTGGTGTGATCTACATTGAAGAATCGGTAGGCCAACTGGTGGGTCATCAAAATTCGAAAAGAAAAAGGCAAAAAAATGTCTGCAACTAGTAGCTTCTGAGCAAGTGTTTGGAGTTTGGTTAACAATGAACAATTCAAGGTTGGAGTATAGGAAATTAGTGTTAGGAAGTGTTTGAGTTTTTCTCTGAATCAAATTGAGAGAGGAGAGAGAGTCAAAGAAATTACATAGGTCAACTAAGCATAAATTAGACATACATAATGCTTTTTATATATAGGCAATTTCGTAATCTTAGTTTTTCTGTTAGAAGTTAATAGTCAAATATGGCCAAATGGTGTATATGTAAGTTTTATAAACATGGTGATGCAAGTGTAGAATACGCTATACCTCAATGATGTGAATGTAATTTTCCCAAGAAATTTTAATTCAAGGCGTGACAAAGTCCAATTTCATCATGTAAAGCTATAAGTTGAGAAATCCATATCTAGTGACCTAGAAACATCAAATGATGATATTGAGATTTTGGAATATGAACAAATCCCATGCAAAAAAGTCAACAAGAATGATGATATTCAAATGGAATTGCACCTATTGACCAAGTTCCATGTGAGGTTATCTTAGTCGAACTAGTCCAACAAGATGATGAATTGGTTAAACACATTGAGTATGTTGAGCAGGTTCAAGACCAAGATGCTAACAAAAAATGAAGAAAAGCTCAATAATAAGCTTAAGGTTGTTAACCATATGGACAAAGTTGAAAAGATTTAGGAAGAACAAGAAGATAAGCTTGATGGCAAGCTTAAGGTTCTAGCTGCCACACATGTTCCTGTTGCTTTCATCTTACTTCCTTGGTTAGACATGCCTCAATAATAAACATTCTCAACAAAAAATTTCTCGCCTAATAAAGATTTCGACTTCAAAAAATTTCAAGACTATGTTTTTCTTCTCCAAGCATCCAAACTATTGATACTATATCATTTTTCAACTCGAGGTCAAGTTCTCTTTTAAGTAGTAGAAAATGATGGAGTATACAATGAAGAATAGAGTTAGGGCTTTGGATTTAGGAATTAGAGACTATTTTAATTTTGGGGGTAATTTTTTAATTATAATAAAATTATGGATAGTTTAGAAAATTTACATTTGGTTGCGCTAGAGTTTGCCTTATATAGTTAAAAAAAACACTATGCTTGTAGGTAGTTTTGAATGAATGAAAAATAGTTTCCTTTGAAGCCAAAACAACTCTGTGATTGAGTGTGTTCTTCATGTCCATGTGATTTGGATTGCGATTCCCATGTGATTTGAGAAGATCCATGTTCTAGTTTAAGTTTGTGATTTAGAGTAAGTTGAGAGAGAAAAAGATAGTTAACCAAATGGCTGACACATGAATATATATATATATATATATATATATATATATATATATATATATATATATATATATATATAGGGAAAAAAAGATTAAAATAATGCCCTCACCCTAGTATCATAATACTCTTAACACTCCCCCTTCAAGTTGGTGCATATATATATATACACCTAATTTGTTACAAATAGACCTAATCCGAGTACCATCTAAGGGTTTAGTGAACACATCGGCTAATTGATCTGCAAATTTTACATTTCTTGTGCTAATTACATTTTGAATAAGTTTCTCCCGAACAACATGACAATTAACCTCAATATGCTTTGTCCTCACATGAAATACATGATTAGTAGCAATGTGAATAGTTGCTTGATTATCACAAGCTAAACTCATAAGACAAGACTGTTTAAGCCCAAGTTTTGCTAGAACTTGTTTTAACCACACTAAGGGTGCGTTTGTGAGTGTTGTGCTGGTGCCAAAAAGTGTTGTGAGAGTGCTGGCACCAAAAGAGCTGTGGAAAGTGTTGTTGCTAAAAGTCAATGTAGCATTTGATAAACTATCTTGCAAAAGCATTGTAATCAATATTAATATTTGGTAATTGTAATCTTAATGGTGCCGTGAAACTGTTAAATTATCAAAATGATATGGTGCAAAAATACACATTTTTAATGAATTATTTTATTCAATAAAAAAATACTCTTGACATTAGCAAATAAAGAAAAATTAAAAAGAACAACTTTTTACCAATAAAATAGTTTATTAATAAATAATTAATAATAACTTAAAAAGTACTTAAATTTGTAATTAATATAACAACACAATTAAGTTTATGTAATTTAAAATTCTCCTTTATATCAAACAAACTAACTGTAATATTATTTCTTTAACAAATTTATTTCATCAAAATGCCTAAGAATTTAAGATAATGATGGAAAAATATTGTTGTGACACCAAATTATATTTATGAAATAATTTAATCATTGAAGTTATAAATGGATTACAAAACTAATAAAAAAGATAAATTTCAGTTCCATCGGAAACAATATCAAAGGTCTGAATATTATTGCTATGATATTTAGAAAAACAATTTGACTCAAAGCCACCATCATATTGGTTCTTAAAGATTTGTTATTTCCTTAAGCAACCTAAATAACCTAATTGTACTTTTTCAGTTTCTTATGAGGAAACTTGCTGCAACCAAGAGAGAGGGTTAAGTTCGTCATTTTGAAAAAGAAGTGAGAGAGACGGACACAAGAGAGAGAAAGGAAGATCAAGGTTTTGGTAATTTGAATATATAAGGAATTAGGTGGGAATTGATGAAATGTGGCAAGGGCAGTTTTTGTTTTACATAAAGTTCATTAAAGATTTATGTGCTACCCAGTTAAGCACATTTTAAAAGCACACCCATCCTTGCTTCTCCAAAAATGATACTTTTAGCTTTCTCTAATAGCTCTTTTGGGAAAAGTTGTTACACTAAAATTTTACCAAACACTAAAATTAGAAAAAGATCCCTCATCTATTCCCTATAGCTATTTTTTTTTTGGGTAAATGCTTTCCCACACACACCCTAACTCACAGGTAGTATAGGCCATGGCTCAGTATTAAGACTCCTCACTTGATATTGCAACTACTATATGTTTCTTACTTTTCTATGATATCAAGTTACCTCCAACAAACACAAAATATCCGGTAATGGATCTCCTATCCGATGAAGAACTTGCCCAACTGCATTAATATACCCCTCAATCTGAGTATGACTATGATTTTGATACAATAAACCTCGACCATGAGCACTTTTAAGATACCTTATAATACAAATAATAACATCTGAATGACTAGTCCGTGGGGCATCAGGAAACAGACTAACCATATTCGTTGCAAGGACAATATTAAGTCTAGTGATAGTTGAATAATTTAGTTTCCTAACCAATTGTTTATACTAACCTGGATCCATCAACAACTCACCCTGATCAACTAAAAGTTTGTTGTTAGGGCCCATAGAGCTTTCTATAAGCTTGCACCCCAACATCCCTGTATCACTCAATAAATCAATAACATATTTTCGTTAAGACAGAAATTTCATGATGTGAGCGAGCAACTTCAATACCCATGAAATATCTCAATTCCTTGAGATCTTTGGTCTGAAACTTGCTTCCAAGAAATTGTTTCTATATTTGCATTCTCTTTTTGTCATCTCCTGTAATCATTATATCATCCTCATAAACAATCAAAAATATCTTGCTTGCCTCACTACGTATGTAAAAAAAAGAGTGATCTACACCACATCTACTAAGACCAAGGACATTTGGACATTTTTCTTGGAGCACCCTCTAGATGACATTTGATCTATTAATGAAAAATGTTGGATCTTTACATCTAACTAATATAATGTACTTCTTTGTTTGTTAATTAATATTTATCATTTCTTCAATATGTTTAATGTTTGTATATCTAAAGAATTGCTTTTTACTTGATGTAGGGTTTAGTCCACGATTTTAAGACACTATTAACAGATGTTGAGATTAGATTTTGTCTCATGCATCTTTATGGAGACCTGAAAAAGTTGTATGAGGGTCAGACCATTAGAGATTATTTATGGTCAACAGAAATTGTTACCACTTTTGAAATGTGTGAACACTCGATGAATGAAATCAAGAAGATATAGGTTGGGGCATACAATTGGTTGATGGAAAAGCCAGTTCAACACTACACTAGGCATACCTTTAACTCTAGGTATGATTGTGACTTACAGCTTAATAATTTAAATGAGTCATCTAATTTTTTCATCTTAGAAACTGGAGATAAGCCTATCTTGACACTTATTGAAATGATTAGAACCAAGCTAATGGTTAGGATTGCTGAAAACATATATAGGATGATGATATACAATGGATCTATTTGCTTAAAATTACAAATGATTCTAGAGAAACAAAAGGCATGGGCAAGGCATTGTGTCTCTACTGGTTCTAGTGGCAATAAAATTCAAGTGGCTATTAAAAGGAAGTAGTATGTGCCTAACATAGAGAAGCACACATGCACTTGTTCTAAATAGGACTTGATTGGCATATCATGCCCATATTTCATAAGTGCAATATGTTACATTAGGAGACACCCAGAGGACTTTGTGAACAAGTGCTATAGTAGGGAGATATACATCAAGTACTACTCACAAATTATTAAACTAACTAGTAGGCCAGATTTGTGGCATAGAACTGGGATAGATGAGCCATTGCCTCTTCCACTAAAGAGGCCACTTGGCAAACCAAAGAGAAATAGAATAAATGAATCTAATGAGCTAGGTAATCCTTATAAGGTGAAAAAAAGCAGTGAGGTGAGGTGCACAAAATGTGGCATTAAAGGCCATAATTCAAGAACATGCAAGGGAGATATTGGTGGAAACAATAAAAATGCATCAACTTTTAAAACTAATGCTCGGAAATCAACTCAGGTTGGTAAAATTAATTTATTAGATGTTAAATGGTACATTGCTCATATTGGTAATGCTAATTATGTATTAGTTCCATTTAGGTGACGATGAGGCATATTTCTTTTGGTTTTGGTAATGATGTTATTGATAGTGTGAACAACCATATATGTATGTATGTGATTTAAAGTTTGATTTTATTCCATATTGTAGTCTATAAACATTTTGACTTGTTTTCAATTTGATATTTCAATGAGGTGGGTCTGGAACAACACTCGGGGCATTGTGAGGAAGATGAAGCAGAATGGGAATGGACAAAGAAATGTATATATGTTTAATAATTTTTTATTCTTGTTTGCATTTGGGTTTATTGATGTGGATTTTTATTTCAATACCTTTTTTGGGTGAACAACCACAAGGCTTACAAGGTTGTTGATTCCAATTTGCATTTGGGTTGTTTGATGTGGATTTTAATATGATTGTGGACATGTTCAGTATATTTTTTGGGTTGTTTGATTCTAGTTTGCATTTGGCTTTGTTTGATGTGGATTTCAATATGCCTATGGCTTTATTTGAATTAAAGAAGAAAGAAAAATGAGCTTTTAGAACCCACGAATCCTACAACACCTCCCACTAGGCTTATAACAAAACTCACAAGGCCTATAACAACTCTAATAGAGCCAACAACACCTGTTCTTGTAACATCAAATGCCCTGTAGCACCTCCGAGATTAACATTATCTCACATGTGTGTTTACTTGTTGCAACTAATGCAATGAGGTACAAAAGGTTGCTTGACAATTTGGGACCTCAAATGGAGCTTCTTCAAGCAAATCAAAAATGGAAAAAGAAAGATTTCATAATGAGTTGTGTTGGGAAATAGGTGGATATTTAGGGGAGAAATATGTTTTCTGGGATATAGATGTTTTTTTCTAGTGGATTTTCTCTAATTGGACAGTTTGTGTCCCTCATTTGGTGCTATGACATTTCTTTTTTAAGTGTTTATGTTGTCAAGCACCGATTTAGTTGTGTTAGGAAATAGATAGATTTTGTTTGGGGGAAAATGTGTTTTTTGGGATATAGGCTGTTTCTTTCTAGTGGATTTTTTCTAGTTGGACAATTTGTGTCGAAACAACCCAACTTAAAATGGCTTGAAATTATAATTTTTATAAAGAAATTAAAAATAATTTATTTTTTAAACTGAGACAATAGTTAATTGACTAGTTGTCAAATAAAGTAAATTATATAATAATTAATTAATTAAATTTACATGTGTTGTTGTTCATGATTAAACATTTTATTAATATGATTAGTTTCAAATAAAAAATCAAGGAGACTAATAAATTTTTATTGTCTTTCACGTCGTTATGAGTGAAAATAATTTAATGTATGAATTGTTTGAGATCAATTAAGGTTGAATTTTAGGATTAAGAGCTATAACATTGCATATTACATTTACAAATTAAATATATTATTTTAAAAATTCAATGTTGATTTATTATTAATTAATTTTTATAAATTTGGATATTTAACCCGTTTAGTCGTATTATATACAAATAATATTTTTATAATTGATATGATCCGAGATCAAAATTATCCAAGCCGGATCGAATCCGATTTGAAAGTAACTCAGGACCCGAACGATCCGTGGCTCCTCGACTCCACCCGAATGACCCGACCCGATTGCGGTTTGTGCGGGCTTTTAACCCTTTTCTCAAAACACGGTACCGCAAACCTCTGGAAGACCCCGGACTTGTACGAAAATCCAAAACAGAATTTTGTAGATGATCGTCGCGTCCGTTCTTATTAATTCTAATCAGCTCAAGCTTCGCGGCCGTTACTCTTTCACTCGACTAAAAGCTACTTCTGAGTGGTGACCGAGTAGTGAGTAGAGTGAGTGATCGATCTACTTCCTATATCAACGTAAGTAAACAAAATTCATGCCTTTTTTTTTTTTTAACATTTTCATATTTATTCATTGTATGTGTTTGCAGATTTGGTGTGATTAGTTGCTGGTGATTGTTTTCATTTCATTTTATAGTATCTTATATTGTGTGCTTTTCTTTCCCCTTCTTGTTAATGTTTAATCAGATTTGAGCTGAATTTTTCATCTTTGCAGGACTTTTTTTTAGTTGATCATTTGCAGAGGGAAATGGATTTGGTATCTATTTGCAAGGTATAAACAATCTTAATTACGACTGTGTTTAGTTTGCTTAAACTGATGTTACAAAATTTGAATTTCTGAAAATTGGAGCGATTTTGTTCAAGGCAATTAGGCTATATTACCATGGCTAAGGTTTAAATGTCAATCATTAGTTTGTTTTTGCTATTTAATACGGAGTAAAAGAGTTCAACAAAATGTCATGCCAGTTCTACCGCTGCCAGTAATCTAAGTTCATGGGATGGGAATTTATACCATAAATTTCAAAAAAGAATTTCACTATAACCATCATAGAGAAAAGGAGAAAAGAATCTGACTTCTTTCTTATCTTTCTCCCACTGAACTTCAGTTTTTCTTTGGAAATATAGTCTCTTTGGTTTTGATACAACAAATAACATGGAAGGAGCCCATATGAGATTTAAGTTTATGTTGCATTATGGCTCTAACTCTATCATTAAAATTGCAACTGGGTTGTGTAACTGAAATTAAGGAATGTCAATATCATGCTGTCTGAGAATCATTAGACCTGTAATTTTTTTTGCATTCTCTGTCAGCAGCATCGGTTATGGCTGCGGTAGGTGGTTTTGGGGTGTGATTAGGCTTACAATACTTGCGTTCTTTAAGTGCTAGAAATGTTACTGCCAAATTTTGTTGTATGTTCTTCATATTGTTTTGAACTTCATGAGTCAACTTTTTCAGTCTTTTGACATTTTTTTTAATATATATGTCAGTTCTTTGTGCAGTATTGTGCCTGTTTAGATTTTAGAAAGATAGGGAGAGGGGGTGTAGTCTCCAATTTGGGACCAGAATGGCATCATTCCATTACAGCAGCTTTCATTTACTAAATGGACTATATTTATGCTTCTGAAAATGATGTCGCTGGAGAATGATTTACATTGCTGGAAAATGTAATAAAACCATGTTCCTTCTTTCTTCTTCAAAATAATGTCTGGTGCTTAGACTGGGGTAAACTAACAGTTTCAATTTAGTTGCGAAAGACTGGGAGTTCCTGGATCAGTGAAAGTATAAGTTGGTAGTGTTTTTTTTTTTTTTATAATTTTTTTGCAGGAGAGTGGTGTGAGATTGTGGTGGGCTCATTATAAAAGAATAAATTTTTATCATCTAATATATCAACCTACTGAAATAACTTCTAGTTATGAACTTCTATGTCAAAGTTTGTGGTTGAAAACCACCCAAGGGTCTTTTGAGCAAATTAATGAACCTTATGATTTTCGAAACTCATCACTTTTTTTGGATAAATTTCAAAACTCATCACGTTATATGCTGCTCAACGTTTTAGTCACGTACACATGTTTATGTTCAACAACCCATATCATTCATTTGGGATATTACCTTTTCTGTGTGTTTGTCTCTACAGCTATGTACGTAGATCATACATATTTTCTTGCATTATATGTCAGTATCTGATCGTGTCTGCTATGTTTCGTTGTTACTTTATGCTTAACTTGTAGGGCAAGTTGGCATATTTCCGAATTAAAGAGCTTAAGGATGTCCTCAATCAGCTATGTCTTTCAAAGCAGGGGAAGAAGCAGGTATGTTCTTGGATTCTCGCTTTGCAGCTGTTCAAATATGGCAGGACCACTGTATGCTTCCCCCCTTTTTTATCAGTAACTTGTTGAAAAGGGGCAATTTAGTATGGCAGTGGGGTGGGTTTGGGGCGGCAGAGTGACCTTAACCCACCCCACCCCATTTCTCCAATATGTTTGCTTTTTCTTGGTTATTTTGCCTTAGGATTTATGATTTGCTTCATCTTGAGAATTGATCTCCTAGAACCTCTGGACGTCATTAGTACCCTTCACAATTTAAAATTAACTTTCCTTGAGGAATGATACTTTTCTTAGTGTGTGATAATTTCATTGTCATATATCTTTGAATTCAGGATTTGATGGACAAGATATTAGGCTTGCTTTCAGATGGAGACGGTGAGTTGTTCAGCTAGGTCATCACAGTTCCCATGGATAAATATTGTAACATTTCCCATTTCATTGATTAGATGTCATTCTGATATTTTGATATCTATTATGGTTGTCTAGGTTGTTTTCATAGACTTCAGACATATTTGTTTGCTTTAGTATATTCCCTTGTCTATAGTGCCCTTATCTCAAAAGCAAAGAAGCTTTCCGATTGAAAAGAATTAGACTCATGTTGATACATATTTTGTGTGTGCGAGGGGGTTGGTGCATGGGTGTGTTCGTGTGATCATTTTTTTCATTCGTCTTTAAATGGGTCTTTTCCCTTCGAATGCTCATTGAGTCCTCTTTAAAGTTCATAGTAAAAGTTCACTCTTCAAGCTCTTTCATCATAGTTTTGAAGCTCCTTGTACCATCACTCATCGCTGCAGTAAGTTGACACCACAAGAGGTTCCCACCTCCTTCCTAATGCCAGACAGATAGGTAAAAACATAAACAAATTGAGAAAAGGGGAGAAGCAGAGAGATTAACCAAGAGACAATAGATTAGGTAGAAGAAAGATCGACAAGAGGGAGAATAGAACAAGCAATTAATAATCCAGTCTGTCTAAAATCAACTTAACATGTGCTTATATAGGCACCAACCCTAAACACATTAGGAAACAAATCCCCATATACAAGGAAACAAATAAAACCCCAAAATAACATAAGAGTTTCCAAAATAACATAAATAGTTTCCTAAATAACATAAATAAATCCCAACTATGGTTCTCCATCATTCCCCTCCGGTTGAAAAGAACTCGACGCAGACGAGTTAGGACGAAGACACCAATCTACCAACTCAGGATCAAGTTCACGAAACGCTTCTTCAGAAAGCCACGTACTCTTTGCTTTTGGGTGGCCCTTCCACTAGACAAGGTAGCGATGGATGGTCTCACAAGACGAATGAAGGGCTTCAACATTCCGTATAGTTCCAAGCACATGAGTATACCTGCATGAACATGAGAAGGCACAACAGGAGGCTCCAAGGTACCTTGGTAAGGTGATAAATTTTTCACAGTGAAAACAGGACTAATATTTAAATATTCAGGTAAATCAAGCAAATAAGTATAAGGTCTAATTTCACAAAGAATGGAAAAAGGTCTAATAAGCTGATCCGGTGGTTCTTTTAGAGTTGGGTCAAAACAATGTGCAGAAGGAACAAAAATCATGACAAGATCACCTTTATTATAGTCTGTAGCTTTACTAGGTACCTCAATAGCAAATTTCCCATTAGCATTAGGTAATGCAATTTCATGTGGATGATCGACATGCAAATGCAAAAGGAGCAATGGAGAAGAAGCAATTGGATTAGGGGCAAAATGAAGTCAATAGACGAAGGGCCCAATAGGTCTTGAACAATATCACAAGGAGTTGAGCCTAAGAGTGTCTTGGTAGGTTCTAAATCTTCAGACTAACTAGTTGGTAAAAGACACTCCAAAACGTTGACACGATGAGTCCTATTCTCTTCATTCAAGTCCTCTTCATCATCAGCATAGTATTCTATGGGATCGACAACAATAACTTCACACTTAGTGGGGTTAGTAGGTTCGGAATCTAAAACTAAAGCATGTTGAGGACATCTAGCGGCAATGTGTCCCTTTTCATGACAACGATGACACTGAATGGAGGACACACTAGAACGAGACGCACCCAAGGACGTACTAGGATGAAGAGTGTAAGAAAGAGAGGAACTAGATTCGCTGCTTTGCTTATTGCTATCCCCGGAGGCTGATTGAGACTTGCTACCCTGAAAAGGCATACGACGGAAAGTCGACAACTTGAGGTACTTTTCTATTTCTAGGGCTTTGTGATAGGCATCTTCAACAAACGTAGGGGAATACAAAACAACCTTTCTTTTAATATCGGCCCTAAGACCATTCAGGAACTTACTAATAGTAATGAAAGACTCTTCCTTTAGCCCACACCTAAGCATAAGTTCATCAAACCTAGTCATGTAGTTGGTGACATCAGAAGTTTGTTTGTGATTGAGAAGTTGATCAACCAATTGGCGCTGATAATAGGTAGGAAGATATTTCTCTTTCAAATTCTGTTTCATAACCGCCCATTGATTGATCAGTGGTTCATTTAAGCGCTCTAGGTTATGTTGGACAGCTTGCCAATATGTCCTAGCGGGTCCTTTTAGTTTAATCATGGCAAAGTGGACTCGCTCTATATCAGACATGCCATACCAATCAAAATAATCTTCCATACCAACTATCCAATCTAAGAATATGGCAGGATCTAATTTCCCATCATACATAAGAGTATCAACCTTAATCCGCTTAGTGTTATCAATAAAATCCCCATAACCATGACCTTGATCACTAGGTTATGGTGAACGGCTAGGGTTTTGATCACGAACTCTACCTGACGAGTTACTTGCCTAGGATTCTCTCGTTCATATTGATCATACGTAACTTGCCTATGTGCGTGTGGAGGCAGTTACTTTGGGTTTGGTTGATCATCATCAAGGAAGGATTCATAAAGGTCAGAGGGGGAGATTGCATGGGCGGGAGGTGAATATGACTTGCTCTATTTGGAGCCCCGGGGAGGCTTAGGGTGGGAAGAAGTCCTGGTGCGGACCCTATGGAATAAGGAGAATGATATGGTTGTCTAATGGATGACTCAGACAATTCTCCTATGTGTTGTTTACCATTATCTCTCATAATAAGTTTAGTCGTGCTCTCCTGAAGTTGGTGTATGGCACTAGGAACACCTCTAAGAGACTCAAGTTCACTTTTGATATTGTTCATATCATTGTGCATAGTGTGAATGTCGGTGGTGCTGTTATTAACCATTGTAAAAGAAATGAAAGAAAATGCCGATATAACACCAATTGCACCAACTAACTGGGATGGGAAATTACCAAGATGCACACAAGCAAAACTTCAAATTTAATTCAGACAGATACCAATTTGATGGATGTGACTGCAATGACGTTTTAGTGAAAGGTAACTAAAATGAAGGTTAAACAACTTCAAAAGGAAGAGATGGGACAGCAATAACTTGCTATTATTATTATTATTTTTGGACAAAATAATGGAGCAAACACAATTTACTCAATCTACCCAAAAAAAATCTTAGTAAGGCTTTCAAAATGGAGAAAAACACACCTTACTAGGCAAAATTAGATTGTAATAGGTGTGTAGCTCATAACAGTGGCTCGGCTCGGCTCGGCTCACAACAGTGGCTTGGCTCAGTGGCGCGATTACCGGTGCGTGGGGCGTGTGACAGCTGATCCGATATCTCCGTCGGTCGAAACTTCACGGTCAAGTAGATCGGAAGATTCCAAGTTTGATGGTGTAAGCCCCATGGCCTGAAAATGCCTAGAACTAGTGAGTTGACGGCGGCGGCCCTAGAGAGCTAACAGACCTTTTTTGCGGCTAATTCCAGCAGGAGGATGGCGGGGATGGACAGATCGGCTCTTTTTGATCATGGTGATGTTTTTAGAGGTCGGAAAGTGATTGGTCGACGATGATGGCGGAGTTGATGACAAAGTTATGATCGCCGTAGTATGGTGGTACACTAAGGGGGTGGCGGGTCTGACCTTTCAGTTTCTGGTACTATTCACAAAGTGTTTTTTTTTTAAGAATCTGATATAATGAAGGAGAGAAGAATTTGTATCGAAAGAGGGGGAATTCTGCTCTAATGCCACTTGATGCAGGATAGATAGGTAGAAATAAAAACAAATTGAGAAAAGGGGAGAAGTAGAGAGATTGTTAAGAGAAAATAGACTAGGTAGAAGAAAGATAGAGAAGAGGGAGAACAAAACAAGCTGAGAAACTGAGATAGGTAAAGAGATAATCAATTTTCAATTCATAATTCAGTCTGTCTAAAATCAATTTAATAGGTGCTTATATAGGCACCAACCCTAAGCACACTAGGAAACAAATCTCCACATAATAGGAAACAAATAAAACCCCAAAATAACATAAGAGTTTCCAAAATAACATAAATAGTTTCCTAAATAACATAAATAAAATCCGAACTATGGTTCTCCATCACTTCCATTTATGGAAGAATGTAGTGAGGCTATGCATGAATCCGTCTCATTTAAAAACTCACCCTTGCGTATTGGAACAAGATTTTACAGATTTTAGTATTCTCTTGTTTCCTTACATAATAGTTAACAGTATTTCATGATGATTACTATTACCATTATCAGGTGTGCTTTTTCTCTTTGAAAATTCTAATGTAAGAATGGCTGCATAACTCCAGCTATGGATGAAGCTATTTTGTTATTTAAGTACGGGAAGCTACTTATATCTACGTGTGTGTAAAACTACATAATACCCATATACAAATATATACAATAATACCCATCACCATCTTTTAGTTCTATCTTTCTTTATTTTTTCTTTTCAGAGGATCTTCCCTGATGTCACCATCACCATCTTGTCTGCACTTAAATGATCATGAACAATCTGTTTATGTTTTATTATAAGTTGAACATTCTGTCTACGTTACTAGCTCATTTAATTCACACATAGGTTTAGACTGTTTTGGGCACACTATCGGTCTTTCTTTTTGCACCCATTAAATTCTGAGTAATTGTAATTACTTTGCATATGTCAACTTCTATGCTTATATTGTAAATGGCTAGCCCTGTGCCTAGAGAAAGGAATGTATTTTGTGTGGCAGAAGGCATGTAGTACTAGTATTTAGAAACATTTTTTTGATAATTAATAGCATTTAGAAACATGTGTTAAAAATGGTGAAAAAGGGTCCACGTAAGTCAATCCAGGGCGTTAGTAATATTAAGGCTCTGCTAACATTCTTTCTAATCTAGCCCTCTTTATTGATGATTTAAACAGAATAATGGACATGATTTCCACCCCCTTCCTTTCACTCCCATCCCGTTAAAAAATACTTCGTTGTTTACCAAATTTGGTTTGTTGCATTGCATTATTGTACTTTTGGTTTGGATTTTGAACTAGCATAAAAACAGAGGACTCAGGCTCATAATAGCATAATATCCATACGTGAACTGCCCACAAAGAGTGATAATCTATCCTCTTGGATTGATTCTGTACCCCCATGATAAACATTTTTTGTAAATTGGAAAAGGAGCATCTTTTTAGAGTATTTTTATCGTCATCCAATATAAAGCGGCCCCTGTTATTCATTGAGAAGGAAAGCAGTAGCTTTAATACCATTGAGTATTTTTAGGTTAATTTGGTGGGAAAGAAATAGGTCAATAAGTCAACTTATTTAAATGCTACCAAATGCCATGTTAATGGAGCCTGGGACTTTCTTGATTGTCTTTATACAATTATGCACTGTATTCTTGATACAGTAAGCTGTTAATCAAACATATAATATTTGTTTTAAACGTGCTTTGCAGTTCTCAGCACACGTGGCTCAGCAAAGAAAAATTTAATACGGAAGGAAGGAGTAGCAAAAATTATTGATGATGCATACAGGTGCTACATTCTTTGAATGTGCTTTGTGTGTATAATTGCTAATGGATTCTGGATGTGTTTTTTTCTCTCTCTTTTGCTTTTTTAAAGATTCATTTTTAGAAATATTTTATGATTTTGCATGATTATCTTTCTTTGTGATTTTAGACCTGTTCTTTCAACTCTCTGAATGGTGGAATATTGCAAAAGTTTCCCCATTTTCTGGTTCTTTATTATGCATTAAGTCACCTATTTGCTCCAGAAAAATGCAGATACCTGAGGCCTCTGATTTAGCAACAAAGGGACAGAGCGGTTTAGATGTTTCCTGTATGGAGCCTACGGCAGAAGGTGCAGGCTCTTTGACTTCAGATGTCAGGATTTGCTGTCCCTGTAGGAGTTCATTGCTAACTGAGTCCATGGTACAGGTAATGTAATTGGTACTTTTGCTTTTCCTTAGGCCTTCTATAAATTACTGACAGTACTTCATATGTATTAGTTAATTTTCTTTTCTGGAGTTTATGAATAGCAGATCTTCTAGTTGTGATACATTGTGTGTTGAGTCACAAAAATGATATGATTGTTTCTACTCTATTCTATTCTTTTTTTTTTTTCTATAATAGAAATACCTTATATTGTACAGTTCAAATTCATAAAATGAGAATATGATAGTAGCTGGGAACTGTAGTTCCATTTTCTAGCAAATTATTCTCTTTTTGATGTTGAATATGTATAGAAATGGGTGTGATAAATGATCAATTTGGTCCTTAATATGTTTAGCACCTTGAAATGGTTTTGAGGAGTTCCTATGGTGATTGAATTGCTAAGAGGTCTGGAATATTTCAATCATATTGTGGGTGTTAAGTTAGGCTGAAATATTTTATCTATTTAATTGGCTATTAAGTTAGAGGTGGAAACAGCTTGACTTTCTCATTAAGAAGCTTATTCAGGATTGTTGGGTAAAACAAGGCTCAACTCTTTTAATCTTTTCACCTGTTAGTATGCGCATGATGTATTTTTATCATTAAACCTACATTTAAATGAGCATCACAATACCTTCTGTTAGTCAATCTCAATATAATTGGGCTGAAATTATGTGTATGAATCATGTGATCTGTGAAATGCACCCACCTTACAAATGCATATAATTGTAATGTGCCTCTTAGCCCAATCACTGTTCGTCTTTATTTTATGTTCGCCTGATTTTTTTAAAAGGAAATTGAGAGATTTTGATGAGAGAGGCTATTAGAGAGAAACAGAGTGCATCAGTGAAGCTTCCCAAGAAAGATACTCATACCTTATTGATAGTTTTCTCAGCAAACAACTGGAGGATAAATGAACTACAGTAGAATCACCACGCTGAATAATTCTTAATCAAACCTGAATAGAGAACAACAAAAAACACAGGATTCAAAATTAAATTGTCATGCTTTACCTCAAACTTCCCAGCTACTGGACAGAACAATGGTAAAACTCATGTCAAAAGCGGAGGCTACATCTTAAAAAATCTTGACGCAAATTCACATATCGAAAAAAGAAAAAAAAAAAGTCTTGACGCGACTCCATGAAAACAAAATCATATTTTCAAGAAAACCCAATCAAATTTTTGTATAGAAAATTAGAGCAGTTGGATCAAATAATCGTAATACGAGACAAGTCAATCTGTCTCTCTAATCTCTTTATCTCTCACCATTTAGTTGTACATGCATGCATATATGGAAAAATGACTTAGATGGGTGAAAGGAATAGAGCAACCATAAGTTTAAGACTAAGGACTCCACTGACAGTGAGAAAAAAGGAGAAATGTGACACTCACTATAAATTAGATTGTTAGAATCAAGAAGCTAGGAATCAAATAGGAAACACACATCATTAATGTCCAATGTTCAATGTTCAAATTTTAAATTTTACTTTATTTTGCTTATAAAAAAAAGTTCAATTTTACTTTATTAATTTTTTACGTTAGATTTATTTTCAAAGTGGTCTATTAAAATTGGTACCGTAGTTGAATCTTAATCAGGTCAGACGTGGATCAATTCAGAACATGATCCAGCCAGTTGAAAACCCTAGTTATAGTAACTGTTTTGCATTTTCTTTATATGGGAACTGATTTGCATTTTTTACCCTAGACATTCAACTTTTTGTGCACTAGTGTCAGTTTAGGCTAATGAAGAAGCTTGGTTAGGATAGTGATCAAGCTTTAGTTTATCGACTATCTAGAGAAACCAGGATGGTTGTGCATGGCTCTTGAACTTAATTTATTTTCAAGTGAGCTGAGCTTGAATTAGCTTGTCTTGGCTTAACTTGTTTTCATCTTACATGCTTCCTACATTCTTTTAACATCAAAGTGGCCATTTCCTTACAATTCAAAATAATTTTATTTTTTCTGTGGTAGTCATCCTTTTACCTTTTTCAGGTAGAGCAGCTTTCCATTCTGAATCGTTATTTTTTTTTACAAGTATAGTATAAAAGGGAACCAAGAGGGGTGCCGTCCAAGTACAAATCAACTATCTAGAAGATAGTGTCTCTCATAAATTTATAAGATGCATCTCATTTACAAGAAATTTTCCCTCTAGCCAAAAAACAAGGGTGTTAAGCCACCAATCTTTAAGAGAATCAATCGAACTTTCCACCCTATCAAATGCTCTCCTAGTCCTCTTCATTCTGAATCATTATTAACAAATTTTTCCTGGTCATTTCATGTGCTTTTATCTTTTCTCCTGTAATATGTCACTTTGCAAACCTGCAATTTTACAGACCATAAAAATGTAGAGTTGTCACCATGGGGTTTGTATATCTTGTATAGTTCACTCAGATGATCATCTTGTGAGTCTCCTTGCAAGATACTAAGTTCTTTCTTGGTGCTTTCTGCTGTTTGCAGTGTGTAGATCCAACATGTCAAGTGCAGCAACATATTAGTTGTGTTATTATTCCAGAGAAGCATATGGAGAAAAGTCCACCAGTTCCACATCCTTTTTTCTGTGAAATGTGTCGAATCAGAAGGGCAGATCCGTATGTATCTTTTGTTTCTCATTCTTTTATTTCTACTATGTATGCTACGGATGATACTACAATGTTTAATTGGTAAGTCTATTAGTATTTTTGTTACATATGTGTACTGATGTGTGAACACATACACAACCGTTCCAGTTTATCAATTCTTGGATGTTTTCGCTATTGTGAGAGATAAAGATGCTCGTATTTTTTTCTTGCATTTCTTCATCCCAAGGTGTGCTGTCTTGGGATGTTCCTCTCATTCACAGTGTTCATGATTGGGAAATTGAGTGTAAGCAAGTTTTTGGAAGCCTTGCATAGCATTTGTCTTGATTTGACTAGGGAGGGACTTGATTAGATGGAAGCATAACCCGGATAAGGGGTTTGAGGTGAAGTCTTTTTTCAAGATTCTTATTGATGAGCTACTTATAGAAAAAAGATTCTTATTGTTGAGCTTCCATTGGAGGGGTCCTCTAATTTCCCATGGAAATGTATTTAAATTCCCTACGTCCCCAGAAAGTTTTTTTTTTTTTTTGTTTGGGAGGCCTCTTGGGAGAAGATTCTTACTCTTGATAAGGGGGAAGGTTCTTGTTAATATATGTTTCATTTGCAAAGAATGTGCTGAGTCCGCTTTTCATCTTTTGTTGGGGTGTCTGTTGGCTCGAAAACTTTGGGAAATGGCTTATCGTCTCTTGGGTATCTCTTGGGTTGTGTCCGGTTCTCTAAGAGATGAACTTTGTTCTTGGAGTGGTATACATGCTTCTAAAGAGACTAAGAAGGTGTACTCTTTGATTCCCTTGTCTATATTTTGGGTTGTTTGGAATGAGAGGAACAAAAGGGCTTTTGAGGTGGAAGAAAGGTTGATAGATACAGTTAGAGATAGATGGTTTAGTTCTCTTAGTTTTTGCTTCAAGTGAAAAAAACATGTTTGTGTGGATGATTTCATAGATTTTGTGGAGATACTATCTTGTAGATGGTCTTTTGTACATGGGTGGTGCCGTCTTGGTGTCTTTTTATATACTATTTTCACTAACAAAAAAAACACAGAATATTTTCTGGATATGACGACTGTCAAACTTTCTAGCTCCCAGGCACCCAGAGGGTAGTGCTTGTGTATTTAATATTCAATATGCCTAAGTCAATTGGAATATGGACGCTGACACGCCGTCAGCAATGGCAATTAGCATTCCCTTGCCCCCGAAGTAGACAGTGGGATTAGGCTTAAATGTAGCTTATAAAGACTGCTACATTGGAGGAGTATTATAAGGTAGTTTTAAGTTTGGATCTTTAGTTGTCCCCCCTGGAAAGACAATTTACCATATTGTGCACTGAGCGATAGATTCAACAGTAGAATATAAAGTTGTTCTGTTTATGTTTCATCATATTGAAAGTACATTACTTGTTCCTTTGGTAATATGACGTACTTGTTTTGTTTGGGACATTCTTCATGCAAAGATAGGTAGGGTCCATTCTGTCATCCTGACAAATGACGTGTGGCTGAAAAAGTTGTGTCAATAAGTGTTGAACATGGCAATTTTTCTATGCGTTCTCTTTTCAAGTTGTTCATTTTTAACATTAAACTTCTGGGTCATTGACTCTTTATGATTGTTTAGGTTTTGTAGCTTCTCAAAGAAAATTGAATGATTTATTTTACAACTCATATAAGATAATGACCATATGAATTAGATTATTATCTTTCCATTGTGTTAAAAACCATCCAAAAATACTTGATTTCAAGATCTGGGAAGCTAGTTTTAATGTTTGAATAAGTTTGGTTGTTTCAGCATCGAAGTTAAAGAAGTTTATATGAAACCAATATATTGGACTTATCTGTTTCAATTGTACTTTCATTGGCAATTTGCAGTGTGGTTACAGACATAACTCCCATTGATAGATTTGGTATTAAAATGTTGAAATTGAGACTTATTGCCAATATTGGATCACAACCCTGTTGAAACATTTCTTTCTTATTCTTATTTTTAGAATTTTTTAAAAGCTTAATTTTTTTTGAGAACCTCCTGCACTGTTAGTTAATCTACCCCCTCGAATCTTGCTTTTGAAGGGGGATATTCTAGAATTCAATTTTTTTATGTGGTTAGAATATAAATTTGGTATTCTCCATATTTCATAGAGGAGTTAAGTTTGTTGTTCATTCTTGTTGAAGTAGAATATCAGGGTATTCATGTTTCTTCTGATTGATGATTTTGTAGAGGACAGTGACTTGCAAGATCAATGGAAGTTTTTAATTGTTGGTTCTGTATTTATAATAATGGTATCTTGCCTTCTAAATTTCATATGAACACTGATTTATTTATTTTTTGTTATTTGTAACTTATAGACAACTCAAAAGGGAGTATTTAATAGCTTTTTTTTTTTTTTTTTTTTTTTTTACAAGTAAAAATTGTATTAAGAAAAAAGAAAGCACCAAAGGGGTGCCACCATGTACAAAGGCTATCTACAAGAAAGTAGATACACAAAATCTAAAAAATCTTCATCTTTTACCAAAAATTTCCCCTTAAACCAAATGAAAGGTGTTGAACCATCCACTCTTTAACACGTCTAAAGACCTCTTTTAGCCATCAAAAGCCCTTCTATCCTCTCATTCCAGACAAGCCAAAATATCGAGAGAGGAATTAGAGAGTAAGCTTTCTTTAAATTCTTAGGAGCACAAATGCCACTCCAAGCTCACACTCCATCATTCATGGAACCGATAATCACCCATGACACACCCAAAACACAAAGAGCCATCTCCTATAAACTTCTAGCCAACGAGCACTCCAATAGAAGATGAAACACAGACTCGACACACTTTTTACAAATGTAACATCTATTAACAAACACCTTTCCTCTCTTTTAAAGGTTATTGATGGTAAGAATTTTTTTTCCACGAAGCATCCCACTCAAAAAAAATACAAACCTTTCTAGGAGTAAGAGGATTCCATATAACTTTCCACGAAAAGTTTTGAGAACCTTCCAAAGGAAGCTTATTTAGAAGGATTTTTTTATAAATAAATTGTATTCAAGGCATCAAGAGTGCCAAAGGCTACTTACAAGAAATAAGCTCCACAAATTCTACAAAATCTACCTCATTTACAAGAAAAAATTCCCATTAAACCAAAATGTAAGAGTATTGAACCATTTAAGTAAGAGTATTCATAGGGATCTTAAAGAAAGACTTCACCTTAGACCCTTTATTCGGATTAGCCTTCCACCTCACCAAATCCTCTCTATTCACATCGATACTGGTGCCATACAATGTCTCCAAAAAACTTATCACACTCTCCAGCTCCCAATCATGTACATTGCGAAGGAGAGAAACATCCCAAGAAGCCATACCATTGGGAAAGGAAAGGCAAGAGCTAATGAGGCATCCTTATCTCTTGCCAAAGCAAAAAGCTTTTGGAAACTGGACTTTGGACTTTCAAATAGCCTCCCCACACCATGTATCATGCCCAAGCTGGATACTCTCACCATTACCCACCAAAAAGGAAATGCATGGAATGAAGTCATCCCACTCCGATCGGATCCACTTCCAAAGCCCCACACCATATGCCCTTTTCCCTTCCTTAGACATCCGCCCATTAGGCTACATCCCATACTTAGCCTCCACCACTTTTCTCCAAACGTGCTCTCTCTCCACCACAAATCTCCATAACCGTTTTCCAAGAAGAGTTTTATTGAACAAAATGAGGGATTTAAGGTCTAACCCACCTCTATCCAATGGTTGTTTAACCACCCCATTTAAAGTGATACTTATAATCCTCCCCCATATTACCCCAAAGAAATCTTCTTTGAATACTCTCTAACTGCTTTGCCACCGAAATGGGAATAGAGAAAAGAGACAAGTATATGAGTAAGCTCGCAAGAGTATTTTTGATGAGAGTGAGCCTACCACCTTTTGAGAGATACCGGTGCTTCTACCTGGTTAGCCTTTTCTTAAACCTCTCAATAATAGGGTTCCAAACTCCCTTGTATTGAACTTCGCTGCAAGAGGAAGCCCGAGATAGGTAATGGGAAAAGACCCCACATTGCACCCCAAAAAGGCATCCAAAAAACTATCATTGGAATTCTCACGAAGAGGGATTAAATTGCTCTTACTAAGGTTAGTTTTTAGCCTTAAAACTGCCTCGAAGCACCGAAGGACACAATGAAGATGAAAAATTTGGGCTGCCTCTACTTCACAAAACACAAATGTAACATCAACAGAGAGCATATGAGACACTCAAACTCCTCCTAATGCTCCCCACTCTAAAGCCACTCAACAAACCCCCATCAACTGCTCTCACCAACATTCTACTAAAGGTCTCCATCACCAAAGCGAAAAAAAGAGACAAAGGATCTCTTTGCCTAATATTTAGAGAAGCCTTAAAGAAACTGGAGGGGCTTCCATTCACCAATATGGAAAACGACACCGAAGAATGCGCTTAAAAGTTCACTTACTCCATTTGACCCCAAAACCCATCCGCTTTAACAAATAACAAAATCCCAACACGCATGATCATATGCTTTCTCTATATCAAGTTTGCGTATCACACCACCTCCACCTTTTAAATGTGCATCCACCACCTCATTGGCGATCAAAGTGGCATTCATAATTTGTCTTGCCTCAATGAGAGCATTTTGGTCTGGACTCACCATTTTGCCAATAACTTTCTTCAATCTAATAGTAAGGACCTTCGATAGAAGCTTATAAATACAACCCATTAGGCTAATTGACCGAAAATCCTTTATATTTGTAGCTCTAATATTTTTGGGAATAAGGACAATAAACGTGGAATTAAGACTTCCCACAAACTCACTAGTAGCATAAAAATCCACAAAGAGACAAATGATGTCCTTTTTCACCACTTCCCAATTTTGATGAAGAAAGGCCATGGAGAAACCATCAGGGCTAGAAGCTTTATCACCGTTACAATTCCGAAGGGCACAAAGAATCTACTCATCGAAGGAATGCTCAAGCCAACTCGTCTCCACCCCATCAACGCGATCAAAATCCAATCCATCCAAATTTGGTAAACCATTACATGGCTCCTCGTAGAGCCTCTTATAGAACCCTCAAATGGCATTCTTCATCCCTCCCTCATCCACAAACACCCCATCATCAACCTCAATAGAGGCCAAAAAATTATGTCTTCTATGCTCTTTAGCCATCTCGTGGAAAAACTTTGTATTCCCATCACATTTTCTAAGCCAAATTTCCCTAGATTTCTGCCATCATGAAATTTCTTTCAAAGATATAAGCCTGGCCAACTGATTTTTAACCCAACTCCTTCTCTCCTTGTCAACACTAGAAAGACCTATCAATACGTCTTTATCGTCCAACCCACTGATCTTTCGGGAGGAATCCACATTCCCAAAGGTTTCCTTATTTCATCTTTTCAATTACTCCTTAAGATTCTTTAACTTAGAAGCCACAATAAAGCTTGCAAAACTCTCCACCTCACATCCTTCCCACCACCTTCTAACAAGTTCCTTGAACTCATCCACCTTGAGCCACATATTCTCAAACTGAAACGGAGTAGGACCCCAAAGTACACCTCCCACTTCAAGAACAATAGGATGATGATCTTAATCAAGCTGGGGAAAAGAGCCTCCCAACACCCAAAAACCGATCAATCCGAGAGAAAGAAAGATCAACAAAACCTTGCCCCACACAAAATCCAAAAACTCTCTCATAGAGCTAGTTTCTAAAGACACCAGATCTTTCTTGAGGATACAACACTTCATTGAAATCCCCCAATCACTCATTGAAGATTCAAACAGGCCCTAATCTCCACAAGCTCTTTCCCAAAAGGCACCCCCACACCACTCTCCGTCGGACCATAAACACTGGTAAACAGCCACTCCATGCTAGGGGATAAACTCCGAAAAACACACGAAACCGAGAACAACCCAACTTGAAATCAACGAAGTCAAAAACCTTCTCGTACACAAAACAATGACCCCACCCACAACACCAACCATCGGCAAAGCTCTCTACCCTCGAGATCTCAAACCCCACACACTACGAATCACTCCATCAATTACCTCAATTTTAGATTCTTGAAGACAAATTAAATCCCCCTTCCATTCTTTGAGATAATGTTTCACCATAGCCCTTTTTCCGTAGATCATTCACCCCCCTCATATTACACTAGATAATTTTCATCTTCATTGATAACTATAATCACCCCAACCCTCCACATTCCCTTTAAGAATACCTCTGCCACCCTTCTCATAATTAATATCAAACTCCAATCTCTTTAGTTCTCAATTCACCTCCCTACTTAGTTTTCTACCCGAAGAATTCTTCATTACTTTTGACTTAAATTCTTTGTTTCGAATCCTCTCAATTTCTTCAAACAAGCTAATAGCTTTGTCTTCCACCTCGACTAAAGACACCCCAACTAGCTTGTTCAACTTTTTAACCCAGGTCATAGCCCAAGCTGAGGCCTTACAATTAACCTCAATTTCATCTCCTTCCTTCGGCACAATTCACTGATTTTGCTGTACATCCCGAACAACAATAGCCAAACCATTCTCATCAAACTGAGCGCAACCCCTACCCTCCTCACCCCATCCGAGTCATCTCGGGACCCCTCCCTTCCTCACTTATAAAGACCACATAAGCAGCAACTCTCGGGACAACATTCTCACCAACCACACTACCATCCACAGATGTAGCAAGATAATCCAACATAGAAATAGAAGGAACAAAAGCAACGGGGGTCTCATCAAAAACCATTGCAAGATCTGACAGTTGCGCCTGCTGCTCCAAATCTGCATCATCCTCGGAGAGAAAATCCATAAAGGTGGGAGGAAGACAACTATCCTCAATCGCAAACGACTCCAGATTCGAGAGCCTTGTAGAGGGAAAGTTCTCTCAACATATGAGCTTGCTTGCTTAAGGAAAGTTAACAGAAACCTATCCTCCACACTAGGTACGGGGCTAGAAATAACACAATGAGGCACATGCCTTCTCTCGCCAATGGATTTTAAAAGAAAAGAAAGAAGTTACAATATTAAGGATACTTCATAGAGGAAGCCATCCCTTGGCACTTCCCAGGTATTCCTAAAAACTAAACAAAACCTTAAGAGCATAGCATTTGCTTCAAGAAGTTGAAATCATCAACAATTGAAAATGACAAACTTCATAATAGTCGAAATTATCTACGAGACAAGTCTTTAAAATATATTAACCGTTAGGAAAAGGGGGGCTTAGGCGTAAATCACTCACTTTATTCAATAAAGCGCTTCTTGGTAAATGGTTATGGAAGTTTCTTGTGGAGAAGGACCATCTTTGGAGGAAAGTGGTGGAAGCTAAGTGGATCCTAATGGGTGGATGTCAAAGGAGGTGAGGGAGGCCTACGGTGTGGAGGTGTGAAAATGGATTCGGAAATGGTGGGAGGCTTTCCATCCTTGTGTTTCAGTATCGATTGGAAATGTGGAAAGAACTTGGCTTTGGTATGACACATGGTATGTGAAAACTCCTTTAAAAGACCAATTTCCTGACATTTTTGCTATTGCAAGAGATAAAGAAGTGTTTATTATCTCTTGTGTATCCTTGAATAATGATGGGATCTCTTGGGATGTGCTCTTATTTGTAATGTCCATAATTAGGAGATAGAGATGGTTGGGAGGTTTTTTGAGACTTTATATAACTCTAGGTTGGATGTGACTAGGGAGGATTTTGCTAGATGGGGGTCGTGTTCGGAAAAAAGATTTTGAGGTGAAATCTTTTATAAGTTTCTTTTTTACGAGGCTTCCTCGGATGGATCTCTCATTTTCCCTTGGAATTCAATTTGGTGTTTTCGTGCCACCAAGAAAGAAAGTTTTTTCGTGTGGGAGGCATCTATTATTGACAATTTACAAAGAAGGAGGAAAGTGCTTGTTAATACGTGTTACCCGTGCAAAGATTGCGCCGAGTCCATTTTCATCTTTTGGTGGAGTGCCTGTTGGCTAGGAGTTTGTGGGAGATGGCTTATAGGATTTTGGGGATTTCTTGGGTGGTTGTCGGATCCGTGAAAGGTGAAATTTGAGCGGGTTGAGGGCACCAAAGGAGATTAAGAAGGTTTACTTGTTGATTCCAATTTTTATTTTTTTGGATGGTGTGGAATGAAAGGAATCGACAAGATTTTGATAGAGTTAAAAGGTCTATTGAAGTCATTAGAGATAGATTGTTCAATACCCTCAATTTTTGATTTAGTGGGCTTTTTTTGTAATGATTTTGTGGATCTCCTTTTTTTGTAATTAGCATTTGGCTTTGAGTTGCATCCTCTTGGTGCTTTATTAATATAAGTTTACTTATAAAAAAAAAGACAACTATGGCAGGCCAAATCATTACAACTATACATGTTTTGCAATGGCCTCTAATTGTAGGCATCATGTGGTGGTGGAAAAGAAATCTTTTGATTTGGTTAACATTTTTATGTCGTTTTGAGCTTTCGAACTACATTCTCAGCACCACATGGTCTTCAAAACTTTCTCTTTTACCAAAAACAGTTCAACATTCATTGGTGCTAAGAGTATTGATCATATTCCTTTGGCTGAACCTCCTCCTATATGGGACCCCATAATTCACAGGCCCTGCATCTTGCATGTGGCATGACTGCTTATTTATAAGTTCCTATCAATGAGATCCAAAGAATTGTACTTGTAGGTGATACAAGAAGCAAAAAATATAAAATTATTTGTTAAATATGGTTCTTGGGTTTTTTTGGAGTATTAGCCTGCAATGATTAATTCAGAGTGGCGCAGGTCTTTTGTTGTTGACAAGAAGTGCTTTGAGTTAGTCAGAGAAGGAGTGGCAGCTAATGTGGTTAGATTCTCTGAGTATTCTTCGGGTAGGAAGATTTCTCTTTTGGGGTTTCATCCAATTAGTCATTGGAAGCGGATAAAGGTAAAATATTGGATTTGGTGTCGACGGGAAAGCCCTCTCTTAGTGGCGGCAATAGGTCTTCAGGTGAAAGATGGTGGAAGGGGGTGGTGAACCTCTGTTCGTTTCTAGGTGCTGTCCCAGTTGTGGAGTCAATTTGTCTAGGAAGCTGGTTCAACAGCTTGTGAAGTATGATTCCTGGGCAGCTGTTGTTTCAGGAGGCAATGGAGGAGAGGATGATGGCAGAGTCATGCGTGTGGAATCGCGTAAAGATAAGGGTGTATAGACAGGGCAGCATTAGGAGATTTTCTTTTAAAATTCAAAATGCCACTGCAGATAGACCCGGTTGATTTACTGAGTCATAACGAGGCCCAATTGGTTAATTCAGTAGGTAATGAAGTTATTGGGCATAGTTCTCAAGCTAAAGGTAATTTTAAAGGTTGGGCCTTGGGTTGTTCTAAAGCTCGATTCTCTGAGGTGCTGCAATATGACCCTGGGCCTAGCTTGAGAAAAGGCAAGAATTTGTGGGCTTCTAAGTCTTTTGGGCCGGGTAAAAAGGGGTTCAAACCCACTAAGAAACCTGGTATTTGAAGTTGAAGAAGAGGTGGGTGGCCAAACTGCTGTGAAACGTGCGGCAATTATGATGAATAGTACGAAAAAGCAAAGAGAGAGAAAGCAATTAAACACATAGATTTAACGTGGTTTGGCAATATGCCTACGTCCACGGGAGCGAGTGATTGCTAAATTTCATTATGTCAAAGTAGGTTTACATCATATGTATTTATACTAACCCTAGCCGTATAGAGGTATTAGAAAATTCCTCAAATACTCACTTCACTTCGGCATTAGTTTGCTTTCTCTGTACATGTGTTCCACTCGATATGAGCCACATCCTACAACACAAACGCTTTGGGACCCCATTGTCGCGTCCTCGTCCATCTCCGATTCTGGTGCGACTGCTTCTGGCGATCCATCTGCAGTCTCTTTTGGCAGTCCTGCTAGGTTTCCGACTGATTTTAGCTTGTCTTCTTTGGTGAATCTGCCAATTACTTTAGGAAGCATTCCGGGTAAGGATATTGGCTAGAGTTTGATGTTAATTATGAGAAGAATATTGGTTGTTCTAGTAGAAGGGGGAAGATTCGATATAGGTTTCTAGGGATCCGATTGTTATCCAATGAAGTGGAAGCTAATTTCGTGAAACGTAAGAGGTGTTAATGACTTTTCAAAAAGGGATGTAGTTAAACGTTATCTCATAGAATGGAAAGGGTTAGTGGTGTGTCTTCTGGAGACAAAATTGCAGGTTGTGGATGACTCGATTATCTGTAGCCTTTGGGGTTTAAGATCGTGTGGTTGGAAAGCTTTGCAATTGTTTGGTGCTTCAAGGGGAGTGATTATCATGTGGGATAGAAGAGTCTTGGAATTAGTGGAGGATCAAGTGGGTCTTTTCTCTGTTCTTGTGTTTTAAGGGTCTTGTAAAAGAGGGGAATGGGGTGATGTCGGGAGTTTATGGTCCTTGTGATAATGGTTATATCAAGGTCTTTTTTGGGAGGAGTTGTCGGCTATTAGGTGTCGTTGGAGGTTGCCTTGGGTGGTGGGGGTGATTTTAATGTCGTGTTATATCCTCATGAGAGGTCTGACAGATCTATTGAATCTAGATGGATGAGAGAGTTTTTAGATTTTGTAAGGAGCCATACTCTTGTTGATATTCCTCTTTCTGGCGGTACTTTTTCTTGCTCGAATTCTAGGGAGTTTCCTTCTTTCTCAAGGATTGACTGCTTCCTTGTGACTCTGTGCTAGGAAATTCAATGTTCGGATTTGATTCAAAAGCTTCTCTCTCAGCCCACCTAAGAACATCATCCCATTGTTCTTGGAGGTGGTGGTTTGATGTGGGGTCCGATCCCGTTTCGGTTTGAAAATATGTGGCTTAAGGCGGAGGGGTTCCGGGATCTTGTTAAAGAGTGGTGGGAGGGATACTTCTTTAATGGTGTTGCTAGTTTTGTGGTGGCTAAAAAGCTAAAAAGAGTCAAGGAAGAAGTGCAAAGATGGAACAAAGAAGTTTTTGGTAATGTCAACTCTGCTATCAATTCTCTTTTGGGGGAAATCAATGACCTTGATGGGAAAGAACTTAGAGAAGGTCTTTTGAGTAGTGAAAGGGATATAAGGGTAGAAGCAAAGAAGGATTTGGTGAAGCTCATTTCTATGGAGGAAACTTTTTGGAGGCAAAAATCAAGGAAGTTGTGGCTTATCCGGATGGAATATTCATTATCTTTCAAAAGGAGGTAAACTTACTTTCATAAAGAGCATCCTTTCTAGTCTCCCCATTTACTACATGTCTCTCTTCCCTTTGCCTAGCTCGATGGTTAATAGATAGAGGGCATTCATAGAAGATTCCTTTGGGGCAATACGGCGGAGGAATTCAAGTATCATTTGGTTAATTGGGGTGTGGTCAAGAAACCGTTGGAAAGAGGGGGTCTTGGTGTTAGCTCGTTAGCTTTAGTCAATAAGACCCTTCTCGGTAAATGGCTTTGGAGGTTTCTTAGTGAGAGATACCATTTGCAGAGTAAAGTGGTGGAGGCTAAGTTTGGGATTGAGCATGATGGGTGGATGTCTAAGGAAATTCGGGGAGCCTATGGTGTGGGTGTTTGGAAATGGATTAGGAAAGGGTGGGATGATTTGAAGCCTCTTTTGGAGGTTTCCGTTGGTAATGGAACTAGAACTCGCCTTTGGTATGACATTTGGTGAGGGAACACCCCCTCAAAGATAAATTTCCTAGTAAATTCAACATTGTGAGAGATAAAGAAGCAAACGTTCTTTCTTGCTACTCCGTGTCTAATGATGGAGTCTCTTGGCATATTCCTTTTAACCGTAATGTTTATGATTGGAAAGTAGAGGAGATAGTTATGTTTCTAGAATCTTTATATAATTCTAGAATGGTGAGAGGTAGAGAGGATGTGATGAGATGGAGGCCATCTCTATCTAAAGGGTTTAAGGTGAAAGATTTTTATACAACCCTTTGTGATAAAGCTTCTTCAATTGGTATCCATAACTACCACTTGAAAGCAATTTGGTGCTCAAGATCTCCGAAGAAAGTTAACATTTTTGTTTGGGAAGCGTCGTGGGAAAAGATTTAAACTCTTGACAATTCACAAAGGAGGGGCAAAGTGATTGTAAATAGGTGCTTCATTTGCTAACGTTGTGCCGAGTCCGTCGTTCATCTCTTGGTAGAGTGTTCTTTAGCGAGAAGTTTGTTGGAGATGAGTTATAGGATTATGGGAATCTCTTGGGTGTTTGCGGGGTTCCGTATTGAATGAGATTCGGGCTTGGAATGGTTTAAAAGCTCTCAAGGAGGTTAAGAAAGCTTTGAGTTTAATTCCACATTCTTTGGATAGCGTGGAAAGAAAGGAACTGGAGGACCTTTGATGGTGTGGAGAGTCCTCTTGAGATTATTAGAGATAGTTGGTTTAATACTCTTAATTTTTGGGTTAGAGGGAATTTCTTTGTAAATAGTGAGGATCTTATATATTTTGTAGATTTCCTTCATTGTAATTAGCCGTTGGCTTTTTGGTGCACCGTCTTCGTGCTTTTTTAATAAAAAAATTTATTTATCAAAAAAAATATATGTATCTGTCAACTCATTGTGGTAATACTGTTTTTGCTGAATGACTTGCGTTTCAGATTTAGATATTTAATTTAATATGTTTGTGCATGTTACTCACTACCATTTTCTTTGTTTAGCATAAATGGAGTATGACACTTTGTTGAAAACATCAATGTCCTATCACCTTTTCGATGGTGAAATTAATGAATTGTTCTATGTTTTGTTGCTATCTAGCACTCATGCCACGTTTCATGTTCGTAAACTCTTTGTCCTGCTTGTTTTTTCTTTTCCCACTTAATTTGGGAAATAAAAAATTTATCAGTATGCTAACATATTTTTTACTGGACAGGTTTTGGGTTACTCTGGCACATTTGTTATCCCCTGTAAAGTTAGTTGATTCTAATATTCGAACTGATGGGTGAGTTCATTCTCTCTCTCTTCCCCCAACCCACTCTCCACCACCCAAAAAAAGAAAAAGAAAAATATTTTCAGTTAACTTGCTAGCTTAGCTACTATGGCCTAGCTTACCAAATTCAATGCAACATATTTTGCAAAAAAGAACGAGGAAATTTGTTGATATTGTTTCTAGTACCTTCTTTTTTATTAATAAAAGGTTTATATATACGAAGGAACCATCTACAAGATAGTGATTCTATGAGCTCCATAAGATGTAGTTCATTTACAAAAAAATTCACCTCTAAAAAAAAATTGAGGAGATTCCGCATGATCTTAACCATTGTCCAGTCCTTGATTTCTCTACTTGAGTCACGACTGAGCCAATTTCTTGATTTTTGTGATCTCTGAACATTCTCATAAGTTCTCATTTCTTTCCATCCAAACCATCCAAGGAATGGAAACGAGGATCAATGCAATGCCTTTCCTCTTCTCTTTAGTAGATGGAATACCACTCCAAGCACAAATCACCTCATGAATAGAACCTGTAAAAAAAACCAAGAGAGTCCCATACCTCGAAGAAACAACTCCCAAAGTTGGCATGTCCAAGAACAACCAAGCAAAAGATGATGGAAGGACTAGGCTTCCTCCTTACATTGGTAACAGCGATTCACTAAAACTTTCCCTCTATTTCGAAGATTGTCAATGGTCAAGATTCTTCCCTAAGTAACCTCCCAAGCTAAAAGTGCCACTTTAGAGGGGGCACTAGTCTTCCAAACAACATTCTACTGAAAGTTTGAATTTCCTTCTATAAGCAAGAGAAGGGCCTTCAAGGAACTAACTTCAAATTTCCAATGCGCCTTAAGGCTCCATTTCAACCTATCCTTCATTTGCAAGTCAACATTTGCTTGGTAAATATTCTCAAGAAAATCTTGTAAGTCTTGAAGTTCCCAATCTTGCACACTTCGGTAAATGGAATGTTCTGCACAAACTCTCCATTAGACGAAGAAGTACAATTACAGATCAAAGCTTCTTTATCTCTCGCTAAAGAGTAAGCATCCAAGAATTGTTCTTTCAAAGTGGTATCCATGCACCACACATCATGCCCAAGACTAATGGAGTCACCTTTGCCCACCTCAAAGTGTAACCTCAGACTGGTCATTCCATTACTTCATAATCCACTCCCCCCTCCCCAATAAGTCAATCTCTTTTCTGGTACAAATTGAAGGTCTCTAACAATTCATTGATCATACTCAAAAGCCTTTTTCTGATATTGTTTCCAGAAAGAGAGATGGAGGGAAGGAAAATGATATTTTTAGTTGAAGTAAAAGTTATTTGCTTTTAAAGTATTGGGCTAGTTTATGCATTCAAAATCGTAGAGTTAAATCTTTAATTAGGGTTGGTTCATGGAAGTACATTATCTAGATTTCTGGCAACGAAGAAATTTGAAAAGAAAAAAATGTAGGCATCAATATAATTTGGGAGTATACTTAGAACCTTGTACTAAGCAGAAACATAATGAGCCAAAAAATGTCACTTTTAATTTTTTTCCCTTTTATTTTCATTTTGTTCTGCTCATATATTTTTCTGATCTGTTGTCTGTAATCTCATTTTTGATATTCTACAGGATGAACTCTCTGCAGAATGTGGAAGAAACATTTGAACTGACAAGAGCTGATAAAGATTTATTAAAGAATTCCGAGTATGATGTCCAGGTTGGTTTACACCAATAGTATGTAAACTGCAGTTTCTAATATTGATCTTATAGAGTTCATACACGATAGTCTCTTTTGTATTTGGGAAGCATCCCCTTGGTGCCCTTATATTTATACACACACACACACACACACACACACACACATATATATATATATATATTCACTTACAAAATAAGATATACCATGTTCTTGAATTGAGGGGGTTTTGGTGTTTTACTCATATATGGTAGTTTACGTCATACAGGCTTGGTGTATTCTTCTCAATGACAATGTTACATTTAGGATGCAGTGGGCGCAATATTCAAATTTACAGGTTAATGGTATGCAATTTGGTGATTTCACTCCCTGTGTAATTCTTACATGCACAATTACTGAATCACCAGCTTGATTCTGTGGTCCTGAAAAGCAGTCTGACTAGTTGGAAACTTTTCTTTAGATATATTATTGTTTTCAAGGGTGCTTGAGATGCAAGCTTCAGGGAGTTCCTTGGAGTATAGCGTTAGATGTGTTGCAATGCAGAGTCATGAGCAGACTGTTGTGCGTGGACACAACCCAGTAGAAATGCAAACAAGGCTTATGATTGAGACAAATGGACAGATTGCATATGATACTAGGTGTAAGCCTTACGGCTTAAGGCATGAGACTTTGCATTGTGTGTGTGCAACACTTGCTCACACATGTCCGCATGTGTGTGTGTGTATACATGTGCGAAGTCAGGCAAAACAAGGTTCAGCTATTCTCACATATACTAGAAAAATCTTATGAAGCATATACTGTGAGATGAAATGTAAAGGAGGGGAAAAAATGCATCTTTGACTTTGCATTGGGTTCTGAAGTGTATCACTGAAAAGCCCTTGCATAAGGATTATGTCCTTCACACGAGCAGGCCCAAAAGGCAAAGCAGGCATGTTCAGGCTAATCATTGGAAGTAGCTCTATCATTGTTTTAATTTGACATACTGGGAGGGCCTACATCAACAGATTTTGAATCCTCATTGATAAAGTTACTTTCTCATGAATGTGTTTAACTTGTACATAATTTTATAGGTCTTTCAGTAAGGACAACTAATAGACCCGGATCACAGTTGTTGGGTGCTAATGGTCGTGATAATGGTGCCCTGGTTAGTCTCTTCTATCCTCTTATTTTTCCATGAGCTAGTTTCTTTAATATCTTGATATAATGCATTGAGTGATTCTCATGTTTTGATCCATGTTAAGTGGATTTTCTTTAATTATATAATATATGTATTTTCAATTCGGGATTTTTTTAAATGTCAGATCACATTATGTATTAAAGAGGGAACTAATAAGATCTCTTTATCGGGATGTGATGATCGTATTTTCTGTTTTGGAGTGAGACTTGTGAAGCGGCGTGCAGTTCAACAGGTATTCCTGTCAGTATTTCATGAGTTGCTTCTTATCGTACTGTACCAAAAAAATATGAGTTGCTTCTTGGAAAAAAATGGTTTACCATTTATCAGATTTTTTTCCGGTTAACACCCATTAGAAATAACAACATTTGATAATAATAATTACTGAATACTGATCACATTATTCTCTGTTTTGTTTGCTAAGATTATGGATATAGTAATTTTAGAAATATTAGTTAGTACTCAGGGCTCTTAATATCTTTTGGCCATTTCTTTTATTGCGTTATCATTTGGGTGTGAAATATTAGTGTTCCTATGTTGTCTTTCCGGCTTTTCCTTCTGCTAGCCTCTTATAAACCATGACAGTTAGGTGATGTGTGCATTGATCTCAGATTGATCTTCCTATAGATTTCCCTTTTTTAGAAAGAAAATTATTGATCTTGGTCCTTACATGATGCTTGAAATTATTACAATGAGTGAGCCCTTGCAATTCCTTTCTCCTGGCTCCATTGTAATATTTTGGTTCAGTTGCATCTCACTAAATGCTTTTACCTGTTTGTTCAATTCAACTCCAAGGTTCTCAGCTTGATTCCCAAAGAAACGGATGGCGAGTTTTTGGAAGATGCACTTGCTCGTGTTCGTCGCTGTGTTGGTGGTGGGATGGCTACTGGTAATGAAGATAGTGACAGTGATTTGGAAGTCATAGCAGATTCCATTACAGTGAACCTCCGTTGTCCTGTGAGTTATAGTACACTGCTTACTGGACTGTGGTTGTCCTTTTTCTTTATACTTTTAAGAGTGGACTTTATAATATTGTTAAATTAGCCCACTCAAACACTAAATGTCCCATTTACTTGTCTAGAAAAATAGTTAATTCGATGGACGAATATGTGTGCCCATTCGAGAATTTGTTATATTTTGGAGATTAGAGAATAAATGAAGTAATCTGTGTTGTGAATCTAACACGCATCAACAATCATGTAATCACAATAGCAAAAATAAAGAGAAAAGAACACAAGAATTTTTTAACGTGGTTCAACACACCACTTTGCCTATGTCCATGAGTCAAACACCATTTCACCTTTTGCAACTTTTGGACAGAGGAAAGCTGCTAAAACTTACTACACCACTCTTGACAACTTTTGGATGGAGAAAAGATGCTAAAACTGACTACACAACTTACAACCCAAACCCCAATACACCTAATGTTCACTCAACCCTCGGATCTTTGGAAAACCCCCTTTTACAGGGTATATTAGTGTTTTGGTTTGCTATTCTCTTCACGTGACCAATTATTCCTACTAAGGAATAGGGTGTGGGACTACCTCTCTTGATGCCTATATTTATAGCCTTCAACAACTTGTCCACAAAGTCTCTTGAACTTCAATTAATGCATGGTAAAAAAGACTTAATTAAGTCTTGGTTACCAAGATGCATTGGTCTCCACACCAAGTAATTTACCAAGATTCATTGGTTTCCACACCAAGTAATTAATTAAGTTCTTGATTACCAAGATGCACCGGTCTTCACACGAAGATAGCCAAAGCCTAAGCCACAAATCCCAATACCGATCAAGTTGTCCAACATTTGGTCCGAGTTTGTCTCTATCCGATCAAAACCTCCAAGTTTCAATCGGGCCTTCTGTATCATTTAATTAGATTTTGGGCCTAATCTCAACAATCGTCCACCTAGGCCTAAAATCTGACTTAAGCAACGAATTTGACTCGCTATCATTCAACAAGTACAAGCCTTCTTTGTTCATGGTATCTCACATCACTATCAATGAACCATCAAGAACTTGTATCTCATCTTTCCTCCTTAGCATTTCTTTATCACTCTCTTTCATTCTACTCAGCTCCTCCAAATCTTTCATCATGGCCTTACATTGTAATTGTGTGTTCCTTATCATAGGTGCACTATGTATTAGAAAAATCTAGAGAATTGGATCTTGATCTTTTCTCATTTTTCCTTGAAGTGCTCTATTCCCCCTCTATCACTTGGCTCATCACTCGATATAATCACGAACAATTCTCCATCAACGAACAAGCTTGGCCTCTTCTACACATCTCTCTCCAAAGGTACAACCAAAACCTCCCCATCTATCAAATTTCCTTGCCCACCAATGATGTCATGAATATGTCATCTTCTCTAAGTAGCAAATACTCATCCTCTAACAACTTACTACTCAACAATTTAGTGATAACGGAAATGAAAAAGCTAATATCCATATCTTTATCCATCTTTGAATTTTTACCATTGTTAGAACCTCGCTATGATACCACTTTGTTGGGAATCTAACACCCAATCAATAGCCACGCAATCAAAATAGCAAAAATAAAGAGAAAAGAACACAAAAAATTTAACGTGGTTCGGCACACCTCTTTGCTTACGTCCACGAGTGATGCCCATATTTATAACCTTTAACAACTTGTCCACCAAGTCTCTTGAACTTCAATTAACACGTGGTCAAAATACTTAATGAAGTCTTGGTTACCAAATTGCATTAGTCTCCACACCATAATTTATCAAAGATGTATTGGTCTTCGCATCAAGTAATTAATTAAGTTCTTGATTATCAAGACACATTGGTCTGCACAACAAGATAGCCAAAGCCATAAATAAATAAACCTCAAATCCCAATACCGGTCAAGTTGTCCAACCCATTGGGTTGGGTTTGCCTACACCCAATCCAAATCTCTAAGTTTCATTCAAGCCTTCTTTACCACTTAAACATATTTTGGACCTAATCCCAACAATCTGCATGTATGGGCCTTCCTAAAATGAATTGCTTATGAAGCATGCATCCTTAAATTTTTGACATAGCTTCTTTGTGTCGTGATATATATTCATTTATATTTTTTTATAAGTAAAATTGTATTAAAAATAACCCCCCCCCCCCGCAAAAAAGCTATTTACATGATAAGAACTCCACAAAATAAAAAAAGTATACATTATTCACAAAAACTTTCCCTTGAAACCAAAAAATAAAAGTATTGAACAAATTATCTCTAATCACTTCAATTGCCCTCTATTTGCTATCAAAAGCTCTACGATTCCTTTCATTCCACACAACCCAAAAAAATAGAAAGTGGGATCAAGAGTAGGCCTTCTTAAGCTCCTTAGAAGCACGTAAGCCACATCAAACCCACACTTCATCTTTCATGGAGTCCGCAACCACCCAAGAAACACCCAAAACGCTATAAGCCATCTCCCACAAACTTCTAGCCAACTAACACTCCAAAAGAAGCTTCTTTCTGTCGTGATATTGGACTGACATAAGGCCGGATCTATATGTAGAGGAGATATGGATGTAGATTCTCCTCTACATGCATATCCAGGAGGTAGACCATTCCATTAGATTGAAATGCTCTACCTCTTTACTTCCATTTTTTTTTTGCTTTAATGGTGTGGCGCACACAACTTATGTTACTCGGATACAGGTGTTGGATGTGGGTACGTTTTTGACATGGGTACATGCCCTTTTTTTTAATTTTCATTGATTTGAAGGTTCCAAAAGTCGTACCCATATTTTCCGACATGTTCTACATACATGCCAGTCCGACATGGGTACTTCAAGTAAAATTAAGAGTGGAAGCAACACAGGGAACAGTTTCTTGTGCCTATTTGTTACAGTAGTTATAATTTTGTGTGTAGTTCTCTATCCTTGAATAGAAAATGTCATAGGGGACTGTTGGAGATAGTAACGCCTGCCAGATTCTTTGCTGGATAGATACATACATTCTCTTTCTTAGAATATTATGTGGAAAATGTGAATAATAAATGCAGGGCTTGATGGATCCTTGATCCCTTTGACTTTTACTTAAGGCATAATTAGTCGTCAGATGCTTGAAAGGTTTATCTTTTTGTTGTGCTATATAATTAAAAAATTAATGACTGTGTACTATTTTCCACAATGAGCTATTAATCTTTTGGATTATCTATGAATTTTACTAAGTCTATGAAGGTCCTTCATAAGGTCCTCTTAGTTTGTATTTTAGAATGGGTTATACAGGTTGTTGGAGTTTGGAAATTGCCTACGCTTTTGAAGTACCTTCAGTATTTGAATTATTCATATTCATTTTCTCCTTCTTCTAAAGAGGAAATATGATGTAGAACAAAGTAACTAAGAGAGAAGAAATAGATAATGAGAGGAGGAAACAGAAGAGAAAGAAGGTGCCTTTGATCGGGGAGGATAGAGTGAAATGGTCCTTGAAGAGGGATGGGAGCTTCGATGTGAGATCTTTGTATTTGGCTTTCTATGGGGATTTCACGGGTGAGGGTTGTGTTGACTTTCCTTGGAAATAAATTTGGAAAGCCCGTGCTCCTACCAAAATCTCTATCTTCGCTTAGGAGGCTTCGTGGGAGAGAATTTTGAACATAGACAATCTGCAAAAGAGAGGGAAATTTTTGTTAACCGTTGTTACCTTTGTAAGGAGGCAGCAAAGGAGGCCGGGTCTGTTTCTCACCTTTTGTTGTATTGTCCTTGGACCAGGAAGTTGTGGGAATTGGCTTATGCGATATTGGGTTTGAGTTGGGTGATGGCAAGCTCTGTTAAGGAGAGATTTTTTCTTGGAGTAGGTTTAGTGGTCCTAAAAAGTTGAGGAAAGCTTGCGGTTTAATTCCTATCTCTATTTTTTGGATTGTTTGGATGGAGAGGAATAGGAGAGCGTTTGATGGGGTGGAAAAACCAGTAGATTTAATCAAAGATAGATGGTTTCACACCCTAAATTTTTGGTTTAGAGGTCAGCCTTTTGTAAATGAGGAAGAGCTTCTAGAGTTTTTTTATTTTTTCACTTGTAAATAATTTTTGTAGTTTCAGTTGCGCCCCCTTGGTGCTCTTATGAATATACGTTTTTTATTTATCAAAAAAAAGGAATAGAGAGAAACAGATGGGAAGGCAGAAGAATAATAGGGGGAGAAAGAGAGATAGTCTAAGTCTCAAAAATGCACTCAATAAACCCAACATAATAAAGGTGCTTATATCGGCACCAATCCCAAACATAAAAAGGAAACAAACCAAAACCCCAATTAATAACTCCCTAATAACTAATAATTCCCAAATAATTAATCAAAATCCTTAATAAAACATAATTGCAACTCTCAATTAGGGAGTTATGGTTCTCCGTCAAAATATGTATTAGCTTTTATATTCTTGTCAACTGCATTATTAGTTGCTGTACTGTACAAGTTTTTATAAGATACTTCTGAAAGTGTAAGTGCATTGCCAATTACAGTCAAGGTTCTTAAACTGACAGCTCAATAGCTCATAAGTGAGGTTTTGTAAATATCTACCAAGAGATACTAGATGGTTATGATAACTACATTAATAAGAATTGAAAAAAGGGACTTTTAGTCCAGTGACTGAACGCAGATTCAATCTAAGGGAGGATTTTAAAACCTTAAATCTTGGGGGAATTTGACAATTGTTGGATATGGATCAGAACACTTCTGCAGTGTCGCATTTGCTATTTTATGTTTGATGCAATTGATACTAAAGATTGTAACGACTTTTTGATCAGAAATTTAAAGGGAGCCTGAATGTGTTCGAGGAGCTGAACTTGAACTTCTGAAAATATGAAAAGTTGGTACAAGCATCTTTTTCTTCCTCTTTGGCTGCCCCCTTAGAAGCCTTCAAAATTGTGTTTATTGATCTTAAAATCCACCTGGAATTCCTTTGAGTAAAACTTTGTAGTAGAACGGAGATGTTTTTGACTTATGTTGTAAATGTTGAGCATCCGCTTAGAATAAAGGTTTTCAAAATGAAAATGATCCAGCAGCAGAAGAAAAAGGATGGTTTTTCCTTTTGTTGGAACATTTATGATTGTCCTAATTATGAAGTTTCTTTTATGCCAATTTATATGTTGATGTGCTGAAAAGATGGCAAATCAAAGAGCTCACTCCATTTGCGAATCAGATCATGCCCTTGATTATTGATGTAGAATCGTATGTCCTTGTGTATAATGAAGTGCAAACTGGCAGGATATAATCATGTGCTTCATGTCACTTGATATGGTGCTATAATCATGTTCAATGGAAAGAAATGCTGAGGAATATTTGTACTGTTAAAACTGGCTCATGACTATATAATGAAGATATTTATTATATGTAGCTTGAAACTCTTTGATTGTTCTGCTCACTGATCTGTGCCTAAATGTGATCGACAGATGAGTGGCTCTAGAATGAAAATTGCTGGCAGATTTAAACCTTGTGCTCACATGAGTTGTTTTGATCTTGAAACTTTTGTGGAGCTAAATCAGCAATCTAGGAAGGCAAGTGATTGATTGTATTTATGATTTTTGCATTTGTGTTTACTTTTGAGCATTTAGATATGAGCAGTTCTGTGATGGTTGCAGTGGCAGTGTCCAGTTTGTCTCAAGAACTACTCCTTGGAGGAAATCATCATTGACCCTTATTTCAATCGCATCACAACTATGGTAGTACTTATGCTTGATATCCTGATTATTTTAATAGCTTGCTTGTGAAGATTATATGGAAGCAGTACATTGTTTACACATATACTCATTAATCTTGTGGGACAGATGCAGCACTGTGGGGATGACACAGCTGAGATCGAGGTAAAGCCTGATGGCTCTTGGGCTGCTAAGACCAAAGGTGACAATAGCAGTCTTAGACAATGGCATTTCCCTGATGGTTCCCTTTACCTTGCAACAAATAAAGTTATTCCCAAATCCAAAAACTCAAGGCAAATGAATAAGGATGATAGTTCAGGACATAATAGTCTCGGGGTAAGGAAAAATATCATTCGGGCCGTAAGAGTCGGCAAAGATCAATATCTTTCCTCCAGATATCAAATGGAGGAAACTGATCAAAATGTTATAACAATGAGCATTAAAAATGATGAAGAATCAAGTATTAATCTGGATTGTAGTCAACATTCTGAGTTCTCTACCAGTAAGGTCAATGAGATCAACTCTGTTGTTCTTCATAATTTTGATAGAACTTTAGGAACTGAAAATCAAAGTTCTGTCCCAATGTTAGATGCAGACGTTATTGTTCTCAGTGATTCAGAAGAAGAAAATGGCAACTTGGGTCATGCTGAAACTGCCTACAATACTTGCCGTTTAAATGACAGTGGCTCTTCTTTGTCAGTACTTCCAGATACATATCTAGAAGATCCTGCTCTTACTGCTGGTATGGATTCTTGTTTGGATCTGTTCAACGGTAATGGCAACAACGGTTCAATGTCTACCTGGCCTTATCTTTTTGGTACTCAAGCAGGTTCCAAGTTAGAAGTATTTGGTTCAGATTCAGATGTCTCTGGTGTTTTTATCGACTTGGAGAATTCTCCAGTTACTTGTTCTACACTGATGAATGTTTACAAATCTGCTTCAAAGTCCACTATAAACACTGATGGACAGGTTCATGGTTTTTCTGTTAATACCATCATCGATGTAGATGATGGCTTTGTTGATAATCCCTTGGCATTTGTTAGTGATGCCCCTTCTCTGCAAAGTGTCCTTCCAACCAATCCAGCTGGTGTGTTGGTGGAATCTGATTTGGAACACCGATCTTCTAATTCGAATGGTGTCCACGCTGAGGATTGGGTTTCCCTTAGGCTTGGTAGCAATGGCACGAGTGTTGGCAGTGATGTTGAGCGTCATGCTCAGTCTGCTCCCACAAATGAGCTGGATCTGAGAAACGGGTGTGGATCAGATGAAGGTAGAAATGTCTAATTAGTTTTAATTTTCCTCAAATAAAATGTTATGTCATATTAAAATGTCAATTACATCATTCCAGGGTTTCCCTGTATCACTTTGCAATATGATATTTTTAATAATTTCTATAAATTTCTGAAAAAAGTAATATTGATCTATTCTGGGGCCTGAGTCGACATGAGTAACAAATTGGAAAATTTCATAGTTTTGGTCTCAAATTTGCTTTAAAGTTGCATCCTAGAAAGTGTAAAGATTCTTATTTACATTTACATTGTGTTCATACAATAGTGATTTGAAACAACGAGAAATTTCTGTACAGTGTTTATCCAGGAATCTCTTTTTTTTTTCTGTAGGCAAACCAGGTAGAACTAGGATGGTCATAATATCATGCCTCTTTTTGGCCAAGGGGGTATTGGTAGAACCTACTTTAATGTGGTTTCAGTCCCTGCGTGAGTGCAATGAGAAGTCAATATTTTATTGACAAAAGCTGTGGGCTGAAAGTTATTGCTCCTCCATTGAGGTTCCATGAAATATCATCTAACTCTTTCCTTAACCTAATCTATGCCTAATACTATTTAAATCCTGATATAAGTGGTACCTTAAGTTAGATTTGAGATAGCCTTTGAGCCATACCCATTAATTTCTTTCTAGTTTCAAATTACCATGGAAGGGAAAATACTGATGCTAATTTGCTTTGACAAGTCATGAGTTTGTGCATATATGTTATTATTGAGAGTTCTAATTAGGTTTATGTTGAGTCCTAATTAGGTTGTTGAGAGTCCTAATTAGGTTTATGTTGAGAGTTCTAATTAGGTTTCCTATTATGTGTCATAGTAGGTTTCCTAAATCTTATCTATTTTATATCTATCTTATCTAGTTATGTCTCCTAGTCCTATTAGATTTGATATTCATAAATCTATATATATGACTGTTGAATTGTATTCAGAAAATCAATAATATATAATTCTTTTCAATTCTTTTTGTTAACATGGTATCAGAGCTTTAGGGTTTTTTTTTTGAAATTCCAGAGCCTTCATCGCTTTATCTGTTTTGGTCTTCATGGCCAACTATACCTCTGGCCTTTATCACCAATTTTTTCTTCCCTCTAATCTTGCATTCTTCTCCATCATTAACCCACCATGGCTGAAAACACCACCCTGTCCACAGAAGCTCTCAATCATCTGACTTCAGGTGATCTGCAGAATATTCAAGCAGTGTACAGGCTAAATGGGAAGAATTATCTGAAGTGGTACCAATTTATTCGCACGTATTTGAAGAGAAAGGGAAAAATAAGTCATCTTTTGGGCACAGGACCCAAGGAGGGAGATCCCAAATTTGCAGCGTGGGATGAAGCAAATTCGATGATTATATCTTGGTTATGGAATTCCATGACTCCTGAAATCAGCGACACTTGCATGTTCTTATCCAAAGCGAAGGAAATTTGGGATGCTTTTCGACATATGTATTCGAAAGCTTGTGATGTGGCTCAGGTGTACGAGATCAAAGTCAAGACTGCTGAAATGAAATAAGGCAGCAAAACTGTCACTGAGTACGCAAATGCGCTTAAGAATCTATGGCAAGAGCTAGACTATTATCGCTGTTTCAAGACCAAATGTCTAGAAGATGCAGCAACCTTGAAGAATTTCATCGAAAAAGATCGAGTTTATGACTTTCTTGCAGGACTTAATGCTGAATTTGATCAAGTAAAGGTGCAGATAATCGGCAAAGAAGAGATACCCTCTCTGAATGAAACCATTTCTTTGATTCGGGCAGAGGTGAGTCGAAGAGGAGTGATGCTCAAACCTCAAGCTCTTGAAGGTTCTGCTATGGCGACAAAAATAGACGTGAAGACGGATGGGAAGGCAGATCTGTCTCGATCTTCGAACCCGGATAGCCGGGATACTCTTTGGTGCACTTATTGCAAGAAACCGAGACACACCAGAGAGATGTGCTGGAAGCTGAATGGAAAACCACCAAGCAAGGAGTGGGGATACCAAGGAGGACAGCAACAGAACTAGTCCTATTTCACCATGAATCAACTAGGTTCAGACCAGGGTATGCTTAATATAGAGGAGGTAGAGAAGCTAAGGGGACTTTTGAGATCGCTGAAAAAACCTAATGGTTCATGCTCTCTTGCATTCTCAGGTAAGTTCTCATTTTCTCAAGGACTAAATGTCTCAGATGAAACTATGATGAATTTATGGGTCATTGACTCAGGAGCTACAGACCATATGACTCATTCTTCACTAAATTTTAGCAGCTACTCTCCATGTCCTAGCAATCGAAAAATAACAGTTGCTGATGGTTCTTTAACTACTGTAGCTGGTCTAGGAGATATTCATATCAGTCCTTCTCTTACTTTAAAAAATGTTCTTCATGTCCCAAAGTTGTCCACCAACTTAATATCCATTAAAAAACTCACACATGATATGAATTGTAATGTACTTTTCAATCTTTCTTAATGTGTTTTTCAGGACCAGGTTTCGGGGAAAAAGATTAGACTTGCTAAGGAGAGAAACGGGCTCTACTATCTTGACGAACCAAGCAAGTCACATATGTCAAATATAATTTATCTCTGTCATTTCTATCATCATCCAATAAAGAGACCATTTGGCTCCACCATTTTAGACTAGGGAATCCATCTTTTGGAATCTTGAAAACTATGTTTCCTACTTTGTTTAGAGGTCTAGGTGTTAAACAATTTCATTGTGATGTATGTGAGTTTGCGAAGCACAAACGTGTACCTTTTCCAATCATCAATAATAAAAGCCCAGTTCCGTTTTATTTGATTCACAGTGACATATGGGGACCTTTTACGGTTCCAAATGTGTCTCATCCTCGTTGGTTTGTCTCTTTCATTGACGATTGTACTAGGGTTTCTTGGATCTTTCTTCTTAAACATAAATCAGATGTAAGCAGTGTAGTCCCAAACTTCCACAACATGATTCAAAACCAATTTGGGGTAAAAATCAAAAGATTCCGATCAGACAATGCAAGAGATTATTTTAATCAAGTTCTATCTCCATATTTTCAAAAAGAGGGAATCATTCATGAATCCTCTTGCGTTGATACTCCACAACAAAACAGAATGGCAGAGAGGAAAAATGGTCACTTGTTAGCCACAACCCGAGCCTTTCTCTTTCACCATAATGTTCCAAAACACTATTGGGAGGAAGCCGTACTCACAGCTGCTTATATGATTAATCGTCTACCTTCTCGGGTATTCTATCCCGACCTTCGTACAACAAATAATCTCACTCCAAGAATCTTCGACTGCACTGCCTTTGTCCATGTTCATAGTCGAAACAGAGGAAAATTATATCCAAGAGCTCTTAAGTGTGTGTTTGTTGGTTATTCATCCACCCAAAAAGGATACAAATGCTACCATCCACTTACACATAAATTTTGTCTCCATAGATGTCACTTTTGAGGAAACAAAACCATACTTTAACCAGCTTTATCTTCAGGGGGAGACTTCATTTAGTGAAGATAAGGATAGAGATCTGTTTATGCTCGATCTACCTACTTATGAGTGAGTTGTGTCCACCGGATCAGCCCCATCTGATCTAATTTCAGTCGAACCAGCTTCAGCTGACCCACTTGTATCGGTCGAACCATTCCAGCTGGTGTCAACACCCACACCCGCCCACACTGGACCCATGACAGAGCATAATGACTCTATACGATTTGTGCACGCTTATTCAAGGAGAAGAGACTCGGATCCTAATCCCATGCAAGTTCAAGCTTCAACTCCTAATCCTGAGAATGAGGTAAATACAATTTCTGACCAATCTCAATTAACACCAGGCCATGATCTCCCAATTGCTATTAGGAAAGGCACAAGAGAACGCACAAAACACCCATTGTATCATTTGGCAAAATTCGTCTCTTTTGAGAAATTCTCACCATCACATAGGACCTTTCTAGTCAGTCTAAACTCTATTCATATGCCTGATACTTTATCTGAGGCATTATCTAATGAGAATTGGAGAAATGCCATGAGTGAAGAAATGCAGGCACTAGAGAAGAACCGGACGTGGGAAATAGTTGACCTACCACCTGGAAAGAAGGTTGTGGGCTGCAAGTGGGTGTTTACCGTAAAATACAAGTAAGATGGCTCTCTTGAAAGATACAAAGCCAGACTCGTGGCAAAATGATGCACATAGACCTATGGTGTGGACTATCAAGAGACATTTGCTCTAGTAGCTAAGATGAACACGGTGAGAGTTTTGTTGTCACTAGCTGCTAATTTCAACTGGTATTTGGAGCAATTTCATGTAAAAAATGCTTTTCTTCATGGCGAATTAGAAAAAGAGATACACATGGACATTCCTCTTGGATATGAGTAGCAACTGTGAGGCAACAAAGTCTGCAAGCTAAGGAAGGCGCTTTACGGCCTAAAACAATCTCCACGAGCTTGGTTCGGAAGATTCACCAAAGTGATACTAGCCACCGGATACAAGCAAAGTCAGGGAGATCATACACTCTTCATAAAACACTCGGATGCAGGGGGAGTAATGGCCCTTTTGGTGTATGTCGATGATACAATAGTCACAGGAAATGATGAGAAGGAGAAGGAAGCTCTACGAAGATGTCAGTGAATTTGAGATAAAAGAACTTGGGAGGTTGAAATACTTTCTAGGAATTGAAGTAGCTCATTATAGAGAAGGAATCTTTATCTCACAACAGAAATATGTGACTGATCTCCTTAAGGAAACAGGAAAATCGGCATGTAAACCAATTTCCACACCGATTGAACAAAATCATAGACTTGGAGAAGCAAAAGATGATCCAGCCGTGGACAAGGAGAGGTACCAGCTGGTTAGGAAGCTCATATACCTTGCCCACACACGGCCAGACATTGCTTATACAGTGAGTGTTGTCAGCCAATTTATGCACAGACCGAGAGAAGTTCATCTACAAGCTGTCCATCGCATACTACATTACCTAAAGGCTAATCCAGGACAAGGGATTCTATTTAGAAGAAACACGGGGTTAGTCCTTAAGGCGTATACAGATGCTGACTATACAGGTTCACCGGTTAATAGAAGGTCCATGACAGGCTATTGCACTTTTCTAAAAGGCAATCTTGTAACATGGAGGAGTAAGAAACAGAATGTAGTGGCAAGATCAAGTGCTGAAGCAGAGTTTAGGGCGATGGCGCAAGGAGTTTGTGAATTACTGTGGCTCAAAATAATTCTGGAAGACTTAAAGATTAAGTGGGATAGACTTAAAGATTAAGTGGGATAGACTTATGAGGCTATTTTGTGACAACAAGTCGGCTATCAACATTGCTCATAATCTCGTTCAGCATGACTGGACAAAGCATATTGAGGTAGATAGACATTTCATAACAGAGAAGCTGGACAACGGATTAATCTGCACACCGTATGTCCCAACAAACAATCAACTTGCTGATGTACTTACAAAAGGACTGAATAGTGAAGCATTCCAACGACTTATATGCAAGCTGGGAATGAAGGATGCATATACACCAGCTTGAGGGAGAGTGTTGAGAGTCCTAATTAGGTTTCCTAAATCTTATCTATTTTATATCTATCTTATCTAGTTATGTTTCTTAGTCCTATTAGGTTTGATATTCATAAGTCTATATATACGACTGTTGAATTGTATTAAAAAAATCAATAATACATAATTTTTTTCAATTCTTTTTGTTAACAATTATGTATCATATATGCCAATGGTGGTTGGTCATATTCTTGCCATTTATATATGTCTGTTGTAGCTAGGATTTGATCTTAACTACCTTTCAATTTTTTGTGCTTTTTTCCCTCTGCAGGTGCTTTTGTTACGGATATGAACAATGAAGCTAGGTCTAACAGGGAAAATAATAGGAAAATGTCAGGTGGCCCTTTCTCATTTCCTCGCCATCCACGATCTGTGAGACGACGAGTATGTCTTAATTGAGTAGATAGAAATAGACCTTGCTTGTGGATGCATTGAAAACGCTATCAGCTAGCCCTTTGAGTGATAAGGGTGATGCTGCATTTTGTTTAAGAGTTTTTAAAAAGATATTAAAAGAGGGAATATTTCCTTTTACACAAAGCTTACTGATCGTTTTGTCAGTTGAAATAATATCATGTCTGCATCATACTTTGGTTGGCAGCTCTGCAACTGCTCTATCTAAATGGTTAGCCCCGGCTCTACATCCATAATTATAAATGTCAGTTTCATCTAATACGTCAACATACCAAATCATCGTCATATTTTTTAACAGGTTACTCATTAAAAAAAAAAATTGAACAGGTGAAAATAGAATTAAATCTATGAATATTAATATTGAATCTCAGTATGTATGAAAGTTTATGTTAAAGCACTATATTGCACATCTAAAAACTATGATCTGTTCAAGTAGAAAGGGTAGTTACACTGCTGGTCCCTTCACGTTAAGAGCAAACCTTTAAACACGGAAATTTCAATGTGAAAAAGTAGACCTTAACATTTCAGTTGGTTACAAAATGACCCATGCCTCCTCTCTCTTCTTGAATTTTGAGAAATTTGTAGCCCAAATCGATTTAGAAACTTAATATTCGCTATTTCATTCATGTTCAATTTACTCAGTTTTCCTTACATGACATCTACTATAACATTGCTTTCAAAATTCATCCCAACATTGGTACCATAAGTCACATTGTAATGAGTTGAACGGTTGAGGATCTAGCTTTTCAAATTGAAAATTCAGTGGTTAAAGTGTTTTTCCAGCAGTATAATTTATGTTTTTCTTTTCATCTGCCCTCTTTTCTACTAGTGTTCTTTCAGAAAGTTCAATGCTACTGCAGCCTTTAAATGTGATATAGTAACATTATGTAATGATAATTCCTTCATGATTTTCAATATTTTTCTTCATTTATAAAGGTTAATTAGGTTTCCTCATTCTTGTAACTGGGAATGCTTTTCAAGTGTATAGTATCTGTGGCCTTTAATAATGGTAGTCACTAGTCATGGTGGAACACAATGGTGGTATGTTGGTGTGAACCAAAGTTACCTGGAACGCAGTATGCTATAGTACGTGGTACGGGTACGAATACGCGGTACGAGGGGGTAGGCTTAATTGGATCACTATTTGGGATCATGGTACGTTAGGGTATGGTAATTCAGATATATATATATATATATATATATATATATTATAGTACTAAACTAAATTACAAAATCATTACCCAAACCTAATTAGCCTAGTTTTTTTCACTCCTATTCCTATCCCCCTTTAAAATTAAAAACGGGCCAAAGCCCTTTTAGTTCATTAAAAATAAAGAACCTAATCCATTACTAAAGCTACCCAAGCCCATACTCGAATTCAGTCCATTACCCACTTGAAAAACCTACCCTGCCCCACTATATAAATATCTTAAACCTCACCTTTCATCCCTAACACCATCAGCCACCACCCTAATCCCTAATCCTTCATCATCTCTACAAACCACGTTGCTCCTCTCACTCATTCGTCTTGGTTCTAGTTCCTGGTCAATTATAATTATTATTTTTGCCCCTCTTTCTTTCTTCGTCGGTCTCTCTTATCTCTCTTCTTCCTTGCCGTCAACGGTGTTGCCAACTTAACCTTCCCTCGCCTTACTTTCTCTCTCCTTGATGGCGTCATTAACACCCAAAGACATCATCTGCGATGACGCGAGGCTCATTATTTCTCATCGATAGCGGCAATGTCGGCGACGCCGTTCTATCTCAACTATGCTGCAGCGACCATTCTCTCCCCTCCATCTCCGGTTTTGGGTTCTTTTTTCGTCATGATTTACGAGTTGTATGCTTTCTTTCTCCATTATCTTATAATTGTATGTGAGATCGCTGGGATCGTTGCTTTTCACAATCTGGATCGCAAATGTACTGTGATTGGGGTCACTCGACCCGAGTCATAGTTCGTAGGGGAGGGAGCGATCTAGGTAACATTAGTGTGAACAAAGCCTCTTGGTCTTGAAAAGTCATCATTGTATATGCATATAGGAATTAATTAGATGCTCCTCTATTAAATCATTTGGAGAAATGCATGTATGGAAACTAGAAAGATAATGTAGTGCTAATTAAGAGTTTTTATGAAAAGAAATATCAACCATGCTTTCTCAAACAATGTATATGATGAACAAACCTTGCTCTGGTTAGAACTTTTGAAAACCACATATCTAGCTATACTTTCGCAATGATGATATTAATAAAGTGATTAGAAACATGATTGATCATTCATCCCTCAATAAAAAAAATTAAAAGTACATTCTTCAAAGCTTAAGGACTTCTCTACTCACTACCACACCAAGCTTAATTTGAAATTTTTGAGAATCCTAATAGGATTTTTAATGAGTGTCTTAGTAGGCTTGGATCATATTTATCTTATCTAATTGTTGTGTCCTAGTCCTGTTAGACTTAGTATTCATAAGTCTATATATTGGGTCATTTGTATTCTTTTTATTCAATCAATAAGACAGAGAATCTTTTTCATTCTTATTTTCAACATGGTATCAGAGCAAGATCTCTTTTGGGATTCTGAATAAATTTTCTTTTTTTCTTTTTTCTTTTGTAAAAAAGAGTTATCGGTTACTGTTCACGTACTGTTCGGGTACTGAACCGACCAAACCATGCTCGAGAGATTGTTTCAATCCATATAGAGATTTCTTTAATCGACATACTAACCCAAACTCACCTTGATCAACAAATCCGGGTGGTTGCTCCATGTATATTTCTTCCAGCAAATCACCATTTAGAAACGTATTTTTCACATCCAACTGATATAGGAGCCATTGAAAAGTAGTTGCTATAGAAATGAACACACGAACAGATGTAATCTTAGCCACCGGAGAGAGTGTCTCAACATAGTCAGTACCATATACTTGTGTATACCTTTTTGCTCCTAGACGTGCTTTTAATCTGTCAATAGTACCATCAAGATAAACCTTTACAGTATAGACCACGACAACCAACAACAGATTTTTCAGATAGAAGAGGAACCAAGTCTCATGTATCATTAGTACTCAATGCGTGTATCTCTTCATCCATAGCTGTTTTCCACTTAGAATGAGATAAAGCTTCTGTAATGGACTTAGGAATAGAGACAAAAGAGATCGAAGCAACAAACGAAGCATATGAAGGAGATAAATGATCATGAGATACAAAATTAGTAATCGGATGAGCAGTACATAAATGTTTACCTTTATAAAGTGCAATAAAACTATCATCTTGAGACGATGAAGGAGGATCGGGATTTGTCAATAAGTGAGCAATTGGTGGAGCAGCAGAGGCGGAAGGTTACGGACAACGGGAGTAAACTTGCAGCGGAGGAGCAGACAACGAAGAGACTAATGGAGGAGGATCTGACTGTGTAAAGGGCATGGGAATAGGTAATGGACATGGAAATGAATCAGCCAGATCTGAGATAGAATGAGAGTTGGAGTATTACGTAATATCGGCACAAAGAAAGTACCTTTGTAGTGAGAGACTATAACACCGAAAACCTTTCTGTGTACGAGAATAGCCTAAGAAAATACACTTGAACGGGGATCAAGTTTGTCAATTCATAGACGGAGCTGATGAACAAAACAAATAGATCCAAAGATACGAGGAGGTAAGTGAAAAGTAACATCTCTAGGAAATAGCACGGAGTGGGGGGATTAGCCATCAAGAATAGAGGATGACATACGGTTGATTAAGTAACATGCAGCCATAACGGCCTTGCTCTAAAAAAATTTAGGGACATGCATATGAAATAAGAGAGTACAAGTAGTATTCATAAGATGACGATTTTTTCGCTCCGTAACCCTATTTTGTTAGGATGCATGAGAGCAAGATGACTTAGTCATAAAAGTTGTAAAAGGCTCAGAAAAATACTCATGAGCATTGTCACTACGGATAATCTTAACAAATAAGTCAAATTGGGTTTTTATCTCAGCACAAAAGGGACAAAAAATAGTAAACAACTCAAAACGGTCATTCATTAAATAAAGCCAGGTAAGCTTGGAATAATTATCCACAAAGATTACGAAATATCAAAATCCAAGTTTGGAAGTCACGCAACTTGGACCCCAAATATCATAATGTACTAACATAAAAGGACTAGACACAATTATTAATTTGGGAAGGAAAGGACTCACTATGATGTTTACCCAATTGACATGATTCACATTCTAAAGACAAAACCTGACTCAAAGTAGGAACTAACTTTTTTAGCTTCTCTAAGGACGGATGACCAAAACGACAATGTGTCTGAAGTGGGGACACGTCAATCGAGCAAGCAATGGGTGATGAGATAGGATCAAAGTAATACAGGCCATTCGATTTATGCCCTTCACCAATTGTCTTCCTTGTTTTCAAATCATGGATAAGAAAAGAATCAGGAAGAAAAGTAACAAAAAAGTTAAGACGTTTTGTAAGCTGACTAACCGATATCAAATTATACTCAGAGAATGGAGCATAAAGAATAAATGATAAAGACGTAGAAGAACTAGGGTGCACAGTCATTAGCAGAGGTTTTAGATCAATCTGCAAGAGTAATATTAGGCAAAGACGAAGAGTGATAAAAACTAGAGAAAACATCAATGGTACCTGACAAATTATTAATAGCTGCAGAGTCAAAGACCCAATGTCTAGATGAAGATTACTAGATGATAGATGGTGTACTTTTCTGTTTGGGAAGGGTAGTCGAGAAAGATGTCCGGATAACTACCTTATACCGTAAGAACTCATCATACTCATCATTAGAAACCATCAAAGAAGTTGAAGGCATGAAATTTGAGGTAAGTCCATACTCAGTAGAATCAGAAGTCATAACATTAGCAATCATGGGACGACCAACTAACTTTCAACACATTTTCTGAGTATATCCGAAACGATGGCAGTGCGTGCATTGACGAAGTAACTTCCAACACGTCTCCCGAATATGGTAATACGTACATTGAGGAAGTGAATCACGACCACCACCACGACCAACAAAATTATCACTACGACGGGATGAAGTACTAATATGAGGACTTGGATAGGAGATATATCTTTAGATAGTCTTGGATTCTATTGTGAATTCTTAAAAATAAAAGAATAAAAAGAACACAAAAAAAATTCCTCCACACAGAAGATAGAGTTATGAGGAAAGAAGGGGGACCATACTTTTTTTTTAACTGTTGCCCTCTTTTTTTCATACAAGTCTATCAGCCTTTCTCTGCCATTTGTGAACAATACTCGAAAATAGTGCCCTAAACAGTACCCGAACAGTATCGTGAACGGTAACATCTGGGTTAATATGTCGATTAAAGAAATCTCTATATGAATTGAAACAATCTCCTTGAGCGTGGTTTGGTTGGTTCAGTGAAGTAGTGATTGCTTTTGGCCTTAGTAAATGTGGTGTAGATCATTCTGTATTTTATAAACACAGTAAGATAGGTATGATATTATTGATTGTATATGTGGATAATATTGTGATAACAGGAGATGACATAATTCTAGCACTGAAACAAATCTTTAGTACTAAATTTGAGACAAAGGACTTAGGACAAGATATTTCTTGGGTATCGAGGTTGCTAGATCTCGTCTCAGTGTAAATATGTTTTTAATTTTTTGAATGATACTGGAATGTTAGGGTGTAAGCCTATAGATAGTCCTATGGATTTCAACACAAAACTTGCAGTTAATCAAGGTGAATTATTATCTGATCCATGGCAATATAGGCGTTTGGTTGGAAAATTGAATTATTTGACTGATACTAGGCCTGATATTTCGTTTGCAACAAATGTGGTTAGTCAATTTCTCGATGCTTCGCGAACTAGCCATTAGAATGTTGTTATTCGAATTTTGAGATATCTAAAGAATGCTCCTGGTCGTGGTTTATTTTATCAGAATCATGGTCACCCTCAAATTGAAAGTTATACTGATACAGATTGGGCTAACTCTCCATTTGATAGAAAGTCCACTACTGGATATTGTGTATTTGTTGGAGGTAATTTAGTGTCATGAAAAAGTAAGAAGCAAACTGTGGTAGCTAAATCGAGTGCTAAATCCAATTATAGAGTAATGACACATATTACTGGTGAAATGGTTTAGCTAAAGCAGCTGTCAGCCGAACTTGGGTTAACAAGTCAAGTCCTATAAGCTTGCTGTGTGACAATCAAGTAACTATTCATATTACGAATAATCCAGTGTTTCATGAGAGAACTAAAAATATTGAAGTTGATTGTCATGTTGTTCGAGAAAAGCTTCTATAAAATGTGATTAGTACTAGACTTGTGAAGCAGATCAATAGCAAATTTGTTTACTAAACCATTGGATGCTTCTCGAGTTCGATTTATTTGTAACAAGTTGGGTGCATATGATATCTATGCTCCAACTTGAGAAGTAGTGTTGAGAATCCTAATAGGATTCTTAATGAGTGTCCTAGTAGGCTTGGATCATATTTATCTTATCTAATTGTTGTGTCATAATCCTATTAGACTTAGTATTCATTAGTCTATATATTAGGTCAATTGTATTCTTTTCATTCAATCAATAAGACAAAAAAAAAATTATTCTTATTTTCAACAGAAATTATATTTTTTATTTTTAAACCCACACACGCACCTCTAACCCTTGTTCACTTAGTGGCAGGGGAAATGTCCCTACCAACGCTCCAAATGGGCAGGACAAAAAGTGAATAAATGAAAGCTAAAACTGCAATTTGAGAATATATATGATGTTACTGCATTAGAGATTATAAGTTAGTGTATCATTTATTACGGAGGAGCTTATGTTTAAACTTAGAGATTAACCCTGGACATTAGTGTTGTTAAAAGAAAATAAAAAATTTCCATTATAATCTTCAATGTTTGTATTAAATTTATATTAAAAATAAAAATATTATATAAATACAGAGTTAAACCAGTATGAACACTGTAAGGTAAATTTGTGCAAAAGTGAGTTGGTTTTCCTATGGAGAGGTGGTTAATGTGGTAGAATTGGCAGTAGTACTCTATTCAAGAGAACTTTCTTGAGCTTGCTCTCTAAATCTGTCCTTAATGGTGAGGAGATTGGAGCAACTTCAAAGGGATTTTTGGTAAAAAGATTTAGAGTACAAGTTTAGATAATCTATTCAAACAGGAAGAGCTGTGGAAATCTATTAGGTCGTCTAGGGGTGATGATGTTTTTGTGTTTTTACCAATTAGATTGCGTAAATTGTTGTGGAGGCATGCACTTGAAAGGGCCAGCTTATGGAGAAAGTAATTGGGCTGAAATTTGGGGAGGATGGGTTGATCAAATACTTGTGGGGTAAGGATAACATACAGGGTGGATTATGAAGGATATAACAAGCGGGTGGGTTGGTTTTGCAGGGAAAATGTTATCTACGGTGAGAAATAGCAATATGATTCTTCTCTTTTATGATATTTTTTGTGGTTAGGACCCTTGAATAATGAACTTCCTGGTTTACTTTCTATTATGATTAATGAGAGAGCAGTAGTGGCTAGCTTGTAAAATGATTGGGAACAGTGTTCAACTGGAATGTGATACAAGATTGGGAACTAGAGCATGCGGGAGAGCTCGTTTGAATGTTATATGAAGTGCTACGTCATGGTGTGAATAAAGATGTGTTTTTGTTGGAGACCAAGTTGAATAATTTTTTTTTTTTTAACTGTGAGCTCCTTTTTCAAGATCTTGTGTGGCTATAGAGCATTTGGATTCCCGAGGAGAAACTTTTTGGAAATCCAGTATCACTATTAAGTTTGTATTTTTTGTGTGGAAAGTTCAGTTAGCCATCTAATGGTGGAGAGTTTGATTATGAAAGGCATTCTGTAGTCGACGTAAAAGAGATGGGGATGTTTTTGATTGCTTCTGCACTGTTGATGGCTAGATAGTTGCAGCATGTGGTCTTTCCTTTATTTATTTTTTTTGTGAATTAAGGCCCGCTCTGTGGAAGGGATTTAAACAGCTTGACTTTGGATTTGGGAGGTCAGGAGATATTTATTGTAAAACTCAGTTCCAGATTGTTTAACGTGGTCTCATGGAATGTGCAACTGTAGATCATTTAAAGGGATCAAGCATCAAATTGGCAACTTGAAATTGGGGTTTCAAAAATGTTGTTTTCCTGGCAATTCGCCTATTCATGTGCAAGTGGGTTCTTCTCCAGATTCCTTGAACTTTTAATTTCTGTTCTTGTTTTCCAAATTTTCAATTTTTGTTATCATTTGTTTTCTTCCTTTCTTTATGGTGTTGCTTGTAAACACCTCTTGTACATAGTGCTATACCCACTTCTTTTGGTGTTTGGAATGCATAATTACTTAACAAAAATTGACTATTGGATGACCGAATGGTATACGAAGCCAGCGAAAGAATGAAAAGTTTGACAGTGTTTTAATCGATTTGGCAGTGTTAATAGACAATGAGATTATTGGCACATTTGTTTTTCAAAGACGAAAATAATATCTATCAGTAACCCTTATTTAACGGACATATAAGAAGACGGATATTGTCTAGATTATTCTAATATATAAGAGGGACTTCAATAGGCATTTTTGTTTACCTCCTATCAGTTACCTTAAATTTTCTTTCCGGCTCCCAGTGTTGATTGCAGGTCCGAATTTGACTAGCTGTAATAACTCTAAAGCTGTAAATATATCATTTTAGGTTAGAAAAAGTAAAGTTAAAGCTGTGAACTGCCACCTTGTGGGAATCCTGGGCTTTGTATTCTAAATGGAAGCTTTGCTATATGGAAACAGGGGCAAACAATTTGTAATGTTGTGACATTGTTAAGATTCACTGGTATACTATAGAGTTTCAAAGTTCATATGTGTGCCAAACCAGCTCCTATCAAGCTGTAAGTTTTGGGCTTTTACGGAAAACTAGCCAGGATAGAGACAGGCAACCAACAGGAGGCGAGGCAGGTTGCATTCTACAATGGTAAGTAGTCAGAGATGATTACCATGGTGACTGGTACGTTCTAGAACTGAAAAGATGATTAGTGAATTTTTACATGCATGTATCATATATTCATATGCATATATAACATGTTCCCACAGGGGCACATGTATGTGTGTAGATATTGTGTAATATGAAATAAAGACTCATGAAGTTGTCACTTTATTTGCACAGGAATTATTTTTGTAGCTAACTATGCCTTAGGCTGCTTGGATGGCTGGATTGTTGAAGAGCAACATCCCCTAGAGCAGTAATTGTATATATATGGTGGCTGGTACGTTCTAGGACTGAAAAGATGATTAGTGAGGTTTTATGTGTGTGTATCATGTGCATATTTACATGTGTGCGCATGTAGTTGTGTGATATGAAACAAGACATGAAGTCATCACTTGGTTTGCACAGAAATTCTTTTGCACTTACTCTGTCTTAGGGCTGCTTGGATTGCTGGATTTTTGCAAGGCAACATCCCCCAGAGCAATATATATATATATATATAATGGTTACATAATGTCTTTATTTGCAGTGATCTATAAGCTTATATTTATCGATGGAACACACTATCCCAACTTCTAAATCTGTGTCACCATCTTATGGTTGAAAGAAACTTGTTCTCCAGGCTTCCAATGATATTAGAGCTTATTATCCTAGGTAACTCTTTGTTTTAATAGTTAAATACTTTTCCTGGATTACCCTTCTTTTTTATCAGTTTGTTCCCCCACTTGTGTGTTTATTATTATTATTGTTTTTTGCGTAGATGTGAGAAGGGGTGTTAAGAGAGAATTCAATCATCCTAATTGTTTTTTTTTTTGGGTGTAAGTTACAAAATTATTAGAACGTAATTACATATCTCAATAGTGTGTTGCCTAATATTCACTTTGTTGCGGTTCCAGTTTTACAGTAGCATGTTTCAATTGTTTTAGTCTTTTAAATTTAAAGCAATTATGGGTGTGTTTAGTTGTAAAAAATATTTTTTATTTTCATATTTCTGCTTTCTTCAATAATTTGCATATTGTAATCATAATTTAAAAAATAACACTTCTTTTTTTAATATAATATTAGAAAAGTTAGGAAATAATTTTTTTATTTTCACTCTTTCAATACGATGTTGAAAAGAAAAATTTTGTTTTTCAAATTATGTTAAGAATGGGTAATTATGGAAACTTGCCATTGAGCATTAAGACTTGAGAAGGGTAATGTTAAATTTCGTATCCTAGGTGCTGTATCTTCCATTCTGACAAAGTTATTACATTTTTTGTCCTTTTTAAATACTGATTTTTGTTCTAAAAGTTTACACGCTTGTTCACGGTTCCATCCGCTCCCATTTGTATCAATCAAAGCATAGACTCTCTTGCAAATTCACTACTTGCATCGGTTCAGGTAGAGTATTTGGCCAGAGGCTTGTGAATCCGCTTGTCTCTATACAACTTCATGTGCATATTTACCCGTCACCCACTTGCCACCTTAACCAATGCTGTAACACTGGTTTAGCTGCCAAGGTCAGTGAAGGATTGTGGCCCAACTGTGCACCCAAAAACGATGAAGAAGAAAAATACTTTGCTTTCAAGACTCGATGGCACAAACCATTAGACTCACACAGAATTCGTTATCAACGCTTCACCAGAAAAGCCAAGTTAAAACTGTGCAAGGCTCAAAACACAATGCCCCTTTTCTTTTTAAAATACGTCCTTTGGAGTCTTTTCCTTGAAGATGCATTTGATGCAATGAGGGTCCTCGATAGTCACTTGCCAGTACCAATTAGAATGTGTTCTCATCGAAAATGGGAGTCGTAAGCAGCTTAGGTTATTGGACAAACATGACATCCATAGAGTGATCGAAGCAAGCTTTCCTGCAAGATGAAAAAAGATATTTTCATATGTATAAAGTACTAGTAGGATTGGGATTCACCTTTGCGAACACTTTGGCATTTCATTGTGTAAATATATATATTTCCTAATGTAAGTAATGTTAGAGAATCTTAGTTCTAATGTAAATAGGAAACTCTTATGTACATATACTATAAATATAAGCTCTTACTATTCCAGCATGGATCACAATCCTCTCCATTTGAAAATTAAAATTGAGTCAAGTTTATGATGAGATTGAATGATACATCATCAAATGAAGAATATTCATATTCAAATTTGTCAATGTGGTATTTAATCTCACTATGAACTTGACCTACATTTCAATTCTTAAATGGAGAAGATTGTGGTCCTTGCAACATTAAGCAGTAAACACAAAACACTAATTTCTCTTTTAGTTTCTTCATGGTATCAGAGCAGTAAAGATCATAAACCTTCAAACACTGCTCTTTTTTTCTCTAAACTTTAAAACTCATGGAAAACACTAATCTTCTTCTTCCCTCACAGAAAATATATCTATGAACAGTGTCGCCGTTACAGTGTTGCCTCTCTTTACCGCTACCATTGAATCACTTATCTCCTCTCTCTATACATCTAACCCTAAACCTACATGCACCCACAACCTCTACTCTCCACCTGGCAAGCGCGGCCAACCCAGCTCCCTTCACAGTTGCACCCTCATGCCTCATACAACCCTATCCACCGTCTCTACCTAACCCAACCACCCTTCTCTCCTCCTCCCTTATCCACCCGACCACCCATCAAACCCTACCTATGCCCATCACACCTCCACCTGCTTTTCCAAATCTACCTATATTCTCTGTTCCCAGTATAACCCACCTAATGAGTCTAAAATTAGATAACACCAACTACATCCTTTGGTTGTCTCAATTTCTACTGGTCCTCATTAGTTATTACCTACTAGGCTGTGTTGATGGTTCCTCTCCCTGTCCCTCTCACCTAGCCCTCACCAGTGACGGTCAAACTATTCTCAATCCCACCTATACCACCTGGTTTAGGACTGACCAATGCCTCAGATCATGGATTAATACTACCCTCACGTTTGACATCTTACAATATGTCCCTGATCTACGTACTTCTCAGAATGTCTAGATAGCCCTGGAACAACAATACATTGATCAGTCCAATGTCAATAAGTTTGACCTTCGTCTGAAGCTTCACAAACATACCAAGGATGGCAAGTCAATAGAGAAATACCTTTGCGACCTCAAAGCCATCGCTGATGCCCTTGCTACCATTAATTCTCCGCTCTCCACCAAAGAGCTCATCTCCTATGCCTTAACAGGTTTGCCTTCAGAGTATGAGAGTTTCATTACCACAGTCACCAACAACAAAATCAACCTTACCTTTGATAGTTTGCATACCAAGCTAGTCTTACAAGAATAACGGTTGAAGCATCTATAGGTCTCTTCACAGTCTTCTGACCCTTCTAAAGCCATTGTCACCACAACCACTTTCGGTGCTTCTCGTGGTCGTGGTAGGGGTCGCTCAGGTTATCAAGGCAATGGCCAAGGTCATGGACGCAATATCGGTCATGGTGACTACACTTAGCATGGTTCAGGTACTGATCACTTCTCTAATTATTCTCCTATATTTAATGGCTATACTCGTACTTACTCTTAGAGTCGTGAAGGTCTGTTTGGACCGAATCTTGGATCCTCCTCCACAGTGTGTCAGACTTGTCACATCACAGGTCACCTTGCCCTCAATTGTTCACACTGTTTCAATCATGTTGTTGTCTCTCATGACTTGCACAAATCATTTGCTACTTTGTCTCTTGGTGAGTCTAATGTCACCTAGTGGTACCCTGATACGGTCGTCTCTTCTCACATGACTCCTCAGTCATGTATACTTACTAACTTTATACCTTATTTTGGAAAAACTAAAATTTTGGTTAGTAATAGACAATTGCTTGATATTAATAATATTGGTTCTACTTTCTTACACACGTCCATTGCACCTCTTCATTTTAACAACGTCTTGCATGTACCGCACTTATCCCACAATTTACTTTATTTTAAACATTTATGTTCTAATAACAATTGTTCTACTAACTTTGATGTTTCTCATGTTGTTATTAAGGACAAGAGTATAGAGAAAACTCTTCTTAAATCCACCAATAATGGTGATTTATACTCTCTTACTCCAATTCGGTCACTACCTCTCCTCTAGTGCTGGTCTCTCGTAAAGTCTCTGGTGATGTTTGGCATCACAGATTAGGTCATTTAGGTCCTTATGTGTTATCTCTTTTACAAAATCATAAGAATATTTCTTTGTCTTCTAAATATTATGGTTTTTGTTCTATGTGTCAGTTAAGCATGTCTAAACATTTACCTTTTGATTCTGTTGAGCATTGTACTGCACAACCATTAGCTTTAATACTGATTACGCCCAAAGTATAACACGGTTATTGTAGTACGGCTTTGGGGTGTCGATTCCACAGGGAAACGAGTTAAGTACAAAAGAAAATGTGTGAACCTTAAAACGAACGGTAAAAGTTAAATAATAAAATATGAGTTTTGATAATGATGTTTCGTAAGAAAAATTGCGTAAATGTAAATGAAATATAAATAAGAAATAACAAGGTTCCGGGAATCCTCCTTAGGTTCGTTCCCTATTTCCATTCTTGATTTAATTGATTTTATCTTGATTGCAAGTTTCAACTCCCAAACAAGCAATCGGAATATATTCAATCAAGCACATTTATAACTCTTATATAATTGCTACGAATTAATCATTGATTTCGGTTCATGCACACATGAGCGATCTTAAAGATTATCAAGAAACGACAATATATCTTAAAAGACAATATCGCAGTAATGGACAATCAATAAGATAAATCTACCGGAATCAATCACATCCAAATAACCTTAATGGAGGAGAAGGATCAATCACCGGATTAAGAGAGTCTAAAAGAAGAAGAATAAAAAGTACATCTATCACATTAACTCAAATCTTCTTACTTAATCAATGAATAATTCATAAACAATATTTAAAAATAAATCCGTACAACTGAATCAAGAACAGGAAATAAAGAATAAGAAATCCCTAAAGATTCATCTCTTTCCCTTGTAAAATGATTAGTTGGCCATGGAAATCAAGGTGGAAGAACAATAAGGATGCTCTCCCGTTGATTTGGCCATGGAGTTCAAGGTGGATGAACAATATGGATGTTCTCCCCTTGATTTGCAACCAAAGAAAACTTAGAAATAAAATGGAAGAATGCTGGATTTGGATCCCTTGAATCCTCTCTTTTTTTCTCTCTTACTTGCTTTCTCTCTTCAATGCCCCGCTGCACACTCCATAAAGATATATTTATAGAGCATGAAAGGGTGTTTTGGTCTTGGAGAATGTCATTTGCTCACTCTAATCCGGTCAAGAGGCGAGTGGGCCGTGCTGTGCGCCTGGGCCTGCTATGCTGGCCTGAACTGTTTCCACTAAAACTGCCATAACTTTCTCTAGAAAAATCCTTTTTATGAACCGTAAAATTCTCCAGAAAATAGACTTCTGGATCTTTCTAAGAATATATGGCTCATCTCCTAGTTCTTCCTACATCAATACAGTTTAATCTGCAAAGATGATTGATCTGTACGGGAAATTATGGCAATTCAGTGAAACTCCTTCAGCTTGTATGCAGAAGTGCACACACTAGTGTGCCTACCCTTATCTTGCTCCAAAGTGATGCACACACTTTTTTACAGTCTTTTAACTTACTTTACTTTATTACTCCAGCCTTGGTTTAGACTTTAACCATTTTGAATCATGTTTGAACACAAGAACAGAAAATCAAAGAAAGAAAGAATACAAGTAATTTGTTGTCGAGGTTCGGCAATGTGCCTACGTCCCTGTGAGTTCCTCCGAACTCTCTGCACTATCTCAATGGTTCTTACAAAATTACAGCAATCCCCTTCAATAATCCAAGTTCTTGAAGAACCAAGAAGAGAACGAGAAAGTGATAGACCTATTACAATGCTTTTTATCAATTCTCTACTAACCTCTCTTCTTTACAACCAGCCTCACTACAAGATTCCCTCTTGTGTTTATGTCTCTCACACAATTCTCTCTTGTGTTTACAATGATCTCACAATGTCACAACCTGTGTGGTTCTCTCACACACCTTTTTCACCACTTGAAATGAGGCTAAGAAACCCTTTTTATAGCCTCTTAATTCTTGGACAATCTTGTGAATCATTCTTGACCCTTTGATCATGTTCTTCCTTTAATCTCAGCCCTTCATCACTCTCTAAGTGATGCTGTGCATTTTGATGTGGTGCTGTGTGCTGCGGCGTGACCTGATGCTGCAGCCTCCTGATGCTGTGTGCACACCTCCTACCTGTGGGCAGAAACTTCCACAGCAGTGTGTCTGACCTTGCCACGCTCAAAACTTAAGCACACACTTGTGTGCAACCTTTTAACTTGCTGAACTTTCATACTAAACCTTTGGTTTGGATTTTAACCATCTTTGAACCATGTTTGGACCTATTCAAACCTTGACTATGTTTGAACCATGTTTAAACCTTAGACAAAAAACCAACAATCCCTACCTTTGTCTAAGCGTTTAAACCCGAACAATTTGTGCAGAGACCTTCGGGATCCAAACTCATCTTGAGTCATCAATCAACCGAGTCCAATCCTAAGTAATTCAAGGCAATGATTGAACTTACTTAGAGGTAGAAACTTGGTGCCTAAATCTGCAGGACTTTTCTCCGTGGTCTTCTTGTCAACATGAATGCATCTTTTCGTACCATTTTCCATAATGTAATGATACCAAACATCCATATGCTTTGTCCCCTCATGGAACACCAGATTCTTCCAAAAGTGCCCTGCACTTTGGCTATCCAAAGAGACCACCACCTGTTCTTTTAGGACCTCTCACTCGTCCAACAACCCTTTGCACCCCATAACCTCCTTTATGGCTTCCGTAGCCGCTATGCATTCTGCCCTGGTTGTTATAAGTGCTACCACTGGCTGCCACTGAATCTCCATGTACCTCAGCAACCACTTCATCCCAAGCCAACGCTCTTTTCCGGGGTTACTCACACATTTGCTGAAAACATCCATTGCCCAAGAAACACTTGACCTGTTTCTCTTCCTTTCCCGGATGATTCTCCTCATCCCAAGGATCTTTTGTGTAAGGCTGAGATCCTTCCTCTCGAACTCCTCACTGAGTTGAGATGTAAACCTTTCCATCCTCTTCCTGCTGTTCCAAACTAACAGCCCATCAATGACATAGGTGAGGATACTCACCATCTTCTCCACCTTGTGTCCAGGTGAGAAAGTTTCTGTGAAACCTATGTCTTCTCTTCTTGTGAACCCATTCGCCACCAGCTTAGCCTTGTTTCGGACTTCATCACTTGGAGGGCACCCTTCTTTGATCTTGTAAGTGCACTTACATTCCACAACTTTCTGATTTCCTGGAATTTTCACCAATTCCCAGAAGTTGTTCTTCCTCAAAGAATCCATTTCTTCCTCCATAGCTAGCTGCCACTTTGATGAATCCTTACACTCCATGGCATCCATGTAAGTTTCTTGTTCACTCATCTCTCCTTCTGTCCAAGGAGCTGCTGCATCCGCAGCATCCGCAAACCCACATCTTGAAGGTGGTCCGACCAGCCTTCTTTCCCGGTCTCTTATGAGCTGAAAGTCCTTCTGACTTGCTGCAGCATCCTCTTCTTGTTCAGCCTCTTCTTGAGTTTCTTGAGCTTGGCAATCATCCAAGGGCTCTACCTGGTTCGAACCCTCTTGCCTCCTTTGCTCTACCTGAACAGAATCTCCCTTGATGCTACGCTTAACAATTTCTGAATTGGTTTGCTCACTAGCCCCTGCAGGGTTAGTTTTCTCCAAGTAGGGAAATAACAATTCATTAAAGACAGTATCCCTACTTATTATGAGTTTAAATCCTTCTTTTTCTAAGGACCACAACCTGTACCCCTTAGCCCCTTCCCCATATCCTAGAAATACATATTTTCTATATCTTGGGCTAAGCTTGTCCTCCTTTTGGAGTGCATACGCAGCACACCCAAAAGTCCTAAGGTTGTCCAACTTAGGGGGTTTTCCACTCCACAACTCTTCGGGAGTCTTATGGTATAAAATCCTAGAGGGCAAAAGTCCTAAGGTTGTCCAACTTAGGGGGTTTTCCACTCCACAACTCTTCGGGAGTCTTATGGTATAAAATCCTAGAGGGTGATCTATTAATCAAATATGCAGCTGTAGCTACAGCTTCTCTCCAAAAATATTTTGGTAACCCGGATCCATCTAACATGCACCTAACCTTTTCCATAAGGGTCTTATTCATCAACTCAGCAACTCCATTTTGCTGAGGAGTTTCCACAACCGTCCTATGTCTTAGAATGCCATTTAACCTACAGAATTGATCAAGTTCTTGGTTAAAAATTTCTAAGCCATTATCGGTTCTTATCTCCTTAACTACTCTACCCATTTGAGTCTCAACCAGCCCTTTCCACACAACTAACTTATTCAAGGCATCTAATTTATTTTTCACCAAATAAACCCACACTTTTCTTGAATAATCATCAATTAAAGACAGAAAGTAAATGTTACCTCCCTGTGTTGGTGTCCTTGCTGGTCCCCAAAGGTCCGCATGAATGTAGTCAAGAATGCCCTTAGACTTGTGCACTCCGGTGTTGAAGCTGACCCGATGTTGCTGCCCAAGAACACAGATCTTACAGGAATCCATTTTTTCTACTTTGTCACCACCAAGTAGACCTTCCTTGCTAAGCATTTGCAGGCCCTTTTCGCTCATGTGTCCCAAGCGAGTGTGCCAAAGGGCTGCCTTGTCCAGCTCAGCCATCAAGCTTGCTGCTTGATCATTGGTTTCTGTTTCTCCGATCATCTTATAGAGTCCATCGTTTCTTTCTGCCTTGATCACTACCAAAGATCCCTTGGCCACCTTGATCTTTCCTCCTTCTATCTTGCATGTATAGCCCATGGAATCGAGCTGCCCCAATGAGATCAAGTTCCTCTTCAAATCTGGAACATACCTCACATTTTCCAGCAGCGTTGTGACTCCATCAAACATCCTCAATTGGATGTCTCCAATCCCTCTCATTTGGCAAGAATTGTTATTCCCCAAGAAGACTCTTCCATCATTGATCTTCTTGAAATTCTTGAACCATTCTTTGTGAGGGCTCATATGATGAGTGCACCCGGTATCCAAGATCCATTTCTCGTTGCTTTCTTGCCCCTTGCTCACACTTGAGCACACAACAAGAACATCATCATCTTGCTGTTCTATTTTGGCAACCGAAGCCTCTCCATTCTTGGTATGGCTTCCTCCTCTATCCCTTGTCATCTTCTTGCAATCTTTCTTGACATGACCCTCCTTATGGCAGTAGTAGCAGCTCTTCCCTCCAAATCTCAGTTTGGAATGCATTCTCCCATGGCTTTCTCCTCTACCTCTGTCCCGGTAGTAGCCATGCATGCTGCTGTGCACTCTCCCATGGCTTTCTCCTCTACCTCTGTCCCGATAGTAGCCATGCATGCTGCTGTGCACTCTCCCATGGCTCTCTCCTCTACCTCTGTCCCTGTAGTAGCCATGGTTGCTGCCATACCAAGTTGCTGGCCTTCTTTTAAAGAACAGCCCTTTACCACTTGATACACTCCTTTTCTTGGCATCAAGATTATCTTGTAACTCTTTCTTAGGATCAAATTTAAAAGTAAAGATTCGTTTTCGAAGATACCTCTTATGTGGGAGAGTCTTGGCAAGAAACAATTCATCTAGTTTCTTCCATAATGCAGCTGGATCTTCCGAGTCTCCGCACTCCCTTGTGACATTATCCGACATGTGCAAGAAAATGGTGTTGTAAGCCATCTTCTTCATCTCAGTCCGCTGGTCCTCCGTGACACTTGCTGGAAAAGCATCATCTTCTCCAATAGCCAAGTCCACTTTTTGTTGCACAAGAACCTCAGTGATCTTCCGCTTCCATAGGGAAAAATCTCTCTTTCCATCAAACTTCTTAATACCGAAATTTGAACCCATCTTGCAAAGATGATCCCTTGTCTTATGCAGTACCCACAAATGCTTTCTTCAACCTCAAGAACACAGATCGAAGATGGATCTTAACCGTTCTTGAATCACTTTTAAGAACACGACCAGATCTTGATCTTTACACCGTTCTTGAATCACCCTCAAGAACACGATCAGATATTGATCTTAACACCGTTCTTGATTTACCTCAAGAACACGATCATATATAGATCTTAACTCCGTTCTTGAATCACCCAAGAAGTTGATCTTTGATTCTTGGAGTCTTGGCTCCGTACCTTCTACTTCTTGTTCCGATAACCAGCTGCTGTGCTCTGATACCACTGTTGGAAATCACCTTGACAAGATGCCCAAGTGGTGATCTTCCAAACACCCAAGTCTTGAATGACTTGTAGAAAGAATTTCAGCAATCGAACACAATAACAGAAAATCAAAGAAAGAAAGAAGACAAGTAATTTGTTGTCGAGGTTCGGCAATGTGCCTACGTCCCCGTGAGTTCCTCCGAACTCTCTGCACTATATCAATGGTTCTTACAAAATTACAGCAATCCCCTTCAAGAATCCAAGTTCTTGAAGAACCAAGAAGAGAACGAGAAAGTGATAGACCTATTACAATGCTTTCTATCAATTCTCTACTAACCTCTCTTCTTTACAATCAGCCTCACTACAAGAGTCCCTCTTGTGTTTATATCTCTTACACAATTCTCTCTTATGTTTACAATGATCTCACAATGTCACAACCTGTGTGGTTCTCTCACACACCTTTTTCACCACTTGAAATGAGGCTAAGAAACCCTTTTTATAGCCTCTTAATTCTTGGACAATCTTGTGAATCATTCTTGACCCTTTGATCATGTTCTTCCTTTAATCTCAGCCCTTCATCACTCTCCAAGTGATGCTGTGCGTTTTGATGTGGTGCTGTGTGCTGCGGTGTGACCTGATGCTGCAGCCTCCTGATGCTGTGCGCACACCTCCTGCCTGTGGGCAGAAACTTCCACAGCAGTGTGCCTGACCTTGCCACGCTCAAAACTTAAGCACACACTTGTGCAACCTTTTAACTTGCTGAACTTTCATACTCCACCTTTGGTTTGGATTTTAACCATCTTTGAACCATGTTTGGACCTGTTCAAACCTTGACTATGTTTGAACCATGTTTAAACCTTAGACAAAAAACCAACAGTTTGTCAATCTCTTGTTTTATCCAATTTAGGTTATCTTTATTATGTTATTTTTGTGGATATTTTTTCTCGATATTCTTGGATTTTTCCTATACATAAGAAATCTAAAGTTTTTCAATATTTTTGTATCTTTAAAGCTCTTGTTGAAAATCAGTTTTCCACCAAAATAAAAAAATTTCAAAGTAATGGTGGAAAAAAATTTGACCAAGCACCTTTCAAACAATTTCTTGCTCATCATGGTATTGTCTTTCGTATGTTTTGCCCAGATACCCCTCAACAAAATGGTGTCATTAAGCGTAAGCATCGACACATTAGTGAAATGGCACGCACTCCATTAATTCACTCCTCATTTCCCAAGTCATTTTGGGTTGATGCTACATATATTACACTCTATATTATCAATCGTCTCCCTACTCCTGTTTTGCACAATCAAGCTCCATATACAAAATTGTTTTCTAAAACTCCTTATTACTCTACCTTTCACGTTTTTAGGTGTTCCTGTTATCCTAACCTCACTTCCAATGCTCCACATAAACTTGCACCTCACTCCAAACAATGTGTCTTCCTAAGCTATGCTCAAAATTATAAAGGATATAGGTGTTTTGATCCTAACATTGACCGTGTCTATACCAGTCGTCATGTCATCTTCCATGAACTTTATTTTCCCTATTTTAGTCTCTCTAAACCTATCCTCTCCACTCAAAATACCCCAACTCCTACTCATCCACTTGTACTTTCCACTACTGAACCTTTACATCCATTTTTTACCTTGTCCATTGTGTCTCCCACCAACCTTATGTCCAGTATCCCTGCTCCCAGTCTACCTTCCCCGCCCCTAGCCCCTAATTGCAATGCTACCTCTTGTTTTGACCTCTTCCCTAGTGCCTTCTCAGTCACCTCTCATACCCACCACCTCATCTCCATCACTAGCAACACCTCTTCCCTTACCGCCTTCTTTGACTGCCACTTTCTCACCAACTTTGGCCTTTTTCAGTTCCCTTACCCATCCATCTACCTCTACCTCTACTTCTACTCTTCCTCCCCATCTATTACTGCCTCATGTCATCCCATGATCACTCGTTCTAAAGCTAACATTCGCAAACCTAAACACTTATTCTCTCTTTCTATTACTACCATTCATCTAAACCAACTTGTTTTTCTCAAGCAAATAAAGATCTCGAGTGGCGGTAGCTATGACTGATGAATTTAATATGCTTTTAACTAACCACACTTAGGATCTGGTTCTATATGATCCAATGAAAAATTTAGTTGGGTGTTAGAGGATTTACAAGATTAAATATCAGGCTGATGGGACTATGAAGATCTACAAAGCGAGGTTGGTTGCTCAGGGATTCCACTAACAACCAGGTATTGACAATCATGAAACTTTTAGTCTAGTTGTTAAACCTACTATTATCCTTACTGTTTTATCCTTAGTCATTTCTCATCAATGGGTGATTAAACAGTTGGATGTCAAGAATGCTTTTCTTCATAGCTATCTTAATGAAGTTGTGTACATGAAACAACCCCATGGTTTTGTTGATAAACTTCTTCCATCTCATGTTTGTAAATTACGAAAAAATCTTTATGGTCTGAAACAGGCTCCTAGGGCTTGGTTTCACTGCTTTGTTATTTCCTTCTCTCTCTTAGGTTTTCTTGCAGTCGCGTAGATACTTTTATGTTTGTTCTCAAGTCCTTTCATGGTCTTTTTATCTTACTTCTTTATGTTGATGACATTATCCTCACATGTAATAATACCACCCTCTTTTTTTTGCTTTTCTTAATACTTTATCTAACCAATTTTCTATGAAGGATCTTGTTGATCTTCATTATTTTCTTGGAATTGAAGCAGTTCATCATCCCATCAGTTTGTTTCTCTCTCAAACTAAGTACACCAAAGACCTTTTTACTTAAATTTTCTATCTTCTGCAAAACAATTAAAACTCATTTACCTTCCCAATCAGCACTTTCACAACGCGAGGGTGAACTGCTAGAAGATTTCTCTAAATTTAGGAGTATGGTTGGGGATCTTCAGTATTTAACCATGACACGACCTGATATTGCATATGCTTTTAATCTGGCTAGTAAGTTTTTGCATGTTCCTTGTAGGGCTCATTTTCAGCTTGTCAAATGCATTTTTTGATATTTATGTGGTACTACTAATCATAGATTGCTTCTTGCTTCTGTAAAGGATTTCTTTCTTTCTTGTTATGCATATGTAAACTGGACAGGCTGCCCTGACAGTCATCGATCCACCATAGATTATGCAGTCTTTCTTGGAACGAATCTTATTTCTTGGAAAGTAAAGAAACAACCTACTGTGTCTCGTTCTAGCACCTCTTTATGCTGTAGCTGAGACCTATTGGATTCATCAGCTTATATATGGCTTACATATGTTCTTGACTCTTCCATTTCGAGTGTCCTATGATAACATTCGTGTCACTTATCTTGCTGCTAATCCAATTTTTCATTCTCTCACTAAGCACATTGATATAGATTTTCATTTTGTTCATGAAAAAGTCTCGCAAAAAGATGTTCAGATTCGTTATATTCCCAGTGATGCTCAACTTGCAGATATATTCACAAAAGGGTTTTCTTCACCTCAATCTCTTTATGGTTCCACCCCATTCGGATTGAGGAGCGTGTAAATGTATATATTTCCTAATGTAAATAATATTAGAAAATCCTATTTCTAATGTAAATAGGAAATCTAGTTCTAATGTAAATAGGAAACTCTTATGTACATACTCTATAAATATAAGCTCCTACTACTGCAACATTAAGCAGTCAATAAATACAAAACCCTAATTTCTCTTTTAGTTTCTTCACGTTGTTTCCAAATAATCCAAAGAACACAACTAATTTTCATGATAATCTTTTGTAAGCACAGTTGTTTATCATTTGCAATGCCTATCCATTTATCCAAAAGCTCTTGAATTGAATCACTTGAAAATATTTCACACACCAATTCAGATTCAATCACTACAATGCAGAAAAAATGGAATAAACTTTCTACCTAGGCCTAGTGAAGCTTCCAAGACACATCCAAATTTGTTTGTCTTCAAAGGAAATCATGTCCAATAGGGAGTGCTCTATTACATATCGTCCAAAGGAAGACTACAATTTTGAAGTTATGCCAAAAACAAGGAGATAATAGAGAGCTTGTGCTGGTTGCGTATGAAATTAAACTAAAGAGTCACAACTATTTTGGAATAGTTTGGCTGGCATCTATTCAAACACTATAAATACAGGACTTGATCACAATTAATGTACTTTTTCTCTTCATTCTCTTTTCTTTATCCAAACTCATAAAGGCAAATCTTCATCAGTGTTGGTTTTAGATTTCGGTGGTTTTGTTATATCCTGAGGTGAATTGCCATAGTCCATCAACATACTATTGGTAATGGGGGCAATCATCACCTTAAAGATAATGTTTATTCAAGCTTCAAAACCAAATTATTTCTCCATATTTTTCCTACTATTCTTTCAATTTTAACGTGACGATTTTCAATGGAGTCGAGTACAAAAACTGTATTCAAGGTGATGAGTCAAGATTTTATGAAAATTAATAGATTTTATGCATCAATTTCACTCGCTGGAAGGACAAAATGTTGTTCTTACTCATTGCACTAAAAATAATGCATGTTCTTGATCCTAATATGCCATATCCTCCTACACCAACACCTTAAGATTCAGAGGAAATGAAGAAAAAATGCAAGAAGCGCAAGGAAGATGAATTGCTACGTAAAGGACACATTCTGAACACATTATTTGTATGATTTGCTCCCATCAGTGAAGTCCCCAAAGAAAATATGGAAATCTTTGGAAGCTAAATATAATACAAAAAAGCAAGACACAAATAAGTTTTTTTATTATGAAATATATCGAATTTTCTATGTTTGATAATGTTTTTGTCATGGATCAAGTGCATGATTACAAGTTTTAATGTCTAAACCTAAATATTTTAAAGTAGATGTTCCTGAATCATTACAAGTGGGGGTTATAATTTCTAAATTTCTTCCAAGATGGAATGATTACATGAAGAAACTTCTCCACGCCACAAAGGATTCAATTTAGATCAAATCCATAAGCATTTATGAATTGAGAAAAAAACTCGAAAGTCGTGACGAGAAAAATATAATTTTGTCCGAATCTAAAGTGTATTATATTGATTCAAATAATAATAAGCATAAATCTTTTGTAAGACATGAGGAAATTTTCTAAAACCAACAACTTTAACAAAGCAAAGAAGAATCTGAATTGTTATCACTATGGAAAATGGGCCATCTTAAACGTGATATATGAAGAAACAAAATAAAGAAGATGCTAACAAGGCCAATGTGGATGAACAAGAAATTGTAGCAATAATTTCTAACATGCACATAAGCATCGTAACTAAACTGAACATGGCTGCAGTGAATAAGTCTATGGACCAGTAGTATGATTCGAGCACAACTGTTCATATTTGCAATAATAAATTACAATTAAAAAAATATGAAGACGTTATAGATGGACAAGAAGTGCTTATAGGAAATGTTAACTCTGCAAAAAGTTGGACAAGGGCAGCGTCTAAATTCAATTTACTTTTGAAAAGAAACTAGTTCTTATTAATGTCCTTCATGTTCAAGAAATTAGAAGAAATATTGTATCTGCAAATTTGCTTTCTAGTGAGGGTATAAATGCTGAAATAGAGTCGGATAAAGTGATCCTATCTAAGAATGGGGTGTTTGTTGGGAAAGAGTACTCTTGTGATAGAATGTACATTAATAATAATAATAATAATAAGACTTACATTGTAGATTGTTCTTTTTCTTTGTGACATCCTCGTTTAGCACATATAAAATATAGGTCTTTAAAATTTATGGCTAAAAGTAATCTAATAACATACAACAATGAAAAATATGAAGTTTGCTTTCAAGCAAACATGGCTAGAAATCATTTTCTTAAGGTAGAACGAAATTTTGATTTTTTAAAACTTGGGCATTTAGACATTTGTGAACTGCATGGTATTCTCACTAGAGGTGAAAAAAGGTATTTCATTACTTTTGTTGATGATCATTCTAGGTATAGATACGTCTATTTGTTAAAACACAAAAATGAAGCTTTTGAAATATTTAAATGTTATAAATCTATTGTTTATAGACCACAAATATTCGTATGTATCAATTCTAAGACATTATTACTCCTATTAGCACATTTATTTTTAACATTTGTTTGTTTTCCCTTAACGCACTCAATGCAGACTTCAAAATCTGACAAATCTAAGGGATCAAGAATTCCTTCTGACACAAGTCTTTGAATAATTTGTTTAGAAATATGTCCTAAATGCTTGTGCCATAACATTAATGAATTCTCATTTGTTAATCTGCACTTAATACCAACATTACTGGTATGCAACGATTCATTTTCTTTAGAGGCAATCATATCCAGTTTATATAAATTATCAATTAAAGAACTGGTACCAAACAAATTTGAATTCTGAAATAGACTAAACTTTCTATTTCCAAATGAACAAGAAAAACCTGATTTGTCCAAACATGAAATAGAAACCAAATTCCGTCTAAAAGATGGTACATAAAAAGTCTCATCCAAATCCAAATTACAACCAGATTTCAATTGTAATCTAAATAAACAAACTGCCTCCACATGAGCTCTTTCGCCATTTCCTACATAGATAAATCTTTCAGCATCAGTTGGTGTTCGGCTCCTTATGCACCCCTGCATAAAAACACTTATGTGAGTAGTTGCACCTGTATTTATCCACCAAGTGTTCTTAGGTGCTAAAGCCAAATTAACTTCTGAACAAACAAAGTTTAGAAGTGTACCCTTCTTCTCACGCCAGGCCACATACTTGGCGTATTTTGTGCAGTCTTTCTTCACATGACCAGCTTTGTGGCAAAAAAAACAAGTTATACCTTTATCTTGTTTCTGTTATCCTTTGTGGTGTGAATTTCCAAACCCTGCAGTTTCCTTTCCTTTAATGTTCCTCTTTCTTTTCTTGCTGGAACTGAGGTCCTGATAAGTTGATGCTAAATGAGCACTTTCAACCTTTTAATGATTAAGTCTCTCTTCCTCTTGGACACATTGAGCAATCAGCTCATTCAAAGTCCATTTCTCCTTTTGAGTATTGTAACTGATTTTGAAAGGACTGAATTGTGTAGGAAGAGAGATCAAGACTAAGTGTCTTCTGGCAATTCCAGCTTAAATGCCTTTAGTCTTGTCACAAGGTTTGACATCTCTATGATGTACTCTCTTATACTCCCCTTCCCTTTGTACCGCATTGAGACAAACTTAGTTAAAATGGTGCTTGTCACGACCTTTTCGTTTGCGGCGAATCGGTCTGCTATTTGGGAGAAGAATTTCTTAGCATCATTTTCATCAGGAATAGAACCCCTAATGGTATCCAAAATCGAGTGTTTCATAATCATTAGGCTCATGCGGTTTGTTCGCTCTCACTTTTCATATATAACCGTTTGCTCAGCGGTACTATCGCTGGTCAAAGGTACGGGGCAATCGACCCTCAATGCATAGTCTAATTCCATGCACCCGAGCACGATTATAACATGATCTTGCCACTTCTTGAAATTTGTGCCGTTAAGCACGGGAATGCTGTTGATGTTAGCAGAAATCGATGTTGCTATAAACAAGAATAAAAGCTCACAATTAGTAACAACTCATGTATATATGAATCAAACCAAAACTGTATACATATACACATGCATATGGGCCCATAACAAGATACCTAGCACAACATTAATACTTAGTCTTTGGACAGAAATATCAACTTGTAAGTGGTATCTCAAATATAGTTCACGAATATTGACAACCCAACCTGCCAAATAATGCGCCTTTCTTTGGACCGACACATTATTCACATGGCAACCTTTATTTGTCACATATTCACAACTATTTTAATCTATTAACAATGTAAAAATAACTTTCCTTTGGGCCGATTATTTTCACATATTAATAGCATGTTTACATGTCTTAAAATAAATAAATTTACATATTAGAGATTGCTTTGGCAACATAATACTTCAATTCATTTATCAAAAACATTAAACATAAAATTCGGAACAAAATCCTTAAATTTTTTTTTTTTTGTCCTTTACCTTGACCGGCGCCATAGTGCCAGCCCTTGGCGCCAACAATCTGCCCAAAGGGACAGATCACTGGTGCTGCAGCGCCAGTTCTCTGGATTTTGGGACTAACTATAGTAGTCCTCTACAATGAATACCAAAATAATATGCTTGCAATTGGCAAGCTATCATGACAATAAAAAAAAATTTTCCACAATTTCCACTTTACTATATATTCTCAGCATATCCAGAATATCATGGCAAGTTGTCATGACAATAAAAAAATGATTTTCACAATTTCCGCTTTACTATATATTCTCAGCATATCCAGAATATCATGTGAACCAGTGCCAAAGGGCTTAATGCATAATTTACAGAATTAGCCAAAAAAGAAAGATCAAAACCAGTGTCGCAGCGTTGGTTTGATAAACTGCAATTTACAGTTACAAAAACAGTCACTAAAAATCACCAAAATTTAATATTGTCATACAAAAAAAAAATCATATTTGGAGATGCAATTCACAGAGTAATTATACAATCTCATCAACAAACATGGATTTATAGCAAATTTTTTTTTAAAACAAATTTCTGCCCTAAACATAATTTATGGGAAAAAATTCAAGAAACTCAATTTTCATATGAATCTCAACAATTTAACATGAAAGGCTCTGATACCACTTGTTATATTAATCTTGATACTAATACACAAATAATCAATGATACAGCCAAGATCTTTTCGTATTAAACTTGTTAAGAATTCATATATATATATATATATATATATATATATATATATATATATATATATATATATATATATATATTAAGAAGATGAGTTAGAAACAAACCAGAATCCATTGCAAGCAAGCCTCCTTGGGTTGATCTTCTAAGACTACAGGGAGAACCACCTTTGGTATGGGAACCAATCAACTGAATGTTAGAGGGGAGGGAGAAGAACTTTCTGTTTCAATAAAATTTAACACACGTTAAACACCCTCCCCTGATGTCAATTTATATCCCTATGCCTTAGGGACCATAACCCTAACAGTTACGTCACACATGTCTATTGGGTCTTTGGCCCATTAACAAAGACCCATACCACATCGGGCTTCTACACATAAGGTGGCCCATACTAAAGAACCTTGATACTTTGGAGACCCATAAAAATTATATCACTTAATTGGGTCATTTATTATATAACAGGTCTACATGTATAATGTTATAACATATCTGAACCCAAAATTCCAACAAATGAAACTCAGAAGTATCTATGTTCTAAGTTCAAAATGAAGGATTTAAATAGTATAGTTACTAACTTTGGAATCAAGATAAAGAAACATAGGCGGGTTTATTATCTTTGTCAATCCCATTACATTGAAAAATACTTCTTAAATTTAAACATTTGGGAATCAAAGAAGTAAGTATCCTATATGATGTTTTCATTCAAATGTTTGTAAAATTTTTAGATACACAAATAATCCCAACACTAGTCACGAAAGAACTCTCGAGAGAAATGGTTAGATCCATATCTATTGGAATCGGTTAGAAAATTTTAGGAAAAAATACACAAACGTACTATGTGGTCTGACAATTTTAAACTTTAGTATCATAAGTTTCAAAAGTTAAGTTTAGATATCTTGTGAATCTGTTATAGTCAAATAAATGTCAAACCACATTGTATTTTTGTGTATTTTTTCTTTATTTGTAATAAAAAAATTTTAAAAAAATTAACAATTTTTTTCCTCTCATGTTTGATATTGATATCTATAAACCTCCCAAACCATTGCAATAACCAAATAACTTAAAGTGCGGTGACTTAATCACAAACAAGAAAATCTTTTAACTTTTATAATTTCATAAAAAATTAAAAATTCAACAAAGTTTTCTATACTTATGTTCGATATTGGTAACTTAAGACTAAAGAATCATTGCAACAACCGAATGAACTTAAAACGTGGTGATTAAAAGGATTATTCCATTGATTTGGACTTTATTTAGCTACAATTAAACCTTGACGTACTTAAATTTAACTTTTGAAACCTGAAGTTTAACAAAGTCAAACCACAAAGTAATTTTGTGTTTTTTTTTTCAAAATTTTATACAAGCCACCAATAATGGCTTTGTTTGGGGAGTTGCTTAAATGCATCTTAAATCATCAAAAATTAAAGTTTTAAGAGTTTTTGATGATTTAACTTGTATTTAAGTAACTCCCCAAATATCACCAATGGAAATTCAACCTTCATCTAGTACTATTGCTAGTTAAAGGTTTAATGGGTAATAACAAATTATTGATAAGTGACTGAATAAGTACTTGGAGTATTCATTTAAAAATATATAAAAAAAAAATTATTCTAGGAAAGCTAGTGCTAACTATTGCGTTCATGAGTGAAGATACTCTTAATGAATTTCAAATTTATTAAGGCCTTGTGTTGGGAAGTTGCTTAAATCACCAAAATTTAAGTTGTTTACTTTAAAAACTTTAAGTTTTGATAATTTAAGTTATATTTAATCAACACCCAAACATTCCCTAAATATGTGTAAAGTAACAAGGGCTTAAAAAGGGAACTTCACTTATGTGAACATAAGGAGCGATGTTGCTTCTAGCAAAAGTTTGAAGCTAATAACTTTTGTAAATGTTCATGAAACCAAGATATAGCACATGACCATAATAGTACTAAAAAATGTATAAGCTTTTAATTTATTGGATAGACCTACATGTATAGTATTTTCGGTTCTAATACAAAAAATTTTGATTTAAACTTAGGCGGCCATTATTTTCATTAGCACTCTGAAAATACTTATTCTAATTGAAGGTTTAAGTCAAAATATACATTCTTGTAAGTATAAGCTTATCAGTGTTTAACAAAAAAATCAATATTACCATCTAAGTGGGGGATTGTTAGAAAAAAATTATAGTAGATTGTATTATTTTAGTAGTGTGTGTTGTGCATATATGGAAACTCCTATTCCACATGGGAAAGAAATAAAGCTTTAAAAGCTTTTATATAGTAACAAGCACACTAGTACATAAAATAAGAGACTTGATGAAGAATTGGAGGGAATATATATTTTATATTTATTTAAAAACACTTAGCACTTGGGCATGTGGCATGAGAATGATCAAGATAATACAGTTAGAAATTATTTTTTTAATTTTCAAATTTTATTTTTGAAGTTGTTTTAATTTCTTTATTTTGAAAGTTATTTTAAATTTCATATTTTTTCCAACAAACACACTATTCTAGAATTTATGACGATTAATTAATTGTAATTAACGATCAATTAGTTACCTAATTAAAATAAAACTAAAGAGTCACAACTATTATGGAACAGTGTGTTTCGCATCTATTCAGACTCGATTCTCTCATTTTTACTCTCTCCCCTCACTCACTTTATATAATCAATTCATCATCATCTCTCTCCCTCTCATCTCTCTCTTCTTCCCCTCTTTCTCTCTTTTCCGTTGGGAAAGCATAGAGAGACAATACACCATTGATTAAGCTAAAAAAATCTCATATCTCTTTGTATCACAAATTTACTTATATGTAACCATCTTTTTTCCCTGTCTCTTTGTGTGTATGTTTCTTAAATAAATTTTTGAGAAAATAATCACAAATCTACTTTCTCGAGCCTCTTGACCTAATAGTCACCTTCATGTTCTCTATATAAGAGATCCGAGTTCAATCTCCCCTTGATAATATAACAAAAATAATCACAAATCTACTTTATTTTCTTAGCAAAAAAAGTTGTAATTTTTTTTTGTAACATACATTTCTTTTAATCATCATTTACTTTTTCTTTGGCTTATTATCATACTACAAATAAGTTATACCTTATTTTGCTTCAATTTTGTATTTTGTAAATCCTGTCAGTATCTTATTCAATCTTTTCTCTTTAAGCAAATTATACAATATTCATATTATCTTTTATTTAGAAAAATAGTGAGTGGCTAGAGAAAGATATTGAGTGAGAGAGAAGAGACGAATGGTTTTTTTTTTATTTATTTAGAGAAAGAGTGAATGGATGCTGGAAGCTTATGAGTAAGTGGAAAGGAACGAGAAGAGAGGAGAAACGATGCATAAAGAGGAGATGAAGAGAAAAATAAATAAATAAGTAAAAGGGGAGAAAGAGCGATCTCGTTTACTGTTGGTTCAAGCTTGATAAGAGGGTTATTTTGCATGAGTGTAGGTTTCTGAGACAAAAGAGCTAAAAGAAAATCTAGGCAACAATCAATTTTCTGAGCAAGTCCTTGCCAGAAGAAGATGAATAAGAGAGAAAAATTGGAGTTTGAGTGTTGCCATGTGATACAGGTAATTTTGTTAATACAAAGCATTTGCTCTTACAATAACATACTTTGTTTTGGCAATAGTTGTTATTATTAAATCATAGATTTTGTCTCCAAAATAATATCCGACATAGCTATTTTCATTTATACAAAGAGAAGAAATCAATTTTATCATCACCAAAATATTTTATCACGAGATATTTAAGTGAAACTTTTTAAAATACAAGTTACATGGCTAATGTTATCGCCTCAGCTAAAAAATCAAAGCAACTTTACATTAATTGAATAGTTTATCCTTTTTGCTTCTCTTTCCCCCTCTCTCTGCATTATCATCTCTCATGCCGCCATCTTCCTCTCTGATCGCAGAAACGATTGCTTCCCTCTCCTCACAAATTGGTAATTGCCTCCTCTCTCCCAGAAGATCTGATGACACCCCTCACTCCTCGCAAATCTAGTTTTTTTCTTCCCCTCCTCACTGATATGTTGGCTCCTCTCTTTTTACTCATATGTGACAGTTGTGGCGGCTACTCCTCTTTCATCGCTCTCATTAAGCAAAAATATTTATTTTCTTCTTTATTTAAAAATAAATCTCATTTCTTTCTTTTAATTTCCTTCTATTGGAGACCAAAGATCATTGCCACTACTTGTTGGGAGTTCAAAACTAAACAACAAAGAAAAAAATAAACAAAATTTACCATTTACCAAACAAAAGATAGCAAAGAAAAACTGAGAATTCACAATTTTTTTCCTTTTAGATTCATTCAATTTGATCTCATGCTTCTTATTGCTCGGCTCAGCTGGTAAATATGTGATTTGGGTCTTTAAACTCCAATCCAGGGATTGAACTAGGTCTCTCTCTGTTGTGTGTGTTTGTTATGGTATTTTTGGCTCTACTTATGAAGAAATTGGTTAGGCTATAATGTGAGTTTGGTTGCCTTTTTGTAAGAGATCTTACGTTACTACTTAGTGTGTGATTGATCATTTATGGTTTTGTTGTTGTTGATGCCAAAAAGAAGATGTTAGATAGCATTGTCTTCTTTTTTACTCCAACGGGGTGAAAATGGTGCTGTGGTTTTGGATTTGGGGAGGATGGAACTTGACTTGGCTTTGCTATTGTAATCACATTTATCTAGTGCATGAACTCCTACCCATCCGGAGTTTGGTGGTCCGGAAAGTACCTTCTCATGGTTAGGTCAATAGATATACTAAAGTTATGTAAAGGGGCAAATATAGAGATACTGAAGTGGTATGGAGGAGGGAGTTGAAGTGATTCTCCCCTTTGTCTATCTCTCTATGTGTATGTCTGTATATATGTGTTTGAGTGCTTAAGCTTTTTGATATAAGTGTTGGAAGCCATCTGTCCTGAGTTCTGAGGTGGATCCAGCAGAAATGTGATTTTTCGAGCCTTGAGCCTTGTGAGATAAAATCTTTGCCTTTAAAATGAGACATCTGCCTATGAGATATGACCTCTAATTGTAAGTCCTTTCAAAGACAAAATCTTTAGACTTATAAGATGGCAATCTCATCGTTACGTTTGGAGAGATCTGAATCCTATGTAGCTTAAGGTGGTGGTCATCATTGCTTGTCCACGTGTTTAATTATATGCTCAATAGACTAATTGTTATAAATTAGAGCTTAACAAGTTGTAGTTTATCGTTTCTGTTAAATAAAAGTGCGAATTTTGTATGACTGTGATTTCAAAATAAACAAGCTTTATTTTTTGCAGTCCGAAAATTCCAACAGCTGCTCTTCTTTCAATTAATACGGTTACGTTAATCAAATCTACTTTCGATTGATCAGCAAATCTTTGCTTAAAGAACGTAGAAAACGAGTACTTGACAGTTCTTAGATTTGCCAAAAGAAAGAGACCTTCATAAAATATAATGGGAAGAAAAGATAAAGGAAAAAATTGCCGTTAGACCGGTTCGAACGTGAATCAAAGGTAAGACCAGTCCAATTCTTACAAAAGACAGTATAAGAGGTTCAACCCATTGAACCAATATGAACACACTGTTTTTTTTATGACTAGGTCTGGTTTTTAAAAACTAAGAGAAATTTACCTTTTAGCTTAAAAAAAAAGAGGCTAAATAGTGACTTGAACCTTTAATGGCTTAGAGCAAATGCTACCACATAACCACCAAGCTAACCATCTTCTTTGGAAATTAATTTTCATATTTAATATTTAACTCATAATTTATATATATATATAATGTTTTGGAGACTGACTTAAATTATATTGTTAAACTCTTACGTATGACTATTTGTTAATTTATTATGATTGATGCTTGATTTATTAGTTAATTTTATCAAATTTAGATTCATATTCAATGATAATTTTATATATTTTTATAGATTTTATATAATTAATAATATTATTATAATTATTATATATGTTTTTAATTATAAATTAAAAAATTAACTATTCGACCATTGACCCATTAGTTGAACCAATAAACAAATGATTTCGTGCCAATTAGGCTAGTTAGTAACATTTTTTGTCATAACGTAAGATACAGAAATCAAACAACATTCACACTAAAATCAAAATGATAACGAATAATAAAGAATTACTTTATATTGTTCCGCCAATAAAAAGAAAAAAGTCTTCTTAAAAATGGCAATAAAAAAATATAAATAACAAAAAAATGTTTTCAACGTTTTTAGTAATAAACATTAAAATTAAAACCATTTTCCTTTTATGAAATGAAAAAAAATGAAGAAAGGAAAACTGTTTCTCCACGTTTTGATGTTTTCTTAAATAATATGAATAGTGTTTTTAACTTTCCTTTATATGCACGTGTCAAGCAAACCCATAAAAACGCATTTGGATGGAACACACTATAATAGAAACAAATCAAAATCACTCAGACAGCTCCACTTTCAGACGTTCACTTGAAAACAACAACTACGACTAACTTTTTCGTTTCGTATTCATCTTCATATTATACTAACTTGTGAAAGGTAAAATTTCTCGCTCTCATCATTACTTTCTCCTCTGCTTAGATCTCTTTTGTATGTAATATTATATCGGCTTCACAGTGGATAGATCAACTTTTATCTGTTTGATAAATTTTGCTTGTTTTTTAAGCGAAGTTAGCGAACGGTGGAAAATGATAGAAATCAGGAATCAGTTTCGAAAAATTAAAACGATGTAGTTATGTAGATTTGGTAATGGTTACAACTGTTGCTTTATGATTATGCAGACTCACTCATGTTTCGTGGGGAGATGGTTTATTTTATCTGAGTAATTAATTGGGAATAATTAAGCTCACCCATTTCCGAACTATGAGCAGCCTTGACACCGGTAGGTTAAATTATGTTAAAGAATCATTTTGCTTGTTTGGGGCCTCTAGATTCATTTGGGGAAAAGCGTGTAGTTTTAGATTGTATTCTTGGGTGATTTTCCAATGAGAACAGGTTACTGGAGATCTAGGGTAAGTTTAGTTGTTGGAAATGTTTTCCGTTTTCGTTTAACAACATTTTGCACATTCTTAATACAATTTGAAAAATATATTTTTTACTTTTCTTGTTTTCAACATAATTTGGAAAATAACTTTTTTTTTTCCTCATCTATTAGGTTGAAAAGATGAAAAACAAAGAAGTTATGTTTTTCAAATTATGTTGAGAATGTGTAAATCTTTTAGGAAAGAGTTAAGGAAAATGGAAATAGAAAATGGAAAACATTTTTCACAACTAAACTCACTCTTGAGTTTTGAAAGATTTAAAAAATAAAACCTTTTTTTTCTGCTTTTTAATTTGTTTTTTATTTCGAACGTTAGAATTTTATTTCCAAAGCTTGAACTGGATATGCCCTATTTACGATTGTCATTCATTGATTTCTAAGCAACCAATTAGAGGGTGATGGTAATGTTTATAGATAATTCTGAAGTGTTCAAGTTGAAAATGTAGGTAAAATGGAGAGCTCGGGTGCAAATCAGCTTCCTGAAGTGGATTCCTTGCCAGATGGCTTTGTTGATAGCCCAACAGAACCTTTGGCTCCTCCTACCCCAACTTTGGAACAGGAAAAGCCACTTGGTGATTACAAGGAGGATAGCATTACTGACCTTGATCGCTCTAACGAATCTTTACATGATACGGGATCAAATGATTTTCAAACAAGCCAAGGTAGGGCAGAGAAGACTGAGAAACCAAGAACTTTTCCTGTTCCATTATCTGAGGGGGACAGTAATGATGTGGCAGTGGACTTGGTGCAAGTGCTTAATAATGTCTGCGTGGAGCAGAAAGAAGGCACACTAGGCATACCCGATTCAGCTAATCCTTTTGAGGCGTCAGCTGGGGTATCTAATTGCAGAAAAGGACAAATTCGACTGGAGCTTCAAAGCACGGAGAGATGTAATTTTCTTTTTTGCCTTGAAAGCAAAGGCCTTCATAATTTTTCTAATTTTTTTGCCCCCTTTTAATTTGTTCATCGATAGGAATCTTTTAAGAACTGTTTTATGCTGCCTATATTTCATAATGTATTGCATTAAAACTAGTCCATGTTGAACTTTGTTGTAGTTGTTTGCCCCATTTACTCATTAGCAGCTCATTGGTTGTTCCTTTTACAGCCAGTGAAGGAGGATCAGACACAAATACAACCCATTCGAAGGAAATATCTTCATCGGAAAACATGGATTTGCTGAAACCCAGAAAAGTAGTTAGTAATATCATAGTACTTTAAATCAGTTATCTTATATGACACAGAGAAACTTTTTGTCTTTTTTGATCTGCTTCACCTTTTCAACTCTAATTTGAGGATAATAGTTGCTTGAGTTCTGTAATTTTGTGCTTATTTATAAACTCTTTAAGCTCTGGACACCCAACATACTTGAGGTGATCTTGTAATGATTTCTGTTCATGTTTCAAATCTTCTGGTAAACCTTATTTCTCTCTTGCTTATGTCCTTGAGTATATCTTCAAGTGGTTATATCATTTTTGATGGGGGTGCAGCTAGCTAGTGGACTAGTTGTGTTTATATATGAGGAAAAAAAATTTATTTCTGCTTTTTTTCCCCTATTTGGAGCACAATTTTTTTCTGAATGACTATCTATGTAGTGATTCAGTCAAAATTACTCAGGAAAACAATCTTTGTAGTGCTTCTTGATCTGCTGTTGAACTGTTGCAATTCATTTAAGCCCCATTTTGTGTTGTGTCCTTGTCTGATTTGGTCATGTGTCCTTTTTGGAAAATTTTCAAGAATATGCCTGTGTTATTAAGGTTCAGTTTATTTTATATCTAAATGTCAGATGTAATCCATTGTTCTTGACTTGGACTATTATTGCCCTCAGGAAACCTGTGAAACCAAACATAAGAGTGCAAAACACTCCTTCAAATCAGAAAAGGACTTTCTGGAGTTTACTTTGAAGTATCAACAAGTTATTGCTGAAAGAGATTCAGGTAAGTCGAAATGCCATTTAAGATAACCAAAGGCAACTTTCATGTTATTTGGTGTATTAATGGTTACATTACACCTGAAATCCTTTGAAATTTTGTCTGTTCATCTGCCAAATATGGTTCATTTTACCCGGAAGTTTTATCAATTTTGTTGCTAAGTACAATCCTGTAAATGGTTTTGAAGGGTATTTTATTGTTTAAATAACATTGTATGTGGACTACAGTTGGTTCCCTGCATAAGGTTGTTGTCTACTGTTTATGAAAAATGGCTTCAAATCCGTTATCTTTTAAATTATGAACATGTCTTTAGGAATGAGAGAGGGATTGGTCAGTTGTGTTTCTATTCAACATGAGTGAAGATAACTGTTACCTACTTTGCTCGGACTCACCATTTTTGGTGACACCGGTGTCGACACGACACGGGTAAGGGTATGGGATCGTGTCAGATCCTCCTGCATTTCAGACACGTCTGACTACGCACTGGAGATGAGAGAGAAAGATCGTTGCTTGCAAGGAGAGAATTTTTCGCTGGTGAGGAGAGATTTTTTGCTGGCGAGGAGAGAGAGAGGTTGTCGCTGATTGGGGAGAGAGAAAGACTGTCACGGGACTGAAGAGTGAAGAGAGAAAGGTAAAGCCAGAAAAAAAAAAAAATAGCAAATACAAAAGAAAACAAAAATCTGCGAAGAGAGATGAAGGATGAGGTCTGTTGCAAATGACAGAGAGCTAGAGAGGCAGGGATTAGAGTTTGGGGAAGGAGGAGGAGATATTTTAACAGCTTTAAAAGGCTAAAGCACACCATTTGGGGCTAGAGCTACTCACATATGCGGGCTGGGCTTGAGTAGCATCTGGCTCTGGCCTCCTCTTCGAAGATAGGCCCAATCCTTAAAACTTGGACTCAGTCAAATATGAAGAAAATAGGCCCAAAATTAATTTGAAAATGATTTCTGCCCAAATGACTTAGAAATACTTTTAAGTCCAGATTCAAATCCCTTTTCCCTTTTAAAAGAAATTAGACCCAAGCCCGAAATTAATTTATTCTTCCCTTTACTTAAAGAAAACAAGTTTTGGAAAAACTCAAATCTCCTTTTTCTATTTAAAACAAAGTAATTGGTAGCATCTGGCCTCCACTTTGATGATTTCAAAATGTTCTAAGCAAAAAAAATATCTTAGCATTAATATATATCTAATGAAACCTCATACGTGTATCTACTTTTTCAACCCTTTTAGGCCATATCCCCGAGTCTTAGACCTAGGAAATTGGTGAGTCGGACACTTAGACACATACCTGCATCAGGCATATATTGACTGTTGCTATGATCTGTCCTAGATGAGAATACAATCCTATTGTTTTGATATTGGTGTTGAAGTGGCTGCACAAGAAGATGGCTATTCTTAAGAAGTTTACAGGAGACTCCCAATCGGCATGAAATGAAAGACTTTTTTAAGTAAAATTGTATTAACAAGCATACCTAGATAATATGATTATGTGATATATACATCTGTACATACACAAACACACAATATTGAAGAGAGATTTTAATTCTCAATCCACATAAATGTTGGCATATGATATAGGTAGTGTGCATGAGTAGAAAGGATTGCTATTTGGCTGTTTCCATATGAGGACTTGAAATGAGATGTTCTAAAGACAATAATACTTGATATCAGTTAATATATTGACATATAATATAATATTTGTGTTTTCCTTCAGCAACACTGAAGATAGTTTAATCTTTATGTTCTTCTTTTTTCTTATTGTAGCAATTGTTGTTCGTGATAAGCTTGAGTCATTGTGTAGGGAGTTACAACGTCAAAACAAAGTGTTAATGGTACGCTTTCCTTTACATGCTATATATGCTTTAATTGAATGTCTTGTAGAGTAAAGATTTGTTGTAGATGAGTTTTATTCTAAATAGTTTTTTTGATTTAGTTTATGAGTTGTGGATTGATCTGGCAAGTGGCAACTTATTTCTTCATCACAATTTGTTACCTCATCATCTTTCCTCGTTGTCAAGATGGATCTATTACCAAGCCAGTTGCAGAAACATAAGTTTGCTGTTGTTACTGAAGTTGAGGCATACCATTTGTTTATATGACTCAGAAGCTCATATACGACCTAATTATCCCTCAATCATGTCCTTGGTAAGCTAAATTAACCAGCTCCAGGGCAAAGTGTTTTCAGTTTAAAAAGTTGAAGTACTTCAACTACCTACTAGGATCCAACTATAATATCTTACTGAATCTCTAGCCTGCGGATTTTGGCTTTTAGAGCTTGATTGGGCATGTCTTTGAAGTTGAAGGCATTTACTAAATTTCTCATATTTTCTGCTGGGCTCTTTTTTGGACCTCATTTTAATCTGCAATGTACAAGCTATGTAGACTAATAGGGAACCTTTTCATATGCTTTCACAAGTGATTAAGAATTAGGAGGTGTATGAACCATCATTAGATTGCTATCATCTCAAATCGGCTTATATTCACATATCACCTCATCCCATGTCTGAAAAGAAATATGACATATGGACCTAAGTATATAATTCATCATTTATCTTGTTGGTCATCCTTGCCTTGGCAAATTCTTATGGTGTCTGATGCAACTATGTACGGCTCAATGAGACTATTGGATGCCTGCTTCCAAAGGCTCTTCGTTTTATAGGCACTTGCGTTTAATGAGACTGTATAAGGTTATTGCATTGGAAGTCATTCAAATTGATTGAAATAATTACAATGACACTTACATGATGTGAGAAATTTTTTACGAATTATCTGGATCTTCAATTGTTGGCTGATCTTACACTTAAATTCATTTGACGGCGATACTGATGGCTCACTCGTAATATTACAGGATGAATGCAAACGGGTATCAACAGAGGGGCAAAACTTGAGATTAGATTTATCAGCCAAGTTCCAAGATGCAATCAAGGTCGATTGAATTTTCCTATTCCATTTAGAATCCATGCCTTCATCTTGAAATCATGGAGGAGTGGTTATACTTGCATTCAACATAGTTTCTATTAATTTTTATACTAAAATGTGTCTCTTCTCCTTGATTCTGTTATGTGAAAAGGTTCTTTTCTCTTAGCTTAGGTGTTATTGACATACCAATTTGAATGAATCTTTTAAACCTCATCCAACTTGACAAAACATCAATAACATAATTGCATGTGTTTATGCTTGTCGTTGTCGTTTGTTTTTAGCATTATGCAAATCTTGAATATCAGACATTTATGATTGCTTATGCTAATGTTCCTCAATTTCCTGGTAAAGTTTTGAAAGTTTTTATTCAAATATTTATAATTTTAATTTCCCCACCTTTGTTTTTACATGTTTTATATTTTCTGGTATTATTTTCTTCTGTTATAGGATGTGAGCATCAAGCTAGAAGAGCAAAAGGATGATTGTCTTTCTCAGCTTAAGGAAAATGAGATGTAAGATTCAAGAAATTCAAATTCATTTTTTATTCTTTTTTGTCTTGTCCACAGTGTGATCACATCAATATATTGTGAATTTGTGGTATAAATTTTATTGGAAAAATTGCACCAAAGGTCCATGAACTTTGTATTCACTGCATTTAGGTCTCTAAATTACGAATTTGGTGTCAAAGGTTTTCAAACTTTCAGTTGATCCAGAATAGGGTACTTATTATTTTAGGATTTTTATATTTTTGGGCTTATTTTGTAATTATGCTTCTCTTGGGAATAAAGTAGTAGTATTTTAGGAAATCTAGGTTTAGGCAGTTAGATATTTATTAGGATTTGATTTACTTTTCTTTTTAAATTATGTTTGGTGCCCATATAAGATCACCTCTATTAGGGTTTTAATTAGACATTGATTATTGATTATTTCTCCCATCCCTAGTTCTTCACCTTCTCTTGCCCCCTATTTCCTCTTATTTCTCCTCCTCTTTGTTATTCTTCTCCCTTATCTCTATTATTCTTCTCCCCAGTCCCGTTATTTTTTCTCCCTTGGTTACTTGCCTTCATCATCAGTAATGTTATCCTCTTCATCAATTTGATGCTTATTTTTTCACTTTGAGATTGTTGAATGCACCAAAACAGGGTTCCAATAAACTTTAGGAACTATTTGGAGGTCATGCAATAATTTCTGTGAATTCTCCACTAACGTGCTAATTTTTGTGGGTTTAAAGTTTTTAACAGTAAAAAAAAAGAATAATATTTACAATATTAAAAAAAAAAACTCTTAGATTTTTGAATGTGTACAAAAAATCATGATCAAATTCCTTGTATTGTTAAGTTTGTAAGACAATTTCGTTGATGTATAATACTTAAAAGGATTACACTGTAACCAATTGAAAGTTTGAGGATATCCGATGCCAAGTTTGTAGTTTAGGACAAGTGCTAGGTGCCCATAGTTTAAGCCGGTGCAATTTTTTCAATTTTATATTACTACATTATATGCCTTTGAGCTGGAGTTAAAGTGAACATAAATCTTTGGAACTGTTTGAATCATATCTTGGAATTGTGTGACAGTAGTTAATATCATATACTATGTGTCATTATACTATATTATATACTCCATCCGTCCCACAAAGATTGTCACATATTCTTAAAATAGATGTACCGAAATAATTTTCCACTTTCTAAAAGTGGAACATAAAATACCGTTACTTTCCAAAAAACTCTTACGAGGGACACATGAAATAGAATATTTGAACTGTTATGTGTGCTCTTTCTTTACTCATGGTCCACAATAATTGATATCTAAAGGGTACTTAATGAAAGGAAATGCTTGCCTTAATATTTGTGCATAAGGGAAGGTGACAATCTTTGTGGGATGGAGGGAGTAATTGTGAAACGTTCATACTTAGTTAGTTAGCTAATATTACATCATTTACACGCATAATGTAAATGTCTAAAGCAGTTGAAACTTCAACTGCCCCATTGGATCATAAACCACATACTGTATTGCATTTTTTAAAAAATATGTGATAACTTTTACCTGGATGTAATGTGATAATGGTTTCTGAAAATTGTGTACTTTGGCTTTTGCTTTCAGAATACTACAGCTTATCTCTTAATTATGGGTTGTAATGTGCTGTCTGGCTATAAGTAGTTTACCATTAACAGAAAGTTTATTAGTAAGATACTCATAAATGAGAAAAATATAAGCAATGAAGTTAATGGTATTTTTTGTCTGCTTTCTGTCATACAAAGTAAATCACTGCAAAGCAATATCTCTAAAAGCCTCATCTGTTCAAGAAAACTACTTAAAACCTGTTTTACGCTTTTACTGAGAAAAATATAAGCAGTGCATTTATTAATTGTATTTTTTGTCTGCTTTGTGTCATAAAAAATAAATCAATGCAAAGTAATCACTCTAAAAGCCTCATTTGTTCAAGAAAACTACTTAAAACTTGTTTTACACTTCTACTGCATTTCTTTTTTTTTTTCATAGAACTTAACCTAACAGTCAATACCCTTAATTTTTGGTTTAAAAGGAAATTTTTTGTAAATGATGTAGATCTCATAGAATTTCTGGAGTTAATGTAGATAGGCTTTATTTTTTGGGTTGCACCCCCTTGGAGCCTTTTAATACAATTTTACTTGTAAAAAAAAAATGTCAGCTTAATCATTGACTATTTGCTCCCTAGGAATGCTTCTCAGCAATAATTTAAGGTACTCTAGTTTTTCCTCATTTTAATCCAGTGTGGCTTCCCCTCCAATGACATACCTGGGATAAGTGATCATGGTTCACTAAGACAGTTATGCATAAAAATTTCTTCCTATAGTAAAGGGAAACATTCAATTAATATGTGCAGTCCTTTGTTCTTGAATGTGTATTCAACTCCCTTTTCTGACTCATTACCTCTCTTCACTGGCCTTTACATCGTAATTTTCACAACAGTGGCTGGCGTTCTGATTGTTTTCCCGAACCTTGTTTTGAGAAGTTCTTTTGCTACTGGTAGCCATTTGAAAAAAGATTCTAAAATCCATTATTCGGATTTCAGAGGTGAATTCAAGCAGTTCGGCTTATCTTTGCTCAAACCTTGTTTGGAACTACTTTCTTGGCACGGACTCACTGAAAAATCTCAAAATACCTTTTTCAGCCCCAATATTGCACTTTCTCTTCTTGGACCGTTGAAAGTTGTTTTTTATTAAAGATTTTATGAGTTTTTATGTTGTGGGGCGCTGAAGGATGATGGTGGTTAGGAATAACTGTAAAGAAATATATTACTCCATATAACTTGGTATGAAATGGTGTAACTGACAAAGATAAATCAACAGTGAACCTTGCTGATCAGTATAATTCAACATATTTTTATCAATTATTTGCCTAGAAGAAAAAACAAAAAGCCCGCGTCTTTATAATTGCAGCCTTTTATTCAACATTTTGTGTTTCTTTATCCCTAGGTTAAGAAATAAATTGAAGCAACTGGCTGATCAGTATGCTCTGTCTGAACAGCAACATGCACAGAAGGTATCATTTGGTCTTTACTGTTGAGGTTGTTTACTAAAATGTTTATTTTTTAATCTATAATGGACTGTAAACATTTCTTTGTGGCTTGGAATTTGAGTGCACAGTTAAAGCAGAAAACACTGGAACTACAGCTTGCTGATTTGAAAATTAAGCAACATGAGGAAAAAATGATCCAGGAACAATCCCAGATGAAATTATATGCAGAACAGGTGTCGCAGTTGTTGGCGACTGAAAAGAGTTTGCGGTTGCAGTTGACAGCTGATGGTGAAAAATTCCAACAATTTCAGGTCAACATCGTTCCATGTTTTATATATCAGCTTAAAATTTTATTGGGAAACTGTTTTATCTCTATTTGGTGTTCAATTACATAAAAAGTGGTAGTTAAGGATGTCATAAATTGTTAGGTTTGCATGTGAGAAGCATCAACTACTAGGTTTTGAGTGTCATCTCATGTGCATTAAAATAATATGAAGGTTGGTTGCTGTCAGAGAATTTGCTTATGCTGGTTTAATAAGCAACTATTCATGCTCACCTTTTGGAAAAGTTTTACCTGTTTAACTTTCATGTCTATTTTCACTTTCTGATTTGAGAAGTCCCATATACATGTTATGCAATCAGTATGTGAATCTGTCTCATTATCTTTGCCAGAAGTAAAATGTTGACTGATTTTGCAGGATGCTTTATTAAAGAGCAATGAGGTGTTTGAAACATTCAAGCAAGAAATTGAGAAGGTTGCTTTTCCATATTGCTTTATGTTTTAGCGAAACTTGTATGATGTGTTCTATTCAAGTAATCCAACAGTTTACTTGTTATGTTTGTAAAAACTAGATGTCAAAATCTATCAAGGAATTCAAGAAGGAGAATGCATTCCTGAAGAGCAAAAGCGAGAAATCAGATGTTACTCTCATAGAACTTGTTGAGGAGGTAAAGTCGACCCACAAATTATGTTTACATTTTTTTAAATATTTCCTAACAAGCAGTAAATATTAAATTCACAATCCACTCCACCCTTTCAGATGCCTTAACTATCATTCTAGAATGATTTTGGTTGAATTCATAAGCTTTTCCTCTAACTTAGGTAGCATTTTCAGTTTTCTATTTTCAATTAATTTGTTCTTCTTTTGTTTTTTCAAAATCCTAAAAACAAAAACATGTTTGGCAACAAAATTTGTCAACTGTATCAAAGCAAAATTGTTTGTTTTCAGTCAAAGCCCATCAATCTTTGACTGTAACAAATTGTCTTCTTTCTGCTGATCTCATACAAGATTTGACTTTTTTCCTTGATTGGGGCTTACCTAAAGCCTCTCACGGGCATGGTTGTTAATATTAAATCATATCACTCTTTAAATTCAACATTGTCATCATAACATTTGCTCATATTGAAGTTGTCTTTCGTGTCACCCAACACCCAAAGCCCATAATGGCTTTTTTCAGTCTGCCGTATTGGTGGTTGCTGATATTGGCATCACAGTACTGGTGATATTTCAAAGCCAGGGTATGCATATATTTTACAGTCGTCTGTTTCTGTCCATTTTTGTATTTACTATAGCTGGCTCTTTAATGTGCTATCCTATGATAACAGCCAAATAATTCAAATGGTTTAGTCTTAGCATGGTTGTATCTGGAGATCTGATCTGTGTTCCCTCACTGGCTGTGCTGCCATTAGGTTTCTAGCTTGTCAAATTACTTGGCTGTTTGCTGCTTGTGGCAAATCAACTATGTTCTATTTTAAAAATAGCTCGTAAATTTGTAGATTAAAAGGTTGACTTCTGCCAAGAGTGCACGACTAAGATTTGTATTGTATACTAGGATTTCTTAGATTTTATTTTTCCGCTTGTAAGAAATCTTTTCTAATATTGGTTTGTAACAGCCAGTGCACCACATGGAATACCACGGTGACTGCTTCTTGATTCCTGGGGAAACCATTTAGCACTAAATTGATTTACCTTATAATTCGAATTAAAATATGCTTTTCATTACCGAAAATATATAGCACTAATGTTCTTTCTTTGTCCAAGCAGCGTGAGCGATTAAAGAAGCAATTGGAGAAAACGAAGAACCAGAAAGAAAAGCTTGAATCGTTGTGCCGATCACTTCAGGCAGAAAGAAGACAGAATTCCATTGGGAGCAATAGCTCTGATTCAGTTTCAGTATGAACAAAATAGATCTAATCCCAGTAATGAATCTTGCAAAGTATTTTGTAACTACCGTTTGAAATTATGTAGCATGCTATATCAAGATAGTCCCAGAAAATCAAAGAATCTCAGCGTAACAATATGATCTCTCTCTCCCTGCAATTATCGGATTATTGAGAATTTAAGTTATATAATCACTTTTGCTTTCCTGGTATGTGGAACAATTATGTTGGTTCTTGTATTACTTGTTAATTTTCTTTTTCTTATTTCTATGTAACAGTCATCAACTCCTTCCTGCTCTGCATAACCAAATGGCAAAACAATGTGGAAACCGTGCCTAAATCAGGATCAAAAGGTCACTTTTTTCAATCTGATGTTGTATGTATTTATTAGGCTGTTTTTCAAATTTTCACATGCATTGAAAGTGAAAGGTTGGAAAGAAAAGTAAGAACATAATTCTGTCAATATGAGCCATATGAGAGAATTGGAGCATGAAAAGTAAAAGAAGTTAGATTTTTTTAATTCTTTCTACTGTTCCTCCATTTTACTAAATAGATTATAATTTCCTTTTCCCTTAACATTTTTATGCTCTATTTTTTTTTTCTTTTCAATAAAATCAATTTAAATAAATTGAAAAATATATATTTGTAATGGATTCAATTCAATTTTTATGTTTAAAATAAATAAAATTGAATCTAATATTTAGATTTTAAATTTTATTGAAGATTTTTGTCATTTTTGTTCAACTACATAATATAGAACTTTGGTGAACATAATTTTTTCTAATTATTTTGTGAAATTCATTTACAAATTTTATTAATTTTGATAGGATTCATAACAATTTAACTTAATTTCATAGTGAATTCATTTACAAATTAATTTTGTTGCATTTGGTAGTAAAATTAAGGTTTAGAATTGAAATTGAAGTAAAATCATATTAAAATTGTTAAAAAATATCATTTCCACCTTATTTTAATTTTAAACTTCAAAGTCATACCATCAAACTTAATACGCATTGAGTTACAAATGAATTCATAAAATCTTTAAAATTTATTTATTTCAAACAAACTCTAATCTCTTATAAAAAAATAATAAAATAAAAACTTCATTTAAAACTTGATAGACTATTGCAAAGAATAAGCCAACTCAAAAAGCAAAATACGTACAGTAAATCCAAGATGCTTGAACATAAAACTTTCTCTGAACTCTTTTTTTTTCATTTTTTCTATATTCTGCCAATCTTCAGAAGGAAAATGATTTACGTAGCTAATGTGGTTCTGGGACCCTCACTTTTTTATGGCACAAAATGCAGCCATGCTTTATGGCTTTGTGATATGAATTGTTTCTGCCGGACATTTGCTTTATGGTGGGGCCGCAGACCTTTTGGACTTGGCAGGAGACAATGGCAAGTTTTCAACGGCGAGACTGTGGCCGGGTCAGCACTTGTGGAGGGGCCAGCTTGGTCTTCATGCCATGAGTGTTGCCGGGCTTTACTTTTCCTCTCCTATAATTGTTAGGCTATGTGGGAGCTTGATAGGTTTTTTTTATCCAAAATACTGTTTAGTATTTATTTTATTTTAACCCAAAAATATAAGGGTTTCATCTTATTCATTATGTAAGGGAGTGAGTCGTTTTTTTTATAAATACTGTGAGGGGTGTATAGGGGTAAGACCTCCTTGTATTATTCTTCAAGACATAATGAAATCGCTGCAACTCCGTGGACGTAACTCGAGTTTGGGTGAACCATGTAAATCTGTGTGCTGTGTGTTTGTCTTTGATTTATTTCTATTTTCTTCTCTATATTTGCATCTCAATATCCGTAGGGATAGGGTAGTTTAACCCTAACAATTGGTATCAGAGCTATCGGTTTTTTGAGTGGGAGCGATGGCCAGAGAAAAAGGAAAGGCGACAGGAATCGAGAAATTCGATGGCACAGATTTTGGGTATTGGAGGATGCAAATCGAGGATTATCTCTATGGAAAGAAATTACATTTGCCTCTGTTAGGGGCAAAGCCAGAAAATATGAAAGAAGATGAATGGAATCTTCTTGATGGACAGGTACTGGGAGTTATTCGATTAACTCTATCAAGATTGATTGCGCACAATGTTATGAAGGAGAAGACCACCAAGGATATGATGGCGGCTTTGTCCGGTATGTATAAAAAACCATCGGCTAACAACAAAGTGCATCTGATGAAAAAGTTATTCAATTTGAAGATGGCAGAAAGTACCCCTGTTGCACAGCATCTGAATGAGTTCAATACAATTATTAATCAATTGTCCTCTGTTGAGATTCATTTTGACGATGAGATCCGTGCTTTAATTGTTTTGGCTTCTTTGCCAAACAGTTGGGAAACCATGAGAATGGCGGTGAGTAATTATGCAGGGAAGAATAAACTCAAATATGAAGATATTTGGGATTTGATTTTAAGTGAGGAGGTTCGCAGGAGAGATGCGGGTGAAACCTCGGGTTTCGATTCCGGTTCCGCTTTAAATCTTGAGACAAAAGGTAGAGCACAGGATAGAAATTCCAATCGAAGTAGATCAAAATCCAGAAGAAGAGGTAGGAGTAAATCCAGATCTAGACGACAACTGGAATGTTGGAATTGTGGCAAGGCTGGCCACTTTAAGAAAAATTGTAGAGAACCGCAGAAGAAAAGGAATGAGAACAATGCTGCAAATGTTGTGATAGAAGAACTACAAGATGCCCTATTAATTTCTGTTGACAGTCTCATTGACTCTTGGGTTTTAGACTTAGGAGCTTCTTTCCATACCACTGCACACCGAGAAATCATGGAGCACCATGTGACAAGTGATTTTGGGAAGGTATATTTGGCTGATGGAGAAGCCCTGGATATTGTGGGTATGGGAAACGTTCACATTAAATTGGCGAATGGGTCTGTGTGGTTGATATAGAAAGTGCAACATGTTCCAAAATTGATGAGGAACTTGATCTCTATAAGACAGCTTGATGCTGAAGATCACACGGTGACATTTGGGACTTGTACTTGAAAAATTACAAAGGGAGCCATGGTAGTGGCTCGTAGAACAAAAACGGGTACTCTGTACATGACCTCAAGTGTGAGAGATACTACTGCAGTGGTTGATGCAAAAGTTGATACAAACTATGGTACCGCAGGCTTGGTCACATGAGCGAAAAAAGGGATGAAAGTGATGTTGTCTAAAGGGAAACTGCCAGAGTTGAAATCCCTTAGACTTTGATTTATGTGAGAGCTGCATTCTTGGGAAACAGAGAAATGTCAGTTTCTTGAAATGAGGCAGAACTCCAAAGTCTGAAAAATTGGAGTTGGTACACACAAATTTGTGGGGAGCTTCCCCGGTTGCATCTCTTGGAGGTTCGCGGTATTATATCACATTTATTGATGACTTAAGTAGGAAGGTATGGGTTTATTTTCTGAAAAATAAATATGAGGTATTTGAGACTTTTAATAAATGGAAGGCCATGGTTGAGATTGAAACAGGTTTGAAGGTAAAATGTTTGAGGTCTGATAATGGTGGAGAGTACATAGATGGGGGGTTTAGATAATTTTGTGATGCTAATGGGATTAGAATGGAGAAGACTATTCTCGGGTCACCACAGCAGAATAGCGTGGCTGAGCGCATGTACAGGACCCTCAATGAGCATGCTAGAAGTATGAGGTTGCATGCTGGGTTGCCAGAAACTTTTTGGGCCGATGCAGTTAGCACAGCAGCTCAATTGATAAATCGAGGACCGTCAGTTCCTTTGGATTGCAGGATACCTGAAGAGGTATTGAGTGGAAATGAGGTAAACCTTTCTTACTTAAAAGTTTTTGGCTGTTTATCTTATGTTCATATTGACTCTGATGCTTGCAGTAAACTAGATGCTAAATCCAGAAAATGTTTCTTTATTGGCTATGGTGATGAAGCTTTTGGTTATCGGTTTTGGGATAATCAAAATCGAAAAATCATCAGGAGTAGAAATGTGATTTTTAATGAACAGGTTATATACAAAGACAGGTCAAGTAGAGAATCTGTTGTTACAGGGCCAGAACCAAAGAAGTCTGAGTTTGTTGACTTGGATGAATTTTCTGAGAGCACAGTGCATAGTAAGATTCAGGAAAATGATAAGAATACAGACCCACAGAAAGAACAGTGTACGCCCATAAGTGCTATCTGAAGGTCTTCTAGGAACATTAGACCTCCACAACGGTTTTCACCATCCTTGTTCTATATTTTGTTGACTGACAGTGGTGAGCTAGAATGTTATGATGAAGCTTTGCAGGTTAAAAATTCTAGCAAGTGGGAGTTGGCCATGAAGGATGAGATGGACTCACTGATGACGAATCAGACATGGGAACTAACTGAATTGCCAGAAGGGAATAAAGCTTTACATAACAAATGGGTGTATAAAATAAAATAAGAGCATGATGGTAGCAACGCTACAAGGCCAGATTGATTGTGAAGGGTTTCATCAGAAAGAAGGTGTTGATTACACAGATATTTTCTCTCTAGTTGTGAAGCTAACAATAATCAGGCTAGTACTGGGAATTGTGGCTGCAGAGAACCTACATCTTGAGCAGTTAGATGTGAAGATAGTATTCCTTCATGGTGATTTGGAGGAGGATATTTATATGCATCAGCCACAAGGATTTGCAGTGTAGGGAAAGGAAAATCAGGTTTACAAACTGAGAAAGAGTTTGTATATGTTGAAACAAGCTCCAAGACAATGATACAAGAAGTTTGACAGCTTTATGTGTAGCACCGGATTCACGAGGTGCCAGGCAGACCATTGTTGCTATGTTAAGAGTTTTGACAACTCTTATATCCTATTACTGTTGTATGTGGATGATATGCTCGTTGCAGGGTCTAACATTGAGGAGATTAATAATCTCAAGAGGTAGTTGTCAAAATAGTTTGCAATGAAGGATTTGGGTGCTGCAAAACAAATCATTCGTATGAAAATCATCAGAGACAGAGTCAGTGGGACTTTGAAACTTTCACAGACAGAGTATGTGAAGAAGGTTCTTAGTCGATTTAGCATGGATAGTGCTAAACCGGTGAGCACACCTTTGACTAGTCATTTCAAACTATCTAAGGATCAGTCACCAAAGACAGAGCATGAGCAGGACTACATGAGTAAGGTTCCCTATGCCTCAGCTATTGGAAGTCTTATGTACGCCATGGTCTGCACAAGACCGGATATTGCACATGCAGTGAGAGCAGTGAGTAGGTACATGAGTAATCCAGGAAAACAACATTGGGAGGCAATCAAATAGATCCTGAGGTATTTGAAAGGCACTTCAGATACATCTCTGTGCTTCACAATGGCAGGTTTAAAACTGCAGGGTTTTGTGGATGTGGATTTAGCTGGTGATGTTGATAGCAGGAAGAGTACTATAGAGATTGTGTATACTCTGGGTGGTACAACTGTAAGTTGGGCTTCTAAGTTGCAGAAGGTCGTTGCTCTCTCTACTACAGAAGCTGAGTATATAGCCATAACTGAAACTAGGAAGAAATGGTTTGGTTACAGGGTTTCTTGGATGAGCTGGGTAAGAAGAATGATAGGGGTACTCTACACAGTGATAGTCAGAGTGCTATTTTTCTTGCTAAGAATCCGGTATTTCATTCCAGGACGAAGCATATACAGTTGAGATATCACTTTATTCGCTCTCTTCTCGACAGTTAACAGTTGGTACTGGAGAAGATTCGTGGAACTGAGAATCCAGCAGATATGTTGACTAAGGGTGTCACTATTGAGAAATTGAAGTTGTGCTCAACTTCAGTTGGTCTTCAAGCTTGAAGACAGGTGAATGAGTTGTGGTGATGGTTGCTTTGTTTGAAGGCATGTGGTGCTTAGTGTTGGTGATTGGACCAGTCTCCAAGTGGGAGATTGTTAGGCTATGTGTGGAGCCTGGTGGGATTTTTTTTGTCCAATCTGGTGTTTTCAGCACTGTTTGGTATCTGTTTTATTTTAACCCGGAAATATAAGGGTTTCATCTTATTCTTCATGTAAGGGAGTGAGTTGTCTTTTTTGTGAATACTATAAGGGGTATCTAGGGGTGAAACCTCTTTGTATTGTTCTTCAAGACATAGTGAAATCGCTGCAACTCCGTGGACGTGACCCGAGTTTGGGTGAACCACGTAAATCTGTGTGCTGTGTGTTTGCCTTTGATTTATTTCTATTTTCTTCTCTATATTCGAATCTCAAGATCTGTAGGGATATGGTAGTTTAACCCTAACAATAATTTGGAGAGGTTTAGAGCAATTGAAATAAAAAGTAAGAGGTAAAGAGCAAACATGTATTTCAGTTCGAGGAGTTGAGTGGCATGCTTCTCCTTATGGAGAAGCTAAATGTTTGGGGTTTAAGTCTAGTCTTGTAAGTGCAAGTGTTTGACTGTGAGCAATTAAGTGTAATTGTTATGGTGAGGAATAGAGAAAAAAAAAGTGTGAGCCTGTGAAAGATTAATAAGAGCTATAGGGTGTGGCCCGTGTTTTCAAATACTTAGCAGCAAGTCTGGGTGTATTTGGAAATTGAATTTGAGTGCTTTAGGTATTTTAATCATTATTGTAATCTCTCAATTTCATAGTGGAATATTTTTCTGGTGTGTGTTCGTGGAGTAAACTTGTGCCGAATCACGTAAATTTCTTGTCTTCTGTATGCTTTGTTTCTTGTTGTTTGTTTTGATTGCTCATTTAATTTTACAATCTCGTGATCGTAATTGGCAATTATCATCTCTAGTAGTGTTTTTCACAACAACTAATCTCGATTAGTTTGAGACGAAAGTTAAGTTGAATTGTGATACTCTAAAATAAAAATTTTAAAAAAATACTAACAACGTACCTTGACAGGAAGAAACGGGAAAAAATCATGTAGCTTACTACAATTAGATTGAGACTAAAATTCAATTGAGTTCTAGTACTATATTTTTTCATAGTAAAATAATAATAATAATAATTACTATTTCAACATGCACGATGTGCTTGTTGATTTGTTATTCTATCAACTTAAAAAACTTAACATCTCAACACTCACATAACTGATGTTGATTTGTTTTCCTATGAGATTACATGAACATATCATCTCAACACGTGAATGACTTTTTCTATGTGATTAAATATTTTAGCATCTCAACACGTGCTATATCTATGTTAATATGTTATTCTATGTGATAACATAAACAAAATTATATTCTCCCTAACCTGCAAAGAAACCCAAGAGAAGATAAGAACAATCAAAACAAAATCATCAAAAGAATAAAAATAATTAAAGTGATTTACCAAGAAATATAAACAGAAAATGAAACCGAATAAGAGGACTATATCAGTGTTTTCATAGACGAGGGCGTTGGGGGAGGCGTTTTGCCTCAATGAGGCTAGGCGTAAGCCCCGAGGCGTAAGCCTTTTGAAACATTGGGGCGTTTTGAATAAAATAATATTAATTAAATTATAAAAATACTAAAAAATTGAAATAATATAAATAAATAAATTATCAATAAACTTTACTAACTTAAGACCTATGAATAAATATTTATCAAAATATTTTTACACAAATATCAAATAATTTGATGAGCAAGATTGTTAAATGTGAGCATATAGTGTGATAATTATAATATTAATTATAATTAATCCGGGTAAGTCTTTTGAATCTTTTGAGGTATTTCAAAATTTTAATAAAATAATATTAATTAATTAGAATAATAAAATTATTTTAATTTTAATTTTAATTCATTTTTATCAAAGTTTAATACTTTGCTAACTCTCTATAGTGTGATAATTATAATTTTATAAATATTAATATATATTTATATATAAATTATATGAAATATAACTTATATTTTTATATTGTTGTAATTTGTAAATGATTAATTAAATTGTTTGTAATTATTATTAATACAGATAATATGTATTATATATTTATGAAGTGTAAAAATGACATTATAGCTGTGTTAGCTTATTGGTTAAGATTTGGGATGCTTTAGGTCATGGGTTTATGTGCTGATTTCATTTAACGTAAAACGACGTCGTTTTGCGTCCGCCCTAACAAATACACCCCTGGGCTTTTTGGTCCGATTTCGCCCGTGGGCGCGCCCCAGGCCCGTTTTTAAAAACACTGGACTATATAGAATAAAACAGAATGAGATAGTCGAAGGAACTTGAAATTACTGACGATGATTAATTAAAATGGAATAAAGAGAGAGACAGAGAATAAGAGAGAATGAAAGTTAGTTGAAGATGTTAGAAATTAGGGGAGTAGTGGAGTTAACCTTATATAGGATATTAGGAGAGAAAAATATATATAGTTGGAATAAATTGAGTTACATATTTAAAATTGTTTAAATATCTAAATTATATATTTAAATTAGGGTTTCTTAGACATTTTGAGTTGTGAACATTAATTAGAGTTTCTAACTTAATAATAATAATAATAACAAACAACCGTGGAAAGAAAGCTAAATTACTCTTAAAATTTTAATAGCGCGCTTGAAATAAATGAAATCTACAAATTTATAGAACTCATTTTCAATTGCATGGTTTTATATGTCTAGAAGATTAATAAATTTTAAAATTAATATATTAAATAATTAAATAAACTTATAATAAATTTTATTAAAATTAATAAAATTAACCTCATACTTCATTTTATTCCAAACGATCGATAAAAATCTTAATACTCCATTTTTTTTCTCAGCAGTCCTGTGATCAGCTATAGGTATTCATGTTCTGCCTCTGGATAGCTTTAAGCCCACAAACAAACGGATCTGATCCCAGGTAGGGGCAAGGCCAGCGCACCCATGTGGCGCCCTTCTTCTCTAAACAAGCCCACATTAACTTCACCTGTTACAGAAGTTTGTTACACAGAAACCAGAACTCCAAAAAACCTTTTCTCTCTTCTTTTTTCACTATTCCCATTCTCTCTCTAATAATAACAACGGCAACGCTAATAATAGTCATTTGGAGACGAGCCAAGCAGACAGACCAATATGGCTAATGAAGTGCCCTGATACTCTCTCCAGTCTCCTTCTTCATCTGAAGAACCCTCGCCCACCGTCGCTAAAACCTTCCCCTCCAATGATGACGATGACACTCAGGTTCATTTATATATATATGCACATTCTTTATTTCTTTGGTTAATTTGCTGAGTTTCTGTGCATGCATTTGCTTTTTGAGCTAAAATCTAGTTTACGGGTATTCTTGGTTTGGATTTTTACGTTCTTTGCTCTTTGTGATTTTTCATCTTTTAGCTTTTCTTTCTTTTTTCTTTCTTTACTGAATTCTTGGGAATTTACTACGTTTCTTTGATACATATATCATTTTTTAAGGTTATTATCGTTTGGGTTTCATTATTTTCATTTATCTTGATTTTGTTCAGTTCACTTTGGACAATGGGGACAATGGGGAAATCTGCCTTGGAAGGACAAATAAGCACGGAAGACAGATAGAGATTTTCGTAATTACTTCATATATTTGAGGGCATACTTTTATAGGTGATCAATTACTTTTCCCTTTTTCTGACCTTCTGCTGAATTTTGTTCCAGGTGGCCATGACAGGGATGATTGCTACTGGATTTGATGTAATTATGACTTACTTCTTTCTTTCTGTTCGTTATTTTCTTAACTGATTATGTTTTGCTATTTCTTTTTTTTCACATTATATATGCAAATGATGATATATTTATTACAAACAAGGAGAGCTTGTGTGTTTTGCAATAGGAGAATAAGGAACTGCCAAACATGACATCAGATACGAGAAGCACAAGAAAGGACCGCAGAGAGACGGAAGAGATTATAATTAAGCTCTTTGAAAGACAATCTAATTGGACATGGAGGCAACTGATCCAAGAGACAGATCAACCAGGAGTATGTATATAGATAATTTTTAAGCCTAGCATTATTTTATGTATTTCTGTCGAAGGTCTAGTCCAGCACAGTATTTTTGGGTACAAAGCTCTTTACATTAAATATGTTATGCTTCATATGTTGAAGTCTTCGACACCCGTTTTACCGCTTTACTTACCATGCAATGCATGCTACTTTCCTGTTTAATTTCCTTATCTATATTTATACTGAGGATTGTTAAATAAAGGTTAGGCTCTCTTTCAGAATGTCTAGAATGCTACATAACTAATTTGGTATTTGAAATATCTAGTGTTTCTATAGTTGTTCAGAATGTGAAGGCATTCTCTCTAGCATTATCTAATAGCATTCTTCTTAGTATCAAATGTGACTTCTTTTAGACCTATTGTGATTTCTGCTTCTGGGTATTGTATTAGCTTCCTTCTTTATACCTTGATATGTATGCTTACATCCACTAGTAGCAGAAGTTATTGTGACTGTAGTTCACGCCAAACTATCACATTTGAAGTGATGGAGAATAAAAAATTTAGTTGCAGACTGACTTCCATTAATAACATTCTCAAATATGATAACCTAAGAATACCAATTAAGATGACTTTCTGGGTTTTTCTAGCATTCAGAGACTCATCATCCATTTCTGGTTAATTTGGGTAAGCTATGTATTTACATACTCCAATGGCTTCTCGGTACAACTTCGAATATTTTTAATATTTTAAGATGATTTGTTTTAGTTTGGTACATGCATGGATTGTCACCCAATGAATGATTGTTTAAAACTTTTGACCACTTTTCTGTTCAATTCCCTCTATTTTAGTTTGCAGAAAAGGAAATTTTAATTGATATAAGGCATAACAGGAAGCCACCTTGATCTTTGCAGCCCATATAAAGTTCCATAATGCTGTCATTTGTGCTGAATCTATATTTTTTAGGACTTCATTCTGACCTGAGTCTATCTGCAGCTATTCCTTAGAGGCATATTGAAAGACCTCTGTGTCTGCATTAACAAGGGAACTGGTCAAGCATCTTATGTGCTGAAGCTGGAATACAAGAAACCAAGCGGGGAACCAACTCCCAAATAGGTGTTGGTATGTTTATTAACTTCTCTATAAAAGGAGGTCAGTCAAAACTTTAAAAAGATTTCCTTGTTCCTAGACTCTTTGCTGTTGCCTTCTTTTTTGGATAGAATGGAGACTTCCTTTACTTCATTCTAATATCTAGTATCACCTCAAATGTGCAGTGAATGGTGCCAATTTCTATATATATATATTATTGACCAATTTGTTTCATTACATGGAATCCTTGATGTGCAACATTTTGTTTTGCATATCTGTAAATATCATTTAATGTAGCCTGCATCCTATTCTTGTTCTTTTTAGCTAATATATCTGCACAGCTATTTGCCTCCCGAAATATGTGCTTCTTTTGTTGGCAGCTCACAATGTGAAGGAGGTATCTGTAATCATGAAGAAGAGTAGATAAGCAGCTCAACTGCAACTTTTGCGTCCAGTGGACATTCGAGCTGAGTAATGTTCAGTTCATGCATGTGATTTTATCAGCCCAAAGTTTGCTGTTAAGCTGTTGAACTAATTCATTTTTTTCCTTCATTGTAAATTGCATTATTCATTTTTTTCTCTCTAGTCTTTTAGAAGAATGTACTGCTTGGTTCCAGAGTGCTACGATTTTTTAATGTTATTTCATGAATTTGCTTCAAATTTCGAATGAAATGGTGTCTATGCTCTTGTTTGTGAAGGTAATTGAGGAAAAAGTTCATGATTGTTTTTTCTTCGTTTGCAATTTTGATTATCTGTTTTGCACTATTGTTGATCTAAGTTTGCAGATTTGGTGGCCTTGGCAAGGTTCATTTGGTATCAATTCAAGGCTGGCCAAATCCTTTTCGGGCATACTCTTGATTCAAAAACTATAAACAGTTTCTATTGCTAAGCCAAAGTATTGACCTTTTTCAAGCTTTACACCATGGATTAGTTAAGAGAAAGAACCTAACCTGTCCTTAAATCATGCATCAAAAGATTAGATTGGGTTCCATACCTCAGCATGATCTGTTAGGTTTTTGGGTTTCGGCTAATCCGGTGAACCAAATTATGTACCCGAACCCCATCACACGTGAATATGTTAAGGATATCAATATCTGGACCGAAGAAAAAAGTAAAAACTCTCTCTCGCATTTCTTTTTTTTTTTTTTTCTTTAATTGAGTTTTAAGGAGTTGAGAAAGTGGCGCAGGCAAAATATAAAAAGAAATGATTGATCTAGTAAAGGATAAACAATTTAAGTCCCGAAAAAAATTAATCACTATAAACTAAAAAATGTATATGACAATTAATTATATGAATGAGCTGCGGCATGTATATATAGGTGCATTGACATTTCCATTGCCATTAAAAAAAAGTTAAATGAACATCGGAAGGTAGATTTATAGGGAACTTCATTAATAATTTTGCTATATTTTATCTATCTTGTTCCTGATACTGCTCGAAAAATACACACCTAATGAAGACGTAACACGGGGACAACACAGGGCAACCTAGCTGGGCATCCAGGACACCATTGCCCACACAGCTGGACCTCCACAGGGACAGCGCCTAACCTAGACAGCAAGGTGACACGCGGGCGACACAGAGCAACCCAGCTGGGCCTTCTGGACACCACTGCCCACACAGTTGGACCTCCATGTCATCACCACCCTGGGCAAAAGGGCTGCCTCACCCCCAAAACCCTATAAAAAGACTCAGGTGCGCATTCCAAAAATAGATTCTCTCTGAAGCTAAAAAAAAGGGAACACCATCATTCCCATACTTCCTACGCATACTAACAAAAGCATCGAAGGATCCTCGGAGGCGTCTCCTCCGGCGACTCTCAAGCTCACCTTCTCTTCCCTGTGCAGATTTCCTCGAGGCCCGGCCTCCAACTCGACAATACATTTTTGGCAGCAACAGATTGGCGCCATCCATGGAAAATCTACCATCTCTCGCTACACAGTAAAAGTGAAGAAGTTTAAAGAACTCATTTGTTGCCATACCACCTAAAAACGCCTCCAGAGATACCGGCAAAGGAGCAGCGGGGGCTAGTACCAGTACCCAACGGTCCTGGTCAAGATCCTCAGTCGAATCCGATACGCACCTCAACATGACTATGCTCCAAGCACAGTTCGTAGAGCTCTCACAGCTAGTGACCAACCTGGCTGCCGACGTTCGTCAAGGGGCTCGCCAGCCTTCGTCTGTACCGTCTCGGCAGGACCCCAGCTGCATAAGCTCAGCTAGTCACAGACTCCCCGTCGACGGCTATTCCAAGGCTGAGTCATCCCCACCTCGTACAGCAAAGTCAAAAGAGAGCCCTTCGTCCAGAAGCAGTGACAGCCTCGGCAAGCGAATAGAGGATAAAGAGGGATGGATCAACGAAGCGCTCAAGAACCGTAGCCACAGTGTCATAGACAAGCTCAACGTTTAGGACCCTCCCTTCACTCGGGATATCCTCGAGGTCCCCTTCCTGCCAAATTTCCAAATGCCCCAGATTAAACCTTACAACGGTTTCACAGACCCCTTGGACCACCTCCAGTACTACAAAACCACGATGACGATCCACAGACACTCTGATCTCGTGATATGCCAAGTTTTTCCCTTGACACTCGAGAAGACAACCGAGACATGGTATTCTCGTTTGAAACCAGGGGGTATTTGCACGTTCAAAGAACTAAGCTACGCCTTCATATCACATTTTATTAGCAGAAAATGACCCAAGAAGACCTCGAAGTCCCTATTCAACATCGTCTAGTTAAAGGGGGAAAAACTCCGAGCCTACATCTTAAGGTTCAATTCCGCTACCTTGGAGATCATCGACCTTGAGCCCTGCGTCTAGATGTTGGCATTCAAAAACGGGCTACAATCCGGGATCTTCAGCTCAAAACTCACCAAGCGATCGCCCAGCAACATGAATGAAATCTTGGCCTGAGCCGAGAAATACATGCTAGCGGAAGATGATCAGGCCTTTCGGAGGGAGCGGGAAAGGGACGCAGAAAGAAAGAGAAAGGTCCCTGCTAGTCTGCATCGGGAATCTGTCAAGCGACCTTTCTGCGAGAATAGGCCCAGGGTCCCCAAGCCCTTCGGGAACTTCACCTCTCTCAATTCATCCAAGACCGACATCTTGATGCAAATCCAGGATAAGGCGATCTTGCAGTGGCCCCCAAGACCGTTGCGCCTCAATGAAGACCGAGGCAAATGGAGTCGGTTCCACAGGAATCACGGGCATGACACTGAAGATTGCCAGGCACTGAAACACCAGATAAAAGCCCTCATCAACAAAGGGCAATTAAAAGAGTTCACTAGACCTCGAATAGAGAATTTTTTTGGAGCGACCTTGGAAGAGTCTTTAGCGCCCTTCCGGTCAGACTAGAGTGGTGCAACCTACTCGAAAGAGTCCAAGGCAGAGCTGCGGGGAGCCCAACTAAAAGAAACCAGAGGCCACAGCGACCAAGGTCATTAAAACCATCTGTGGGGGGCCCGCAATAGGGGGCACTTTCGGGCACAAAGAAAAAATTTATGCCCTATCAGTAGCCTCAGTCGTCGGACCCCACAAGAGATGGAAGACAGATATGACAATCACCTTTATAGACAAGGATCTGGAGAGAGTCCAAACCCTGCATGACGACATCCTGGTCATCTCCATTTTCGTGGCCAACCACGAGGTCAGGTGAGTCCTAGTCGACAACGGGAGTTCGGTCGACATCCTATTCTGCTACACTTTTCAGCAAATATAACTGAGAGACTCTCGGTTAGAGCCAGTTTTCACCCCACTCTACAGTTTTTTGGGGGGCCTAGTGTTTACAGAGGGCAACATAGTTCTCCCAATAACTACAGAAATGGCCCCACAAGCAACCACCGCGCAAACTACTTTCCTAATCGTCAAACAGCCTTCATCCTAAAACATGATCCTCAACAGACTTACCCTTAATAAGCTCCGGGCGATCGTCTCCACATATCATTTAAAGGTGAAATTCCCCACTAGAGAAGGAGTGGACAAGATTCGAGGAGACCAACAGATCTCCAGGTCTTGCTATCTTAGCGTAGTGAGAGAAGGCAAGAGGGTGGAAGCTCTCCCACTCGAATTAGACGACCTTAAAGACGATGAGAAGAATCGAAGGGGCCAACTGATAGATGAGGTAACCGTAATTCCCCTTGGTGAGTACGTCTCTCGGACCATCCAGATAGGTTACAACCTCCCCGAGGCTCTTAGAGGACCCTTACTCGCCCTCCTCCGAGAAAACCAGGATCTTTTCGTCTGGTCAACGGCAGACATGCCCGGGATCAGCCTGAAGGTGATAGTACACCGGTTGAATATGGACCCGAACCATACGTCGGTCATCCAGAGAAAGAAATTGATGAGAGCCATAAAATATATCTTAATAGTTCTTAATCGTTAGCATTTTAGGGTTGATCTAGATCTGAATTGAACTTTTATACGTTAATAACTCTAAAGTGGTATTCTTGGATCATTAACTTATTTTGGTGCATTTTCAGGTAATTTAAGTTCAAAAGAGGAGAAAAAGTCATTGTTGTTTGAAGTATAAAGACTCGAGGCACATCAAAGTAAAGACATGGTTGCGGAAGGGAAAATGAAGAGAAATCGAGTTTATAGAGTGTGCGCTGCAGCCAAGAATTATCCAAGCCTCGGCCTCCAGAAAGTGCATCAAAAGAGCAAGGAAGAAGCATCAGGTCAAGCTTAGGCCTGGATCAAGGTGAGTCGCAGCTTGGATCAAGTTGGGCCGCGGCCCACAGAAGAAGAGGAAATCAGCACAATCTGAGCCGCAGCCTGACCCAATCTGAGCCTAGGGGCGACCCCGATACCCTGTCTCCGAGTTACAAATTAATTAAGGCTTTTAATGACTTTTTAAACCCTAAAACACCCTTGAACTTTGTGATTATAAATAGACCAATTAGGGTTTGTGAAAAAGATCATCTTTTTTAAAGGCCGGAGGCCGAGGAAAACTCCATCAAGCACGAGCCCCATGGCCAACTAATCTCTAAGCAAGGCGAAGGGATGAATCCCTAGGTGTAGTTGTTCTTATTTTCTAGTCTTGATTCATTGTAGTCTGGATTTATTATCATTAAACATTGTTATGATTTACTTTTTAATCTAATTAGAAGATTTCTTTTTTATCCGGTGATTGCATTTTTCTCCCCCATATAAGTCTAATCATGCTCTTCTTATGTGATGTTGTTGAGGTGTGATGGAGTTCAGCATATTTCTCTTATAGATTTGTCCATTACTGTGATATTGTCATTATGATATATTTTCGTTTCTTGATAATCTATAAGTTAGGTCATGTGTGCTTGAAAGCAAAAAGTATTTCATAACAATTACATTAGTGTTTATATATGTGCTTTAATTGAATATTTGTCGATTGCTTGTTTGGGATGTGAAACTTGCAATCGAGATAAAAACAACTGAATCAAGATTAGAACAAGACAATGAACCTAGGGAGGATTCCTGGACCCTTGTTGTTCTCTATTATATTTATATAATTATTTCACACTACTTCAAACTCAGATTTTCTCGTTTAACTTTTATCGTTCGTTTTAAGGTTTGCACTTTCTCTTGTAGTTAGTTTGTCTCCCTGTGGAATTGACACCCCAAAGCCGTGCTACAACTACCGCGTTACTCTTTGAGCGTAATCAAATTTTGGCACCATTGCCAGGGAGACGCGCTTAAGTACAAGGAAGATTGTCAACTTTTGACATAACAGTAGAAGAGTTGTAAATGGTTTTTCTTTTCAGCAGCTATAAAGGTGGTAACTTCGTTCCTTCTTTTAGCTTGCTGCATTATTTTGTTATTTTTTTCCTTCTTTCTTTTATAGTATTTGTTTATTATTGTTCTTTTTTCTAAAGTTTTGATTTTCTGATTTTTTATTCTGTTTTAATTTATTTCCTCTCTGATGCAATTGGTGTATGCTTAGACCAAGAGATTTGCGAGGCAGATTCATTAAAGGACCCGAAATAGAATTACCTCCTCCTTCCACGTCCGTTAGTGAAACCTCACCTAGGTCAAACCATAGTGCACCCCCATTAGAGAATTTAGAGGATTTTGTTAACATGGCTGATAACCCTAATGAGAATGTTGCTAGGACACTTCAGGATTACCTCCACCCTACACGCACAGCCACACCATCATGCATCATGTTTCCAGCCAATACTCGCCAACTAGAGTTTAAAACAGGGATGATACAGTTACTCCTTACATTTCATGGCTTGGATAATGAAAACCCATATATGCACATTAGAGAGTTTGAGGAAGTAGTTGCGACTTTTCATAATCAAGATGAAACTCATGACATTGTGAAACTTAAGTACTTTCCTTTCGCTTTGAAGGATAGAGCTAAGAGTTGGCTATACTCACTTAGACCACGATCTATTGGGTCGTGGACTGAGATGACTTGAATTTTCTTTAATAAATACTTTCCCCAACATAAGACCAATGCTTTAAAAAGACATATCTTCACCTTTGCACAAAAGGACAGCGAGACTTTGTATCAGTGTTGGGAGGGATTTAAGGAGTTGTTGAGTATGTGTCCTCACCATGGGTATGAGAATTGGCACTTAGTGAGCTATTTCTATGAGAGACTTACATATAGAGAGCGTCAATTTGTAGAGATGATGTGTAATGGTGAATTCTTGGAGAAAGATCCTGATGAGGACATAGAGTACCTCAAGGAGCTTGCTGAAAAAGCTCACACTTGGACTAGACCTAGTGCTACTGAAAGCACAAATAGATCACGACCTATAGGGCACCTAAATGGTGGTGGAATTTACCATCTTAAGAAAGAGGATAACCTTAATGCTAAGGTCTAGATGCTCACTAGAGAACTAGAGATGTTAAAGACTAAAAGCTCAAAGCCAACACAAGTAACTAATCAAGCAGCATCTTTAAAACCATGTTTTGTGTGTGGCAGGGTAGATCATCTTGCCCAAGAGTGCCCCACATTTGCTGAGATAAGAGAGATGTATGAGGAACAATGTAATGCCTTAGACATTTACAAGAAGCCTTTGGCACCCTTCTCTGATAACTAGAATCCGGGATGGCGAAATCACCCCAATTTCAGCTGGAAGTCTGAAAACCAGCAGCTTGCACAACCCCCTGCACCATATCTTGAACTATATCATGCACCTGTATCTTCTAGGAGTTCTTTAGAAGACATTTTACATGCTTTTATTGAGGCACAGAGTAAGACTAATCAAAAACTTGAATCTTTAATTACGCAGGCTGTTGAAGAAAATAAGGATTTAAAGAGCCAAGTGTCCAAATTAATGACATCCTTGAGTGTGAATGAACGAGGTAAGTTCTCTTCCCAAGCTCAATCCACACCTCATGGTCAAAACCTGGCACAAAAGAATTTGAAAGAGGTGAATGCCATTATGACACTAAGTGGTAAGTCATTACGCATCCCAACACTGAAAAAAATCAGAGGATGTGGATGAGAGCCACCAAGTATATATGATTGACTCACCCATGGACAAGGTCCATCATCTTAATCCATTGGAGTCAATCGACACCCATGGGTTCACAAGAGCATATATTGAGCCAAAATCTGGAGATGTTACTGATGACATCCTTGAGGCCTCTTCAAAGCATACAAGTACCCAATTTGACAGTAAAGCAGTTGCTGGTGCATTCAGTTCATGTTTGTCTAGAAGGGAATAAGAGCGTCTGGCTGAAGATGTAAAACTTAGCGCTCATGGGAGGCACCCCACAGCTTATCTTTTTTAATTTTATTGTTTTCATATTTCTTTTTATTGTTTATTGTTCGTATTTTTTTCTATTTTCCAGTATTAACTTAGTATTTCTTTTTCAGGGACAAATATACGAAGCAGTTCAAATGGTGGAGCACAATTTTCAGCTTCTGTGCACCTTTGGCTATAAAGGGAGTTTCCTTTACTCTTTCTTTTACATTGAGGTCAATGCAATTTTTAAGTTGGGGGTGAAGGAAATGCACCTCTTTGTTTCCATGTTCTTTATTTCCATACATTTTTTTTCCATTGAACTGCTTGGTGTCGTTTTCCCTTTTTGTTTGTTTTTAGCATGCTTTGTGTTAGCCTTGGATGTAATTCACATGTCAATGATATGAGCTTAATTGAGATAGTATACAGCATTTAGAAGTAGTTAAATCTTGCTTCGGTTTGAGAATAATTTAAGTGTCAATCTTGATTTGGTTTGAGACTCTAGTTTATGGTAAGATTGTATTATTAGTCTTAAACACTTAGAGAAGTTTTATGTGTGATTATTTTGTGAATATTTTTGTGGTCTCGACAAGCTCTAGAACTTACATGATAACCACTTGAGGCGAATTCCTAGAATGCACATTACTTAGGATATGATATAAGCCATTTTTGGATCGTTTGAGCCTGTCAAGCCTACTATTGCTATATTTACCACTAGTCACCTATTTGAGCCCTTTCTTGAAAAAGAATTTGAGCCTTGTTTCTTTCAATAGCCCATTTACTCACCCTTATGAGCCTAAAAAAATATTTTATCTTTATTTTTCTCTTAAAAGAACTTAGCTATACACATTTGTTGAGAAGCACTTAACAGGAGTAAGGATGGAAATATGAGAAAATATCACTACCATAACCCAAGTATATTAAAGGAGATAAGTTGGGGGTTATGGAAAAAAAAAGAAAAAAAAAAGAGGTGAATGGTCTTATGCCAAAATACAAAAGAAAAGAAAAGAAAAGTGAAGTGAATTATGGCAAAGAAAAAAGAAAAGAAAAGAAAAGTGGTAATTTGAAAAAAATGCTCGAAAAAAGGCTTAAAAAGTTGGGTGTTGAAGAAATGTTATCTAGTGCTTAAAGTGGTTGTGTTTAAAGCTAAGAGATTGAGTTCTTTTACTTGTGAATCCTTCCCACTCTTTCTTAACCTTTACCTTAGCCTAACATTACAAGCTTATTAAAGACCTATTGATCCAATGTAATGTGATTTTTTTACAATAGTGGATAGTGGTTTGAAATGTAAGCCTATGGAGCTTGTTTTTGTGATTGATGTCATGCAATTTATCATGTTTTAGAGGCCAAGACTTGTATTCCCGAATGTTATGCATAAAATCATCCGGATGTTCGGATTAATGGATTGTGGTAAGATGGATGTAAAGAGTCAATAACGATCTCAAGATTGATGCTTGGATTACTTTTGAACTTGGGGTGAAATTTAATGATTCTATGTGCTGTGTGTTATGTGAAATTTTGAGACAAAATGTGAATTACTCTTGGTTAACACTGAAATTGCTCTACTTTGTTATGATTCTCACCATAGAATTCATCTCTTATTTTTGCTTGAATTGCTAGGGACTAGCAATAAGCTAGTTGGGGGTTATGATGAGAGCCATAAATTGCATCTTAATAGTTCTTAATCGTTAGCATTTTAGGGTTGATCTAGATCTTAATTGCACTTTTATACATCAATAACTTTAAAGTGGTATTCTTGGATCATTAACTTATTTCGGTGCATTTTCAGGTAATTTAAGTTCAAAATAGGAGAAAAAGCCATTGTTGTTTGAAGCATAAAGACTTGAGGCACACCGAAGTAAAGACATGGTTGCAGAAGGGCAAATGAAGAGAAATCAAGTTTATAGAGTGTGCGCTGCGGCCAAGAATTATCCAAGCCTCGGCCTCCAGAAAGTGCATCAAAAGAGCAAGGAAGAAGCATCAGGTCAGGCCTAGGCTTGGATCAAGGTGAGCTGCCGCCTGGAGGGCTGAGCCGCGGCCTGGATCAAGCTGGGCTGTAGCCCACAAAAGGAGAGGAAATTAGCACAATCTTAGCCGCGACCTGACCCAATCTAAGCCTAGGCGCGACCCCAATACCCTGTCTCCGAGTTACAACTTAATTAGGGCTTTTAATGACTTTTTAAACCCTAAAACACCCTTGGACTTTGTGATTATAAATAGACCACTTAGGGTTTGTGAAAAAGATCATCTTTTTGAGAGGCCGGAGGCCGAGGAAAACTCTATCAAGCATGAGCCCCATGGCCAACTAATCTCCAAGCAAGGCGAAGGAATGAATCCCTAAGTGTAGTTGTTCTTATTTTCTAGTCTTGATTCATTGTAGTTTGAATTTATTATCATTAAACATTGTTATGATTTACTTTTTAATCTAATTAGAAGATTTCTCCTTAATCTAGTGATTGTATCTTTCTCCCCCATATAAGTCTAGTCATGCTCTTCTTATATGATGTTGTTGAGGTGTGATTGAGTTCGGTAGATTTCTCTTACAGATTTATCCATTACTGCGATATTGTTATTATGATATATTGTTGTTTCTTGATAATCTATAAGTTAGGTTATGTGTGCTTGAAAGCAAAGAGTATTTCATAACAATTACATTAGGGTTTATATATGTGCTTTAATTGAATATTTGTTGATTGCTTGTTTGGGATGTGAAACTTGCAATCGAGATAAAAACAATTGAATCAAGATTAGAACAAAGCAACGAACCTAGGGAGGATTCCTGGACCCTTCTTGTTCTCTATTATATTTACACAATTATTTCACACTACTTCAAACTCGTATTTTCTTGTTTAACTTTTATCGTTTGTTTTAAGGTTTGCACTTTCTCTTGTAGTTAGTTTGTCTCCCTGTAGAATCGACACCCCAAAGCCGTGCTACAACTACCGTGTTACTCTTGGGCATAATCAGAAATCATTCGCACCCGAGCAACAAGCCGTTGTCCAGGCTGAGATGGATAAGTTGCTCACTGCCAACTTTATTCGGGAAGCGAACAACCCAAACTGGGTGTCCAATGCAGTGGTGGTAAAGAAGGTCAGTGGCAAATGGCTGATCTACATCGACATCTCGGACCTGAACAAAGCATGCCCAAAGGATAGTTTTCCTCTGCCAAGGATCGACCAGCTCGTCAATGCAACGTCGAGACACGAGTTGCTAACCTTTATGGATGCATACTCCAGGTATAACTAGATTCTTATGTACAGGCCCGATCAGAAGAAAACGGTCTTCATCACCGGGCAAGGACTTTACTGTTACAAAGTCATGCCTTTCGATTTGAAGAATACTAGGGCCACCTACTAGAGATTGGTAAATAAAATCTTTTGGGAGCAGATAGGCCGAAGTATGGAGGTCTACACAGATGACATGCTGGTAAAAAGCGTCATAGCTAAGGACCACAAAAACGACTTAAAAGAAGCCTTCAAAATCCTCCGATGCCACCAAATGAAGTTGAATCCCTCTAAGTGCACCTTCGGGGTCACCAGAGGATAGTTCATCAGCTTCATGGTGACCCAAAAGGACATAGAGGCAAACCCCGAAAAATAGAGGCCGTCTTCAGCATGAAACCACCCCGGACAGTGAGAGAGGTCCAGCGACTCACTGGGCGGATAGCGGCCTTGAGTCGATTCATGTCAAAATCCGCGAAAAAGTGCCTCCTTCCTTCAAAGCCATCAGAAATGCCAAGGACTTCAACTGGTCTAAGGGCTGCTAAGAAGCATTCGATGAATTGAAAAAGTACTTGGGTTCAACCCCTTGCTTACCAAGCCCGTTGCCAATGAAGAGTTTTTTCTATACCTCTCAACTGGCCACAAAGTGGTCACCTCAGTCTTAATTCATAAGGAGGCAAACATCTAGAAACCCGTGTACTATGTAAGCAAGGTCCTCCACGACACTGAAACCCGGTATCTTCCCGTGGAGAAGATGGTGTATGCCCTCCTGATCACGCACCGCAAGCTTTGGCCGTACTTTCAAGCCCACATGGTTGTCCTCTTGACTAACTAGCCCCTTCGACAAGTGCTCCATAAGCCGGATGTCTCTGGAAGAATGGTCAAATGGTTTGTGAAACTCGGGGAGTTCAATATTCGTTATCGGCCCTGTACAGCCATCAAAGCCCAGGCGTTAGTCGACTTTATTATGGAAACCATTCTCCCAAGTCAGGAGGACCCTACCCTAGAGTCCAGAGAAACCAAACTGGTCCCTCGGTGGACACTCCACGTCGATGGATCCTCCAACGATGTTGGGAGTGGCGTCAAGCTCATCCTAAGTGGCCCGGACGGCTTTACCATCGAGTATGCCCTAAGTTTCAGATTTCGAGCCTCAAACAATAAAACTGAGTACTAGGCTTTGCTGGCCGGGATGAAGCTGGCTAAGGCACTGTCTGTAGATGCCCTGGACGTATACGGTGACTCTCAATTGGTGGTGAACCAAGTCAATGGGTAGTTCAAGGCCTGAGGAGAGAAAACTGCCCGCTACTTAACGAAAGCCAAAGAGCTAATCGCCAAGTTCAAAGTGTTTCGTATCAACCAAATTCCCCGGGCTAAAAACTCAAAAGTTGACTCCCTAGCCCTGCTCATCTCCTCACGACAGCCCAAATCCACACGGGCAGTCTACCTTGAGACACTTACCGTGCCTAGCATCGACGAAACTGTTGTGCTGCTCATGGCTAGCGAGAAACTTGGATGGATCCTATCCTCCGGTATTTGCAAGATAGCCATCTCCTGGGTGAAAGGAACGAATCTAAAAAAATCATCTCCCGAGCAGCACGGTACGTAATCTTGAACGATCAACTATACAAAAGGGGTCTTACAACACATTATTTAAAATGCCTAGGCCCGATTGAGGTCAATTACGTCCTCCGAGAGGTTCATGAAGGGATCTATGGGAACCACCTTGGGGGTCGAGCCCTTACTTTCAAAATCCTTCGCCAAGGTTACTACTGGCCTGGGATATAAAGAGAAGCCATGGAATTGATGAAAAAGTGCAAAAGCTGCCAACAATATGCTACTGTCTCCCGCAGACCGGTGAATTCCCTTACTTCTATCACTAGCCCGCTTCCTTTTACCATGTGGGGAATGGACCTCCTTAGACCTTTCACCGGAGCGCCTGGCCAACGGAAATACCTCATTGTGGCAATAGATTACTTCACGAAGTGGGTGGAAGCCGAACCACTGGCCAGTATCACCGACCATCAGGCCAGGGGTTTTGTCTGAAAATTGATAGTATATTGCTTCAGTATTCCCCGAGTGCAGGTGAAGGACAACGGTAAGCAATTCGATAGCACTCGGTTCAAAGTGTTCTTTGATGAGCTACATATCGAGCATCGCTTCTCCTCCGTTGGGTACCCACAGGCTAATGGGCAAGCCAAAGTAACTAACAGGACCCTCTTGCAGGGTATCAAGAGGAGATTGGATGAGGCAGACAAACAGTGGACAAACCACTTGTCAAACATACTCTCGGCATATCGAACCACTGCCCGAGCACCCACTGGGGAAACCCCCTTTTTCATGACGTACGATTCTGAAGTCATCATCCCCTTGGAAATCGGGGTGCCCTCACTCCGAGTACAAAATTTCAAGAGTAATAGCAATAACAAGGCTCTTCATATGAACACCGATCTTCTCAACGAAACGCGGGATAAAGCTCAGATTCGGTTGGCCGCCTATCAGCAGCAAACCGTCGGGTATTACAACTCTCAAGTACAAGGAAGGAGGCCTCTGATACTGCTCGAAAAACACACACCCAATGAAGACGCGACACGCGGACAACACATGGCAACCCAGCTAGGCATCCAGGACACCACTGCCCACACAACTGGACCTCTACGGGGACAGCCCTAACCTAGACAGCAAGGTGACACACGGGCGACACAGGGCAACCCAGCTAGGCCTCCAGGACACCACTGCCCACACAGCTGGACTTCCACGTCACACCGCCCTGGGTAAAAGGGCCACCTCACCCCTAAAACCCTATAAAAAGACTCAGGTGCGCATTTCAAAAAAAGATTCTCTTTGAAGCTAAAAAATGGAACACCGTCATTCCTATACTTCCTACCCATACTAACAAAAGCATCGGAGTATCCTCGAAGGCATCCCCTCCGGTGACTCTCTAGCTCACCTTCTCTTCCCTGTGCAGATTCCCTCGAGGCCTGGCCTCTAACTCGACAACACATTTTTGGCAGCAACAGTTCCAAAACAAGTGTTCATTTTTGTTTGCCAAATATCTTTTCCAATGAAACAAAGGGTTGCTTTAAGTCACATGTTCAAATGGTTGGAGTTAGGTTTCTAGAGTCGATTCAACTAGCTTGAATGCGCACGCGCAAGTATTAGGGCTGCAAACGAAATGTACAGGTAAAGTTCGTTCGTTAATAACACAATTATGTTAAAACTCAATTTACTTATGAATAGAGCTTTTAATATATTGTTTTGTGTTCAGTTCATTTAACTTTGAAAAAATCAAGTTCGTTTATTTTAACCAAGCCAATTCCAAACACCTAAACAAAATAAGCAAAATAATTTCTAAATAGACAAACTAATTTTATGTTTAGATTGAAGATAACAAAAAGAAAAGATAGGAAGAGAATATGAGGATTAATGGAAGGAAAAGAAATGAAGGGAAATATGTATCATTTCATGAGCATCTAAATGAACGTGTTCACAAATATAATAGAGCATCATTGAATATTAATTCATTCATCAACCAAGGACCACTTTCTTGTTATATTCATTTGCTTTCCCAAGTTACTTTAGTAAATGAATACAAACAAGCCCTTGACAAGCTCGAATACAAGTTTGTTTATGAGCACACACCAATTCACCTAAAGGTCTTAATGTGCTAGTTGTGACCATTGATTCTACAAATTCATCCGTACGATTTCATATCCGACAATTAGAAGCATGTTCATTGGAAATTACTCAATAACAATTTTCAAAAAGTTTAATGTTTAGATAATTTATATTATTAAAGAAATTCAAAGTAATTAACTGTATGACCAAAAGATTATTACGTAAGAATTCACTATCATGTTCTGATCAACCAATTTACCGGTGCATTAGGCGTCGGAAGCACGTCTCAAGTTGTTCAACCACAGATATAAATTATCTACGTAATGAGTCATAATTGAGTGACCGAAAAATCAAGTGGTAAAGGTTTCTTCACGTTCAATGATTACTATTGTACAGCTAACTGGTGATCACATCTATCACGTGTTTCAAAAATAACTCACACTCCAACAATAAAGAATATTAAATTTAATATCACTAATTTATTTTTAATTATTTAATAAATATTTATAAAATAACTTTAAAATGATAATTTTTATAATCATGCACCTTGTGAGTTATTTTTTTATTTACAGCTGTGATTGAACTTACGATAATATTTTTATAATTATGACATTAATCAGTTGAATTAATTTTGATCGGTATAATCAATTAATCGATTAATTAATATTATTTATATAATTAAATTTTTTAATTTATTATATATTATATATTTAATTTACATTAAATATTTTTTAATTTATTATATATTATATATTTAATTTACATTAAATATTTTTTAATTTATTATATTATTAATTTTAATATTAATTAATTTTTTAATCAATTAAATAATTAAAAAAAATTAATTTTTAACTAATCAATTAATGGATTTTAATTTTTTTATAATCTCTTAACTGACAATTCCTGTCTTTTTTTTCTCTATCTCTCCTCGCTTTCTTCCAGCTACCCTATCAGTTTCACCAACCCCATCTTTTTTCTCAACAATCCTCTTTGTTCGCGTGTGGTTCCCTAACTCAATCCTCATTCTCTCTTTTTAATTTGAGTTTCCTTCTCTCTCTCTCACACCACATTACCTTTTTTCTTTTTAGTATTTTTTCCTTTTGGCTTCAATCCTCCAAAGTAATTAAAGTTCCTCCTCCTCCAACCTTTGGTTATCTGTGTGTCCCCTATTGAGGTAAGGACTAATATGGCTTTTGTTTTTGTTTTTCAATCTTGTATTTAATGTTAGCCTTTTGTTTTTGTCCTTGGGTCCATGATTATATGTAAAGATAAAAATTAAAAGTTGAGTTTCTTTTTTTAAAAGAAAATAGTTTAATTTTATAAAAAAAAATTGTCGGTTCTCCCATACAAAAGTAAATTAATTTAAAAAATAAACTCATTAACAAATTAATCTGAAAAATAAGATTTTAATTCGTTTTTTTCGGTATCTTTTGACAATCCAATTGAATAAGAATGATGATACCACGAACACGATTTCGTGAAAGTTATCACGAAACCAAAAAAATTCACTACTAATTACAAAAAAATTAAATAATAATTTCAGTATTTAATTTTTTTAAATAATTACCATTTAATTTTATTATGATTATTTATTAAATCTTTTAAATTTTGTAATAATCTTGAAATCACCGTTTTTTAAATAACCTACAAGCGAATATGCAAAGTTGAAGCGGCGTGTGGAAGCGATGAGCTTAAAATTAAATCCATAAATGAAAAGGAATTGAATTGAATTGAATTTTTTTTAGAGAGAAGAATTGAATTGATGGTTGATATTTGACAATTTGAAACACGCATTTATCATGACCGCGAAGCGTTGACCAAACTTCTATTAAGGCGCGTGCCAAATACCAAATCCAACAACTTCGTGTGCCAAGCACGACGCCGTTTACTCTCTCCTGTGTCTCTCTAATAAACAAAAACCACCCTCTCAGCTGTCTCTCTACGTTGTCACCAAACTCTGATTCCTTCCTTTGTCTCCATTTCCTTTCTCTCTCTAGAGTTTATCTCTCATCAATTTTCTCGCTCCTCTCCCTGTATTCGCTGTAAAAGGTATATTACACGATCCTAAGCTTCATTTTAATTTTCGATTCTTTTACCTTCTTTTTATGTGTGTTTTTGGTCTGCGTGTTTTAGTGCATTTGATTTCAGGTTATGTGCTCTCAGCTTCGGTAATTATTTCCTTTAGAGTTTGTTTTTTCGTTTTTTATATTTTATTTTTCAGTTTCCAGCTTCTATTTAATTTTTAAAAAAAATGGGTGATCTATTCACTTCAATTGGGTTTGTTAGTTTATATGTTTGTATTTCTGTCTGTTGATGATGAGTGGAATTTTTATTCTAACTACAATTTTTGTTCTTTAAATTCACATTTGATACCGTGATTATTTGCGGGTTATGCGTTATCTTCATTCTGTTTAATACTGTTTTGATGATAATTAAGCTTGACGATTTAAGGGTTTAAGCTTAAAGTCCGTGTGGTTTTCAAATCTTTAAACAGATTTCAGTTTCTAGTCGTAGCAAGTCTTGACTGTGATTGAACATTCATAGCTTTTTGGTGACGGATCCGTGTTCTTGCTGTTAGGGATTCAGTATCATGATTCGTCTAAATAATCTGGTTTTATATTATTAAGTTCTTTGAAGATTCATCGATTATTTAACTAGATATAGTCGCATCATCTGATGGATGTCTGTTTGAGTTTTAAATATCTGTGTTGATTTTATTTTGTGTTGTTTGTGTTTTACCTCGTTCTTCTTTTTTCCCTTTTCCTTTTGAATTAAGGATAAGTGAGTCCTTAGTGAATAACTGAATTATGATTCTTTGGCAGCCTGGAGTTAGAAACCTCATAGGATTTGGATAGTTAACTACATGAGTCTTTTAGCTTTAGGGCATCTGGTTCTCTGTTATAGATGTTGCTTACATGACTTGAATTCGCAGAATACAATTGTTACAGTCAATGAGTCAATACCTTTCGTTAGCTGTTTTCTCATGTAAACTTTTGTTTGGGTTGATCAAATAACTGTTGATTCGTTGTAGCTTGATTGTAATTGGGTGATTATTGACTTGGTTTAACATTTGGCAGCTTTGGTTTCCTATTGATAGGGCTTTGAAGATATAGTTCTTTATGCCTGCTCTTCCTTGTGCAGGTTTCCTTTACATTGCAACAAAAATGGATTGTTTCTTCAGTGGCCTAAACGAGGATTCTATGCCTTCTCAACCAGAGCTTCTTAGATGCCCATTTTTGAGGAACATTAATGAGCCCACTAACTTTTCGTTCTGTTCGTCCATGGCTTTTCCCATGCCTGTAAGTATTATATTTCACTAGTTATGTTTCTGTATTAATTATAATACTCTTCCCTAGGATTCTATCCTCTTGTCATCTTATCTTAGTCTCAATTAGTGTGTAAAAGGAAAACTGCCTGTTATAGTTTACCTTTCTCATTTTAGTTAGCAAATTCTCAGTCCATGAAGAACGTATTGATCCTTACCATCAACGTAATAGGATATAGAGCTAGTGTATGGTCACAATTTGATTACATGTCTTGGTCTCACCTTAATCTGCTCTGTCTCGTTGGAATAATGCATGTATTTTGCAGTGATCCAGATTCACCTTGCCTATTGCTAATTTTTCTTTTAAGCAGGGCACTTCTCATTCTTTTCTTTTTCTTCATTATTTTTCGTGTTCAGATGCGAGCAGCCAAAGGACCAATTTTTGAAGATGGACCTAACTTTGACATGGCATTCAGGCTTTTCCATGGGCGTGGTGGAGTAGTCCCACTCTCTGAAAGATCATCCCGGCGTACTGAGAATACAGAGCCTGAGCCAGCCCCACCCCAGTTCAATCCTTTAGCTGCAAAGGCAGCCACCATTAGTCTCTCGTCCTTTGGACCTGGAGGTTTCTTCAGCTTTGATTCATTTTCTGAGAAGTGGAAGAATCAGCAGAAAAAATCAAAATCATCCAAGAAAGACTCTTCTTCACAGGTATTACTGTCAACTTCTATTCTAGATATTTGAGTGCATTCTGCAGTAGAATTTTGAAGAAACTTTTTAAAATCAAACTTTGAACAATTTTGTGTCCAACTCAAAATTGAAATTTTTAAGTTTTTGACAATTCTGTTTATCATATCAGAAACAGCGTTCCAAGTTGGGATGTGTTCAGGAATTTGGATATCATAAATTCTGATTCATTTAGTAGTAGAATCTAAATCAAGTCCGATTTACTCTTTATCTGGTCTTTTTGACATGTTTATATTTTGACCTATCAGGGAGGAAATACAAAGCACGAGGCTATGAGTAATGAATGGCTGCAAACTGGGAACTGCCCGATTGCAAAGTCATATCGAGCAGTTAGCAGTGTGCTTCCACTTGTCACAAAGGTTCTTCAGCCGCCTGCAGGCATGAAACTGAGGTGCCCACAGGTAATAATTGCAGCTCGAGCAGCTTTAGCACAAACTACTTTTGCGAAAAACCTCCGCCCACAACCATTGCCTGCAAAGATACTTGTGATTGGGATGTTGGGCATGGCAGCAAATATTCCTTTAGGGATATGGAGGGAACACACTGAAAAATTCTCACCATCCTGGTTCGCAGCTGTACATGCAGCTGTTCCATTCATAGCCATGCTTAGGAAGTCTGTGTTGATGCCAAAGACGGCTATGGCATTTACCATAGCAGCATCGATTTTAGGACAGGTCATTGGATCTAGGGCAGAGCGATACCGGCTGAAGGCAATAGCTGCAAAAAGATTAGCTCTTGAGGAAACCTCAGCTAGTAGGGCAAGTCATTTGCAGGTTGTTGCAGTTAATGGTGGACACTGCAGCAAACTTGTGGAGTGGGATCCAGTTTCTCTGCAGGTGGCCAGGCCTTCTTCTTCAGCAGATGTGTTTTGCTGATTTTTCTGTATGTATTCTATTGTGTAGTTCTTGTTGTTCAACAAAGTGCTATTTTTTCATGTTTCCTTCTTGTTCAAGACCTATTTCAGCAATTGATTTGAGGAAATTAAAGATACTTTGTGGTAATAATTTTTTTTTAATTGAGGTATGATTCATCTTGGATGGAATATTCTAAGTTTGATTACTTTTGAATAAATGGCTTGTAAATTATGACTTGTTCAAGGATTGACTTTTAATTCTGTAGAGGGAAGGGAGAGGAATGTATATTCAACAAAGCCGGCTGGGGTGTGCTAGTTATTCAAAGAGAATCACAATACTTCAACATTGTAGTGCTTTTGGTTGGAATTAGTCAACTTGGGTGGAGTTATGGAGAGAGAGAGAGAGACCTGCTTTGTAACTACGGCGTTTTACTCTCTATCTTCTTTCTTCTCATTTTCTACTCAAGTCTTACCTATGAAGAACAGAGTAAATAAGATCTATGAAGAACACAGTTTGATCAGGTGCTACTGTGGTGGGAAAGCGAAAAAAAAAAAAAAGGATTACGTTACAAAACTAAAATTAGCTGAATAAAATCATTTGGCTTTAATCAAATTAAATTTCTTTAGAAATCAAAACAAAAATCAATTTCTCGTTTTTCACCTTAATTTTTTTTCCACAAACAAAGAAATTTGAATAAATTTATTGAGGGAAAACCAAAACCCAGCAAAGGGAATTAAAAATAAAATGCCAAAAAATTCACTTAAATTAAATCTATTTTTGTTGAAATCCAATTGTCCTTTGCTCCTCCTCCCTTAAGACAGGGCAAGGGGCAACATAGATTACAACAGTGATGATGTAGACTCTGATGTTAATCCATTGAGCTTGTGCTTAAATGGATACCTCTGTTTGTATTTTGTTTTGTTTTGTTCTCTTAGTTTTAGGCTTCTTAACTTCCTGCAAATTACTAATCTAACTTTCGGTAATTCACTTTGAGTGTCCCACTAAATGGTTCAAACATCATTAGATAACTAAGGTAACCAAAGGTGTGTTCCACTGAGTTTTAAAATTTTCTCAATTAAAAACCCAACCGAGCAATCTATGGTCATGAATTGAAAACACGGAAAATATAACTTCACAAGTAGTATTTCATCATGATTATGTTCAATTCGCAGATATTAAAAAAAATTGTTCAATTAATTTTATAATTTTTTTTAAAGAAAAAATGCTAAACCTTGAATGTAATTCTTCATTTTGTAGATGTAAAAATTCAAGATCTACTCATTTGGAATTGTAATGGAGTGGTCGGTCAAGATTCAAAAAGCTATAAAGAATTTTATTGATTAGAGATTAAATTACAGAGATTCTGATGTAAAGAAAGAAGAATTTGATTAATTGCCACGATGTTTGGATGTTAAGAAAATTACAAAGAATATTTATTTTATTCATTTTTTTTTCTAAAATTGAAACGAATGACACCATTTATAGACAATTAGCATCCTCATTTTAGACGGAAAAAATCATTGCTCATGACAGTTGTTATTTATATCCATAAATCCAAGTCAACTTCTTTCACACTCTCATATGATCTCTAAATGTTAAAAAAAACATTGAGCTTTGACACGTCGAGAAATATATTTTTCATATCTATATAGTTTAAAACACTCATAAAATTATCTACTTTGAATGAGTTTTTTAAATAAATTTTCACTTTTTATCATGGATTTTTTGTATTAAAAAAAGCGCTATTTAAATAGTGGAAAGTGGGATTTGAACCACCTTTGAAAAGATTTTTAAATAAATTTTCATTTTTTATCATGGAGGTTTTTTTTTAAAAAAAAGCTATTTAAATTGTGGAAAGTGGAATTTGAACCCACGCCCTTTCAGACCAGAACCTAACCTGGCGTCTTAGACCAACTCGGCATCTCAACAAACCTTTTTCCCTCTTACACCTTTTCGTTGAAAATTCACATCTCTGTAAGTAAACGACCATTTCCTGTTGTCTGCTAAACCGTAGTTGTTGGTTTCCATGTCACGAGCACCACAAACAGCTCCGTCTAAGGACGGCTTGACCTACAACGATATCGTTCGGTCCTCCCTCCCTCCCTCTACATTCATTCAATATATAAATATAAATTGGTATACACGTTTTGTGTTTCGTGTTATTTATTTACAGAATTGACACTGATAATGTGTCCTTCACTAGTTGGGAAAAATTGGAACGGTGAGTTCAAAAGCTTGCCTTACTAAAAGGGCGAACAGCAGTTATTGCCTGTGGCGTTCTAACTGTCACAATTCCTAGCAGCAGTGGCCATTAGTGCCAGTCTTGTGATGAAGCGCGATGCTTATATATCAGCTGAAAATGACTGCAATTTATTTCCATCAGTCTGATAATCTAAAACCTCATTGCTACCACTCATTTCCCTCCGCATGATCCCTGCCGGGGCAGGGGTGGGGGTTTAGATTATTTTTGTACTCATAATTCATTGTTTATTCTTTTTTTAGATGAATTCTGCTTCCATTTTTCAATAATCACAAAAGGTAAAAGACTAGCGTGTAACGTACGCATTCAAGAAGATACATATCAATTGGCCGTTAATCCAGCTCCCTTTAACCCCTGATGCTTAGCGTGTCATTCTGGCAATCCCACAATTTCCAGAAAAGAGTCATATGACTTTCACTACTAGACGCAACGTCCCACATCGTCGTTATCATGTTCTTAACCTTTGACTTTTAAAACATGAATATGTGATAGCAATGATCTAACTCTCCCGAAACTGACAAAATAATAATAATAATAATTTCAATATTTAAATTTTTTAAAATAATTATTATTTAATTTTTTTATAATTATTAATAAAAAAATTTCAGTAATATCGATTCATGAAACCACAACTCTAAATTTTAGCCATCACTATCAAATAATTGTAGCTAGGTGAGTTAACAGCACACTGGTTTCTATTCTCCGCTCTTCATTGGGACGTGTTCTAATCGCTTATAAAGAGTCGAAACAACACAACGTTTACTCTAGAACGCATTAAACTGCCCTGTCACTGGTACGTGCTGAGAGAACACAATTCCACCACTGGCGAATAGTGAAAAACCCAACAATGCACAGATGGGGCATTAGTTAGGCGGGTGCTGGAGAGCAAGAATGCCAGAATTGCCCCTACCTGACTTTCAGAGATTATTTCTGTATTTCCATCAAAATACAACAAATACAAAGCTGCTGCAATACTACAAGCACCTAAAATAATTTACCAAAAAAGATGGACTTCAGAACTGTCCACTGCCCTATCATTTCATTTAACAATACAAAGACTATTATACAAAGGAGGCAGCAAAGAGACATGATGCCGCTGAGGGCCAAATTCAAGAGTCCCTCTTAGAACTTTCTACTACCTTCCTCCTATATCACCATTACCTCTCCAAGACTCCTCTTCCCTGATGATGCTCCCATTCTGGCCCCCATACTTGTCAGTTTTGGCATAGTGCATTTTAATGGCTGCCACGGGATCTGAAACACCTGTGCATGGTCCGCCAACTAGTATCCCTCCTCTCCCCACAACATTCATCCCTACCATTCCCCCTCTTCCATGCTGCTGTAAGCTTGACATTGCATCGAACCCATTTCGTCTCTGCATTTCAGAGAATATCTCCTGTCGCTGCTTCATGTCAACTGAAAATGACTGGAATTTAGTACCATCACAGTTCCTATACATCTGATAATCCACAAACCCATTGCTACCACTCATTTCCCTCTGGGGGAAAACTGATACACCATTTAAATTACTACATTCACTCTTGACAACAGCCTGCAATGCCTGCTGCTCCATTTTGGGTGATGATGCAGGATAGTTGCCAAATGTGGCAGGATACTTTGAAAGCAAAATAGACGAATCCGGCAAAGATGAAAACCCAGTTTGTATTCTGCTCCCATCCCAGAAACCATAACTCCTAATAGGAACATTTTCAAGGCCAAGATGATTACTACGATCAAACTTCATGATACCATGATTTCCATCTACATTGTGATGGCCAGTGAATTTTAGAGTTGATGACTTGCTACTCTGCCTGGGATGATGGGTCTCCTTATCCTCACTCTCATGGGCAGTGAGTATCTTACCAAACAGTTTAACATCACCATTCCTGCATGGTTTCTCTGTATCTGACAAACTCTGTGAATGGGCTCTTCGATGATCAGTCGTTTGTTCCAAGTTTTGGGACAAAAGTGGCTGCTCAGCCAATGAACTGTTAGGTTTAGAACTATTACATTTATGAAGATAGCAAACTTGAGCCAGATGTGGACCAGTGATACCCACATCTGACTTTGACATACCTTGAACTTCAAAAAGCTGACAGCGACTGATATCCCCATTCATTTCTTTCCTGGTCGGAATCCGCAAAGGATAGCCCCTGAGAACTTGGGAGGATTCAACATGGTTAACTAGTGAATGCGCCAAAACATGCTGGTGATGACCGCCCCTGCCAACAGATCCATTACCCTGCTTGCCTACCTGAAGATCAAGCTTTGATAACAGCCTATCATGGCTAGATTTTCCTTCATATTGAGAGACACCAGGGAAAGGTGACACAATATTTGCAGCAGCAGGAGAATTCTCTCGTGGCAAAGGACGAGGTTTTTCCATGAAATCTAGCTCAAGGGACACTTGGTGCAGGCTTCCGGAGTTAAAACTGAAACCTGAAGAACTTCTATCTACAGCAGGATGGGAGGCATTTCTAGTTGTATTTGAATCTTGCATCAGGTCACATTTGTCACCAGTATCTGCATCACATTTTTCATCTCCTTTTTCATTCAAATTACTTCGAGAAAACAAAAGTTCTTGTCCCTCCGAATCATTTCCAAATCTCTCCACTGAACTCTCAGCAACAGCATTAGTCTGAACAACAGTGTTTGAAGACAGGGAAGGAGCACTGGATACTGAGACAGCAACAGAAATGCCCTGTCCAATCACTTTATCTATTTCAGCTTCTGTATCAGCCAATGCCACAACATTCCTCTGGGCCTGCACCGACTTAGACTGGCTTTCAGCACAGTTCATATTCATGTCATTGCCGCCATCCTCCAAGACTAACTCAGGCTTATCCCCTGTCTGACATGCATCAGAAACCATAGTTTCAACAGAACCTTTGTGGCCTGACAATGCCATCCTATTGTCTTCTTCAGATCTGTTCAGATCAGTTTGCAAATTTATCTCTCCCACAGGATCAGAATCATCCTGATTTATGTTCATGACAGAAGCTGGTAAGTCCTCATCCATCTTGGTTCCCAGTTTATCATTGCAGATAACAGAGCTAGTTTCCAGGACACAAGCATCTTCCATGTCACTCCCACCACCATTGGCATCATCACTCGCAGATGTTCCTATATTTCCAGATAGAGGATGTACCAAATCCAGTCCAAGGCACTTGCGAGCTTTGCTAAAGAAAACCTTGCATTGATCCCTGGACTTTGTTCTGATGCACTGTGATATCATTGCAAAATCCTTACCATAGGATGAGACAGCCTGTATAAAGATAGACTTTTCCTCATCTGTCCAATCAGAAGGATCCATTTCCCCACAACTCTCATCTGAATATGTATCATCATCAACATTCTCTGTAATGTCAGATGTCGAAGGCCATTTTATAGCAGAATCCACTTTCTGGCAATTCCAGTCCCGGTTGCCCTCTCCAGGATCAACAGAACATGTTACGCAGGAACCCATGGCCTCTGAGGACAGGGAACCACAAATGCCGGCTAAAACATCAGCAGCAACAGTTTCTCTCTCATTCCGAAGAATATCAAAACTGCCTGACCTTTCTATAAAGCTATCATCAAGCTGTGAAGACCTAGAATCACTGTGCCCTCCCAAAAAGATTCTACCAGAAGACATCTGCCGATTACCAGTAGCATTGTCAGCATGAGCTGCCATCGCTGAAGCTGCACCTAAAATATCAAGAGAGGCAGCATTCATCTCACGATTCCATTTTTTCCCTGACGCCACCAAGTAGGTATTAACAGACGACTTCCCTTGCTTACTAAGATCAGACTTCTTTGTTTTCTGAAAACAATCAGATTTGTGATTTTTGTAGTAGAACTCAACACAGTCTGCAGTTGTTTTGTGATCAAGAAATGATGCAATTTTTTTAAAATCCTTCCCAAACATGGCAAGCTTATCCATGAAAATTTCTCTCTCTTCTGAAGTCCAGGGGTTCATTATAGCTCTTTCCTTCTCAACAGCACATGGATCTTCAACCAATCCATTAAAAGAAATGAACCTTGACGCCACCTTCTCCTTCTCATCCAAAATTAATGCAGGCATCTTCAAACCATCCCTGTAAAGCTTGACTTGGGAATCTGAAAGCAGCTTGTTCGTGAAATTAACTATCTCCGTTGTAGGAACTAGGCTCACATTTCCTGCTGCAAAGACGGTTGAAGAAATAGAAAGGAAAAAAGGCTGGTCAGTAATTTCATGTTCTATTCTAAAAAAAAGGAAAAAATTGTTTGCTGAAGCAAAATGTAGTGCTAAGGAACAACAGCTAGATATAATACAACACTATAGCATGTTCATACCAACAAATATAAATTAGCATTAAGTTTCGTTGTTAGTTTGCAGGAGAAGCGAACAAGAGAAAGAGAGCTACAACTAACAACTATTAGAAGAAGAATAGCATAGTTAACACAAAATTAATAAGCTCACCAGCAGACTATATATAACACAAAAGATAACCTATCAACATGCATCGGCAAGAAGCATCATTCACCCACAACACTCCTTAGAAGTTAGAAAAAGACACTTTCATGGGTTACATACAATGAGATATTCCTTGAAGGTGGTCATTATACTTTCTTCAGCAACTTATCGAAAAATAAAAATTCTTCAACAAGTTTTTGCCACAGAACTTTGGTGCAAACAAGAATATTTCTGTTTCCTTGTAGTCTTTTCCTCCACAGTTTGTGGTTTGTCAAAATTTCTCTTATGCCAAACTCTTTCAAAGTTCATTAAGAAAAAATATTAAAATTCACAACTAAGGAACTGTTCTCTCATTATCATGCATTTGTTTAATTCAGCTTATTTTCAACAAAAATTATAATCAGGTGCTTTAATTTATGATGCCTTAAGCTGATATACTGTTATTTGATTTAGTGTTTGGATAAATGAGTGCTTAGAAGTGCTGCTTAAAGTGTTAATTATTTGGAATAAATTTTACTAGACGAATATTTTTATTAGGCAAGCCCAAGTGTGTTTGAGATTCATTCCTCAGTTCGCAATCAATTTAAATGGGCTAATATTGTCTTACAGTTTTTAGACTTCATAAGCAAGAACATGCAAAGAGTACTAGGACCAAAGAACAAACAGTAACTCATCCATGTTATCATCCTTGGTGCTAAGTTGAGTAGCACATAAGTGGGTCTAAGTTACGTTCCTTGGTCAAATATTGATATACAGTCTTAATTGTCATACAATTTTTAGACTTTATGGGTGACAACCATTGTATAGAGTTTTAGGCATGAAGAACACATTAACAGTAACTTTTCCATTATATTGTCCTTGGTTAGAAGTTGACTAGAAAATATTTATATTTTCAGCTCATCCTTATTTTCCTAAGAATATAACTATGTCATAGGAAAAGGCACCAGTTCATTAGAGTGTAGTGCATACCATACTTAGTCTGACAACCATAAGCACTATCCACTGATCCTATACTAATAACAATCTGAGTATCTTTAAAAGTAAAAACTGTTGGAAAAAAAATTAAGGATAGATTTTCTTACCAGGAGAAGAGAATCGGGAACGAATAGAAGACCGATGCTTCTGATACCCACCATGAGTTGTACGCAAATTCAATTCACATTTCTTCTGAGATTTTGCACGATATTTTCTTATTGATAACAGGCGCACATCTTCCTTCCACAGGTGCTGAAAGGCTTTAAACTTAAGGGTCAAAACTCTCTCCTTAAATCTTAAAACCTGCCTCCTCATTGCAAATTTTTCTTTGATCAATGGATCATCCCCGCAGCAAGAGACATTAGAAACTCCTATGACATCAACATAACTGAGTTCTCTTGGCAATAACTTATCAAACACTTCATAAGCTTTACTTGCAGATTCCTTATTGGAAGCCAATATTATATTACATAAAGTATTATCTCCATCAGCATGTAAATTACTATCACTCAGAACAGGTGCACCATTTTCACTCTTCATAAGCATACTACCATCACCACAAGCAGATACATGAGTCTCTTCCTCATTGGAACGAGGCACTGAGTTTATATATTGAACTCCATCCATATACACAGAACCTTCAACTGGTTTTTCGATGTCAGATGGAGGAATGGCCTTAACCAAAGATAGTGGTTCAAGAAATTTAGATGTAGCAGTTCCCGGACTATCAACATCCTCATTCTTAGCATCAACATGAACTTCCAAGGCACCATTACAAACAGGCATTTTCTCCACCATTGCATCCATACAAGAATCAATTTGCAATGGAGCAGGTCGAAGGATCATACTAGAGCCAGCCTCCTGTTCCATACACAGATTTATGTTGCCCTCGACTGGAAAAGAACTAGATGCTGCCAAACGAGGGCATACGCTTCTAGATTCAGATTTCAACACCTTAAGTTCATTTTCAAGCAAATCAATTTCAGACTCGGTCATCTCAAGCGTCTTCAAAACGTCACCTTTCCACATAAGCAATTTGTTCATTGCAATAGACTGAACAAAACTAGAATCCACTAAACCAGGATCATCAAATTGGAGCAATTCATTAAGCGAAGAACACAAATTAGCTATTGAGTTGATATCGAACTTCTCTAAATTAAAAGGTAATCCCACAAGATGATTCTGAGAACCAAGACTAGGTGAGCTGCATAAATTACTAACATCATTATCTACATTAGCTGCCTTGCCAAACGATTTCTCTTCAACACCTGTAACGATGAAGCAAACACTTTTTACTTGTAAAAAATGAAGCAAACACTTTTTTACTTATAAAAAATGATGAAGCAAACACTTGAGACATGAGGAAGAGAGAGATGCAAACAAATTAAATATTTCAAATTATGCTTGGGAAATTTCTATCAAAGCCAGGACTCTCGTTCTGCTTAGGATAATCCAACCATTTCCAAGAAAAAAAATGTATATTTCAAACAATTTGAACAGCAAGCTAAAGCATAATACCATGTAACATACCGCTCATCATAAGGACAAGGTCTTAATCTTAAGCTTAATACTAAGAGGGTCACAAAAAAAAAGTTTTCACTTCAACATGAATAAGAAATAAATTTCAAATTTTTACTAGGCTGAGGTTCACAACCAATTAACGAAAACTATTTTTTTATTTCTTCCCGAGAGGAAATGAATTGACATTTCAAAAACATAAAATTTCGGATATGCCGCTTAGGTGTTAACATGCAACACCGAACTACATCGAATACAAAACCTACATAAAAGGGTGGAACAGAAGGAAAAAAATAGCTGCAAACATGCCTCCTCTTTAAAGGCTCCTCATATATACCAAGACTAACAGTGAAACAGAAACTCAATCAACACCTAACATCAAATGGTAGGATGTATGCCATTGACACATACCATGAAATAGAAATTCAATCAACACCACCAACCTAATAATGGCCAATAATAGTGAATACCAGATGTTGCAAAAAAATCCATGTATTCAAAAGCATTGCAAGCTTATTTAACCCATAATTCCAAAAAGATATTATACCATAGAACCCTTAACAGGATAACAATATTATAAGACCAGCAGAATTCAGTACCAGCAGTAACGGGAAGGTGAAATTAGATAAGTTTTAGATTGAAAGTTTATCCATCAATCAAACAATGAAAATAACAACAATACCAACATGAACTTACTTTGGATTAAAAACTGCATTGACCAAATTATATTTATTACTTTTTGTTTGTTAAGTAACACTGCATGAACTTAATAATCATCAATGACCAACAATGAGTAACAAATAGCCATATGTAAGAAAATCAACAAATTACCTGGTGAGGAGCTACAAGCAACCGAGGAAGGAGTTGCGGGGGATGCACAATCTGAAAAGCACATAACTCTAGGGCTTTTATCAGCCAAGTTTGAACTCAAAGAATGCATTGCTTCTGTACTATTAGCCGAAACTACAGATCCATCTTTGTTCGCAATTGCATCAGGGCCTTTGACTTTCTTTTTCTCATATTTTGCCAGTCCCTCACCCCACCCAAGTCGTGGCTTCTTCCTAGAAGTCGTCTCCTCCCATGGAGCAGCAGACGTCACACAGGCAGCAGCATCTCCTGAAGAGGACTGGACTAGGGTAGCATTTTTTGGCAGTAAGTCAATCTTCACCTCACTGGAATCTACACCACCCAAGCTCTTTGAGCTACTCGAATGGCTAAAACCTGAACCACGAGAAGATAAGCTTCCAGAACGGGTCCATTTAAGAGGCTTCTTCCAGTCCATTGAGCCCAGTGAGTTCTCTCTTCCACATCTCTGGCCTGTTGCCAACCCAATGACACCACCCACCTTATTATCATGCTGATCCCATGTGTTCACAAAGTCAGAATGAGGATGAGAGGGATAGGTTAGCATATCATCAACTGACCTATGAACATTGTTCACATCATGTGACCTGCCGAGTGCGCTTGGAGACCCATTGCTTGTTTCCCAAGAACAACTTTTCCCATCTCTCTGGCTAAAGCAACCTCTGCTTTCCCTAGCATTCCGGCTATATTTCCCATCTCCGCGACAGGCAGATGTCCGACAATTCTCATCTTTGAACATCTTGTCACTAGACCGACAGGGTGCATACCCATGACCAGACTCCTCGGCAAACATGTGCCAACCACCCTGCTTACCATGACCTTCATAAAATATATAAAACAAAAAGGAAAATCATGAAAAAAATCAACACAAGCAAAGTACATATTCTTCGGCAAACATTTTTTGATAAGTCATATTCTTCTTCTGCAAACTTAAAAAGTGAAACTAAAATTTGCTCGAAGAAAATAACATATTCCCATAAACACAAGGAGAAATCAAAATTCCTAAATCATCAAAATCAAAGAAGTCCCAGATCTACTCAATAACCAGAAAAATAAACACCCCCCCCCTCAAAAAAAAAAAAAAAGAGTCAACAACACCAAACCAGATCCCTTACGTGCTAAATACGGCCAAGAAAATTTAACAGAACATGAATCTTCCCGATCCAAAACAAAAATACACACGACTAGAAATATCCTCGTTCGGAAAAAAAAAGGACCATAATAATCCAAATATGAATATATGCGAATAAACCCTAATTTCAGCAACTAGCAGATAATTGGTGAAAACAAGGTGCAGCTTAGGGAAAATCAGAAAGAGCAACTCACCTGGAGGTCTGCGAAAGTCGGAGGATCCACAGCGAAAGAAGTCGCGGGACGCGTGGTGAGAGGAAGACGACGTCGTAGAGGAGTCCCTCCATCTGGCGACGGAACCAAACGACGAGTCCGACCTGTCGTTCTCTCTCTCCTTAGAGAAGTCTTTCCGATCCCACGGCAATGGTTCAGGCGGCATCAAAGAATTCCACCCAATCGCATGGGCAACCCCAAAGCACTCAAACGACACTGTATTTACCTCGCTGCAGCGCCCCAAAAGAAACCAAAAAGACGGCCCTAAAACAACCACCAGATCGAATCCAACACCGATTTCGCAGCCTAAACGCACTGTATCCAGACGACAATACCAAATCTAGGGCTCGCAAAAGGCGCAAAACTCTAGAGAACAAGAGCTGAGAGACGTTGGTTCTTAGGGTTTCCTAAGCAGAACGCAGCGTACCGCGCCGACTCTAGGCTTTACGGGAACCAAGAATCGCAAAAACGAAGACTATAGAAAGATAAATCAACTGACCTGAGAGAGAGAGAAGCGAGCGGTGATCCTCTAGGGCCAGTGAATCAAATCAAGGACGATGATCAGCAACGCCATGAGAAGTTCATTGCTAAATAATATTGTTATCTTCGTCTTTTAGTTCTCCTTCTATTTGGAGGAAAAAGTGTACTTTCTCGGATTTTCTCGTGCTATGGGCTGTTTGGAGAAAAATCTATCTATTGGAGCAACAAAGTGAGAACGTGAGCCGACAAGGGACAAAGGGAGCTTTGAGGGAGAAGGAGAGGGTGAAGAGAGAAAGAGGTATACGTATCTGAACGGCTCTATTAAACCATATTTCAATCTCCTTTCGCGTCCGCTAAATAAAATAAAAGGTTTTTTCAATTTGTTTTTTCATTAATTTTGTGTTTTTTTTTTTTTTAAAAGAATGGGCTCCTCTCCAATACACCATCTCCCTGTAATCTTCGTAGATCACGGACACGTGGCAAAAAGGGTTTAAATGGCTGAGATTTTTTAATAAGTCTTTAAAACCCTAATAGAGCTGACGTCAATGTTAAGTTGACGGAACTGGCTTTTAAATGAAATGTTGAAAAGCAATTTTCTCCTAAAATCCCGCGCCAAACTCGCGCCTAAATTTTTTTACCCACAAATCGTGGGTGCCATGGAGAAGTCCCATTTGTTTCTGTATATCAAACAAAAGAAGAAAAAAGCAAGCGATGGCAACGGTTTTAATTCAGTTTAAATTTAATATTTTAAATTTTTTTAAGATAAAAGATTGAATTTAAATTGAGTTAAATATAACACCAAACGTTTTCTTTTCTAACCATAGATATAATAACCAAATCCAAATTTTGCTATTTTCGATCCTTAAATACATTCATTTTGAAAGCTGCTGGCATTCTGGCAATATAATTCTGCAGGTAAGTTCTTCAAAACTGGTGTTATACATATACTGTCTTTTTTATCTTTGTTTCGTTTGTTTGATCTAAAAAGTATTGCATTGAACAAAGGAAAAAAACATAAGTGGAAGGGGTCGGTCATCCCGAGTTTTTATTCAGTAAATCGTCAATGGATCCAAGTTGTGATGCTCTATTTGATCATATGCATATGGTTACTCATTACTTAGAAAATAAAAGCAAAAAAAAAAATTATTTGGAGGCAGAACATACTTTCTGTATGGCTTAATTTTTTCCCACTGCAGTTAAAGAGTTGGACATAACACACCACACCAATGAAAAATCCAAGTGTTAAGAGTAAAGGAGATAAAAATAAATTAATACAAAATTTACATAATTCGGAGTTAAAACTTTAATATTTACGGGCTATGTTAATAAAAATTTCAATATATTCAAATTGAAGTACAAATCAAGAGAGATGGAACTCTCCAAAACCCAAATCCACCAAATTTAATAGGAAAAATACAAAACTTTGGCAAGACAAGGAAAAACTAGAACTACTCTTGCAGCTTCTAAACTTCAAACATGCATCTAAAGTACCTCTAAAATACTGAAGTATCCACTTAACAGCTATCTAATGTTCCTTCTTTAAATTACCTATATACATGCTAACCATACTAATAGCCTGTGCAATATCTGAACGGATGAAAACCATGGCATATATAAGACACCCAATAGCACTAAAATAGGAAACATGTGACATGTACTCATTGTCTTCATCTGTCAGTGGAGACAAACAGTTGAAAGTTTAAAGTGAGCAGGAAGAAGAGTATTAACGGGTTTGGTATTCTTCAAGCCAAAACACTCCGAAACTTTCTCAATGTACTTTTCTTGTGTCAGATTTAACAAACATGTATCTTTATCTCTTCTGATCTCCATACCAAGAATCTTCTTAGTAGACCCAAATCTTTCATCTCAAATTTTACTAAGAAGTGCTTTCAAGCTAGCAATTTCAGACTTACTCTAACAACCAATAAGCATATCATCCACATATAACAATAGATAAATGAATAATCCATCGGTAAGCTTCCTGAGATACACACAATTGTCATATTTGTTTCTAGAATACTCATTACTCACCAAGATGGAATAAAATTGCTTGTACCACTGATGAGGAAACTGCTTCAAACCATATAAAGACTACTTTAACAAACAAGCATGGTCTTCCTTCCCCTTAATAACAAAACCCTCAGGCTGATGTGTGTAGATTTTCTCTTCAAGCTCACTATAAAAAAACACGGTTTTAATATTAAACTGTTCTAATTTCAAAGTCTGCATAGCAACCAAAGATAAGAGAACACGAATAGAACTATGCTTCACAATCGGAAAGAACACATCATTAAAATCAACTCTTGTAACCTAATTGTATCCCTCAACAACCTAACGTGCTTTATGCCTTGCATTCTCAATCCCCGGTATGCTTTCCTTCTTCTTGAATACTTATTTGCAATCAACTATCTTTTTACCCATTATTGGTTTTACCAATTTCCAAATATGATTCTTCTCAAGAGACTCAATCTCTTCATACATGGCTACTAATCACTTTGAAGAATCTGCACAAGCAATGGCTTCTGTATATGTGAAAGGTTCACCTGCATCACTGGTTTTTTACATAACTAATAAAGCATAAGTAACCACATCAGTATTACTAGCCAAAACAATATTAATGTACATCAATGGTAGTCTCATCTCTCTTCTCGGTCTATGTTTAGCAATGTTGTAAGGTTTATTCTAAGTCTGTTAAGTCCGCACTTTACCCAAATTCTCACTTTGTTTATAAACAAGTTGTGTGGAAGTGCTCCACATAGGACTTGAATAAGAACTTTCCAACTCCATTTGTTGTGCGTTACTTTTAACCTGATCAGAATCATAAGCAACAGACTTTTCTTTCTTTTGGTTAAGCATAGTAAATTCATTAAATCTCTACTAATAAAAAATTTGAGTGAATTAGGATCAAGAAACCACAAACTATATCCTTTCTCATCATCAGCATAACTAAGAAAAATGTACTTTTTAGCCCCAGTCTCTAATTTTTCATCATTAACATGTGCATGTACAGGACATCCAATTTTTTTTTACCATAGAGTAATCAGAAAGGTTACCAAATGAGGTTTTCAACTCCATAACTGAAGTAAGAGATCGATTCACCATATAACACGCAAAGGACGCCGCCTCAGCCCAACAAAACTCCCTAGTCAAACCAGCATTTGAGAGCATACAACGAGTTCTTTCCAAAAGAGTTTTGTTCATGCGCTCAACAATACCATTTTATCTTCGTGTACCTCTGACTGTCTTGTGTCTAACAATACTCTTATCTCCGTGGTAATCATCAAACTCATTTGAACAAAATTTCAAACCATTATATGTCATCAATCTCTTAATTTGTCTCTATGTTTGCTTCTTAATCATGATATTTCACTGCTTAAAATGCTTGAATACCTCATATTTGGTCTTTAACGTAAACACTCAAGTTTTTTTTGAGTAGTCATCAATAAAGATAAGCATATATCATGCATCACCCTTAGATGGAAAACACAAGGGTCCCTAAAGATTAGAGTGAATATAATCAATAGTACCTTTGGTTCTATGAATTTTTATGTTGAAATTAACTCTTCTATTTGCCAAAAACACAGTGTTCATATAATTTCATTTTACTTATATTCTGTCCACACAACAAACCTCTCTTGCTCAACAATGCTAGTTCATTTTCACTAATGTGACCCAATCTCATGTGTCACAATTTTGTAACCTCAGAATCTAACATAGTGGAAGCAGCAGTTGAACCAGTAACAGTAATACCATGCAAAACATATAAATTTGGCGATGTAATCGCCTCTACTTCTTTCATAACTCCACTTTCAAAGAAATACATGTACCACTTGACATCAAAAGTGCTCAGAGAAATCAGATTTTTCTTTAATACATAAATATGTCAAATTCATTATCATACCATCATGCTTTCTGATCTGGACAGTTCCTATACAAGATATTTTGTTGAATGTGATCATTTCACTTATACAAGGTAACTACACTTGAGCACACTCGAGAACACATAGTAGTAGAACATCCAATTGCTAAAACAGTTTCATGTAGTTGTAAGCTATTTGACTATCTTGGGATTCTTTATAGGCACTCATTGAAAATTCTTAATTTGTTGAATGTGATAAAAATGATTCCAAGTAAATACACTTTGAAGAGGTGGACAAAGGATATAATAAACCAAAAAGGGATAAATCTTGATAAGAATAATAAAGAAGAAGATTCAGATTTGAAGGTAATGAATCTCTATGGAATTTTATGCGTCATTTGTGTTAGGATAGTAACTATAACATCTGAATCTGAAGTTAGATCTAAATTTGCTTCTAAATGTCGCAATGAGCTAATTGGAAAGGTAAAGGAAGTCTCAAGTCCCAAACTTTAGGTGAAGGTTCTTTAACAACTTTACATAATTTACAAAATAATAATGATTCATAACGATTTAGATAATCTGTTAATTTTAACCAAATACTAAATACCCTAATATGTAACATGCACAAGTAAACACGATGCACCACTATGGGCCAAAACCCATTTCATTCTTATTTTCACCTTTTTCCATTTTCAAAATTTTAAAGTGTCATATGTATGTGTATATTATTTCTTTTTTTTAAAATAATTTGGTTAAAAGATGACTTATAGAGCTTATAAACTACACAACAAAAAAATAATCATCTCGTATATTTTAAATGAGAAATAATCCTCTCATCTTTCTCATTCTTTGTTTGAAGAGATTTAATCCTTAATCTCTTGATTTGCTTATCATATATTTTTTTCTTCATTTTTAACGACACATTAAAAGAGTTTGGTAGTGAAGCTGTGAACTCGCATGCGTCTAATTATTCACTTTGGGGTGCGCTTGTGGAAGAGCTCGAAGCTTTAGCACAACATTTGAGTCTTGTTTTTTTAAGTTTGTTAAGAGCAATGGCAATAAGGTTGCGCATGATATGGCTAGATATGCCTACATCGATAGTGTTGCAACTCGTCAACACCAATTATTAGTTCATGTGAGAATTTCAGATTTTCGATTATTTAACATTACTGAAGGAATCATATTACAATTCGGAGGCATTTGATTTGAAGTAATCTGGAACATTACTGATAATCTGGATGAACCAACTAATAAGCTTACCCGAACAGGCTCAGTTGCTTTGACATTTGTAAACTTTTTTTTTAGTAGTATAGGCTACATAGTTTTTTTCTTGGAGTTGCAAGAGAGAGAATAATTATTTATTTTTAAAGATAAAAACTAAAATCACCTATGAGTTTATATTGCATTTACACCCCTCAAACTCATTGAAAACAAATCAATCAGCATAATATTGGTCAAACCGGATGTTAACATCATTTTTTTTAAATCCCAAAACACCCTTCTGCCTATTAAATTCGTAAACCTAGTTTTCCCTCTTACATTTTTCTTCCCTATTCCTTCGTCTTCTTCGCGAACTGATGTAGCCTCTTCTGGAACTTCTAAATTTTGTAGACATAATCTTATTATCCGAACTTCAAATTCGTGCGAAATCTTGTACTATTTCAATAAAAATTCATCATTTGAAGCCCGTTTCAAAATAAGGGTAAGAATTTCGATTTGGGTTTTGGGGCTAAGTCATGTTTTTGCTTATGATAATGCAGTTGTTTAAGCTTCTCTGACATAAACAATAGGGTTGTGTAACAAATTGATACCACAAAATATAAGGCCAGAAAAATCTACAGTCTCTTACCTCAGGTCGGACATCAATGAGCACAACATTCTCTTTCCCCGGTAACAGCTCAAAAGTTGATTTAGGAGATAAATCTCCAGAATAAACACTGTATGCCCACACCCAAAAGAAAACCCTACGCACATATGATAAAAAATTAAACTTCTCATGCAATTGTCAACGGATGGCAAAGTCCATATTCTTTTCTTTAATTAAGGTCACTAACTGTTCCACTTCACCCATACTTGCCATATATTCATCCTTGTTTTAAGGCTTACTTTAGGCCATGTTTCCTTCCTTGTTTTAAGATTTACTTTAGGCCATGTTTCCTTCCTTGTTTTAAGGATTACTTTAGGCCATGTTTCCTTTCTTGTTTTAAGGAATGTCTTTTTCCTTTAACAACCTATATATACTCTTAATTGTATTCTCAATAAGAAGAACTCAAGTAAGCATTTGTACAATCTCTTTACTCTCTTCAATTCTCACATCTCTTTACTCTCTTAAATTCTAACATGGTATCAGAGCCGGTTGCTTAGGTTCTTTTCTCGCTTGTAATTTTTCTCGGTTTCGTGTTTCGGCGTGTTCTGTGTTATTCTCGGTGAACTCGACGTGAAATTTTTTTTTTGTTGTTTTTCGGTCTTCTCTTTTTGGGTTGGTGTTGTCGGCACCTCCTATTTTTTTTGGTTTGAGCAGTTTCGGCATTCACGACATCCTCTATTTTCAGAGAGGTGTTTTGTGGCTTTGGGTCTCAGATTTCTCGGTGTTTTTTTTTGTTCTCAGATCTCTTTGGCAATTTGTTTTTTTCTGCTTTGGGTGGTTTCAGCATTTTTTTGGTTGGACTATTTTTTTTGCACTTGATTGCAATGGACTCTGCACCTGTGTGTGTCAAATTTACGGGCAAAAATTACTCTACATAGGCCTTTTAGTTTGAAATTTTTCTCAAGGGAAAAGAACTTTGGGGCTATATCGATGGCACAGATGTTGCACAAACATCCAATACAAACCAATCGAAGGATGTCGGGTCTTCTCCTTCTTGGATTGTGCTTGATGCTCGGATCATGTCTTGGCTTCTTGGTTCGATGGAGCCACATATTGTCACCAACTTGCATACTCATCGCTCTGCTCAATCCATGTGGACTTATCTGAAGAAGGTTTATCATCAAGATAATGATGCTTATCGCTTTCAGTTAGAGCATGCAATTGCCACCTTTCAACATGGCAGTTTTTCCATCCAAGACTATTACTCGGCCTTTCTGATTCTTTGGACTGACTATACTGATCTTGTTACAGTGGCTGTTCCTGTTGCCACTCTTTCGACTATTCAGCAACTCCACAAGACTAAATGGCGTGATCAATTTCTTATGAAACTACGCCCGGAATATGAATCTATTCGCTCTTCTCTGCTGAATAGATCTCCTGTTCCTTCTCTTGATGTTTGTTTTGGTGAGTTACTTCATGAAGAACAACGTTTTAGGACTCAAGCCACTCTGGAGCAATCTTATGGTAGTCGAAGAACTGTTGCTTATGCTGCCCAAGGACGCGGATCACCTATGCATTCTAAAAACTTGCAGTGTTTTTGCTGTAAGGAATATGGACATATTGCTGCCAATTATCCCAAGAAATATTGCTCTTATTATAAGAAGAAGGGTCACATCATCAAAGAATGTCGTCTCCGCCCACAGAATCATCAGGCTCAAGCATTTCAGACTTCTGTTATTGTACCCTCCGCAGTTCCTAGCTCTTCTTCCAGTGCCTCCCCAGTTTCGGCACCTCTTGCAGCGAATTACTGCACACCCGAAATGGTGCAACAGATGCTAATTTTCGCATTATCTGCAATGGGGTTTCAAGGTAAAAATTCTACCAAACTCTGGTACGTAGACTCGGGGGCCTCTAATCACATGACGAATACTCTCATCGCTCTGTGTCATGTTCGACCCTATGTTGGTCCATCTGCCATTCAGACTACCAATGGCAGTTCTTTACCAATCGCTGTTGTCGGAGATGCCTCTTCTAAATTCACTGATGTGTTTCTTGCTCCTAAACTTTCCACGAATCTTATTTCTGTTGGTCAATTAGTTAATAACAATTGTGTTGTTAACTTTTCTGGTGATGGTTGTGTTGTACAGGACCAGGTAACGGGAGAGCTAATCGCGAAGGGACCTAAAGTGGGGCACTTGTTTCCACTATTTTTATCTGTCCCATCAATTTCTCCAGTTTCATCTATTAAGTCTCTTGCTTGCAATAATGTTCCAAATCTGAGTATGGTGTGGCATCGTCGTTTAGGCTATCCCAATACTCAGATCTTATCTCATGTATTGCACTCTAGTTTTCTTGATAATGAAGAACGTTCTTCTTTATCTCTTAAGTGTGATTCTTGCAAACTTGGTAAAAGCAAAATTCTTCCCTTTCCTTTACATGCTAGTAGAGCTTCTCACTGCTTTAATCTTATCCATAGTGATGTTTGGGGACCTTCCCCGTTAGTTCACATGAAAAATTTAAATATTATGTGACTTTCATTGATTATTATAGCAGATTCACTTGGGTTTATTTTCTTCGCTCTAAATCTGAGGTTTTTCGTACTTTCACTAATTTTTTAGCATATGTTGACAATCAATTTTCTGCGACTATTAAGACATTACGCACAGATTCTGGTGGTGAATATTTGTCTACTGAGTTTCAGGAATTCTTGGCTTCTAACGGTATTATTCATCAACGTTCATGTCCTGCTACTCCCCAACAGAATGGAGTAACCGAACGCAAAAATCGTCATCTTCTTAATGTGGTACGTACTCTCTTGTTAGAATCATCTGTTCCATCAATGTTCTGGGTCGAGGCTTTGAAAACTACTACTCACTTGATTAATCGTTTACCTTCCCAAATCTTACACATAGAGTCTCCCTATTTCCGCTTGTTTGCTAAAAAACCTAGTTATGATAATCTCTGTATCTTTGGTTGTGTATGTTTTGTCCATTTACCTCCCCATGAGCTACATAAATTATCTGCTCAATCTGTTAGATGTGCATTCTTGGGATATAATGTGTGTCAAAAGGGATTTGTTTGCTATGATCCTACCTTACATCG